>CM049386.1:21817807-22460307 GCA_026937815.1 Etheostoma perlongum | reverse complement strand
AACACCTCATAAACTTATGTCTACGATTTGTTGTCTTACTTTTCACCAATTAATTATATCTCTAAACATTGATACGCTAAGTGCTATCCGATTGTTTAATTCATGATGAGAAACTCCCCCCCAGTCCCCACTACATTGGACTATTCCATTATCCTACTGCGTATCTGCGTGTGTGTTTGTAAACAAACAGCTCAGCATGCGCTAAGCTGGAGGCTACAGACGGTTGAAAAATGAAGCGAAGCTACCGAAGTGGTTCTGAAAAAAGGAAGAAGCGGGAAGAAAGCAGAACGTTTTTAGCAAAACTTCCAAAGGTAACAACCTTTTTCACGATGACTACTGACAACACTAACATTAACGTTACTAAAGAGCAGCAAGAAGCCGGTGCTTGCGCTAGAAAAGCTAACACTGATGAAGAGCTACCCACCGGCAGCGTCAGCCCAGGTTGCGCTAGCAATAGGCTCGTTCGAGATGAACTGCGCCTCGCCTGTAAAGTGGACGAAAGCAGGCGGCAGCAGCGGGGGGCGGGGACAAAAAGCTGCAGTAAAGTCGGACAGTCTCCAGCCGACCAGCCGCCTTCAGGCTGGACAGGATGTGACAAAAACACTGTGGTGTGATTCCGATTTAATAAAATATAATCAGACCCACATATCAGCAGGTACACAGTCTCCAGTTGTTTTAATTATGACAGAGTAGTATGGGGCGCCGTTTGTAAAGCGGCGCACGCTGAAAATAACAGCAACATTTTGTCACATTTAGCTTTAAATAATGTTTAAAAAACTAGTCTGAAATTTTGAGGGTCACTTTCTTGCACATTTACAACAATATTTGTCAACTTGGAAATATTTTAAATAGTTAAATCCAAATATTAAATATTACACCTAAATGTTAAATCTTAAATCTAAATGCTAAATCTAAATGTTAAATCTAAATCTAAATGTTAAATCGAAATCTAAATGTTAAATCGAAATCTAAATATTAAATCTGAATCTAAATGTTAAATCTAAATCTAAATGTTAAATCTAAATATTAAATCTAAATCTAAATGTTAAATCTAAATCTAAATGTTAAATCTAAATGTTAAATCTAAATGTTAAATCTAAATCTAAATCTAAATGTTAAATCTAAATCTAAATGTTGAATCTAAATCTAAATGTTTCGAGTGAAACTAAATATTTAGCTAATATGCAAATGAAATGCCGGTAACCGGAAGTAACAAAATAAAAGCTCGAGGAGGTCAGTGTATGTTTATATTGTCAAATAACGAATAAAAATCATCTCATCCGGGGATATGGACACTTGAACTTAGATAAACGTGATAATAACTACCTAAAATAATAAACACAGTTGGAGAAACTGTATTTGAAGAGTACTTTGAGTTTTTAGTGTCACTTTTATGAATGGTGCCGGACTTATGACCTGTAACCACTATAGCCAGCCACCAGGGGGGCTCACTTTGACTGGTCTGTCACGTTCGCTTGCAGGTCAGCAAGAGCCTATCTATCCCATAGACCGTTAATAATATACGGTCTACGATCTATCCCCCGACAAGGCACGGTACTATCGGCCATGGTCACTCTGCAAAATGTCCAACGAATCAGCGTTAGCCGAGAACATCGGCAGAGCCGTCCTCCTGGTGGCTCTACAAACTTATTCAACAGCGACAGCAACAGCCTCAGGGCCGCCGCTGGCCACCTCGGTTAGTATGTTTTCCAAATCACGTAGCTAGCATAGTAGAGATTTGCTACTACCTTGACAACAATCCAATGCTAGCTACGTGTTTTGGAAAACATACTAACCGAGATAGGGTGAGAAGCTCAGTCATCCGAGAGGAGCTCGGAGTAGAGCCGCTGCTCCTTCGCGTCGAAAGGAGCCAGTTGAGGTGGTTCGGGCATCTGGTAAGGATGCCTCCTGTGCGCCTCCCTAGGGAGGTGTTCCAGGCACGTCCAGCTGTGAGGAGGCCTAGGGGAAGACCCAGGACAAGGTGGAGAGATTATATCTCCAACCTGGCCTGGGAACGCCTCGGGATCCCCTAGTCGGAGCTGGTTGATGTGGCTCGGGAAAGGGAAGTTTGGGGTCCCCTACTGGAGCTGCTGCCCCGCGACCCGACTCCGGATAAGCGGATGAAGATGGATGGATGGATGGATGGACTAACCGAGGTGGCCTGCGGCGGCCCTGAGGCTGTTGTTGTCGCTGTTGAATAAGTACAGCCACCGGGACGGCTCTGCCGATGTTCTCGGCTAACGCTGGTTCGTTGGACATTTCGCAGAGTGACCATGGCCGACAGTACCGTGCCTTGTCGGGGGCGGGCGGGGATAGATAGGCTCTTGCTGACCTGCAAGCGAACGTGACAGACCAGTCAAAGTGAGCCCCCTGGTGGCTGGCTATAGTGGTTACAGGTCATAAGTCCGGCACCATTCATAAAAGTGACACTAAAAACTCAAAGTACTCTTCAAATACAGTTTCTCCAACTGTGTTTATTATTTTAGGTAGTTATTATCACGTTTATCCAAGTTCAAGTGTCCATATCCCCGGATGAGACGATTTTTATTCGTTATTTGACAATATAAACATACACTGACCTCCTCGAGCTTTTATTTTGTTACTTCCGGTTACCGGCATTTCATTTGCATATTAGCTAAATATTTAGTTTTCACTTTCACACATTTAGATTTAGATTTAACATTTAGATTTAGATTTAACATTTAGATTTAATATTTAGATTTAACATTTAGATTTAGATTTAATATTTAGATTTAATATTTAGATTTAACATTTAGATTTAGATTTAGATTTAACATTTAGATTTAGATTTCATATTTAGATTTAACATTTAGATTTAGATTTAGATTTAACATTTAGATTTAATATTTAGATTTAGATTTAACATTTAGATTTAACATTTAGATTTAACATTTAGGTGTAATATTTAATATTTGGATTTAACTATTTAAAATATTTCCAAGTTGACAAATATTGTTGTAAATGTGCAAGAAAGTGACCCTCAAAATTTCAGACCAGTTTTTTAAACATTATTTAAAGCTAAATGTGACAAAATGTTGCTGTTATTTTCAGCGTGAGCCGCTTTACAAACGGCGCCCCATAGAGTAGCTCTCAGAATGTTCTACATGCAATCTGTTGCTGATTTTAATTAACAACAGACTGGAGATGATCTGTGATCTGAACAGATTTAGTCTCTCTGACTTCTAAACGTCACTGTCAGCCTCACAACATGTGTTCTGTACAGAATAAGTCTTTAAATCAGACAAATAGCAATTAAAATCCCTCCGATTCAAAAACAATAAAAGGTAATATAAAACGTCATCATAAACCAATCAGGTGTTTAATCAGCTGAGAAGCCGGCGTTTCCCAGCATGCTCTGGGTCCGCCTGGGTCCGCCTGGCTCTTGCAGTCGGTGAAAAGCAACTGCGCCACCTGCGTCTCAGACCTGCGCCGCCTGGTCTCAGACCTGCGCCCCCTGCGTCTCAGACCTGCGGCCGCCTTGCTCTTATGAGATTTCCGTTGCCCATGTGTGCATGACGTCAGAGCAAGTCGGGATCAAGTCGGACACAAATCTAACCGGCATGCAACGGGCTCCGATCGCCGGTGATCGATTCTGTGCAGACCTGGCTCATCTCGAACGAGCCTCATGCTAACACTGATGAAGAGTAGTGTCAGTCCAGGTTGCGCTAGCAATGCTAACACTGATGAAGAGTAGTGTCAGCCCAGGTTGCTATAGCGATGCGGATCTACATACAAGACAACCTTACAGGATCCTTGATAACTATGAATGGAGATGGTTACGGAACTGCTGCTTTCACTGTCCATGATGATAACTATGGCAATGACGAAGATAGTGACACACATAATACTCGCAGCTAGACCCCGTGAGTAGCAGTCACCCTAATCAATGTGTTATGATTGAAGATGATCCAGCACTCTGGCCAATCAGCTGTCAGACCGAGAGCACGTATTTCTCAGATAAATAAGGACTGAAAAGGGGGAGAACACGGGTTGTGGAGGGCCCCATGCCTGTGTTTGCCTTAGGCCTCAAAATGACTAAATCCGCCCCTGCCCCCACCCCCCCAAAAAAAGAAAAGAAATGGGAGGCGGATCTAACAATCTCACTTGTGTATGTGAAGTGGTGTACAGAGTAGAGCCTGACCGATATATCGGCGGGCCGAAATTATCGGTCGATATTAGGCATTTCCCAAAATATCGGTATTGGCATTCATAATGGCCAATTTTAAAAAAAAAGATTTTTTTAAATTCTTTTTCATTTTCATTCACCAGAATCATTTATATTGGCACTGTCAACCATGTTATGAGTGTTGTTGTTGCATAGGTTGTCCACCAGAGGACGCTCTACCACGTCCCTGTTGGCAAAACAGATTTTTTTTTTGTTAATGTGTTTTTGTTCAAAGGACTTTAAGTTTCATATCTTAAGTTTGTATTGTTATACATTTTAATTTTCAGACCTTTGATATATTTTGATGTTCCTCTGTTCTTTTGTGACAATAACACAAATTATTATCATATTATTTTAGTGAGAACTCATAAATAACTACAAATAACTAATGTTGGGGAAATCTGTTTATGTTTTGTAATGTGTTTCTGGATTCTTTTTTTTTTTAAATATACTGTATATCGGCATATCAGATTTTTAAATAATCAAATATTCACATTGGTATTGGCCTTAAAAATCCTTTATCAGTCGGCTCTAGTGCAGAGATTGTAACTTTAAGTTGCGGGGCGGCCAAAACAATGTACTCCGTGGAGCTGAGAGTGACTGCATGATTGGATGATAATTCCTTGTTGGGTACATTGGTACACCTTCCACACAACACACGTCGTTTTATCCATTAGTTACTCTATTTAAAATTAAGGAGCGGTGTTTTGGTCCTTAATAGGGGATGTTGAGCCAGCCTCGTATTGTATTACATATTTACAAGTAAACCTTATTTAAATTTAATTACTAAGATTATTTTTTTGTCAAATTTGAAAAGATTATCACACATAATAGCTACAGCTTGTAAACTGTAACAGTTAAGTTTTCTGCTGCCTCAGGCTATTCTTTTTAAAAAATCTCTACTTTTGGCAATCAGTATGATGGAACGAACTGCACCATGAGACAGTTGTCACATTTAATATGTGAGTGAATAAAAATGTGAGTAGCATGAAACGCATACAAAAAAAGGTAGTTCTAAATACTGTGGGCAGTCACTGTTTGTCATTTTTATGTCACAAGTACTGAATTTTATAGACTTTTTAGGGTATTGGGAACCGGAGCTCCCATAAATCCGTTACGCTGTTGGGTGGGTCAGTGTTATTAAGACAGCAGATGAACCAGAAGTCTGTTCTTTTCTGTTTCATGTCAGGCAAATGACTCCTAAGAATTAGATTGGCATGTTCTTTTGTGTGTCTGTTGTTTAACCTTTTCATTTTCTGCTCAGATACCACACAGTTTCAGCTGGATGCCAAGTTGTGCCTCAGTTTTCTGACATTACATTTGGAGATAGTTGTTTCCAGTCACTTCGGTTCAGTTTCCATGACATTTGTATAAAGGAGAGTGTGGGTTACATGAGTTGAAATAAGAAGATCAGTCAGCGGAAACTAACCTTTTCAGTCCGGAGACAAATACTGAGGCAAAAAGGAAACGTTTCAGGGAATTACTTATCATCAGCATTTCAAGGACCCAAATGGAAAAGAACTGATTTTAATAAAGTTATTTTAAAAGTTTGCCAGTAGCTGACTCACTGGAGATAAAAGGTACATCTGAGTTGCCTTCATGGCAAAAGTGACCTATAGCATAGCTGTCTGTTTGAACATGCAAAGCAGTTTGTTGACTTTGATTATAGAATAGAATGCCTTTTATTGTCATTGTACACATAGATTGAAGCAACTCCTTTTCCAGTGTCAACATGTATGTAAGAGAATATGGAATAAAATAAGTAGTGCAAAAGAAAAAGGGGGGTAAGGTGCACAGTTGTGAGACCTTATATACTGTACACATATAAAAAATAGAAAAATAAATATGGAAATAATATTGCCCAGTAATGAAATTGCACAGAATTATCAAAATATTAAATATTGCGCAGTAGGTGGGTAGAAGAAAGTCTGGGGGTAGGGGTAAGACTGGGAAGTGAAGTTAGTGCATATGTGAATTCAAAGGGGTTATGGCTTTTGGAAATAAATTGTTCTTCTCAGGGAGGGGCTACAGGTGCATCAGAACAAGGACTGGTCGATTCATATTATGTAATATACACAATGTTTGAATAGGTAGGTCCATACACATTTTGTTTTCATTTATACAATGACTTATTCCAACCAAAGATCTATAGCTTGTAGTGAATTATGTTACACTACTGTTACAATACTGTTACACATACACTGGCCCTCCATTTTGGCCGTGCAAAAATACATTTTGATTTGTCTCTAGTGCTCAGCTGTGACTACATGACACAAGTTGCCAGCCTTTTAAAGTCACAGACTGTTTCAACAAAAATACATATTTTGGTTATATAGCCTTTGAAGACAGATGTTTCTGGGTCATTATGCATCAGAAGACGGCATCTTCATTCATGATGCATTGATGAGAATTTCATTTGGTATTTGCATGCTTTATGTCAGTAGGAAGTGTTTGAAAAGATTAACTCTGCCTTCTTCATGCTGACAAATCCAGACAGGACTGAATCCAGGGCACAGCTTTACACACACTTTTATGTGACTGCTGTCAGTCCCTTTTTGTTCTTTGTTGTTGTTTTTTTTTAGTTTCCCAGCATGACAAAATCTCTCTCTCTCGCTGCTGATGAATAGATTAGAATTACATTCACAAGAACATGTTGATGATAATTAACAAAGGATGGAAAAACAAGAGTTTTGTTACCTGTCCTTGGGCTCAAAACAAACTCTTTTATGAACACAAACAACACACACACACCAGACCAAAACCACGTGTGTGTAGACCTACACACTTACTGTATGCACACACTACTGCTCATAAACACACACATATTTTTTTTAGCAGCCTGCATCACCCAAGGCAACGGGCAATGAGTTTCATTTTGTGTGTCCAGAAGCAGGTTTTCCATTAGACCCGATGTAATGTCCACACTACAATGGACCTGAAGAAAGGCTGCATTAAGACACAGTGGTTTATGTACACAGGCTAGACAGAGGCAAAATGTTCCTTTCTCTTGTAATGGCACTGCTAACGATGTTTTCTTTTCTTCCCTGTCTGTGTGTGTGTGTGTGTGTGTTTCTTTCTCAACTCTTCTTATTTCTGTGTCGCTCTCTGGCATTTTCTGTGTATTTGTGTGCGTGTGTAGATTTTTATTGGCGAGGTGTCCATGTACGTGATGAAATCAACGAGGGAAGCTCTCCTGGCCCAGGAGAAAACCATTGTGACAGGAGACTGTTGTTACCTCAACCCCCTTATCCGCCGCATCATACGCTTCATAGGTAAGGAGGACTTTGTGCCAAATAAGTCAAACTGCCAGACGCTCCTTCATGTGGATGGCACCAAGTAGTAGCTGACAACTCAGACACACGTTACATCACACACACACACACAAAAATGTGTGTCACATGGGCGCAAAACCAAGACTTTTATTTTCAGTGTTATCGTAGCATATTTCTTACATGGCAATTTCCAGAAACCTCATATTGTAACCCAAGGTAAGATGAGACTAAAGGAAAACTTAGACAACATCAGGTTCTAGGTGACATGTCAGGGGACGAGAACATTCGGCTGGACTCAAATAAACAAACCTGTCCTTGAATGAACATATGTTTGTGTCTCTACAGATTGAGCGAGTCTAGGCAGCTGCATGCTAAGGGAATGTTTGGCTCCAGGACTGTCTCCTTTTGGAGCTCGGTGGGAACAGGGTAAAGGGGCCTGACACACTTTAGTATACATCCCAAAGAAAACTAGGTTTTAGGTGACCATTTTTTGCTTCAGCGTTATCGATATCTGGGCATAACATAATTGACAGCTTGAGCGAGAGATATAGACATCTGGAAGGTACACAGCTACCCCACCTTGTCCCCCTGTAGATCTGCCCCTGCCCCTAACCTTCATGCATCTTGAAGTCAAGTTGCTCCTGAGCTTTTCTACAACAGCAAGTGTGAATCTTATGGTATGGCTGTGACGAAGTGGTTTGCTTACCACTTGTCCCATACAGGTCATTAGTTATAGTAAGTAGACACACATTATCATTAGTTTAGTTCCATTTTATTAGGTTGCAAGTTTAAACATGGTTTAAAGGTTTCCCTGTGTTGACACATACAATTGTTTTTCCTTTGTTCAGTTCCACCATGCAGGACAATTGTTTGGGGAGGGGCCAGCCTAAGCATTTCCTGTTTTATAGGAAAATGGTGGTCGGGATGACATCACCGGGTCAAACCATGTAGAGGGGTTGCTTGTGTATAGGAATGTTTATTTTGGGTTGTTTTTGGTTATTATATAAAAAAGGTATGAATAACCCTGACCTGTTTTGTAGTCAATAAGATAGGAGGGAACTGGTAACCAAGTTCCATAGGTTAAGAGATTGCTAGGTATTAATGTTATGGAGTAGATCAACCTGCTTTAGGATGGGATGGACTGAAGCAGTGGGGTGTGAATTGACAACCCTATATAAATGGTAGGATGTGTGCTCCCAGGAAACAGGGAGGTGAGGCTGTGCTGCTGGGAACACATGCCTGTTATTTGTGCTGCCACTAGTTGAATGTGTAAGTGTCTTAAAGTTTTGATTATTTAATTATCCATGTACTGCAGACCACTGGAAATAAATAATTTTCTCCGGAAACATACAATGTCTGAGTCTGCCTACCTACCACTATCCTAGCCACTCTGGTCAATCTACCACAATGGCATCTTATCTTATGGTATACACTGACTATCCAGGGTAAAAAAATAAAATAATTGAACGTTAGGATGTACTGGTAAAACAGAATTCTGAAGGATCATTTTTCTAATTTGAATCATTTAACTCAGTTCAGTACAAAGATTCACACTCACTGACAGTGTAGTTCGTTTTGTATTTTGTAGCTAAGTGATCACATTATTATTTAAATGCACCTCCCTATGCACTCCAGTGATCACATCACCATTCATAGTGCAGTGGCATTAAGGCACTGATATTCTGTCTTCAGTTTCATTTAGTAGAAAACTATTCAAGCACTGCTTACAAGGTTAATAGTTCAGTAAACAATGCACCTGCAACATCAGGATTGTTTCTGTGGCTTTCACAGTCTTTCAGTAAACTGGTAAGCTTTTACCAGGCAGGAACGGCTGCCGTATATCATGGATAAGCTGACAGTTAAATGTAAATGTAAATGTGCTGTATTTATATAGCGCTTTTCTAGTCTTAACGACTACTCAAAGCTATTTTACATCATACAGGATACATTCACCATTCACACACATTCATACACTGTGGCCGAGGCTGCCGTACAAGGTGCCACCTGCTCATCAGATAAACACTCACACACATTCACACTCCGATGCGCAGCATTGGGGGCAACTTCCAGGGGTTCAGTGTCTTGCCCAAGGACACTTCGACATGGGACTGCAGGGCCAGGGATTGAACCACCAACCTTCCAATTGGCAGGCAACCGCTCTACCGCTGAGCCACAGCCGCCCCTTCCACAGCCGCCCCTATGCGGACTGAAGTTGAATGCGGGAGCTGTCAGTCACCTGTGAGGGGAGCTCCAATGCAAAAAGCTATCAATTCGAACAGTAACCCTGAGGATTCAGAGCTAGAGGATTCTGGTATTTAGGATTAGCTCGTTCATGTTCGGAACACCTCTGGCACCATATAGAAAGGACACATGCATCCTACAAACTAAAGAGGGTGATCCTCCAACAGGGAACGCAAGCAAAAAACAACAAATACGGTCATCAAGACATCAACAACCTGTGAATGACATGATATACAGTGAGGAAAATAAGTATTTGAACACCCTGCAATTTTGCAAATTCTCCCACTTAGAAATCATGGAGGGGTCTGAAATTATCATCGTATGTACATGTCCACTGTGAGAGACATAATCACAATGTATGATTTTTTATCTATTTATTTGTATGATACAGCTGCAAATACGTATTTGAACACCTGTCTATCAGCTACAATTCTGACCCTCAAAGACCTGTTAGTCTGCCTTCCAAATGTCCACCTCCACTCCATTTATTATCCTAAATTAGATGCACCTGTTTGAGGTCGTTAGCTGCATAAAGACATCTGTCCACCCCATACAATCAGTAAGAATCCAACTACTAACATGGCCAAGACAAAAGAGCTGTCCAAAGACACTAGAGACAAAATTGTACACCTCCACAAGGCTGGAAAGAGCTATGGGGAAATTGCCAAGCAGCTTGGTGAAAAAAGGTCCATTGTTGGAGCAACCGTTAGAAAATGGAAGAAGCTAAACCTGACTGTCAATCTCCCTCGGACTGAGGCTTCATGCAAGATCTCACCTCGTGGGGTCTCAATGATCCTAAGAAAGGTGAGAAATCAGCCCAGAACTACACGGGAGGAGCTGGTCAATGACCTGAAAAGAGCTGGGACCACCGTTTCCAAGGTTACTGTTGGTAATACACTAAGACGTGGTTTTAAATCATGCATGGCACAGAAGGTTCCCCTGCTTAAACTAGCACATGTCAAGGCCTGTCTTAAGTTTGCTAATGACCATTTGGATGATCTAGAGAAGTCATGGGAGAAAGTCATGTGGTCAGATGAGACCAAAATAGAACTTTTTGGTCCTAATTCCACTAACCGTGTTTGGAGGAAGAAGAATGATGAGTACCATCCCAAGAACACCATCCCTACTGTGAAGCATGGGGGTGGTAGCATCATGCATTGGGGGTGTTTTTCTGCACATGGGACAGGGCAACTGCACTGTATTAAGGAGAGGATGACCAGAGCCATGTATTGCGAGATTTTGGGGAACAACCTCCTTCCCTCAGTTAGAGCATTGAAGATGGGTCGAGGCTGGGTCTTCCAACATGACAATGACCCGAAGCACACAGCCAGGAGAACCAAGGAGTGGCTCTGTAAGAAGGTTCTGGCGTGGCCTAGCCAGTCTCCAGACCTAAACCCAATAGAGAATCTTTGGAGGGAGCTCAAACTCTGTGTTTCTCAGCGACAGCCCAGAAACCTGACCGATCTAGAGAAGATCTGTTTAGAGGAGTGGGCCAAAATACCTTCTTCAGTGTGTGCAAACCTGGTGAAAAACTACAGGAAATGTTTGACCTCTGGAATTGGAAACAAAGGCTACTGTACCAAATATTAACATTGATTTTCTCAGGTGTTCAAATACTTATTTGCAGCTGTATCATACAAATAAATAGTTAAAAAATCATACATTGTGATTTTGGGATATTTTTTTTTAGATTATGTTTCTCACAGTGGACATGCACCTACGATGACAATTTCAGACCCCTCCATGATTTCTAAGTGGGAGAACTTGCAAAATAGCAGGGTGTTCAAATACCTGTCCTTTTCCTCACTGTATGACAGGATCATCCATTTCTCTGTTTTGTCAGAGACAGGTTGATGCACAGTGGAGGATGAAATGAGAAGATGAGGTTGACAGGGATGGCAGCAGCTTCCTGAGGTTGTCCGCATTAATTAAGTTTTACATCAGCAGATTTTCATCCTCCGTGTTTTGTTACTAGAAAATAAAGTACATAACACACATGCCTGAAGCACACACCTGACACTAGAAATAGTGACCTTATGGTAGCTCTGGTGCTAATATGTTTTATTTGCTGCTGCTCTGAGGCGTTGATGCTAGGAATTAGGGCAGTGGTGTGGACTTAAATGATGATGCATGTCAAGATCATGCCAGTGTGTGTGTGTGTGTGTGTGAGTGTGTCTGGGTGTGTGCCCTTGAGTGTATTCAGTAGGCAATAGACTTGGCGATAATGATCAATGGGCTGCAGTTAGCGACGTCTAATAGGCTTTGTCTATGGCTGGCCAACAGTTGCAAACACCTCAGCATTGTTCGTGTGTGAATACAACAATATATATTAAGTTATAGGAAAATAAATATTTAATAAGCATGCACATGCATATCAATGAAAGAATAGTGAGCTGCTCTGTATTCCTTCTGAGTTTATACTTTGACATCCATGCATCCATCCATAATCTGTAACCGCTTATCATCAGAGGGTCGCAGGTGGTCGCTTTTTTTCAACGTTTTGGTCACTTCTTTCAGTAAAAAAACGTTTTGGTCCCATATTTTTTATTCATGGTCAATAAAGCTAATTGTGAGTAAAAACAAAGCAGAAATTATGAATTATTTTGACTAATAGTTCAGATCAGAGGATGTTGAGTGGATCACAGACTGGTATGCCAAAGTTTAGTCAGGATACTGTTTTAAACCAATTTAATTTTTTTATTCAAATGCTATAAAATTAAAAAAAACAACCAAAATGCAATGAAAGTAATCCTAAATTTTACCTGTGAAGAACATTGTAAGGATTCCATACAATGTATATCCATGCATCCATGTCATTTTTGTGCAATTTGGTTGAAATAAACCCATATTTTTAATATAAAAAACTTTGAAAACAGGTCAGATATGACCAAGTCCAGCTGTGATGCATTTACTGCAGCCTTTCTGAAATGGCATTAGCCACTAAACAAAATAGAATTTAAACGGTGTAAATTTGTGTAAATCCTAGGCAAGGCAATATATAAAGTATTGTTTTTCTTACAATAGGGCTGCTTCGCTTTCGCCGCATTTAAAGGTAAGGTTTACAACCTTGCGTAGGCTACATGTGTCACGCCTCAGAAAAGGCTTACAAGACATCTGGCTACGACCTTTGAGGATAATATTTTACAGCCACTTTACCACAAAGCTTTAGTAGAACTGGGCAAACTGACAGACTCTCAGCTATCTGTTCCAGTAAATGAGTTTGTCTGCTGGACTTTCCTGGCGTAATCAGAAATGTATTGTTCGTTTTTAAATAATATCCCTTCAACTTATAAAACACTCATCAAAAATTCATTAGGCAATTCGCGTGATTTATATTTCTGTCTGCTCCCAAACAATCTCTCAAATTTGTAGGATCACCAAGGCTTTTAGTTTCCCGCTCTCTTGCTCCCTCCCTCCCTCCTTCCCGTCTCCTCTCATCCTAATCCCCCCCTCTCTATTTCCCTCAATGATGCCCTTCACACAATTGCCCCCCCCCCCCACCCCCCCACCCAGGTCCTCTGCAGCCCCCCTGGATGAGAATACAAAGCAGAGTAATTTCATGGCTAAGCAGGCCAGATAATCAGTAGTCATATTTCACAGCAAAAGGAAGGCAGACGCAGACGTTGGTCAGGGCTGGTGGGCTGAAAGTGTCACTGCACTCATTCATATAAGATGCTATTTATTTTCCTCCTGTGTGTTTCTGTTTCTTTTCTCGGCCAGTTGTCCACTCTTCTTTTCTTCCATATTAACTTCATTTTAATCCAGTGTTTCTGTAACGTAAAATAAGACATTACAAAATCAATAAAATTTTCATTCAAAGTTCCAAAGTAGAATTCTTTTCAGCGAATAATGTTAACATTAGACATTCTGGAGTTTTAGCTCTGCCTAATGACAGTTGGGAGCTTAAGTGCCAGCGCTGGGAGCCAAATAGTCACAGGCCAATTTAACCCCGGATACAAGGTGATTACACCATGATGTAAGGGAGGAAGTGTGTGTTAAGCTCTTAAGGCTTTGGGTTATGTGTTTATGTGTTAATGTTGCTCTTCTGTGGGTTTATATGTGCTATACACTCTCATTGTGTGTCTGTGTGCCCCAGGTGTGTTTGCATTCGGTCTTTTCGCCACTGACATCTTCGTCAACGCGGGCCAGGTGGTGACGGGAGGGCTCTCGCCCTACTTCCTGTCTGTCTGCAAGCCCAACTACACCGGCTTCGAGTGCCGTTTTAATCACCAGTTTATCATCAACGGCAACATCTGTACCGGGAACCCTGTTGTTGTGGAGAACGCTCGTCGGTCCTTCCCATCCAAGGACGCTTCGCTGAGTGTTTACTCTGCGGTTTACCTGACGGTATACAATAGATTTTCTTAAGCACAAGCCATATGTTTTTTACTTTCTGTTTGCATTTGTTGTTCTTTTCATTTAAGTCAGACCACATAATAGTGCAGACAAACAAAAACATACTGGAAATTCTGATTTTATTCAGCACATTTAATTAAAAATCAATGTCAAGTGTACTTGTACTCATTTGGGACTGAACTTTGAATTTTGGAATAATGAAGAAAACACCCAAACAATCACAAATTAATAGACTTTTTAGTCCGGACTGATTAAAGATAAACATAATTGTAATTTAAAAAAGGCTTTGAAAAGGTTTGGATTATTTGCTGTAAAAATGTGCTACATAGCCCATCCATCTTTGATGGAGGAGTTGGCAAAGAGGGACTTCATTTTTCTTGAAAGTGTGTGGAGGAATGTCTCTCAAAAGTGTAAGCTCGTGCATTTTTAGAAAATTGGCTGGAAGAACACATGAAGAATGGCTTTTTGAAAAGCTGTGGTTTGATATCAGAGTGACGGAGGGACTCAGCTGCTGAAAGGGGAAAGGAGACTGAGCATAGGTGCGGATGTTATCAGCAGGAGCAAGAGGAATAAAAGGACAAGTTGTTGATGAAAAAAGGATTTCATACTCACAACTCCACGGTCTGACGTGGGAGAGGGTAAAAGTTCGAGACGTGAGAGCAATATAAGGAAGAATGTGTGTTTTAAAAGGCTCATTCTTCCCACAACTTTCCCTCGCAGTAACAGGTTCTCATATTACATTAATCTTTTATGCCCTGTAAAAAAGTTTTTTTTCTCTCATATGATGTAAGTTTTTGACATCTTTCTTTAACCGTTTTGTTGTGCAATGGAGGCTTTGTGCTCTCATGAAATGGTAAAATATTTGATTCCATTTATGGATGCTCTGCATGAGATTGTTTCTGTTCTTGTCTACTGAAAGAGAGGAAAAGGGGCTCTTTTTAAACCTATAGGACACAGTAAAGAAAATATATATTTATTCGTGTTTGAAGTCTAATTTTATTTGCCTTCTGTCCTCCTTTCTAGATGTACATCACCAGCACCATCAAGACCAAGTCCAGTCGCCTGGCCAAGCCTGTGCTCTGTCTTGGCACACTCTGTTCGGCCTTCCTCACCGGCCTCAACCGAGTCTCAGAGTACCGAAACCACTGTTCGGACGTAGTGGCCGGATTTTTACTGGGATCAGCCGTCGCTCTGTTTCTGGTGAGGACAATGGAAAACTAAAATGCTTGGGGAAGTGTCGGAGTGGTGATTAGAAAAGAAGAAAAGGTGGATTCGGTTCATGACTCATTTTCAAATCACAGCATAGTGATAGTCTTTTTAGCTGCATTAATTGGAACAGACTCAAACCAGTATTTAAATGATACATTTAGGCTGCAGCTGTTACCAAAGCCCATAATATGGTTTTGATGCCTTTAGTGACATTAATACGCGTCTGTAGAGGCCACATGGTGTATGTGAAAGTTAGTCTTCCTAAACACTAGTTTGTCAAAGAAGCAGTTTGTGAAGAGGTGATAGAGGGAGAGGATGTGAAATGGGATGAAGCATGATTTATACTGAGCTTTAAGGAGGTTCAGATGCAGGTGAGTTAAGATAGAAGGGAAATGGCAAGGATGCACTGGGTGATGGGTGGAAAGAAGAGAAGAGAAGAAAGGAGAGATAATACTGAGGTGGCACCTGGATTTCTACTGAGATCAGCAGTCGCTTGAGTTTTGAAAGGAAGGAAGGGAAGGGGAAGGCAGAAGGGTGAGAAGGAAGTTGAGGGAAACTAGTTTGAAATAGGGGGGTTGTTGTTCAGAAAATGATCCAGGTAAAGGAACCAGTGATCTGATTAAGTTCTGGTTTTGTACTCCTGGCAAGGTAAATAAATATTGTTATGTTAAAGAGATCTTAATGTGTATCATTGAAACAATATATTGAAAGTATACATTGGGCAGACCGGACCGAAACAATTGTCCCTATCCTTTTCCCTCCTTTGGTCTTTAATGTAAAACCAGGTCAGATTCCTGTTAAGAGTTGTAAAATCCTTTAGTCAGACATTGAATTGTATGCTGTGTTTAAATGCAGGGTAGTGATTAGTTGTTTTTATGGTTTGAAGTGGAAAAGCCCATTGAGGAGAACGGAATGTGAAGTGAAACCCCCACAAATAAAAGTAAAAAAGATGAATTTAACAGTCTCAAAGGCTTCATTACATGTTAATTGCCGCAGGGCCCGAGCCTTTAAAGCAGGACGTGGTGTGTAAGAGAGGGGAGGGAGGAGGAGGCATGGAGGGAAGACTCAGGATGTATTCATAGGGAAACTCTTTAGATGCTCTGAGGGTGATGGGAATGTCATGTGTTCTGCATGTATTTTGTCATGAACTGAAATCTTCATTTTTATTCACTCATTTAATCCTCCTGACACCCTTGGGAGCATAGGGCGTCCACCATGGATCGCCACCTCACTCTCCTTCTTGCCAGGAGGTCCCTATTGATCAAACAAAATGTTGACCTGATGATGTGATAGATGGAAAGTAAAGGCACCGCCAATGTTATTACAGTTCAATCTGAGGGGACCATGAATTACATGGTAGTCCTGTTCATTCATAACCACAAATCAGCCTTATGGTGGTGTCGGACCCAGTGCTTGTTGGGATATTTCAGTGTGGACCAAAATGGTGGGCTGAGCGAGTAAAAGACCGACATTGCCATTTATGGCAATGCTAAAAATTTAAATTGTACTTTCAGCTCTGTGACAACGATTTTTTAGCTTTAGACAATGAGTTAAAATAAATATGGAAAAATGTGCCTGAACTTTAAACTGATTGTACGCTTGCCTGAGTGTGACATGTTTGTGCAGACATAGTACTTTAGGGATTAAAAATGATGTTAGGAATGGATGAGCGTTGGATTATAATTTACAGACAGCTCTTCAGGATGGTGAGGAGTGGTTCAAATACTTGGGGGGTTTCCAAGGGTGAGCATTACCAGGGCAAATTAAGCCCAGAAAAGATGATGTTCAGATGAATAGATTGTGGTCTGCATTAATAAACTGATTACAGTTTATATTACGTTTGTTATGTTATGTTTATCCATAATGCAAACCACCCCATGAACACCTCTTTTTGTTCTGTATTTTTTTTATTTAGTCCATAGAGGCCAATGCTCCAGCAACACTTATATTACTAGTAGGAACAGCATTATTGTAAACCACATATCAGCTTGTGGTCGTCATCAGGGTCATCCCCCCCCTTAAATCGTCTACTGGTAGCCACCATACCTGCTCTTGTCTTTGACGTTGTGTTGTGGACTTGCAAGGAAGCTAAAAATGTGTTTTGGTCAAACTTGTCACCCAAACGTTGTTATATCATTGTCTGACCCCTCAATGTAATGACAATAAAGCTACTTTGAACTTTAAAGCAGCTTGTCCTTTGACCATGAGGAGTATAAACCACATCAGCCCACTCTTTAGAGTATTAGCTTTCAATGATTGAGGTGTAAAAATTGACATACATTGAGTTGGTGAACTCCAGGGAAGACAGACACAAGAAAGTCAATCACCAGCTTTTGAACCTACTCATTTCCAGCTTATTAGCAAACTATGACCTAACTGTCCTGATGAAGCCTATCAAGGTCTTGTCATCTGAAAACCGAGGCCATTTGATGGACTGCTATCTGGAGTGAAAATAATTGGTACAAAGAGAGTAGAAATCAGGTATAACTCAAATCCCCATGCTATCAGTGCAGACAGCAAGGAGATCTGAATGGACTCATCAAACAGAAGCTGCCTTTGGTCTTACAAGAGGTTTGTTCTCTGCCAGCTGATTGAAGGATCAGTGTTAAGCACTTGGCAGTGGAGTTCCAGGATGATGTTGGAGACAGAGGTGTCCACTTGATCCAAGACAAAGTAGAGGCACATGCTGACTGCCTGCCAGGTCTGATAGAAGCAAAACCCTTTGAAATTTAAAATGGCTTACAAACTTCACCTCACATTCAAGGGTTTCAAGGTATGTAGAATCGCTATATGAATGCAATATTTGACATATGTTTTATGTTACAACATGCAGATGTGAGAACCAAAAAACATAAGTCATGTGTCTGTTCAATTTGGACCCAGTTTTCTTGGAACAAAAATTGGAACCTGGGGCAAGAGAATATGCAAGTTTTATTCAAAAGCTCAAACAAGATTTTTCAACATTTTCATGGAAACAAAATTTCACTATTCTCACCTGAGATAATAGATGATAACTTGGCCGAGCCTGTCTTAGCATGGAAGACAGGTGCAAAAATGGAAAGAAAGCAGTCTTCCTCGGTCTTCGGGGATGCTCTTCAGTTGAGTGAAAACAAGAAAGTGGAAAGCATACTGAAATTAATTTGAAACAAGGAGGATAGTAGATACAAAGATGTTTTTATCCAAGGTGAAGTGGTCGGTTTGGGAGCACTAGAGAAGCACTGTCCATGAACTTCCACAAACACGGAAAGCTTAAGCATCCTCCCAGAAGTGAATCACCTTGCTTCATTTTGTTCTTTGCCACTGCCTAAGGGAAAGTTTGGCCTGAGGGCAGACTTGGCTGAGGGTGGTGGGGGGGGGTTGACTCCCTCCTCAGGCTGCCTTCTTTGATTAAACAGTCCATGCAGGAGTACAGAAATACGGCAACCTTGGTTGTGTCTATGTTGTTAAAAGATCCTAACAAAAAAATGTCTAAGAATTTTATTAACAGACAGAAGGCATCTGTTAACTGCGCTGGGCGTGGTGCCATGCCACAAAGATGAACCTGCCGGGGCATCTTCGTTGATTGTATTAAACTATGGCTGCATTTTGTAGACTCGTACAATGTTTGATTGAGGTTTTAAACCCTTGTAAATGTTGTATTCAAGTGATAACTGTTCCAGAGTTAAATAATATGATCACATCTCTAAAAAACTCATGGGTGCTCTTACATCTAATTGGAGTCTTATATCATAGTGACACATGGGCCGGCAGGCAGTCTGATTTAAGGTACAACTAATCTCATTTTAATGTGGACATTAAGTGACATCTTTTAACGATGGTAGGACTCTCATGCTCCATTATACCACTTGTAATACTACTCTGTCTGATTAGGAAGTTAAAATGTGTCTTCAGGGACTAGATGCACACCCTTGTATTTAGGAGGTGGTGAGATTGTTGCCTGCAGTGCACTGTGTGTGTTGATATCATTTGGTGTATACAATCTCTTAAGGCATACGTTTTAACCATGCTAGTGGCACAGCTTTAGGGTTGGCAATGTCAGTCTGTCGGTCCACCGCTTCCCTCTGGACTGGAACATCTCAGCAACTGTTGGATTGATTGGCAAGAATGTTTCATTCTTGGTTCCCAGATGATGAAGCCTATAAGGACTTTAGTGAGCCCCTGGCTTTTCCACTGTTGAATGGATTACCCTGAAATTATTTGGTACAATCATTTGATTTGGTTGATGGTCTTTTAACTTTTAATTTCACCATCAGGTAAAATCCTTTCCCCAATTCTTTGCTTTGCCCAATTCTTTCTTTTACCTTCAAAACTAATGATATTCCCATCAGTGGGAGTTTACTTTTTAGTGCCAATTAGCAAATGATAGCATACTACCAAGCTTAAATAAAACAACAAGGTACACATTATAACTACAGCAGTAGGCTATGTTAGCATTGACATTGTTAGCATGTTGATTTAGGCATTTAGGTAAAAGCTCTGCTGTACCAAAGTAGACTCTTGTTATAACACTACAATTATTTATAGTGTTTTTTTTTTTTTTGATTAAGTTTGGGAAAAAATATGTTGGCTGTGTTTAAATGAACAACGTTAATAAACTCATGGGTTTATTCAACTTAATTTCAAATGATCTAATATATAAACCTTATGTGGACCCAGCCTGATTTGATGAAAAATGTCATAATACCAGTCACAACATCAGAATGTCACTGCTGAAGCTAACTTTGCCGTTCTATGAATAAATCCTTGATGTTTCAGTTCCATGTCTGCCTGTGTCAATATTAATTTACCTTGCTATTATTGTTGAACTGTCTTCATATTTTACAGGGTATATGCGTTGTGAACAACTTCAAAGGCGTCCACAGTGCAGCAGCTAAACAGAAAACGGAAGACTACCGTGGTCTGCCTCTGATGACTTTCCCCCGTGTAGAGAGCCCTCTGGAGACCCTTAGCGCACAGGTACCTAAAAACACTTAACCTGGATTCCCAAAATCCTAATCTCTGTGATGCACATTCTCTTTTGAAATAAATTGACAGAGCTCCCTTGAGACTGTGAGCTTAATAGAAAAATCAACCTTTAGAATTAAGTCTACTGTAATTTGCTGTTCCTGTAATGTGTTGTAATTTACATTCATGTTCTGCTTAAAGTAGTAATATCCTATATTTCCCAGAATTCCCATTAATCAACTAAAGGCAAGGTTTACAGTCGCACATTTAGTTGACCATGTTTTCTTTCTTTCTTTCTTTCTTTCTTTCTTTCTTTCTTTCTTTCTTTCTTTCTTTCTTTCTTTCTCTTTCTTCACAAAGCAATGACACATGTTCAGAAGAACATACAGGCATGACATTTTGCACTACACTCCTGTCCTCCTTCCCAAATGCACAGAACACACAGAACCTCACACAGACCACTCCTGTCACTGTCTGACAATGATTTACTCTACCTCTTCATTTCCAACCCTTTCCTCTCTCCTGTCTCCTTTTCTGTCACTCTTTTTTGATCCCTTTCACTCCTTATACCTCTTCCTCCATCCCTCCCTCCTCCCACGTTAATTTTCAGAACCACTCAGCATCGATGACGGAGGTTACATGACTAAGGGGGCAGCACCGGGTCACGTTTGCGTCTCCACAGCACTTCCAGACACAATGACAAGGACGCATGCCACGTGGCTCCGAATGCTTAAGAAAAAACACTGCTGATATATCTGTTTAATTCACCTGAGGGACAAAATACACCATGTTTCTAATGGTTCTCATCTAGTTGGGCTATGCTCAATTCAACCCGCACACCTATCACATCAGCGGAAAAAATATCACAAGGCAAACTTAAGCACATATTGTTTTTCCAGATACTGGAAAACCATTTGAAACATAGGGCATTTTTCTCTCCAAGGTGCGCTGGTTTGTAGTTAGAGGACTGTGTGTTTTGTACATTTTGTATGAGCGAGAGCTGTAGCCTATCCTGACAGTGTTAGACCTGCGCACTTCCTGTCAGCTGACTCACTCTGTTTTACATCACATCCTCCGTCAGGTGACTTGCCTTGTCGATCACCACATCTATTCCCCGTCAGTCTGAAAAATCTGCTATGGAAAAAATATTGATGTTGTTGTTCTGTGATGTTTGTCATTTGTACAGAAAAAAAAGACTTCATTCTTTTTATTATCTCTGTGCATTAATTGACCGTGTCAGGTCATATTTTGTAAAGATTTTTGTCAATCTGTATGACTATTATAATCCATTTGGACCTGTTTGCCTGCTGTGTAAACCTGGATATGTTTTGGTATCAGTATAAGTGTTTTGGGGAATAAACTCTCTCCCCTTTGGAGGAAACGACAAGGAAGAGTCACTGAAGTCCTCCGAGTTAGAAAGTGGGGTTTGGCACTTGCAGTGTCATGTTATCAATCATAATGAAAAGTAAATATGATTGGTTGGAATTCTCACTATGAGTTTGTGTGTTTCACCCCAGTTTCCTGATTCACTGATGTTAATAATAGGAATTCCTTTACAGAGAGGTCCTGTGGGGCTAGTCTGGTATGGTATGGTATGGCTGCACAATTAAAAACTGAAATCCCAATGGAAGACATCCTTATGAAATACATGAAAATAAGACAGAAATGCTCTTTGGTATGAAAGTGAGTGACTTACTGAAGGCTTGGTTATGGAAACCAGGCTAATGACTCCTGCTTCACATTTCCTCCTTGAGGCACCCCTCCCCCTCCCCGACACACCAGTGGATTGTGATGCAATGTTGTGACTCCATTTCCCATTGGAAGATACACCCAGCATGAAGAGAGAAGTCAAGATGTTTTATAGATATTCATGATTTAAATTATGCTCATTGTCATTGTGATTATAAACATCTTTTACTTTAAGAACACAAAAAAGCATTTAATTTGAAATGCTACTTTTTTTTCTCTTTGTCCACAAATTAAATAGTCAGTAGCAAAAATGGGTTCTCCTGTCTTTTTCATTATGTGTCAGAATGCTGAAATTATGGTACCTTTGTGTTTTCTTACCATAACAAATTGAGGCTAAATACAAGGGGGATAACAGGTTTGAAATATAGAACCAATAGCCCTATTCCTCTCCTCAATTTTAAAACAGAAATATAAAAGAACTGAGGCGGAGAGAAGATATCCATCTTCACAGTCAGTCAGCCTTAACAAGTTACCTTGCTTGACGAAGTGGGGGACATGTCTGTTCTTGTGTTTGTTTGAAAATTTAGAGATTTGTTATCTTAACTTCCATTTTGTGGTGTCTTGCACACAACTCTCCAGTAATTATTTTTCTGACTACAATTCCCACCTCCTTTGCTGTGGTTGGCCCTCACTTAAATCATGGCTCATATACAGCCTGAAGGTGTGGTCACAATAACACGTTTAATGTATATATCACATTTGCCCTGCAGTTAACCCTGGAAATGTGATGTCATGCCGTAATAAATAAATATTGAGCAGAGAACACAAATTTAAAAAGTCTGTGAGACGTGCTAACAGGGCCAGGGGTGTCGGACTTGGGGTGGAAAGTGGACTGAGTACCTAGGGTCCTCACGTGAGGAAAAATATACTAGAAGGAATAACTGTGGATACAGGGCTTGATTTCTGCCTGGAAGGCGATGTTGGGGGCTTAAAACACCAAACACCCAGCACACACTACAATACTGTGTTCTGCATTGACAAGCACTGTTCTTTCTGTGTTTCATTTGGCTGATTGTGTACACCCACTCTGTCAAAGTTACACCAAGGTGGAAGTGCAATGCGACCCTACCTTTAAACATTTAACTGATACATGTAAACATGTGAGGGTGCAGTGGACAGTACACAGTCGAGAGAAAGACACTCCTAGGAGGCTCAATTCACAAGATTAAAAATGTAGCTGTTCTTCAAATAGGTACTTTAGCATTATGAGTTTATGATGGAAAGTTTCTGGCAGTACTATAACACCTTCAGGGTTGTTCTTGAACAAAAAACACAGCTGACATTTATTTTATGAACTGACAAATGCTAATGTGTGCAATTTTAAAGGATAAGCATGGTGCCTCATAGTGTTGCCTCTGAGAAGAAGTAAGATGGAAAACATGATTTGGTATTTAGCAAATCTATGTTTCAAAAAGTCAACATGAATGACTGTCACATCCTGTGAGGCAGGCCTCTTCTCTTCACACCACACTGTCTAACCATACAGGCTACCCAGACAAGTGATTGAAATGAGCATAGCTAAGCTAAAACCTGGCTCTTATTTATCTTTTCTGTTGATTCATCCTGTTACGACCACAGCGACTTCAGTGCTGTTTATGTCACCGCTAAGCAAGGCATACACGCACAGACACAAAGAACGCTGACGGCTCAGCCAGTGCACTCACTCTTTTGCTTTGTCAGGTATTCATTTCAGCTCTGACAGCCTGCGCTACCCTGCAGACACACTGGCTAAATAGATAGGGACTGTTTGTGTGTGTGTGTGTGGGGGGGGCAGTATTTGACCATGCTGTGTGTTTATAAAATGTCATCCTTGGCTATTCTGAGTATGCCTCCCTGCCCAAATTCCTGTCCCCTAGCAATATGAGTGAAGAATAGTACAGCAACCAAATATCGTTTTCGAGGCGGGAAGCAAAGCTCTGAGTGAGTTTATGAGGTTATGTATATAGCTGCAGGGTGTTTTTTTTAAAACCATAATGGAATCTATTTAGATGGGAGGAAATGAGTAACTGCAGGTGGGTCTCAATGGCCAACATGAAAAACGATAATATATATTCCAGCAAATAAATCCTCAATGTCTGATTGGTGTGCCCTGGAAGTCAGCCATTGTTCTGTACCTGGGTCTATTGACTCATCAAGAACTAGAGAGTACCTCAGTGACTTTCTCTTCAGTGACTGAAGAAAATTATGTAATAGTCTATTGAAATCATCAAGACTCAAGTCTGCATTTAAGGTTTTTAGAAAACAGAGGAGTTGCTTCATACCTTTCAAGGTTATGGAGGGGTAATAGTTCTCAGATGCATCTCTGCACAAGGCTAAAAGTCTCTTAGTGTCCTACATTCTGCTTTCTAATACATACTGGGGATTCTATATTTACGTGTAAGGTAGTTAGAAATTAAAAAATAAAATATTTCAAATAAAGTAAGTGCAAAGAAGAGATGTACGTTTTTAATAACAGAACACATCCAAACGCAAAGAGAAGATGCAAGACAACAGAGGGACTTTCAGTGTTTTCAGTTGTGAGTGATCATCATATTCAAATAAAGATGTCAGAGTTTGACTAGTGGTCTATGGTCATGTTTACATTTAGGTCCTACTATTCAAAAATGGGCTTGTACCAAAAACTAAATGGCAGTTCTGTGTTTAATGTGTCAAGAGATTGCAAGAGCACCGAGGATGGGTAATAAGGTCCTGTTTTTGGGTCCCTGACTGAAGGCTGAAGTCTCTTGGATTCATTAGCATTTAATGTATTACTTCTTCACATCCCATGTTTAAAACCCCAAAGCCATTATGAAGACGTAAAACATCCAGACCATAAGTCAATCTCTGACAAGTTAAACAAATATTTGTACTGTAGGTGCAGCAGAAACCAGAAGTGCATTGGTGAAGTACAGGACATCATACATTTGGGACCGTTCGGTATTTATAGAATGGACAACCAGAGGAAAATAGGGAAGGGTCATGCCTTTTTATTCTTTTTTTGAGGGTAGGGTCATCCAACTTTTTTTTAGTCTAGGGGGAGGGTCACCCAACATTTGTATTCAGGGAAACAGCAAAATTTCAAAGTGGCTTGTTTTATGCATATTTTTTTTCATGTAGTTCTCTCAGTCTCGGCCCCCATCACTAGCAGAGCGGTCCCTCCCTGTTTAGTCAGCCAGACAATTTGAGCTGTAGCTTTAAAGAGACCGTGCGATTTCCCAAACTGAATACATCCCACCCGCACATATAAACACAAAACTGCTTTGCTAGTTCCATTGTGTTCCATCATGTGAGACATCTGCAGAAAAAAATAATTGTATTCATTAGCATGATTGCTGTACTGTTTAGTTCAAGAACATCGAAAACATGTCCAGACGCAAGCTTTCATTTTGAAAAGTCAAAGCTCGCGGACAGCACGCAGCCGGGAGGGCATGAGACGGGAGGTCTCCAGGCTGCAGCCATACCCGACTTAAATATCCTTTCGGTCCCTGTGATTACTTGTGAAATTGTGCAAACGACAGCCTGTTCAAGTCATTTGAGAAGAAAGGAGTGGTAGCATGCAAGCTCCCAAATTGACACTCGTCTGAGAAATTGAGTTTTGGATAATGTTTAGCTTGGGCAGCTTTACCTATATGCTAAAATATGCAATGACTGAGGAAGCCCAGTGATGGGTCCATAGCAACCAGTTCACGTGTTGAATTTGTTATTACCCAGTGTGCTTTGTTGAATGGTCTCAATGTTGTATTGTTTTATTTGATGTGAATACCAGTTTACCAGAGGAGTAACTTGAAGTAATGTAAATTCTTTCAGGAAGACCTAACTTTTAATCGGTGTACTCCTAAATCAATTCAGCTGTTGTCCTAATAAATGTACTTTTTTGCTGTGTATAACTGTCACATTTATGCAACTAGTTTCTCCTTATTTAAATATAGCTCAGCCTAAATTCTTTTAGGAAGACCTAATTTAATCAATGTTGTCTTCCTAAATGGAATCAGATGGTGGAAGCGTTAACCTTTCTGTTTAATCCACTGTCATTGCAGGCAAAGAGTGGTCCGGAGCCTCCTTTGGTCTGGTCTTCGGGCTCCTTCGTCACCACCGGTGTCTAGATTCCATCGGGGCGTCTGATGGTTCTCTACCCCTATATAGATATACGAAAGATTCGTATAGCGATGGAATCTAATCGCCAAAGACTTTGTATATTTTATTGAGCTGTACAATAAACCTTATTTGCATGTTTGCAAACATGTCTCTGCTGATTGAAGTGTGCATATACTTTCCATGCTAATTGTGTTTCCACAACAATGTTAGTGAGTAAATCTACTGAAATTGCCACCAACAGTGGAGTGGGATGTGTAAAATGAGAAGGCAGAGGTTAAATCATGTCATGGTTGTAAAAGAACAAGAGCTATCTATACATCTTTACCAAGTGAAAACCAGCACAGTAGGCATCAATAAATTATTGGGGAGAGTCATGCCTTTTTTTCCCCAATCATTTTGGAGGGTCAAAGAAAAATGTATTATTGCCAAAGGGAAGGTCAAGACCCTAAATCTCCTACGGTAGCCCCTTAATAATAAACGAACAGTCCTTTATTAGATCTCTGAAATTAGTTTTGTTCTATGACCCACAACAAGATGCCAACCAGATGTTTGTGATAAATATAGATGTCTTTCTGAAGCCTTTAATCATAACAACTGCCCTACCCACCCTCAAAAAAGGGCAAAAGAAAAAAAAAAGACCTAAGTCAAATTAAATGCATTGTCAAAGGCCAGATACTTTAGGTCATTGATGGTAAAATCCACCAGTTACCAGCAGTTTTATTTCCTTTCTTTCCTCCTCACACATACAAGGTTTCAGTACGAGGCCATTCGGACTTAACTGGATGGGTTCACTTTCAGGGTATTTACACTCGCAATGAGTCTCAATGTAAGATTCAGTTAAATTAGCCCATTAAGCTTGAATACCATTCTTTATATCAATGATCACGTTTATAATCACAGCAAGTAATTCTGTACCCTTGAAGTCACAAGGCTTAGAGGGAATAGATGAGAGGGACAAGATGAAGCAGTAGAAGGAAGTAGGACTGGAAGTAAAAGGGAAAAAAAGAAAACAAATGAAGGGATCCGTGAGGTGAAGAAAATGGGGTAAGGGAGGTTAAGAAGAGGAAGGTTTGCACAGCTCTTCAGTGACTGCAACAAGCTAGTGAAAACAGATTTGGTTCAGGGTCCCTGGTTCACCTTTGTCCAATGCCTCTTGTCTTAGTGAATCTCATGTTCCAGAAGTCAGGAAATGTTCTACTGGAGGTACACAGCCAGATCTGATCCCTGGAGAACATATCAGTCAACCGCTCATGGGGGCTCCTGAGCCTATCAAAAGATTCAGCTTCCAAAAACCTCCAAAACTCATACATGAATCCTTTTCCAGAACCTACACAAAAGGATTTGGAAACTAGTCCCATATCTTAGCAGGTTTCTCTTGGCGGAACAAGGGAGAAAAGCTTCAAAACTCCGGGAGCATGTTTGTGTGTTGGTTAGTCTGCTGGTGGGACTGGCTATACTGAGCCAACTGGTTAGAACGATGCGTAGTGGGCTGACTGGGTGCAGTCTGGTTTGCTTGCTGGTTTTCTGATTGGTACTGTTCTAGCTCTCGCTTCCTCCTCATGGCTGACTGCAGCTGCTGCTTGATTAAGAGGATTTGACCCTCCAGTTCTGACAGCTCCTGAACCAGTGGGCTCCGACCCACACCCAGGCCTGGGCCGGAGTCGCCCACACCCAAACGTGTTATGCCCTGCCCGGATCCCCCCTGCCCTGGCCCCAGTCCTTGGCCCAAGCCCCGCCCTAAAAGGTCGGAGCGACCGTTAGAGTTAGTCACTATGGGTAGGTGTTTCGCCAGTAGAGGAAGAGAATGGGGATGAGGCTGCGGAGACGGGGGTGGTGGAGGAGGAAGATCCTGGGAGGATGGGCATTCTAGGTCATTCTGCATCTCTTGTGGAAGGACCCTACGCCTGTTGCAGTGAGAGGACTCTGAAGGATTCCAACATGCTGACTGGTTGTTTCCCTCATTGCACCTTAAGATAAGACAGATACAAAGAGAAATATGAAGTTGCAATTCCGTTTTTTTCCTCAGCCTAAGTGGGAGATTATAGCTCATCTGACATCTGCATGTTTTAAGACTGTACGTAAAATCAGTGAGTGTGAATGCTTGCCAAGACACAGTACAAGTGTTCTCGAACTAAAGCAAGCCTGTTTCATGTGTGTCCCTGTGATAATTGTTTTGCTATTTATTGTTTAATATGTCGTATTTTGTAGCTACACTAGTGGCTTGGCTCAAGTGACGGCAATATTCATGTGTCAGTCAGCTGGTTGGTCCACAATTTTACTCACGACTAAAATATTTTCTTTCATTTATTTATTTAGCTTGAATAATTGACAATTTTGCTAGATAAAAAAATAAATTTAAACCACTAAATAAAACCCAAACAATCAGAATTTAACAAAAACAAAACCCAAAAAATATAAAAGGTTTAGTTCGAGAAGGAGAAGGCGGAAGCAAATAGCTTATTTGGTCCCGTCCCTGTTTCACAAAATCATATTATTACAAAGTAAGTAGATTTGCAAATATAGCATACCATTTTTCAGGTCTATAATAACTTACAAAAATACACAATTAGAATTCCGTTCCTATGTTTCAGTCTATTCTTTCTGTATTCATCAAGTAATGATTTCTTTAATCTATTTTTGAACTGAATAATATTATGGCGAAGTTTGATGTCATTGTTCAGTCCATTCCACACACGCGTTTAACCGCAGCTTGCAAGAGGTTGCTTGGACATATACAATGTCCTCTTAGATAATAACCCCCTTCTCTTTAATTAAACATTGCGCCTATGTTACAAGATAAATTATTTTCTTTAACTTTAAACATACATTTTCCATTTTTGAATGTAACAATGTCCATACATTTCAGCAAATGTGAATTCAAAAACAGATCATTAGTGTACATGGTGTGACTTATTATCCCAATACTATTTTGCATGTTGCTGTTGTAGGTATTTTCCCTTGCTTCCACACAATATAACATATTTGGTAAAATAAGTGTGCAGTACAGAATATGTTATGTATTTTGGTTCAATATGTATCTAGGTTTGCTCAAATTACCAATACTCCTGACCATCTTCATGCACAGATATTAAATGTGGGCCTTCCAGCACAGTTTGTGTCAAGTACAACAGCCAGAAATGTATTTTGATAATAGACATGCGTCCTGCCTTATCTTCAACCCATTCGTCCTGCAAAATCATGTTTCACGTACAGAGAAAATATATATACACAACAAATACAATCCCAAAGCGATTTCATTGGAGCTTTAAAGCTACACAAACTTAAAAAAACAGCTGGCTGTGGTTGTCCTTGAGCACATATTCCTTTGATTTTGCGATAACCATTAAAACTCTTCTTTTTTTAAACTCATGCAACATCAAGTTAATTTGGATCTTTGCCCAAAGTTTCTTCCTCATTTTTATTTCATATTTTTTACACAGCAACAGCACTTAATAGAGAAAAGAAAGTTGCATCTGCAATACATGATTGGATATTACACAAAGCTGGTTTCATGTTGGGTTTAGAGAAAATACCAGTGAGTGTACTTGCTTTTATGCTTCCCCAAACTATGGGAATATTTTGGTGGAGGCAGACCTCACTTCTAATAATTTATTACAAATACTGTATGTAGTCATGAAATATTGTTATGAAAATATCTATATATAGATCTATCTATCTATCTATATATATATATATATCTATCTATCTATCTATATATATATATATATATATATATATGTATACACACACACACACACACTCAACTTTATGACTTTTTATCTTTAATTAAAACAACAACACTCAGTGTTGAGTTAGTTTTGTTATGAAAATCTATCTATCTATATATATATATATATATATATATATATATATATATATATACACACACACACACACACACACACACACACACACACTCACACACTCAACTTTATGACTTTTTATCTTTAATTAAAAAAAACAACACTCAGTGTTGAGTTAGTTGACTTTTTGAGTTGTATTTCAAACAAATCAAACAATAAAAAGATTTTTAAATTTTAGGGAAAAATTATATTTTTAGAGTGGTAAACAGATTACTATTAGATGTCAATGGTAGAGTTATGGTGCAATATCATTTTAAAGAAACCTTTTACAAACATAACCAATCAGCATTTTTCACACTCATTCTCTGTGCTCTCAATCTCAAATGAAAACACAATCCAGGATGTAAAGCACCAGTACATTTATGACAACTCTAGTCTATATCCATGACCTTGCACTTCCGGGATCGTTCCGTTGCAGCCGTATTTAATTCTTTTCGGCCAGATGTCCATTACCTTACTCTTTCTGTTGGAATTCTTAACTCCGGTAGATTTCTGAGGACTATGGTTAACTGCTCCTCAGATCTCTGCAGGTTAATCCAGACAGCTAGCTAGACTATCTGTCCAATCTGAGTTTTCTGTTGTACAACTAAAACAACTTTTGAATGTACACATGTTCCACCAAAACAAGTTCCTTTCTGGAGCCGTTTTGCAGAGGCGCTGATGCTTTGTCTGGCACTTACTGCCGCCCATTACGATTGTGATTGGTTTAAAGAAATGCCAATACACCACAGCATGTTTCTCTCCCATCCCGGAATGCCATGTGGACCAGCCAGACCCTCCTCTGCTGTGCTGTGGAGAAAGGTCTGACAGAGTGAGACTATGTCAACTCTATTGTTCCCTGCAGTCATTTGATAGTTCTGACTTGACAGAGAAAATAACTTCATTTGGTTTCCTATCTCAGAAAGAAACGTTTCAAATCCCTTGGACCAGATCTGCAATCTAATATAACCGTGAATTAATTTAAGAAATAGAGAATATAGATCCCTCTCATATGAATTGAAGCCTCTCTGAACCAAATGTGTTTTTCAATAGTGATAAAGAAAATAAGTGACAAGAAGAATCTAATGAGATACTCCTGACATCAAAAGACACCTTCTGCTGAAGGATGGAACATCAGAATATAAGAACAAGAAAAGCATCTTATCTTAAAATTATACGTGCACCTTTTGACAAGAAGGTGACTGTGCCTATGTCATGGCTGCAGTGAAAGAGAGAATATTCTGTATTGTGGTTATTATTATCAGATCTTCTAAGCCTTAAGTTTTAAGGTAATCACCCAAATTTCAGTATGTATTAAAAGCATTAGGTATTGATGTTAGTGTGCTAGGCTTTATAGCATAGATCAGAGATCTTCAACAGGGGGTCCGTGAACCTTAGGGGGTCCTCAAAGTTATTGAATGGGGGCCACCATACCATAACGTTTTTTTTTTAATTATGAATCTAACATATTATCAGCAAATATAGATCCTATCTGTGAAAAAAACACATTGATGATAGGCTTACCTGCCTATCATCATGCCTATCATAGGTAGTCACTAAGGTAGCCATCCACAGACAGACAATTTCAATGTTTAACATTAAAACATGATTTATAAAATCATGTCAACAATTGCTATTTTTATAGCTTAGTATTCTATGCATTAAAAAGTATAGCAAGTATGTGTAAAGGCTTTATGCAGCCCACATGTTATTGGAGGCCCAGTTTAATATGCAACTTTTTATTTCATACAACATGTAGTAGGGGTTCCCTGATCTGTCTCTCTCTGTTGAGGGGGCCTTGGCTTAAAAACATTAAAGACCCCTGGCATAGATGTTCTTTCAGTAATTATCACTGCTGCAGCCTGATGACCTGAGCCAGGTCCCTGGTAAGCCATTCCAACATCTACAGTAGATTGAAAACAATAGCTGGCTGAGCTTTTGTCCCATTAGGAATGTAGAAATGTTTGGCTTTAAAATCACTGCCTGAAACTCTGACTTGCTTTTCTTAATTATTATTTATTTTACATTGTTTACTCTGCGGCTATGGATTTTCCTTTTATTGATGAATCATCTTATGTTTCTTTTATTCAGTCATATTGAAAGCACTTTGTGGCTGCTCTGAAAAATGTGACGCACATATAGAATATTCTTATCATTAGCAGAGCCTCTAGTTTTTCCCCATAAATTAGAAACCCTTTTCATTTGTTGTTCTTCCATCCAGCCTCTGACTTGCTTTTCTTAGCATTTAGGAGTCCATGTGTCACATATGAGAGAGGAGCTCATTGAAATTCCTTGCTATGAATGGAAATGATGAGTGAGACGCCGCTCACAACATTTCACACCACCAGCTCATTGTTTGCCGGGTAGAGATTGCCTCAAGAAATAATGACATCAAGGTTAGAAAGAGAAGTGTTGGCAAAGGGTATTTAGCAGATGAAAAGCATCCTGAAATACAAATCATTATTTCTTTCTGCAATGTTAGGATGTTTTTAACATCATCATTCATTTCCAAGATGGCGAAAGAAGACATAAACATATAAGGTTTTAAATGTAAAGCTCATTGTTGTGGTCCCTTTACGTGACATCAGAGGATGTCTCCATTTCTACATCTAAAAACAAAAAGAGCTCTTTGTTTTACATTCTGTATATGAAGAGGCCAGGAGCCTGACGAAAGTCAGCCAATTTTTCTTTATCATTTACGGTGAGATTATTTCGTTTTTTAAAACTGCTGAGGGTAACCCTGCTCCCTTTCTCCTTTTCAGATCCCTCCTTCCCCACCATTTACAGTTTTTAGATTACTTAACTAGCAATATCTGGTTCCTCCTGCTTCCAGTTTGCAGAAAAATATATAAATAAAGAATTATAGATGTTTTTCTGCAAAAGCAGTGGTTTTACACGTCCTTTGCAACCTGCTGTAAAGTAGTTCTAGATTTGTTAGACACATGACAAATACAACTTCCAGATACTTTTCTATCTCATGCCAACCAGTGCAGCTTAAGAAGACATCCCATGTTGCCCTGCAGTAGTTTTCTATGCTGCATTCTTAGGCTACATTTGCATTGCTACGTTTTGGTTTGAAAACAAATATCTTTTGCTATGTTTACACCTCTCATTCACACTGCTCTTGGCGTTTCAGAGCCCAAACCGGAGACATTTGAAAACTTCGAACACCTTTTTCATTTGGAATCTGCGGGGCTGTGTTGCAGACTCAATGGGAGCAAACGAAGACCAACACAAACCAACTGATGCCAACTTTTCACCACCCGATTGGGTCTTATCGGTCCTGATGTCTCGTTTTCAGAGACCAAGCTACTAATATTTGCTTCCACTTGTTTGTGCACAGTATACAATGAGATAAGAGGTTTGGGGTAAGTAAGTTTAAATGGAGATACATTCTGCTACTGGTGCTAAAAACACTTGTGTGCACAGAGTTCACTTTTAACACAAAAGCTTAAAAACCAAAAGGTAGTGTAAATGTAGCCTTAGAATGAAATTAGAACAGAATATATTCAGTTCAAAATAAATTCAATACAAACATATTGTAATTTGGTTCGTAATCGTTTTATGATCAGATTATTTTCAGTTTGAAATGACCTCTTGGTCACTTTGTGGAGGGTGTCAACGTTGAGGTCTTCTAGACTGTAGGCACTGATTCCTTGGGTGCTTCAGAGTCAGAGTATAGCGTATTTTTTTTTTCTGTGTGACGTGTGGTTCTCATCCAAAATAGATAGTTCAAATGAGCTATTGATTGTCATATTGACATCAGTCTGCATTGGCAGACCTTCCTCCACAGCCCTGCGAAGGAGGGTCTGACTAGTCCACATAGCATTCTGGGATGGGAGAAAAAACATGCTCTGGTTTTTGATTGTCATTTATTTAACCCTAACTAATCAGATCGTTTTGGGTGGCGCTCTGCTGGATGGAGCCACATGTTGTTTAAGTCTAACAAAAGACTCAGATTGGACAGATAGTCTAGCTAGCTGTCTGGATTTACCCTGCAGAGGTCTGAGGAACAGTTAACCATAGTCCTCAGAAATTGACCAAAGTTTAGAATGCCAACACAAAGATAGTGAATAGCCCAGGCTATGAGTAGATGTTAAAGGACTGTATTTTACTTTTCTTGTATGCTTTCCTGTGCATGTATTATATTATTATACTATTATAACTTGTTTGGCTTATTAATAGTAGCTTATGGATGCAGCTACTGTTATTTTGCTTTTAGGGTGTACTATAGCAGCTGTGTACCACAGCCCCAGTGGTGTCAGATTGAATTGGATGTTTCCATCCACACGTTTTTATCTGAATTAAGGGATATTGAATGAAATATGCCTTATGGAAACAGTAAAATAAAAACGGCTATTTTAGATAGCAAGAATCTAAGAAATTCCATAATTTATTAGGAACTCACAAAATGAAATGGGTTACAAAGGTTACGACAAGCCCTGGGACGACCTCCGGAGTAAATGGAAGGCGCTCAACCGGCGAGACATGTCTAAAAAAAGAGAGTTGTCTCGCAGCGGTGCCGGAGGGACAATAAAAGCTAAGTTACATCTGATCATCATAACAATGTGTTGATAGGGTTGTTGTTTTCTTTTTATAGCTTGATATGTTGCTATCAGCTGGCACATAAGCACTATTAAAACTGTGCAATATTGATAATTTGTTGGTAGATGGCGCAATCCCTTCTGTCTAGAAAAACTTTGTTCACAAATGTTGGCTTGAATGTTGTGCAATTTAGTGTGAAAATGAATGGAAACACCTTAAAATGTCTCAAATCAATTCGATATACCAATTGAATCGCAAAGCAGCATGTGACGTCATTATGCACAGGTTTTTATTCGCTTTAAAGCTGTTGGATGGAAACACACTTTCACCAGCTTTATTCGCATGAGTTTTTTTTACTGAACATCAGATAATTTGATTGACAAGTGGATGGAAACATAGCTAGTGGCATTTATTACTTTCCCTGTGTTTTAATGCTGTGTAATTGTAGTTAAAATGTTGATCTCTAATCCCTGGAAATTGTGCATAGGTCGTCACTGTTAAATTCCTATGAGGCTAAAATACGTGCTTTTGACTACTTTTTCTAAATCTGCATAGCCAGTGATGTAGGCTATGGCTAGTGCAGTAGGTTTATCTTGTGAATGAGGGATTTAATAATAATAATAATAATAATAATAACTTTGACTTTTATAGCGCCTTTCACAAACCCAAGGACGCTTAACAAACAAGGGGGGGGTTAAGAGGTGAGGGTGTGTGGCCAGGAGAGATTAAACTCCATACGCCTCAGTGAAGAGGTAAGTTTTTAGCTGGGTTTTAAAGATAATAATAGAGGAGGCAGAACGAATAACAAGAGGAAGCTTGTTCCAGAGCGATGGTGCACTGACACAGAAGGCTCTGTCACCAAATGTCCGGAGCCTGGTTTTAGGGACAGCAAGCAGGTCCTTGTCAGAGGACCGCAGGGACCGTGACTGAGTGTATGGGTGGAGCAGATCTGTTAGGTAGTGAGGAGCAAGTCCATGGAGAGATTTGTATGTCTGTAGGAGAATTTTATATTTGATCCGGGACTTAATTGGTAGCCAGTGGAGTTTCTTCAGGATGGGAGTGATGTGAAGTCCAAGTTTTGTGTGGGTGAGCATCCTAGCCGCAGAGTTCTGGATATACTGAAGTCTGTCAGTAGACTTGCTAGGCAGACCAAAAAGGATACCGTTGCAGTAGTCAAGTCGGGAGGTGAGGAAGGAGTGGATGAGGGTCTCAGCTACAGAACTGGAAAGCCACTGTCGAAGTCTGGAAATGTTCTTGAGATGGTAGAAGGCCGTTTTAGTAGTGTTTTTGATGTGCTGTTGGAAGGAAAGGGTGGAGTTCATGATGACGCCCAGGTTGCGTACTTGAGGGGATGCAGAGATTGAGCAGCCATCCACATCCAATGTGATGTCACCAACTTTTTTGAGAAGTGACTGTGGGGCAAACACCATGAGTTCTGTTTTGTTGTTATTGAGTTTGAGGAGGTTACTGTCCATCCAGTTCTTGATATCCTTCAGGCAGTTGATGAGTGACACTGGTGGAAGGGGGTAGATGGTTTAGTGCTGATGTAGAGCTGGGTATCATCCGCGTAGCAGTGGAAGAGGAGTCCATGTTTCCGGATGATCATCCCAAGTGGTAGCATGTAGATGTTGAATAGTAGCGGACCAAGCACCGAACCTTGAGGCACACCATGTGAGACTGGCGCCAATTCAGAGCGGGTGCCCTTAAGGGTGATGTATTGTTGCCTGTTGGTGAGATAGGATTGAAACCAAGAATACACAGTACCAGTGAGGCCAATGAGTTCAGAGAGGCGAGTGAGAAGAATGGAGTGGGAGACTGTGTCGAAGGCTGCAGAGAGGTCGAGGAGAATTAAGATGCTGACATGGCCAGAGTCAGCCGCCATGAGAAGGTCATTTGTGATTTTGATGAGGGCAGTTTCTGTGCTATGATGTGTCTGGAAGCCAGATTGAAATGGCTCGTAGAGGTTGTGATGTAGCATATGATGGTTGAGTTGGGCTGCCACAGCTCTTTCCAGTAACTTGCATATAAAAGGTAGGTTGGAGATTGGGCGATAGTGATTTGGATCATCCGGGTCCAGGCCAGGTTTTTTGAGTGTAGGGATCACCGCCGCAGTTTTAAAGCTGGTGGGGACCACCCCATAAGACAGCGAGGTGTTGATGATGTTGACCAGTGTGGGACATAGAGTTGGAAGACACGACTTGACCAAGGCAGTCGGCATTGGATCCAGTTTACTGGTCGAGGCCTTAGCTTTTTGATACTAGCTCAAGAACTTGAGCTGTATTAAGCAGGGAGAAAGAGGAGAGGCAGTCCTGCGATGTGGAGACATTTGAAGAGTTTATGTCCAGCAACGGTATAGTTGGGTGGGAGGAGCTGGACAGTTGCAATTGCTGGTGGATGGTTTCAACCTTTTTCTGGAAATATTCCAGGAACCTGGAGCATAGGCCAGCAGTGTCAGATGGTTGAGGAGGGTCAGGTGGACAAAGTAGGCGGTTGATAGTGGAAAAAAGCTGTTTAGGTTGATGTTGTTGGTTGCCAATGAGTGTTGAGTAGTAGTTAGTTTTTGCACAGGACAGAGCATTTTTGTAGCTCTTAACATGGTCGTTGTAGGCTTCCTGGTGGACAGTGAGGCCAGATTTTTTATAGTATCTCTCCAGCCTCCGCCCTGTGGCCTTCATGCGGCGGAGTTCAGCAGTGAACCAGGGAGCGGGACAGGAGAATGATACAGATCGAGTAATGAGGGGGGCTACAGAGTCCAAACTACGTGACAGGGCTAGGTTGTAGTGATTAACCAAATCATCAACTGTGCAGTTTGGGGGATCACTGGTAAGATGGCCTGCAAGGGTACAGGATAGTTTTGATGTGCACACTTGTTTTATTTTACGATATGCAATGGTCCTTTTAACACATTTCCTGCGTGTGTGCGCAGAAACAGAGAAAGTGACAGCAAGGTGATCAGAAATAGCCAGGTCAAGAGTTTGAAGCTGGGTGGGAGTTATACCTGTAGAGCAAACCAGGTCCAGTGTATGACCTTTAGCATGAGTGGGGCCATTAACATGCTGTGTAAAATTAAAGCAGTCCAGTAGTGACAAGAAATCTGCAGCGTGAACATCTCTGGAATCAACATGGATGTTAAAGTCACCAAGTAGGATGGTAGCTGGAGAGGTGGGGCAAATCAGAGCAAGAAGGTCAGAAAGCTCAGGCAGGAAGCTAGCAGATGGCTTAGGTGGGCGATAGACAAGGACCACCTGTAGTTGCAGAGGCCCAGACAGAGCAAGGTGAATGCACTCAAATGAAGAGGTGTCTACTGGAATTTCTTTTATCTGGATATCTGTATGATGTATAACAGCCAGTCCCCCACCACGTCCAGAATTGCGGGGCTTTTGAATGTAACCATAGCCTTGGGGGGGTAGCTTGGTTAAGTGCAAAAAAGTCCATTTGGTTCTGCCAAGTTTCAGTCAGACACAGGAAATCCAGTTTCCTGTCAGTTATGATGTCCTGTATGAGTGGAGCTTTATTGTTTAGTGAGCGAGTGTTCAGTAGCATAAATGAGGCTGACTTATGGACAGATGTACTGGCATGGGGGGTGGCATCGACAGTCCGTTCCAAGGGCCGTAGGTTAAATGAAAGTAGGCGCGGCTCACTCTGATGACGTCGTCGCTGAGTAGTGATGCACCGAATAGCAGGAGAAGCCGGGGATGTGTCCATGTAAACAAACTTATGTCGGGCAGCCCTGTGCACATAGCGGGGGCGACGTAAGAGATGGAGAGATTTAATCACCTCAAGGCAGATTACTCGGTACGATGTGTGAGGTGAGATTCCTGAGTTCCAAGGCGGAGTATCGTAGGAAAGCCATGAAGTCGGTGGAGGCCGCTAGCTTGTCAACGCTTGCCGACGTTAGCTTACAAGCCACAAACCATCCACCAGAGAGACACAGCCAAGCCTCAACAGAGACTACTGTGAAGGATCAAGCTGTCATCAATGGTAATTACAGCGTTTAACAAAATTAGGATCGTCAGAGTAAAGCCAAGGTTTGGAAGTAGCCAGTCGACAACTCTGCAAGGTAGTGTAGCAGCTGGAAAAAGCCACAGGTTTTGGCAGAGCCGTAGCGTAGCCAGAGCACATAGAGAAAAAGTTGCAGTGTGAGAAAGTGAATCCAACTAGTATCATACGTAGAAAAACGGCTTGGTGAAGCAGCAGGATCAGAATCGCAGCAGGATCAGTGGCTGGAGTTGTGCAATTTTGTTTGTAAGCATGAGAAGCGGCGACAGACACGCCAGCGTCCTCTCACGTCCAGCCATAGGGCTGTGGGACTATAGGGCTGTGGAACTATAGGGCTGATTTGATTGTTTTGAGCCTCAACCAGCAGAAACTGTACATCTGCACCTATATGAGTAGACTGTTACTAAACAGCAAATGGATGCTGTTAGTGATTAAACTTCTTTTAAACTGTGGTGTTGATGTGCAAAACAACAATCACACAGCAGGACAGACAGAGTGAAACACAATCCCTGCCCAATTATCTTGACACAGCAACCCTGCTCTGGTTGCCTGGAAATTGAACTCTTGAGGGAAAATGTATGTGCCCTCAGAAGTGAGGAATCAAAAATACCTTGAGAATGACACACAGCTGGAATGGTGTACAAGACAAAAAATATATATTTAAAACACACACACACACACCACACAGCAGTCCAACATCACTAACCTCATAAATCTTTTTTTTTTGTTTTTTTTTTTGGCAAATAATTTACTAGTAAGTGTTGTAGAGTCATAGAAAACCAACAGACTCAACAGTGCTGCTCATTCTGAGTCTGAAATTGAAAGGGGCTTGTTGTAAAATAATAGCAGTGTTGTGTTCAATTAGTGAGGTGATTGTTTCTGTGAAGAAACAGGTGTCAGTTATGGCCCATATTTAAGGAAGCAAATGTTGTGCAAGCTGTTTATAGTTATTTCATACTGAAATACTCAGCAAAATGGGTCGTTCCAGACATTGCTCTGAGGAACAGTGGACTTTGATTAAAGACTTGATTGGAGAGGGGAAAACATAAAGAAGTGCAGAAAATTATAGCCTGCTCAGCCAAAATGATTTCAAATGCCTTCAAATGGCATTTCATCTACTGAATAGGTTGAAATTTGCCAAAGGACACATTGACATTGAAATGAAAATTGTTCCTTTTGGGTCTAGGGGCCGCAGACAGTTTGTCCGACGACTCCCATGCACTGAATTCGAACCCACAGTACACTGTGAAGACAGTAAACCATGGTGGTGCAAACATCATGTTATGGGGATGTTTCTCATGTTGTGTTGGGCTTATGTATTGCATACCAGGGATCATGGATCAGTTTCAATACATCAAAATACTTGAAGAGGTCATGTTGCCTTATGCTTAAGAGGAAATGCCTTTGAAATGGGTCTTTCAACAAGACAGTGAGCAAAAACACACCGGTAAGCGAGCAAAGTCTTGGTTCCAGATGAACCAGATTGATGTTATGGAGTGGCCAGCCCAATCCCCGGACCTCAATCCCATAGAACCCTTATGGAGTGACATGTGGTTTCTGAGGCAAAACCCAGTAATGCAGAGGAATTGTGGAATGTAGTTCTCAGGTGCCAGAAGTTGGTCGAGTCTATATACTATGCAACTACTGTAAATATTAGTGCAGTGATTCAAAGTAAAGCAAACCCTTGAGACATTTTTCAGTTTATACAGTCTATGTTTGAGTTTGTAAAGAAAAATGCAAATACTGCTATTTATTTATTTTATTTATTTTATTTGAACAGCCTAATATTAATTTTTCTTCACTTTTTGTAAAGGTAGAACACAAACTTGATTTGGAATTGAATGTGCAGTGTTCCCAATGCATTGATATTATGGAATTAAAAGCTATTCTAAGGATTTTGAGCTTTATTTACTTTTTTAAATGCACTGCTATTATTCTGAACACAACTGTATATATATATATATATATATATATATTTTTTTATTTTTTTTTTTTTTTTTTTTCAATTAGGAAAATTAGGCCTACTAAACAAAACAGGAAGAAAATATAATGTGAAAATGCTAACTTAAATAGTACAAACAATAATGTCTCTATCAAAAAGAGCATAGCAGCTGAATTGTAACTGATATTACTGATCTGCTAGAAGTGACAATTGATCTTGTTTTAGTGTCAGTTAGAGGTCTTTTCTAGAGCTACATGACCTTTCCACAGCGTTTGATTGTAAATCAAAAAATCTTAATTGGACATCAGGGAGTGTTTCATGGTATTACAGACCCTGCTTCTGATTCTCTCAGACAGATACTTCTCTGATGCCTTTGGGCTTTTCTACCCTTGTGAGTGCAGATAGGAAATTAAATACTTTATGGTTCTATACTAGGTAGTCCTTTTAAGCCAATTCATTTTTTACCCATATGGTCAATTTACTAACACAATGCCTCCTTTTATGCTGATGAAACATAGGCGTATATACAGCACTTTTTTTGTAAGATTTACTGTAGTGGTATATCTTGGTGTATTTTCTTGTAACCGACCCCGAGCTAGAACATTTTACAGCATAAAATCTTATACACAAGAATGGGGCTCATCCTATTTCAGCACAGTGCTTGCAAAACAGACATTTCTGACAACACAGTTTTGGCGGGACACTGACAATATGACGGTAATAACTTCGGACTCTTAGACAACGTGCAGGCACGATGCAGAAGAGCTTGACTGAATGAGTCTAATTATGCAGCAGTAGGTCATCTATCCTCATTACCACAGGCATCCGTCACATAGCGTGGGATCCATAATTATCACGTGTATTTAATCTCCATTTTGAGTGCTTCTCCTGAGTGTGTCCTCAGTGCGTGGTGCTAAGTAGGCATAGGTACAGTATGAGGTAGAACAGACAGCAGAATCGAAGAGAAAAAGATTAAATTGAACTCTTTTGCTTAGTAAAAGCAAAATAAATGTTTTTATGTCCCCTCAATAAGAGTAAAATATTACATATTTTGCTTGCCTTGATTTCAGATATGCTTATCTGATGGTAAAGCGCCAAAGTCAAATGGCAATTTGAACAGTGGACAAATGTGAATGATAGGGGCAACACTGTGACACACACTGTAATGTGGTGTCAAAAAATGGCCCAGATTAATTACATAAACCCTTATGAAGTGCACCTAGGCTATATTTGAAAAGACACTGAAATTGACAAAAAAGAAGCTTTCATGATTTGACAAAATCTCTCCCTCTCTCACCCACTGAGCCAAACAATACTCTGTGACGTCAGCATGAGATTATTTCCTTAATTTCCCTTACTGATAATTAGCTTCCAACAAACTGACCAATCTATATGTATTTAGCTTCTAAATTAAAAATGGGTCCCCTTACTGTCATTTGAATGTTAATTGATGTCACTTATTAGCAGCCTGATCATTTGGCCAACGGGCTGTTTGGAAAATTGGCCTCTTGAAATGCTTTTTCGGGGTGAGCGAAGGTTACGGCACACATGTGCTCATATGTGATAATGATAGCACGGAATCAGTTTGTGTGCCATCTGTAATGCAGTTATGTTATGGTATTTTATGATTTGAAGTGGTGGTAAAATAAATTGCATTTGTTACAGGGTGAAGTGGTTTGATACCACTCTGGGAGGACTAAAAGTACACAATAAAACAAGGAACACAGCATGTAAAATACATATTTCCCATTTACCTTTTATAATGAGCATTGTCAATTTGAGTTAAAAGACACTGAGTGGAAATGCTGGGAATTCAAAAAGAAAATGAATCAAGAAAACATTTTTACGCTTGGTTGAGGAGGACATGGGTTATGGTTAGGGGATTAGTATCAATATGAGAGATGTGATAGACTTTAGTACTAAAGACAGGCATTAATGTTTTTACTTTAGTGGTTAGGGTTAGGGTAATGATGTTAATTGTTCAGTCAGATTATTATTAATAATGGCACCTGTTTGGAGAGTTAGCACCACTGACTGTGAACAAACAGTGATAACCAACGGTCAGGGATGGAAACATAAGCTAACAGCATTACTTACATTTTGGAGCTGCAGTAGATCAGTGGCAAGCCTGTTACTTATGTGTCTTTACGTAACAAGTTTTAATGAGCCTGAATCCCAAGTCACAACAAAATGTGTTAAATGGGTAATACATTATTACAGCACTACTAGGCTCAGTTTATATTAAGTTCAATCCATTAGAGATGGGATTTCTCTCTAATCTCATAAAAACATTACATAAAGTGTAAATATATTGCAGCAATGTACTTGTCTTCTGGATTTATTTGATTGAAAATTAATTGCGTCCAGCCTTATATGATTCAGGACGGTACCTTTTCTCGGGCTTGGTAACAGTCTGCAGTTTGTCATCAATGAAGACTGAGTTGAGGGCCCGGTGTAATCTCTGGAAAACAAGCAACACATTAGCTTTCACATGCTGAAACGATTTAGTCTGTTTCCCTGTGATAATACTTTTTTATTTGGAACATATATTTGTTTGTTTTGCATATGTGTGTTCATAGGAAATAGAGAGAGTGAGAGAACTATAAGAACCAAATTGACTGCACTAGTAAGTACACTTTGCTAAAGTAAAAGTACATAACAAATACTTGCAATGGAGTATTTTGACATTCTGTTATGGCTACATTCACTTACTGTAACAACATAATCAGTATACCTCTTGCAGTTATTGTAATGTGATTGTTTACCAACTCGTAATGAAAAGGGTACTTCACTGTGTTGTAAATGTGTGTATCTGTGTGTGAGTTCAGTACCTGGCTTGTATGCAGCCAGTATTTGAAGCGTGGCTCCTTGACTCTTGGGATCACCAACTTGTACACAATGTGTTCTGCTATTGTGGTCAATAGAGATAAGGCCACGCCCACACAGAGCATCACAAACAGACCAGAGAAATGCTTTATGCCCATCTGCAGCGTCTGGGGGGGACACAGGGTTAGAGAGTGAGAAAGAAGGAGACACAGAGAAGAATAGATGCATATCCAGTTCTTCTGATAGAGAAGGAGGAGTTGTCTGAAAAACTCTGGGAAGTACAATGATTAAAAAGTCCCTCAGGTTGCGCTGCATATTTGTAAAAAGTCAGATAATAAGACAAGCCATTGTTTGTGTTGAATTATTGATCAAGCACTTTATCTTGAAAATCCCATGCTCTGTGTACAGTTTGTGTCTTATGCAAGCCACACTATACAATATATATAGCAGGTACAGGTTTAACGTCAATGGAATGGCAATGACCCTGCTATCTAACACAACCTCATAACTTATAAGTAAGTAACGACAGAATAGGTTGACTGTCAATTTTTATCATATGACCGTTATATTTAATGTAGTCTATATCCACGACGTTCCACCAGAATTTTAAACCCCGGTCAATTTATGAGGACTATGGTTAACTGCTCCTCAGTTCTCTGCAGGGTAAATCCAGACAGCTAGCTAGACTATCTCTTGAATCAGAATTTTCTGTTGCCTTACATACACGTTCCCCCAAAACAAGTTACCTTCCTGAGGCTATTTTGCAGAGTCATGGTGGCTCTGTGCAGCGCTTAGCGCCGCTCAAGACAATTGTGATTGGTTTAAAGAAATGCCAATACACCAGAGCATGTTTTTCTGGTATACTGGAATGCTGTGTGGACTAGCTAGACCCTCCTCTACAGCACTGTGGAGGAAGGTCTGGCAAAGCAAGACTATTTTTATTGTAACGGGTGCAGTTTTAAACACGTATTTAACCTTGTGAAACAAAACTAGTTACAGTGCCTTGCGAAAGTATTCGGCCCCCTTGAAGTTTTCAACCTTTTGACACATTTCAGGCTTCAAACATAAAGATATAAAAATTTTATTTTTTGTGAAGAATCACCAACAAGTGGGACATTATTGTGAAATGGAACGAAATCTATTGGATATTTTAAACTTTTTTAGCAAATAAAAAACTGAAAAGTGGTGCGTGCAAAATTATTGGGCCCCCTTGCGTTAATACTTTGTAGAGCCACCTTTTGCTGCGATTAGAGCTGCAAGTCGCTTGGGGTATGTCTATCAGTTTTGCACATCAAGAGACTGACATTCTTGCCCATTCTTCCTTGCAAAACAGCTCGAGCTCAGTGAGGTTGGATGGAGAGCGTTTGTGAACAGCAGTTTTCAGCTCTTTCCACAGATTCTCGATTGGATTCAGGTCTGGACTTTGACTTGGCCATTCTAACACCTGGATACGTTTATTTGTGAACCATTCCTTTGTGGATTTTGCTGTATGTTTGGGATCATTGTCTTGTTGGAGGATAAATCTCCATCCCAGTTTCAGGTCTTTTGCAGACTCCAACAGGTTTTCATCCAGAATGGTCCTGTATTTGGCTGCATCCATCTTCCCCTCAATTCTAACCATCTTCCCTGTCCCTGCTGAAGAAAAGCAGGCCCAAACCATGATGCTGCCACCACCATGTTTGACAGTGAGGATGGTGTGTTGAGGGTGATGAGCTGTGTTGCTTTTATGCCAAACATATCGTTTTGCATTGTGGCCAAAAAGTTTGATTTTGGTTTCATCTGACCAGAGCACCTTCTTCCACATGTTTGGTGTGTCTCCCAGGTGGCTTGTGGCAAACTTTAGACTAGACTTTTTATGGATATCTTTGAGAAATGGTTTTCTTCTTGCCACTCTTCCATAAAGGCCAGATTTGTGCAGTGTACGACTGATTGTTGTCCTATGGACAGACTCTCCCACCTCAGCTGTAGTTCTCTGCAGTTCATCCAGAGTGATCAAGGGCCTCTTGTCTGCATCTCTGATCAGTCTTCTCCTTGTCTGAGCTGAAAGTTTAGAGGGACGGCCAGGTCTTGGTAGATTTGCAGTGGTCTGATACTCCTTCCATTTCAAAATGATCGCTTGCACAGTGCTCCTTGGGATGTTTAAAGCTTGGGAAATCTTTTTGTGTCCAAATCCGGCTTTAAACTTCTCCACAACAGTATTACGGACCTGCCTGGTGTGTTCCTTGGTCTTCATGATGCTCTCTGCGCTTTCAACAGAACCCTGAGATTATCACAGAGCAGGTGCATTTATACAGAGACTTGATCACACACAGGTGGATTCTATTTATCACCATCAGTCATTTAGGACAACATTGGATCATTCAGAGATCCTCGCTGAACTTCTGGAGTGAGTTTGCTGCACTGAAAGTAAAGGGGCCGAATAATTTTGCACGCACCACTTTTCAGTTTTTTATTTGCTAAAAAAGTTTAAAATATCCAATAGATTTCGTTCCACTTCACAATTGTGTCCCACAATTATTTTTTGTGATTCTTCACAAAAAATAAAAATTTTATATCTTTATGTTTGAAGCCTGAAATGTGTCAAAAGGTTGAAAACTTCAAGGGGGCCAAATACTTTCGCAAGGCACTGTATGTTCAGGCAACAAAAATAGTTCAGGGATTGGCTTAGAATGAGTAATGTTAAATTACCCAGATGATCATCATCATGGACTAAGGTCAGTAAAAGTCTGTTCATTTCAAAAAGTGTCAGTTGACTTATGGTTTCACACAGGAAACAATTTGTTGTCTCCTGAGTAAATGTCCTGTGTTTGCTTGACCCATTCACTAGGCCAAACTGTGTCTGAAAACAGAATTTGGCGCTCTTATACTTTGTTACCTTGCTTCCTTGTTTGATCTTGCGATAATTATTACAGCCATAAAAGGTTGCCGCCTAGCAACAAACTTATTATGGGTCGTTATGAGCTGCCTGGTTCTGGCCAAGGTTTCTTCCTAAAAGGGAGTTTTTCCTCTCCGCTGTCGCACTATGCTTGCTCTTGGGGGAATTTACTAGAATTGTTGGGACTTTATAAATTATAGAGTGTGGTCTAGACCTACTCTATCTGTAAAGTGTCTAACTCTTGTTATGATTTGATACTATAAATAAAATTGAATTGAAATTGAACTGAAGAGGAGAGTTTGAAAATATCATTGAACTATTTTACGTATTAAGATATTTTATTATTTTTTATGTTACGTTTTTAGCAATCTACTTTCTTGTTCACTTGTGTTTTATGTTTGTATTTTAATAAAATGAATTGAAACAATCCTAGACGTTTTTAGCAGAAGATTTTGGTTGGTGTATGCAAAAATAACACTTTAATGATAACACAATAGTGTGATTGTATAATTCTTTTCCATTATTTCCCATGGAATGTGTGACCCCGTTGATGTACTGTATTCACCTCCGTCAAAAATTCCTATCCTGTTTCTATTACAAGTTTGCTTGGCCTCCCAGGAGTAATCTGCATTCTTTTCAAAATTCCATTAAAAACAGCCCGCATAGACAAAACGCTGCATTGACAAATGCTAATGTGCCATGTATATTTCCTCCCCATTACTTGACTTTATAACACCACAATCACTGCAGATGCAGTTGTAAAAGCTTTCTAAAAAAAAACAATGAGTGCGAGGAGACATGGCTCAAACTCTATTTTCACTCATATCAGAAGTAATCAACACCTGGAAGCAGTGGAAAAGTGATAAAGTAAAAACAGCAATTTCTGTGCACTTTTCGGTACTGAATTCAGCATTGTCTTTCAAAGAGAAAATAAAGACTTTTCTGGACATCTGAAATAAGTTATAACCTTCCCTCCGTTACTTCCCCTCCAAAAATACAGTTTTGTTTTAAATAACTTTCAGATTTTCTTCAGAAAAACACTCTCATGCTGGGATATATCACACGTTTACCCCCTCACATCTTAATTGTCACTCATTGTATTCTAAATGTGTCACTATGGACAAACCTCGTATCATGAGTCGGCAAGTGCGGTCATCTCCTTATGGTGATAACACATTTCTGAATTAAGCGCCCCATGCTGTTACTGCAGAAATATATTCTCGTACGAATATTCTCTTTATTGCTGAGTATGGAACAGCTTGTGATACAGCAGCAGCTGCAATGATTGCATTATAAAGTCATGCTGGTTAAAAAAAAATACATGATGGATTAAATTCGTTATTGCAGAGTATTGTGACTTGGCGAGCTAGCTGTAATGACATTTTGGAGAATGGGAGCTGATGATTCCTGGGAATTCAAGCAATACAGACTGTTGTCACATCTCACTGCTGGGGAAGATATTTTCAACTTTGTGGGAATTAATTGGAATAGGAAAAAAAATTAAATTCAAGTGGTTTAAGAGCAAGACAAGCTTACCGAGGATAAATTACATACATCTAATTTAATACTTTGCTCCAGTAAAAAGAAGTGTAAGTTGTTGTGCATTAACCCACTCCAACATTTCTCACAGCTAAGGGCGCTCCTTGGATCAGCACATTTAAGTTCATATTCTACCAAGGTTTTGGCAACACACGCTACCTGTCTCTTTTCACTGCATGCTCCAATATAGAACAATCATTTTTCAAAGTGATATTATAATCCAAAAACTCTACTTCTGTTTTTTTGTTTTTTTTTTACCGTATTTGGTTCAATACACTCATTGATTAGTTGCATAAATTTGCTGCTCAAATAACTTCAATAAAACACATACAACTCATTATCTTTGTCCCTTTGATCATAATTTATTTCTGGGTAATATTAAGTTTGGCCCTCTTAATGTTAGGTAATTGAATAATATGTCATTTATTGGTATTGATTTTATTACTTCAAATGGGATCAACGTCTTTGGGGTGACAGAGAGCTGGACCAATGCCAGAGAGTTTGGCTGGCATCGCTGAAGCCAATGCATCAATTTCATCTTTCAGAATCCCAGGCTTTCATCGGAATAAAAGATTGCAAAAAATAAAAAATAGAATGCTGAGCCAGCCTGGTCAGTAATTAATATTGTTTATATCACATGAATTTCCAGTGTCCAGTGTTGCACATTGTAGCACATTGTAAGTGGGCAAGGACAAGCTACTCTGAGCTTAGGTTGATGTATAACATTATCTTTAACATGAGAACAAGAAGTGTGTACATTATAATCGTTCTGTGATTTCTGCACAGCACCTGACTGATAAATAACATTAAACGACTACAGGTGAAGCAAAAAACTGGTCAAGCAGCTTTCTCTGCTGTCACTGATGGCAGGTGGAGGCATGATGCTGTAAAATGAAAAAGCACCTGGAGCAATTTAAATGTCTGCAACAGTAGATAGCATCTGTGATACGTCCAGCTGTTACACGGTGGAAAATGGTTTTCTTCGGCGTCACTGAATCTGTTGCACGGCAGTGTGCTACTTCTGCTACTAAGAAGTCATTTACAGTCATTTACAAAATATATTTTGTTTAGGTAAGGCTGTTATTCAAATACACACGCCATGAGTGCTTCTTAATTACACATCATAATGAGCAACCAGCAGGGATTTACATGCCTTTGCACAAAGAAGTAAAGAAAAAAAGAAAAAAAGGGAGGGACATTAATTCCTTTTTTTTAAGACAAAGGTAGTTTTTAATGATTTCTTGATAATAGTGAGTGTGCAGTCATCACCAAGCTAGGAGCCACTTTTGGGGATTCCAGAGTCACAGCTGGCTGGAGAGACGCCCAGCCTGCTCAGAGAGCTAAGTGCTTGGTAATAGCAGAACAGAATGGACCACGGAGCCTGGATTGTTTGGGACTGAAGTTATGGGGACACAGCTCGGTTAGCAGCTGGAGGGTCTGGGGTCGCCGTCTGAATTAGTAAGGACCAATTACTGTACATGGAGGTTGTGGAGGCAGTGCGGGTAAAGTATTCTGAGAGAACAGCCAGGACAACGGCGAGGTAAGGACTGTGACAGGAAAGCTAATTCTGTACATTGATGATATGTTAAGTTATGAATAATTAATAAGTTATGAATCCGGAATAACTGGAGAGAGAGTTAATTTAAGACAAAAAGTGCCTTTTTCTACGAGATGCTACTTATGACGTTTTTCTACTTTTAAACTTACAGTGATAATTATCTAAGCTATTTGTAAGGCTGTACTGCAGCTTTAACAAATTTAAACAATGATGTGTTACCTCCTAATAAAGTTGTTGAGGCAAATGTGTCAGGTGCCTATTTACACATCCAGCAAAGTCTGAGCAACATTAGCATTTAGAGTGGCGTTTCTGTAGCCTAGAAATCCAGACCCAAATCTGAAAGATTAAGGGTCTGGCACTGAGTAATAACAGTGGCCCATCTCGAGGGGCGGCACTAAGCATGCATTTGAAAATCTCACTGCACGAAACAGGATCACACTACAACCAATCACAGCAACACATGGGGTGACGAATTCATCCATGGTTGGTGAAATAATTTTTTAATATGTCAACACAATATTTATTTAAATGCGTCTGTCATACACTATACAATTGCTGCTGTTGTTGGTAACAGGTGGTTTTGTACTTACCTCAGTCACAGCAAAGCTGCGCTTCCCGCAGGGCACAACCTTGTACCATTTGTCATGCAGTGTGTCCATGAAGCCATCTGACTTGTACTGACTAACAAGCTCTGAGATGTTGGAGGTGAGTGGCGAGTTCTGAGGGAGTCCAATCCCATAGCCTACCGATGTAAACACACAAACATACAATGCAATTATTCCTCTGTCACAACAACAACATCCTTTGAACCTGACCTTCATGTGCTGCCATTACATGTGTTCATGACATGAAAATAACAGCTGATCAAACAGAAGGGAGTCTTGGTAAATTTGGCCGGTGCTTCTCAAAAAAGCACCATTGTCTCTCGAAAACCAAACAGCCGGGAAAAGTGGGACAAATTCAGCAACAGAAATACCATGCCTCGGTAGGAAGGACACTGATTGATTTGTATTGCGTCCTGAAGGCTTAAGGGTGCATTAAGTAATTAACAACAGCACTGGAATCTTTGACTGTGGTGGCCTGTAATGGAGGCAACCACCATGGGAACATCTTCACAGTGGGAGGACGAAGATTGCTAAATGGACCAGAGATTAACAGCAGACAGTTAGAGGATCTAAGCTGTTGAAAGCAAGAAGATTAACTGCTGGGCAAATGTTGAGTGATATTGTTAAATTCAGGGCTGTCCTAAAATGATCATGGTCACTTAATCTGCAGTTGTGCATATGTTAAAATATAACAATTTGAAATTACATCTTTAAGAACACTGTTGTGATGCCAGAACTCCTATATACAGAGTGCGACATGCGCAACAGTTCAAAACATGCAATAATTAATGCCCCCTTTTAATACCATGGATAGTGGTAGCAAGGCAAGACACTTGTTTATGAACTTCAGTATTCAATGGAAAAATAATCTCTAAATGAAAAAAGGGGAGGTGTCCACATAAAATACAACACTTTCAAGCCAGAGATCAGACTACTTATCACCCAGGATAGACTTATTTGTTCCTCGGGAGTCTTATAATTAACTTAACTAGTTGTTTTGGTGCCTAAAATTAACTCATCTCCACATGATACTCACTTTTTGGGATAAATTCACCTAAATTCAAAACTTCCATGGCTCCTGAAAGGACCATCATCTGGCAGTGCCTGTAGCCGGCGTACAGTCACCTATTGGCGGCTAAACAACTGCCGCTGGTAGCCGGCATCCCGGAGCGCTGTAGCAGCTAAATGCCACCAGCAATTGCTACTCGGATTTTATTATTCTATGGCACTATGGACTATTCATGTTGAAGCGCTTTACTTAGTTTAGTAGTAGTAGTAGCCTATGATTTATCGGTAAAGTAGCATTGATTGAAAGGGAGAAATCCCACGCATCCCCTCCGGCAAATCACACCCTGTATGTACTATATATACACACACACACACACACACACACACACACACAGTATATATATTATTCTCTTAAATAAGCAGGATATTTGTCATATATATGTCATACTGTATATTTGCTGCCATGTCTTACCTTCTATAGCAAAGGGTTTCCCGACCGTTAGTGTTTTACAGTCTGCATCTATGGAGACCTCATAGTCCAGCAGAGCCTTGTCCATGATGAATGCATCCAGCCTCTGAGGGTCAGCCCTGTAAACATACAACATATGTACTGAAAGTGCAATGCAAGTAGCAGATGTAGCAAAAAATGTCACACTTTTTCGAGTGTTGAGCTGAAATGCAATGACGGGTTCTTGACGTATAGATGGTGAGAGCTCAGCTTTAATACTTAACGAACTATACAGCATTCATCCAATTCATTTTTATTTTTTGCAACCACTCAGTCATTCTACAAAAGAAAGATGGAGTGTCGACCTAAAGTATGCCCTTGAGTGTTGTGACAATCTGATCAGTGGCATTTGCAATGTTTTTGACGGATGACTGGACAGACAAACACATGGACGGATGGACTGGGACTGATCCGCTTTTCCCAATTTATTGGGGTGACAAATCTTACATCTTCTGGGTTTTTTCTGGGATTGACATTTTAAAGCAACCCTCGATAAAATGTACTTTTTAAACCTCCTGATGCGCAAACGTAAATGAACCTTACTTTGTCATCTCAGTCCTGCTCTGCTACCCTGAAGTTTATTTTCTCTGACCTCACAGAGTGTGTTTAAAGAAAAAGATAAGTTTGTTTTTTGTCTGTTTGGTAGGTTTTGAATGAAAACTTTATATGCTTTCACTTCATTTTATGGATAGGGTAAAGCTGAATGGATTAGTGATGTGTGGACCAACTCTTCACAGATTTGGTTCTGTCGAGTTGATACATTTAAATGTAACAAACCTTGTTGATACTTTTTGCAAACTATGGCATTATTTTTTCTGAGACACAATCGATTGTAGTACATGCCCGTCAATTTCTGCAACACAGCTGCTGCCCGTCCCACAAAAGAACTGTTCAATGCATTTACCAGTCCTCATTAGGTTCATGTTTATGAACACACCGCATGGTGCCAAACCCTTAGCAGTGAACACTACCAGAGAATGTTTAATAAGCAGAGAACTTCCTCTCTCTGAATAACGTATGGCTTCTGAACTGGTTGCAATTCCACTGTGGTTCCATATGAGGGCGCTCACGGGAAAGTGCAGAATGAATGTTCTATGGCGCTAAACCCCTAAAAATACACTTTTCTCAGGAAATAATATTTTTTAAGTAATTTGAAAGTTGCATTCGAAAGTTGAGGCAAAGAAAATACACACTCCTGGGTGATAGATCTTTTTGTAAGTCGCTTTTTTATTCTAAAAAGCCTTTTAAAATGCCAATGACGCCATACACCTCATACGGCCAGAAATACTGATTTACGGCAAGCTCTGAGTCACTTCCTTTTTTCTTTCGAGGCAACTACAACACAGCTTACAGGTTAGGCTCTCCCAGTCAATATAAGTGCTAGAAAGAGTTTTGGTTTGCTAATGTTTTAAAGACCACGCCCACACACACACACACACACACGCGCTTGCTTTGAATGCCATCAAGCGGGATCTCTGGTCGTAATCAGTCTTTCACTGACCAATCAGCATTCATTAGCAGAATGCAAGCGTGTTATGAGCAAGAACGACTCAACCAGAAATCAATAGTACATTAGTACTCGTTCATTCAACTTTCGACCTATAATCCATGTTGAATTTTTTAAACGACAATCAGGCGAAAGAGACAAAATTAGCCGTGTAGCACCATAGACTCCCATTCATTTTGCACTCATGCACTCATCCCCAGTGGAACTCTGGTGGAACTACAACAAACATTTGGTACAACGGGGCTTAATAGGGAGTGAACGTTTGGACAGTTTGACAGGATGACCCCATATGTACTGGACACTAAAAAGAGTCGTTGAAAAATATTTTTTTTGTTAATTTTTACCCATCACTTGAAGAGAGAGAAAAAACAATGGGGGGTTTTATGTTTTGTGTCCAATGATAACTTGGTTAAAAGTGAGGGAAAGAAATTAAACTGAACACAATGCTAAGAGGATGAAGTGTTTTGCTTTGTGCTTGTGGATATGTTACAGAGACTTTCAGAGGGCCAATTACCACACTGAAAATGGGATGTAAAGGACTCAACAAACTTCTCCCTCAACCTTATGCCAGTGGTTTTCTAATACTTTTACTGGCCAAAAGCCAGTAAAAGCATTCTCTGTCTGCCAGTTTCTGCCAATATACTCACATTCCGTGCTCCAAGTATGTTATGCAGAGGTGAGATAATAATTCATGACACTCTCTCACAAAGCCAGTAAAAAGCATTCTCTGCCTTCCGTGCAAATCAAGGTGAGATAAAATGTCCTTTCAACTCAAAATGTCTTTACTGACAGGTACAGCCTACTGAGATACAAATGCGGCAAAGCCCTTTCTCAAGATATTCACTTTATTTTTTGCTTGTTATCAAGGACAGTGTTGGAAATCCTGAACTATCTTCAAGGCACAAGCTGGCTGTTCATTATTACTGGTTGAAATTGGTTGCAGCATATGCCCTTGGTCTTTTCACCATAGTACGGTATTGATGTTATGTATTTTATTATCAGAGGACTACCTTGACTTCAACCAATTACCTAACCTACATGTTTAAAACATGTTGCCTGCCAGCATCATTTTCCTTCAGTGATGTTTGGTAAAAGTAGCTGAATCATGTATTTGCATCTGGGTGGCATCAGTCATCATTTCTGTGGCCGGCTTTACTTAATATAAGTGATGGGCAACACAGCAGTTCCATTAATGCTAAATCTCCGAGGTAGATCAGGGGAAAGTCTCCACATCATGAAGTAAGACCTGTTTTCAGTTAAAATATTCTCTAGTAAATCTTGTTTCAGGTATAAGCTTGTGTTATGCAAGACTCTATTAAAGCATATAAAAGCAGGGTTCTGAATGTTTCTGCCCCTTTAATAAGCGAGCCAAAACAGCACAAGGCAGTTGTCTGACAGCTGATAATGCATCAGCCGGTGCACTTTCTCAAAATGCTCTAATTATATAGCAGACAGGCTGCAGTTACCAGTTGTTGCTTGTTTCAATTGCTGTCTATGGTGAAACATGTTCATTAAACTGAAACACTATGGAGGGTTGACAACCAAGAGAAGTGCAAATAGACCTCTACATTTCAGTACATTTCCACAAACAATGGTTTTATAGTCAACAGTGTATGGATTTTTATATCTACTTGTCACAGAGGTGAGGGAGAGTGGCAACAGGGGAAAAGCCAAATGCTTCTACGGGTGGGGGAAGCGGTGGCTGAGAACATGTATGTAGAGTGTGTGGGGCAGTCATGTGTTGGGGATAGGAGTCCGAAGTCCGAAGGCAGGCAGCGGATGGATGGAAAATGGCAACAAATGGACAGAGAGACATAATGTCACACTACTATAATCATAAAAATATATATATATCATGATTAAAAATATGATCCCGACCAGGATTCAAAGTGAAATACAACGACGCCCCCAGCCTCCATCTTGGCCCCCCTCTCCTCCTCAAAAGCTATAGAATCAGAAATGGCACGTCCTAAACATGTCCTAGTGGCTTTAATTCTGCACCAAAGTTGAATTTTGGGAAAGATATTTCAGATATAGTATTAGGTGACCACTAAGGTCTATATAAAAGCATCCAAAGAGCACCATGTCATGGGAGCTTTAACCTTTTTTTAATTAAGTAGGCTACGTCAGTTAACCGTTTTACATAACATCCCTTACTATGCAATAACTTTAACCCCTGTTCTAAGTATGAACGTAACCATAGCAATCCCAACATCCTTTTTTGTTTGGACTACAGTAATCTTGATCTTATTCTCCACATAGGGCTACTCTTGTCAATGCAGTTTACAATAAATGCATTGTACTACAACGTAAGATTTAAGTGTCCAATGCACAGACTATGTAAATATGTAACCATGCCTGGTCAATTTGGGAGTAAACCCTGAGCACTATTCAAAGTTGCATTGCATGTCTGCTGTCTTGTTCCCCTGTTGTAAATTTCTAAAGATGACATTTTCCTTTGAATCCTCTAATCAGCATTTAAAAGCTTAGTAAAAAGAAAAAAAAAACTGGTTTCATCCATTCAAATTGTGTCCTCTGCCTGGGCCTGGCATTCAGCTGCTTTTTCGCACTGTATTCTGTTTTGCTCCAAGGGATGCCAGTTGAATGTCGAAGCAGCTTAGGATGACAGCAATGGCAGGGTTAGGAGGAGGTCGAGATCTGAATGCAAACAGGCTGGCTTGTGTTGGAGAATGACACATTTGTTATTGGAAACACAACTTACATTCCATTCTTTTTCAAAGATGAAGAAGTTCTTTTTCAATATGTGAAAAGTTAATTTTCATGGAATGATGAGAGGACGAGATGACTGGTTGGATAGTTTAGAGTATATCAGAGGCCATATGACAGTGTAGTGTGATGTTTGTGGACTATCTTACTTGAGCTCATGTATTCCATCTGGTGTTGCCGGGACATTGTATCTTCTCATGTAATCGTGCATCTCAGGGAAACTCTTCTTGAGGTAGTCCTCTGCGCTGCTTTCTCTCACTGTGGCAAATCGGAATCCCTGAGAGGGATGGTGCAACTGCAGAAAAGAAGAAACAAAGCCATCTTACCATGACCTTCAAAGTGCCTTCAAAAAACATTATTGCTGATTAATATTGAGCTCCTGTGAAACTCTATACTAATTTCTTTATTTTTTTTTCTCTTTTCAGTTTTGACTCTCAATATCCCTGCACTCTTGTGATTCAGAGAGTTGGCAAAAGCGTCAATTACATTACGTCAATTGCCCTTACTAAAGTGGTTTAATAATTACATTTAGTCTAAAAGACTTACTTTCACAAGGGCACTTCTAAAATTTAGAAAATATACCAAATCCTCCGGTCTGCAGTTATGTCAAGTGTAAATCAAGGATATATACAAAATAATAATTCCACAACCGCCTGAACTTGAGAGACTAAACAACCATCTTTGTAAAGACAGACAACAATTGGTGTAAAACGGTGTAACAGAATTACAAATGAAACCTTTCAAAACCACACTTCACAACCACAACTTTAGAAACTGCCGTTGTTTGTAGTGTTGCACTTTTTGTACCTTTGGGTCATGTATCCCTGACAGTTGTTCATAGGTCTTCTCCCCGACCATGACGGCAGCTAGATTAGCAGTGTAGGTGGACAGACAGAACAGACAGAAGATGGCCCAGAGGTTCATCAGCAGGCGGCCTGTCCAGCACTTTGGCGGCTTGATGGCCACTGTTCTCCCAAAGAGAATGGCGTAGCACACATTTAGAGCTGAGGAGAAGGAGAACACCCGGTCGCGGTTGCGTCCACGTGGCGTCATACCAAACGGGCTGTGCCACTCATACAAGGTAAGGAAGATGGCGGTGACGTGGAGGGAGACAAAGATGCCAAGCCACATGGACCAGTGGAGAGGCCACATGAAGGCACCAATGGGTGCAGCTGTGTCGCGAGTACGAACCTGGGAAGGGGTGGGGATGGGAGGGGATGACACAGGATTGGAAAACTTTCATAACTTTGATAGTATAAAATTATGAAATTAGTGTTATAAGATATTGATGTTTTTTACAGGCTTCAGTGGGGTTAGACCTGGACAATAAAAAAAAAACAGGTGTGGATGGAAATTGGAGAGTATTTACAGTATGTCTGGTATATACAGGATTATCTTTTTGTTGTGTTATATGTCACGGCTGTTTCAGCGTTGCGTAAGGTTTTTTACTCATAAGAAATTCATTAAATTAGGCTTGTTTCAACAATTAGATAGGCTAGATACTAATAAACAGGTCACACAGGGAAGCTACAAATTCAGAAGCCTGGCATTGACTCTACAATAATTTTCTTTATAATCCAACAGTGTACTGGTTTCAAATTCAAATCTACTGATAAAGGGACTATTTGACACACTGGTGTTGCATGGTGTGGTAGAGAGAGATACCTAAAGGAGGGACATATACCGTAGACATTACATGAAACATCTATTGTAAATAAATCAGAACATCTCCCACTGTAGTGGCATGTTAAGAGGAACAGAGGGGAGAGGGATTACCTGTCAGCCGGGGAGAGTAGGTACAGTAATTGTAGTAATAGGGTCGACTACATAGCCGTACACTCACCAGTCTGCACCCATATGGGGAATTGCATCAGAATCCCAATAATGTAGAGCTTGCAGGTATAAAACACTGCAATATTGATACTGACCAGCAGCATACCAAGCGCAGAGAGTTGAGATGAGGTCATTGACAGAGAGCGGTGAAGCATGGGGGTCAAATAGTCACAGGAGTAAGATATATAAAACGTTTAAAGAAAAAAAGAAAAAAAATCTGTATCAAATGAGGAAAAAAAGAAGTGAAGAGGAAGAGAGAGAGAGTAGCACTGACCAGTATTCCCAGGCTGGTGGAGAAGAAGGGCGAGGTGAAGTCAATGACTTGGCTTCTGGCCGAATTGATGCTAAAAGATGTTACTGCCAGGTGGGCAGCGCCACTGAGCAGATCACCCACTAATCCTGTCCAGCGACCATTCTTGAACCCCCCATACTTCCCATCGCCTACAATATAGAGGTCAAAGTGAAGCCCATGTCCTCTGCCAGCTTCTCCAGCAGGTCAATGCAGTAACCATAACAACACTTCTTCAGATCTGTGGGAACAGAATGGTTGTGTCCCGCAAGGTTCTGGAAAAATCCTTTCAAAACCGAAGATTCATTGGTGAGCGGGTCGAGGCACAGCTGGCCCGCGGGACACAACCCATCTCCGTCCACCTCTCGGGTGAATACAAACGGGTGCTCCACCAGTGTCACCACCCGCATGTGCAGCCGTGTGGATCGGCGCCAGTCTCCTCCACCTCCAGATCCCTGATAGCTTGGCCAGGCTCGCTGGTCCATCAGAACGTTCCCTCTGTGCCAGCGTCCCAGGCGGGTCCAGGTTGGCTGTCCTAGGGGGTCCAGCTGGAGGGACCAGATGTAGTGATGGGCCTCTGAGATGACATTCTGGCTGTGAGTGTCTTTGGATATAAAACCGGTCTGGCCCTCAAATGATGTGTTGGATAGAAATCTGAGGGGAAGGAAGGGAAAGAGAAAAAAAAAATGACAGGGGGAAAAGGAGGAGAGGTTGAAGGAGGATGAGCAAGAAACAGGATAGCAGAAGAGTAAGAGGAGGACATAATTTAAGTTGACCTATACACACAGGATATCCATATAGGTTTTCCTTCCTTGTAGGTATGTCCTATAACTAAAACTGAAACTGCGGACAACAGTCCGGGGTATGAAAAGAAAACCAAAACGGAGTTAGATCTTTTTATTGTTTAATTAAATGTGTGGTGTACGGTTACAACCATAGTTTGAAGTTTGAAATAGCTTTCTTCATTATGAAGATGTTGTTGGACATCAAACTGAAATGGGTTTAAGCATTCAAATTCTAATATTTGTCACTATTCTCTATGCAATGCATTTGACCAGTGTCAAAAATAATTGCATACCCCAAGATACCGGACCTTTTGATGGTTGTGGAATTAGTATGATAGCTGCAATCACTTAGGCTGAAAATAATTTATACTTTTTTTTAATAATTGATACTGTTAATTGATCCCCAGAGGGGAAATTACAATTTGTACTCTATTTTGTTAGTAATCACAACACACAGGCCTGAAATACACATACACTCTCAGTACCTATTCACGCACAAATGATGTCAGAGTGAGTGGGTTGCCAGTGTCCTGAGCGGTTGGGGGGTGTCCATACAGTGTCTGGCTCCAGTGTCTGCCTCCTGGGCACTAGCATCTTTCCAGCTACCGATCTATACTAGGGGACTTGAACCAACAACCATCTGGTTCCCAACCCAACGCCCTACAGAGTGAGCTACTGCCACCCCAATAATGCTTGTTGATCCCATCAAAACCGGAGGGCAGATGTTAATGTTAAGTTATAAAGCATTGTTGTTGTTTGTGTACATATAGTTTACTAAAAAGAAAGGTTTTGAATGACTCACTTTAGCTGTTGGTGTTTCTGGTCGCTGACATATTGCATATTCTAAGATGGAAAGTTCCTAAAGCTTAGTTCCATATAAATGCACAGATAATTTGTTTGTGGTTAGTGAAAAACATTATTGACCTTGACCAAGGAGCCTCCTATAATCATGACAGTTCCTCCTATGGAGTCCGTTCATTCGCATTTGGAGATCAACACTTTTTAACTGACAATATGGCGGATAGCGTAAACAACTGCTAAAGTGAGTTGTTCAAAACTTCTTTTCTTCTTCTTTTTAGTTGAAGTTCATTGTTGAGCCCCTGGTGATAATTCGAGCAAAGTTTCATGTTGAGTAGAGCCTTCGTAGTGTTTTAAATAATAGCAATTTCAATACTATCATAGAAGTTCAAAAGGCCATTATCAAAAAAATGATAATACAGTGAATCTTAAAAGTGGTATTTCCATTCTAATTATGTGTTTAAATCTTAATACAAAAATCTTAAACTTAATGTTTATAGTTATAGTTACTGAAAGATTGTGGTCATGAGTTAAAAAGAAAAACATAAATGGCAAACAGCAGTCTTACTCATCAAAGCCACATGCTTTGTTGACTCATCTACCCACCGCAGCCCGCTCCCTGAGAGGCTGTGACAACATCACACTACACTAATTCTGACTTTTATAAATGTAGAAAAATGTCCTGACAACATCACGCTACACTACTTCAGACTTCTGTACATGTAAAAGTATGTCCTTACAGGCATTTAAACATGACCAAAAACGACGGATAATGCAGTTTTGCTTTGAGTATGGTTGACAAAATCTGAAACTTCATGACCCTCTCTCTGTACACAAGTTGAAGATCTTCTTGAATGAAATTACTTGTATCGATGTATACATCATATATTATTTATGCAGACAGAAAGATAACATGTCAAGTTAACTGCGAGATGGAAAGCGGCTGAAGAAGTTTTCTGCTGGCTTGTTTTTTTTTCTGAAATTGCCAATAGAAAACCACCTTTTCCAGAAATGTTAGGATTCCTGTAGCTAGGATTTACAGGCTTAAATGTACGATTATATTTTACCCTTGGATGGTTTATACAAAAATCCCAATTTAAGGGTGCAACACCAGCACCGGATAGGTGTATTATCTAGGTGTCCTTAGTGGCTGTCTGGAGTTTGTTTGTGTGTGTGTGTGTGTGTGTGACAGGATAAGACAGACCATGGTCCAGTGATTACGCCATCTCTTTCACTGAGCCATGCTACTGGCTGTCTGAGAGTGTCAGATACCGAAGCAAACACACACACACACACACACACACACACACACACACACACACACACAACAAACAACAACACAACCGCACACTGATATGATATGTTTGGATCTAAGAAAGAAAGCAGGCATCCATCCTACACCTCTCAAAATGACTTCAGGAGGTAATGACGTAAATGATGTAACCTTTTAGATATGTGTATTTTGTGTCACCTTGCTCACAGTTTAAAAAAATCCCTTTTCCTACCGTCTACTTTCCTACATCTTTAACCGGTGGTAAGTCAACCTGACAGCTCAACTAGTGTGTCTGAAGGTCAGTGTCTTCACTGCGGCTTGTAGAAGTTAAGCTACTTGGGGAGTGTCTCTTTTATCTCAAAAACAATGGAAGTGACATGCTCCTACACATTCCTGACAGTGCACAGTCTGTAGCATGTTCAAGGTAAAATGTCACATTGACTTAAAAAGGGCACATATTGTACTAGTTAATATTTCGTGTTTAGTCAAGACAATACCATTTTAATGTGTAATATTGTTGGAATGTGAAGTGACAGACCGTTTCAGACTAGCAGGGTATGTCTGCAGAGTGGAGTCGTATAAGAAGAGCTGAGTTTCATGAATTTGCCTGCAGCTGAAAACTGCATCTTAGAAAGTCAGGGATGCTCTCTGTCACTCAAAGGTCACTCTAACATTGCTCTATACCACACAAAGATGACATGCTACAACAAACAATAGAAATGTTAAGTGAAAAATATAAGTGCTGTGAGTGTACATGAGGATTTTCTCATGGAGTTCTTTTTAAAAGATTTGATGGACCCTTTTCTGTCATGCATGAATGTGGAGCAGGCAGAGAGCAGTGCGTAGAAAACTCTGCAGAGTGGAGTGACTACACTGACTGTGGAGCAGTAATTGCTGCCACTCCACTCACAAAATCAGAAATCCGGGGTACTTATTACAACCGGGCTCAGTCCTTGTTGTCTCCATAGACATCGATGAACTATTGATTTTCTCTTATCAGACAAGGTATAAACTCTGCAGGGTGCCCAAACTTTTGCAGATGGCAATTTTTTGTTTTGTTATTTTGAAAGTGTAAATGATGGAAATAAAATCAAAGTTTTTTTATGACATATTACACAAATGTCTAATCTGTCATTTGATGCCTTTTGGAGATTTTTCCATCTTTTCTTGGCTTCTTTATGCACATTAATACAAATTTTTACCTGGGGTGCCCAAACTTTCGAACCCCACTGTATAGTTGTTAATAACTTAACACATTTAGATTTAAAGACATGCAATATATTTATCGAATATGATGCATTGTTTAAACTCCAACTACGCAAAAGTTGGTAAAATCACTCACAAAGAAAATTTTTCTCCACTGTGTACTCTTGATGCACAATATGTAATTTTGTTGCTAGAGGTCTCTCAATCAAAACAATAAAAGGATTCCTGCCGTTTCCATCACTGAGGAAGGTTTTTACAGAATGAAGAATTATCCCCTGATGTCTTCTCTGCAGGGGTCTCCCCGATGATATAAATTGGTAAAAAACCTAATTTCATGTTAAAAATCTGTGTTTTTCCATTGATTTGTGGCACATCGGGGGAAGGATCTGGAGCTGAGCTGCCTCTAACCTTTGCTCAGCTGGTCAATGACTTAAAATCTTCATCCAGTTAAAATATACGGTATAGTTAAAAACAACCAAGATCTATAAAGTCTATTGAAATGTGGCTGAAAACTGCATAAAATGTAAATTCATGACAACTTCTGGCAGACAACCAGACCCATATGCAAAGGGGATATAACACCATAAATTGGTGACGGCGACCAAATAACAAGGACCATGTCCTTAAATGAAATGACAGATTTCTCTGGGTTTTACCATTGTTGACAACATTTGGGATACTGTAAGTACACAACTCAATACAATATATATATATAGTTATTGAAGGTTGAAAAACATAACACAACATCACAAATCTTTTTTTAAGGACAACATCAGTGACAATATAATTTGGGAGTTGGACAGCAAGATGCTTCTCTTCAGAGACGCTCCCGGTATGGTACTGCGGAGGACGGCAACAAAACCGGAACGCAGCACAGACGTGCCCAGTGGGGAATCGGAGTTATGGTGTTCAAGTTCTTAAGTCAAAAAGCTTATCTCAAGTTATCTATTGTGTTTTTTCTAACTGTACCAGAGTTGAGGGTTGGGGTTGGTGAGGGGTTCTGATTTTGTGTCTGTTTCTTTGTTTGGCTTGTTTGTGAAATTATACATATAAAAAAGCCTTCAATAAAAATGTAGCTCAGCGTAAATTCTTTCAGGAAGACCTTACTATTAATTGATGCACTCTTAAATCAATTCAGCTGTTGTCTTAATAAATGTATATTTTATCATGCATGTATAACTGTCGCATATATGCAATTTCACGTTCACCTTCCTGCTAAACCAATCAGAATCATTACACAATGGCAAGGGCCAATCACAGAGTCACAACGATGTTTTAAATTATTGTTTTTTTTCCTTATCTATTCAGCTGTCGTTGCAGGCAAAGCGTGCAACCCTCCACCTCCCCTTCCACCTCCAGCCCCCAACTCCAGCTGATTGGTCCAGAGCCTCCTTCGTTCTGGTCTTTGGGCTCTTTTGTCGCCACCACCGATGTCTAGATTCCATCGGGGGGTCTGATGGTTCTCTACCTCTATATATAGATATATAAAAGATTTGTCTAGCAATGGAGTGTAATTGCCAAAGACTTTTTTGTACATTTAAAATTAGTTGTATAATAAATCTTATTTGAATATGTGCAAACATGTCTCTCTCTCTTTTGTCCAGCTAGCTGATGTTGGATACATTGTCAGGGGTTTCTTGTCAGATCTTATGACTGTCAAAAACAACATTGACTTCCTCTACATCTGCTACAGCACCTCATACTCTCTAAATAAAAACAACACTTTACATTTTTATACAAGACGACATGATTCATCCCCCCCCCCGTTGAATAGAGAAATGGTGGCGAGTGACGTCTAAGTGAATCACATCTATTACACAGCTACACTAACTCAATGTCATGTCTGCCTTGTGTTCATTCTCATGAATCACCCAACAAAATATTTTGATCTTAAAGCAGGGTATAATCATAAAAGTTGCGTTCATGTTCAGGTCACTGGACATGTAAAAGTGAGTGAGTGAGCTAAATAGAAAACTGAAGAAAATGGCTGAAAATACACTCAAATGTTCCTGACTTATATGGCTTGCAAAATAAAAATCAACAACATTAAAGATATAAAGCAAAATATACAGAATATATATATATAAGAAAATGCTGCTGCCTTTTTGGCAGCATAAAAAGTGTCTGCCAAAGGGCATCCCGCCGTGTATTATCCCTGAATAAAACCTTTTACTTATATTGGTTCAGAATATGTAAACCTCAAAGGGAACATTTCTTATATAGCATTTTCTATCTTTATAGCTCAGCTGGCAGACAAATCAGGGTAGTATACTTGGCTTTAGTGGGCATGCATCACTTTAAAATGATTTTTATCACGAAAGATTGTCTTTGGTGGGGAAAAAAAAAGAATAAGATAAGCTTATGGCATTTATTCTGGCTATATCTTATCTGTTAACACAGGACTTTTGCCCCCTGGAGTTTATCTGTGTCTGCATCTCAAGGGGTTATATACAGTATTTACATTAAAATGTCTTTCTCTTGTTATTTCCCCACTCTGTCTCTCTTTCTTTTACTGCACCCTGCTTTTTCCTCTTCCCCTGCCATGTTATCACATATTTTGTCACCTACCCAGTAATTCTTCTCCCTCAGTTTCTCAGCCTGTTGGGCAAACCTTATCAGTGCCTCTCATATAGGCTTAAACACACTATAAATAGGCTGCAGAGACTTTGGAATTGCACTGTGTTGTTCTTCTCCCTTTCAAAAGGAGCATAACTATACTATACACACACATCACTTGTAGGTGTAAGTCTACCACCATGCACACCGATATTTATCTGGAAAAAATGTTATTAAATAATGGTTACCGCAATTTAAACATTTGTCATTATCTAAGATGATGTTGGGATTTTTTTTTTTCACAGCCAAATTCATTATCAGGGTGAACATTTTGACGTTCACCAAAAAACAAGTGAAAGATACAGTACTTTTAATTTTTCACAAACCCTACAGTGTGTCTTGGATTGTCCAAAAGGATCTTAAATATCTAAGCAGCTTACAGAATTAATTAGAATGAAATGAACAATGCTGTTTTTTCCGTGTCTTTTAGATGTCTTCATCAAAAAGTGATGTGGAACACATTTTTGCCTTTGAACATATAGCTACAAATAAACAAACAACACATAATTACTTGCAGGTAAACAGTTACGCAGTCTAAGACTTTTATTGGTAAAGGTAAGAGCAGATGGAGTGGATCCGGTATGCTCTGCTTTTGTTGTCTGGGATGGCTCTGGGTTCGGGCTACATGCCTCTATGTTGTTGTTTTATTGGTTGATGACTTTATCCGCCCTGTGAAGCTAAAAAAAATTACATTGTTTAGAAAAAAAGATTACGTCATTTTATCACGTAATATTCACAATCTGTGTGAAAGTACTTATGACAAACTGTAAAAGAAAATAGAAAGAAAATTAGCTTAGATCAGCTAACAATGAGACGTCTTCTTTTGTCCATCCTCCTTTGAGGAGTATAAAAAACCTAATTTAGATCCCCGTGAGACTTTTATATTCCTAACATAAAACTGAGTTTGACATTTACTTTGAAAGGCAGGACATTTTTGCCTGATTATTGCATATTAGTATTATGCAGTTGCAATTTGTAAGAGACATGGTTATTAAAAAAGAGTTTTTTCCAAACAGGACACAGAGTTCCTGTACATGTGCCAACACTGTGCTGCACTATAGTCCAGTGTCCCCTATGGGCTATTTTATAAATATAATGGTAAGTGATGTGCCTTGGATGTTTTTCCCCATAGGACCAACTGAATGAATGACCAAAAAAAGGGACGCTCTCAGAGTGCTCACTTAATGGAACCAAATGATAAATAAATAAGAAAGGAAAATGCGGGCTGTGGCCATCAGGATGAGGATGGTACAACCTGATGGAAGCCTAAGAAAGCATATGGAAAGAGGAATGAAAGTAATAATAAACTAATCAATTAGCGAAGCAGAAATGCCAACAATAAACGATTGACCCTGCTCAAAATTAATAGAGATGAATAAATCATCTGATTTCTCATAATGGAATCCTAATCTTTCTACGTTATTAGATTAGTTGGCTTCATAATCCATTCATACCATACATTATTTATGTCAGCATATTTAGTCTATAAATATTGTAATCATGCAGAAGAAAATTGATCTTGGGACATTTTACATTTTCGCCAGGAGTAATGATTGGCAGGATTCCTCTAAAACACTTTCCATTCAAAAAGTCCAACTTCCCCTCAGGCCCCATTTAACACAGCAGCCCAACACTTCAACTGATAAGCTCTCATTTTCCTGAGGCAATTTCCCTGAATTTGAGTAAATTGAAATTGGGAAATTGCAATTACCTATTTCAGTTGAGACATACATTTGTTTTTTTACCAAAATATTAAATGAGTACATACAGTATTTAAAAAAATCTCATTTAAGAAAAATGCATTTACTTATTTTTAATGTTATTGAAGCTACACCCAAATAATTGTAATACCAGCAGACATAGCATGTAATGTTGGTGAGTTCAACTTCTGCAGTGAGCTGGTAAAAAGTGACGGTGGCAGGTGGATTTTTAAAAAAAAAAAAAAAGTTAACTTCAGGCCCTTCTCATGACGTATGTCATGCACATGTGTAACAAGAGGGGACCGACAAGGCTCATATTTAGCATTAGCATCACTAGCGCTCAGTAGCATCAGTAACTGCTGCTAACGAGCTGGAGAATCTAACTTTTTTACGAACACCGTGGGGAGTAGGGCCACAACAACACGTCCACCAACAAAACTCAGCAAAGATTGTTCTTGCTCGGGCTTTAATATAGATATTTCTCCACTGCCATTAAGGAACTACAACTCTAGCAAATGGCCTTAACGTCATCATTCTCATCCACTCCCTCTGTTCACTGATTGCCTGCCAAAAATTTAGCTGGAGAAAACCCAAGACTACAGTGTAGTGACAGTGTATACACAGGAAAGATGGGAGAGAGATGGGGGATGACACGCAGCAAAGGGTCACAGGTTGGATTTGAACCCGGGCCACTGCAAAGGACTCAGCCTATGAGGTGCACACTCTTGCTGGATGAGCAAGAGGTCGCCACAGGAAACATTATTTTAAGTTACAAAAAGTTCTCTAGTGTTGCTTTAATGCCAACAACAATGTTGTAGTCTGTAGACTTTGTAAAATGATTCCTGAGTAAGGATAACAGCAAAAGTAAGTTCTGCTCACCAATCGTTAGATTAATCTTTTAAAAAAAATTGTTTGTGATCTGCCCTAGTTTATTGCTTGGCCAGCAACTCTGCTGCAAACATACGTTCATAATAATCATGCAATATATTTCCTGGAGGGTTTCCATGTCCAGTTCGAGACCCCCAAAGCTTCTCTGTTGCTCATCTGTCATATGCTCTCTTGCTTCAACACTTTTGACAAAACTTCCCTTCCAGGTCAGCCCATGCACCGAGCACCTGGTGCCACAGCCATAACACCGAAAGGAAGGAAGTTTCCTCACTGCAACAGAAATGTGTAAAATGACTGAAAGTGACAGCAGGTTTTTCAACGGTGTAAAATGTTGCTCTCAAGATAGTCTCACTTTGCCAGACATTCTTCCACAGCGCTGCGGAGAAAGGGTCTGGCTAGTCCAAAACAGCACTCCGGGATTGGAGAAAAACATGCCGTGGTTTATTGGCATTTTTTCTTGGAAGGTGCTATGTGATGGACGGAGCCATGGTGCCATGCAAAATAGTGTCAGGAAGGAATTTTTTTTGGTGGAACGTGAATGTTCAAAAGTTGTTTTAGTTGTGCACCAAAAAATTCAGATTGGACAGATAGTCTAGCTACCTGTCTGGATTCACCCTGCAGAAATCTGAGCAGTAAATTTTAGTCGACAGGAGTTTAAAATTCCAACAAAAAGAAAGTGTTTGGTAATGCGTGAAAAAAATTAAATCTGGTGGAAATTCCGTAAGTAACAGAGTAATCCTGGAAGTTGAGCATCGGGTATATATGATAAACTTGGTAGGAAATAAACTATCTGTAAAGAAATGGACAATTTTGAGAAGGATACATTACTCTTTGGCGAGCTGTTGACAACTTGCACGCATATTCTGTATATCCTGTAAAAAGAGGCCATTGCTTCATTTTTATAGCCCAAAAGGGCAGCAAGCTCTTAACAAAAACGTTTATCATGATCAACATAACACAGGAAAATAACACCACATTAAGGAACCATTTCAGGCTTTTTTATAATACAGAGGTGAAATAGAGCATTTAATATACCTTCATTATGTAATAAATGTGCTATTATAAAGGTTTTTAATAATCTTTTAATCTCAACAGATTCTGGAATACATGCTTATGCTTATAATGCTTTTAGACCTCACAGCAGCATTCGACCACAGTGTTCTTGTTTCTCGTCTTGAGCACAGTGTGGGGATAAACGGCACTTCACTAGAGTGGTTTAGATCACTCCTATCAGAGAGAGTGTTAGTTTTGGTGGCTCTACTTCACTCACAGCACCAATGACATGTGGAGTTCCTCAGGGTTCTATTTTGGGGCCGATTCTCTTCTCCCTTTATTTGCCTCCCCTTGGTTCCATCTTAAAGAAGTATCACATCAGCTTACATTTCACACAGATCGACTTGCCTATGAAAGGTAAGGGTGATGATTCCCTAAAAAGACTGCTTGATTGTTTTTATGACATAAAAGCCTAGATGAGTTTAAACGTTTTACATTTTAATGAAAGTAAAACTGAAGTCATGATATTTAGACCCAGTAGTGCTCTTGGCACCTCCCAACTGCACCTGGGTACCCAGAAAAAATGTTAAGTCCATGGCGACTAACCTTGGGGTTAAATGGATAGTGAATTTCAGCTGGAGAAGCAGATCAAAATCTAGTTTCTTTCAACTCAGGCTGCTTACCAAACTGAAGCCATTGTTATCTTTCATTGATTTTGAGAGGGTTATACATGCTTTTATTACAAGTCACCTGGATTATTGTAATGCTTTATGTGTAGGTATTAACCAGGCCTCCCTCTACAGATTACAAATTGGTCAAAATGCTGCCACTCGACTCCTTCCCGACACTCACAACCGACATCACATTACACCTGTTCTCGCATCCCTTCATTGATTACCGGTTTGCTTTATAGAATACATTTTAAGATTCTGTTGCTTGTTTTTAAAGCTCTTTATGGTCAAGCCCCAGCGTATATTGCTGACTTACTGAAGCCACACACTCCTCTGAGGTTGTTACGGTCAGCTGACCAGCTGCTCCTTTTTGTCCCTAGAACGCGGCTCAAAAATAAGGGAGATTGAGCGTTCTCAGTTGGGTCCCCAAGGCTTTGGAATGACTTGCCTCTGCATGTTAGATTGGCCCCTAGCCTTTGGATTTTTAAATCACAACTTAAACTCACTTTTATTCATTGGCCTTTAAACCAGCTTGAGAGTTGTATTCTGCATTTTTATTTTTCTAGTCTGTTATTTGTTTTATATGTTTGTTTTGTTATATATTTAGAATCATGTTAATGACCAGCACTTTGGTCAACCTGGTTGTTTTAAATGTGCTTTACAAATAAAGTTGGATTGGATTATACAACTTAAAAACAATTGAAACAGATGAACTAACATGAGTAGTATGAATGGATATGCACTGTGTTTATGAACAACTGAATTTTAAGGTTAAATATTGTATAAACCACTACAATAATGTGCAGGTATTTATAACATCTCTAAAATCTCATCCTATGCACTCTGTTATTTTCTCATTCTCATCCCCAGATCCCTAGCTAAAGCTAATACTGAACCTAATAAAAATAGCGTTATTATAGAATGATATCAAACGTTATGTGTCGAAGCACTTCTCTGGTGTCTAAATGTCAGCCCTGAAGCAACATGAGTCAAAATTGCTTTCACAATAGATAAAGTCAGACTTTCAGTAACTTCCATGTGCAAATATCAGCTTCTTCCTCTGCAGAACTTGAGGACAGTCAACTACAACCTTTCACCACACCCTTCATTTGTTTATATATCTCACTGTCGCTTGGGGAGTCTGCAGCCCCTTGAGCCTTCTGTCCTTGTCTGGAATACCATGACTTAAGGGACAATTCAGCTATTTTAGACCTTATCTCCATCTATCCAAATGAGGGATATGGTGTGGAAAAAGCCTGCAGTTTTCGTCTCTGGGGCTCAGTCGACCACAGCTGCAAAATCTGCTCTACTTCCAGACACCAGTTACATCACTCATGTCCGGAAGAACTATTGCTACTTCAGCTTTGTTAGCTTGGGGCGCAATGCCGTTAACAAACTTCCCTTATTGCAGGGCAATTTTGGGAGGTTTTTGTCGGCCTCAGAAGGAGTGGCAGACGCCAACGAGGAGCTGGGCCAGCAGAGAGAGACCACTGGGGGAATAAATTGTGTGGAGTAGGCAATACATGAATTATTAGGAAAAAAATACATTTTTCGTCAATTTCGTCAATGGACTGCATTCACCATCATTGGACATCCAGATTTAACCCTCTGATGTCTAAGGGCATTTTCACATTAAAAAAAAACTATGGCTATATTGGCGACAACAAAAACAATGGTTTCCAGCTTATTGGTAAGCACAAGAATACACTTTTAAAAAACTATAAAGCTCTTTGCACCCACAGGTCAGCTTCATTTAAAATCTGTGATACAATTGAAGAAAAAGACACAAGTACCAGTTCAGTATCTGACAGCTAAACTTCGCTGCCTCCACGATCAGATTCAAGATTGTTTTAGACTGCACAACAATAGGTAATAGATGATGATCACGACCTTGATTGACTTTATCGCCTATCTTTACAGCCGAGAGAGACATAGAAATTGGGAAAAAAACAATAAATCTACATTTGTTAATCCCTGTAGCATGAAGGCAATGGGGCAGTCCAAAAGATGTCACGGTTTAACAAAAACTGAATTACAAAAGAACATTTCTGAGAAAATACTGCCTTTTTTCTATCTTTCCAGGTTGCGTACAAACAGCTGGTTATAATATCATATATTTCTATCTAATACTAGTTTTCCTGAGCCTGGTATATGGCTGACGTTTCCAAATCTCAGGTGTGTGAAACAACTTGGATTAGTACCACTATCCAACACAGGTGAATCCCCTGCCTTCACAGGGTCAACATCAGGGCTCTTTTAATCCTGCTTACGGTCCTGTAACACATGCTCTTTGTTCTGTAATATGTAAAACACTGGCAGTCTAATCAACACTTAATACATCTTAAAATGAACCAAAGAAATGTAAACACAACCAGAAATCTCCTCCAGGCACTAAATACTCATCATGTTTCAATAATTCCTTCTCCCCTGGGCTGATCATCCTGCTGATTCAGGTGTTTTGAGGAGAATCTCAGACGGAAAGGTCACACTATTCTGTTAATGGGATCGTGTGTGATCACACACTCTCCATCGCCCGTATCTTATTGTAGCATAAAGTAGAGTGGCCAAGCTGAAGATTGTGGCTAAATACAATTCATTACACCTTATCATTTTACCACACTGCAGCAGTTATTGGGTGTATGTGGTGTGCGCTCAAGGCTGTGCATGCACGCGGCTTTCGCAGATATTTTTGAATGTTTTTCTATAGCGTATTCCAGCCTGACATTGCAGATGGGCTGTGACCAAACATCTGCATTATGTGTGAGAAGTACATTCTACCACATCGAAAGGAGTATATAGGAGACAAAGTAGAAACAAGAAGCTGAATCACATACGTAAACAGCACCATGGAAGAGGGGAAGGATGAGGATTGTTGGTTGGATGAATGCGGCAGGCAGCAGTTCTTAGATTTTTATTTTTTATTTTTTAGCAAAATGGCAATTAAAGATCCCTGTATGCTTCAGAGACAACTTCCCACAGCACACAGGCAAATGTACCTAGTAGCTTGCATAAATATTTTCCTCAGGAGTTTGTGGTAGTCCAAACAGAGCTAAAAAGAGATTATTTGACTTACATGTGCCAGGTTGCCTATAAACATAACTCCAAATGAATGCTAAGTCTCTTGGTGTGTGCTGGATGTGAACATAGGCAACTGTTTGCTTATAAGTTTGCAATAACAGCCTATTTCTGCTGAATCCATGTGGCCAGGTTTAAACTACCAGTAGATTTTTCAACCAGACAAAGTGCATTCGCATTTTTAAACACACACAGCATGGTTTGCAAACCTGTGAAGCATCATGAATATCATAAAATTGTTACATGGTCACGTTATTTAAATCATTGCACTTAATTTTATGAAAATGTGTGGGTGCAATCAGGACTTTAAGCGTCCACGTGATTCCCTACCTTGACAAGTATTCCCCCGAGCTGCCGTTGCTCTGTTGTACATCCATACAGTTAGTAGTCCCAGGTATGAGTGCCAGGGCAGGATTCACTTGGGCTGCACTGCCCACCGCCCGTGCGACCAGCTCCACTGAGTCATGGACATAGTGATCCAGAGAAGGGGAACCCATGAGTCCATGTGCAAGTAGCCCCAGGGGCAATCCCTCTGTTCTCAGCTCCACCACATTCTGGCTGTCCCCCAAAATCCAATGAAACTCTGGGAGCGCCATCCGAGTGCCCAGCGTCCACAGACGCCGCACATCGCGGATCTCACACCCAAAGGTCACCACGGCCCTTGTGGATGAAGGTTCCCTCAAGGCATCCAGCTGCCGCATGAGAGCTTGCTGCTGGTCCAATTTAACGGAGGAGGTGGACGAAGTAGCAGAGGGAGAGAAGTAAGGCAAAGACGACGATGAGGATGACGACGCCTGCGCACTTGTTGCGACACCTGAGGCCACTCCTGAGTGTGATGATGATGAAGAAGGCGGTGACGAGGTTGAAGCGGTAGTTGTCAGGTTGACAAGGGTGCCTAGGTGGAAACGGGTGTTGTTCTTAATGAGGAGCAGGAAGTCGCTAATGTCCCACTCCTGACAGACCAGAATACTGAAATCCCACCAGCCATTCATCATCAGCAAGGTAGAGAGGAGACGGGATGGTGGGGCCTCCACGGTCCGCATCGCTAGTTGGAAATGGAGAGGATTCTGTGGGGAGATTGGAAAAAAAGGGAATGGGTGAATGAGCAAGTGATTTTGACAAAAGAAGGTAATTAGTGTAAAAGGGATGGAAGAGATACGAGGGTAAGAGCATATGGAATGGGATAGAGATGTGGGACAGTTAAATAAATTAACAGGAGGAAAAAAGAGAATTGAAATGTACGGGCAATGGGAGTGATAAACATGTAGTGATGGGGAGGACAAAGGATTGGCAAGGGTCAGTTGGATTTCATACAGGCCAGAGAGATAGGAGAAAAACATTACATTAGAGGATGGTTCTTAGAATAAAGGTTAGTGTGAGCAAGGCAAAACAGGGACAATGGAAGGATGGTGGAGGTGAAGGTTATGTGCAACATCCAGAAGGAAAAGTGTGACAATAGGAAGATGGGGCACCAGGAAGGAGAAATAGATGTAGTAGAGCGGAGAAGAAAAGAAAAGAAAAGAGGAAAAAAAAGACAGAAAGGTTATAAATCCAAAAGCAGAATTACTTTCTATCTAAGAATTCAATTTGTTCCTAGAGAACAAACACAGTCTGGTGGATAGAATGCATTTCAGCCTCCACTTACCTGCTCCTATGAATATAATTTTTTACATCATAAAAAATACACTACATCTATCTTTATGTTTTCTCTATTTGTATTTTAACCTCAACTGAGCCTTTCACATACTGTGTTTGGTGAATTTCACCTTTTTTTTAATTCCCTTTTGAATTCACCACTGATTTGCACTTCATATGCTTGATGATTGATGAGGCTTGGACAGATCAATGGGTATGAACATGGCAACAGTGTGTGATTCCCACCTGGACCAGGAATGATAAAAGATGTGGTCACAAAGTAGTGTTGGGTTCTGGGATGAAAACCATCCACCAAATGGCTACATGTTCAAGGAAGATACTTGAATGTAAACCTTTGTTATGCTCTGTTTTATATACAAAATGCAATTTGGCAATACAGTCGCCAAAGACATAAATGGGATGGACATTGGTCTGTTTTTCTGGTCTAAGTATATAATGCTGGAATTCATAAACAGGAACTCAACTATAGTTTGTATTATGTAAAAGGGTTAGTACTTGCTTGCCTTTTAGTTTGAGCAATTGTTTTGCTGTCAACAATGTTTTAAATTGGCCTTCATCGCCTTTAGAAGAGAACAACAATATATCCTGTTAAAAGGCCATGAAATTACATGCATTAGCCAATTAGCTCCATTTTGTTATTCTCTATATTACAATTGACCATTTTACAAAATAAATAGTACTTTTTTAGATTCATTTCCAACCTTCCACGCTACATCTGTACATCATATTATGTTCATTTTCAGGTTCATAATTGTATTTTGAGGTTGTACCAGAATAGGTTTACATGGTTTCATTTTCAAAAAACACCATATTTTTGTTGTACTGCAAATTGCTGCAGATCCTGTTTTCACCCTATGTATAGGTCTCTGTTTTAGCTAGAGAGTGAGACATCTCACTTCTGTCTTTGATGGGAGTCGCACATGCACAGTAGCTAGGTAAGATCACATCAGCTAGATAATTCTTTCTCCAACTTTGGTCAGTACAAGGAAGAATTAGTTGGGATACTTCTTCTAAACAAGGGCGCATTTGTGGAATACCTGCAGAACAGGGACATGGAAGTAGCTCTTTTGTAGATTATGGTGAACTAGTGTGTGTTGTAGCAGTGTTTTGTAATTCAATGAGAACGAGCTAGCATGTGCTACGGTTAGCCACCTCGTGTCGGCTAGTGACGTAGAAAGCCGTGAAGATTTTTAACAGCTCACCCGGAGACTGATGGAAACCTGTATCTTACTCAAAACAGCATGGATAGTTTTGTCCAAGTTTGTATGCATGTGGAAGCACCAGAAACAAAAAAACCCACCCCAAATCCCAGAAAAAATAATACTTTTTATATTAACCATTGAGGAAATGAAGAACCCAGTGAACCTTATTTTGACTCTGTCCAATGTTTTAGTCATCTTGATGCACGCTGCTCTTTTATGGGTCAACCTAGATGCTAGAATGTCACCAAACTTGTCTCAACCTAGCGTGAGCATGAGCAGCAGTGGTGTGCAGGGCCAAGGCAGATCCACAATTTCTCAAAGAAGGAGAAAGCGTAGATGTGCTCCCAGCACTTTTTCACACTTTACTTTTATGTGGGAAAAACATGTTAAACTAAATATTAACAATAACAATGTATTTTGTGGTCACACTTTACTTGAAGGTATCTACATCAGAGTGACATGACACTGTCATGAACGTGTCATAAACATAAACAAGTCATACATGTTTATGACATAATGCTTCTTTCAGTAAGTGTAATTTGGTTTTGTCATGACAAGTTATGGTTATGGTTAGGGTTAGGGTTCCTGTGTCATGATAGTGACATGTCACTCATGTAAATACCTTCAAGTAAAGTGGTGTTGTCATTTTAAAACATGTCTGGTGACTAAACCAAGTCAAGTACTCTTTTAACTGAAACGGATGTCTGCAAGGTTGGACATTAATCTTAAAAAAATATTGCTTTCTATGTGAAATGGTTGACAGTAATGTAAAATATGGATGATTTGTAGGTTATTGGACTCCATTGACTCCCTCAGTGCCTTTATGATCAGACCAGTGCAAACCCACTTTACTCTACACAGACTGTGCACTGCTCATACAGCGTTATAGTCAGCCAGAAGATCAGAGGCGATACATTTCAAAGTTGACACAGTCATCCCTGTAATATTGAGCTGCCAGATCTGCTTCAGTGCACTCTGGCATACTGGACCCAACAAACCAGCCGCCCAGGCAATCAGTCTGTCATGCACTTGCTTGCACTTGCGCACAGACTCAAACTTAAAAGGCCTCTCAGCGACTCTGTTTAATTGACTTTATAACTTTTCCACAAGCTTTGCACTAAAAGTTCATTAGATTAATCTATTGGTTAATTTCACTTATCCTATTATTCACTCTACCCAATTGGCATGCAAATAAGATAATCATTATTCGTCTGCTTATTGCATACACACGGATGGCTTATTGCTGCAAAAAAAGCAGCAACAAAAGCAATACTACGTATTTTATTTCAGTTTTGGAGGCCTTGTTTCAGGAAAATAAATGGTAATGCAGTCCACAGGGCATCATAATTTCACCTCCTCTCATCCCCCAGGAGGATTGGAGGATTGGAGCAGTTTTGCACTCTGATCACTATAAATCTGTAACCTCATCTGTGTTCCTCATGTAAATAAACAAGAGGAAATTTGCTAGGAAGTGCGGCTGCCTGCTCTCTTATGTACGTACAGAGATCTGGTGCTTTTGACGCACTGGGAAATCCCAGCTTTGCTGTCCCTGTGCACTCTTTTATCACTCTTCTCTCTTCAGAAATCAGTTTTTTTCTGTGACTTCCCTAGCCAAAAATACATTTGCTCTGAGTTTTTATGTGAAAAAAACTTACAAGTCTTGTTGTATGGTAAAAAGGCATTGACTGGCAGACCCATGAGCCAGTAGACAAATATAATGAACTCGTAATACATTGGTATTGATCTTTCCTTGATTAGATGATACATTGTGGGGAAAGTGTGAAAACGGATTAAAATTGGTTTCTGGTAGTTTTCTGTTATCAAGATTGCAGAAGTTTTCTTTAATAAACATACAACAGCAACAACCTTCTCTACACATCCAAAACACACAGACACGCACACTCGCTCTCAGCAAAGCCCTATCATTCAACCGCTAATTACTCCAACATCCTAATCACCATAATCTACACATTTACCAGCATCTAACTGAAAAGAAAATCCCAGGCTTACTTTGTGTAATTGTGCACACAAGTGTTTTCTTTTATTTTCTGAGTAAAGAAATGCATTCTATAAATAGTATCCTTCCATAACAGAGCCCCTTGGATTAAACTCACTCTCAGATATATGAGAAGTAAGTGATAGCTCACATATTTACACAATTATTAAAATTATCATTAAATAGGATTTTACTTAGTGGTAAGTCATTATTGAAAACACTGCAAAGACAAATGGAAGCTGCATACCAAGTAGAAGAATCATCAATACATTTATGATTGATTGTATGATTGTTGGTAAGTTTAATGTGCGGTTGTTGTCCATTTCCATCAGTGCAGCTGTTCTGAGAATCGATCCAGACTATTTTGGGTTGGCAGTGATTTAGAGCTCACAAATTAAAAGGGTGATTAGGATAGTTCAGAACAGAAAAATACTCTGCACATCCATAAAATGAGACAGGTGTGTCATAGCGCTATGAGTAAGTCAAAAGTTGCATGGAAACTCCACACTGTCTACCTTCCTATGGTTAATTTAATAGCTGACAACATTTCGGTGCTACACCTATTTTGCCTGATGAAGGTCTAGTACCAAAACTTTGCCAGCTATTCAATTATTCATGGCACGTTATACAGTGTGCAAGAGTTTCTTTGCAACTTTTGATTAAGATGGTTGACATTGACAAATTCTGATAAGTGGCATTCAATATAACCCAATTGTGAGACTGTGTTAGTAACTGTGATGAAGTTGTTCCAAAGCCAATGACATAGTTACACTGTGTTGACTCCTTTCTGTGCACATTGTGCAACAATTGGCTTCCTTCTGTCCTACTTAAAACATGTTTAGACTGTTACACTAATGAAGTTGTAAACACAAAGTCCAGTCCAGTACAGCACCACTAACTACAGCCCTACAAACTGCCATACATATAATCAACACCTGTTTGATATTGTCAGTAAAAGCTGAACAAGACAAGTTTAGCAAAGTTACAATTAGATTGTACAGCTGTATCTAATGAACCGGCAACATGGTGTAAACATCTCTAATTTACATTGCACATATTGCACATATAGTTCTGTACATATGCCCTTCGACATATGGGAATATCTGCAACATATTTGAATTTAATGCATGGCGTATACTTTTGTACATAATTGGATTAAGTAGCAACCGATATTTGCATTGATGCTTTACCTGTCTGTGAAGCTGCTGTATCTTAATTTAACACAAGTTCTAGTGTTGTGGGCCAGCATGAGATACATTTCCACTTTAACACTAGATCCTCTTATCAGTGACAACTGGTCTTTTATCTCAGGAAGTTTCATTTCCCTGGGACTTTCCCTGTCCCTGGTCTTTTATATGCTAAATTCTCAACCCTTTGCTGCTTCCAAAGCCTCTCACCACCTATTCCCAATCCCCCCAGTCCCTTTACTCTGAGGTCACTTTATATTTTGGTCCAGCTCAATTTTCTCATGCAGTCTCATCCTTTTGACACGTTACATAACACGCTGTAATGAGGACAGGATCCAATATCAAAGGTTGCTCACCGGTTGAGCATATTGTACATGTTTTAACAGTGAACTTTGGTTAACCTAAACTATAAGCTTTGTCAGTAAAGAAATAAGTCAAAGGTCAGACATGGTCACCAAATAAACCCTAATGACATCCTCTCAAAACATTCCAAAAGTTTCCCAATTTTAAAAATTATGTTTCAAGGAAATAGCTCTCATCTTTCAGTCGGGATTTGCGAGCCAAACTAGACTGAGTCAGAGGGGAGTTAAGCCATCTCTCAAAAGTCACACATGAGTTCAGCACAATCCGGTTGTTTGACTGTCTATTGCCAAGTGCATCTTTTTGCCTGTTTATCCATCCAACCATCCATCTACCCATCCATCAATTACTACAATCAATCTTTGTTGGTTTGTGTGCTCTAATATTTCATTTTTAAGAACGAGAGTCGACTTCAAACACCTGCTTAGGTCATCATCATACAAAAATGCTTCCTTGTGCACAGGGCAGGAAGAGAATACCCTAAACACACACACACACACACACACACACACACACACACACACACACACAGCTATAGCTCAGTCGGTGGCAAGTGTCCCAGAACCCTTCAGTCTAACTAATGATACTGATGTGTGTGTGTGTGTGTGTGTGTGTGTCTGTGTGTGTGTGTGTGTGTGTGTAAAACAATGATACTCTTTGCCCCTATCAGGAAGGTTGTGCGTGAAAAGTCAAAAACACACACTCTAACTGCTAGTCAGTACTCATTGATATGCAATAATTGCCCTTTTAGTAACACCTAATTGAAGAGATTTTCAGTTTAATTACATCATGTGTGTGTGTCTAGTTGTACTGTAATTGTGAGAGAGATTTCTACCTGTACACAAATACACACACACACACACTCTCAGCAGGTGTCCTCTCCAGAAAATTGTTGTTAGTGAACTATAACTGGGATTCATTTAGAGTGTTTACACTTTTAACAAATGTTTTTTCTCTCTTTCATTCCAGCTGCAAACCCTACAGATAATCTTCAATTAGAGTATTGGACAAAAGAGTCACTTCTCAGTTCAAGAAATTCACTAAGCTCACTTTATGTCTTCCACCAACAGTCAAACTGATTTTCATCAAACATAAAGATGATTTTCCCCTAACCTAAACCAAGTAGCTATAGTTGTCTAAGCTTAACCATAAAGCAATAAGGGAGTTGGATCAGAAAATGTTATATCATTTGGAATGGTTATCGAAGGCACTGACAACAACCTATTTTTTTTGTTCGTGTGCTGTATATGTAGATTTTGTTACTTTCAAATACCTAAAATCTCCAAATTTTTACAGCTCATATACCCAACCCAAGTCCTAAAAGAGTTAATTTAAGAAGAAAATGCCATGTCACCATGTGTCAAAAAGTGATGCTTACCTTTACATGTATTGTTGATTGCGTTTGATAAATGCCACTAAACACAGCTGTAAAATACATTGCCATTGGTTTAAAAAATTACAATGCCACTGAAGCCTTTTCTGCAAAGCGGGTATACTGTTTAGTAAAAAGAACTGTACATTTACTGTAGTCTAGCCAAAGTTACAGTAAAGTATTTTAGACTGCAGGATGCTACAGGTAGGACAGAACACATTTTTTATGTTGTTGTAAATGCAATGAAATGCACTATTCAATGTATTCACTAGAACATGCCAAATGCCCAAAGTGTTATCCAACTTGCTCTCGCTATGGGTGTCCCTGCAAATGTGTTTTTTTTCTTGTACAGACATACAGTAAAAGTTGGACAGAATCTAGTCCGAGATTTTACCTTAGATTGATGGAGCAAACATGGGACATTGAAAGTCTTCTGATTCAGGTCTCAACCTAAAGCTATGACTATGAAATGTGTTACTGATAACTATGGATGGAGAAACCATTTCCTTTCTCTAAGAAAGTGAGTCATATGAACAATGTAGATGACAACACAACTTGAGGTTAGAGTTATTTTCCAACACTATACTGTCACCACGGTGATGAACCTCTGCTTGTGGAATGCTGAACACCAACAAAGTGTGCATATATACCTCAGGGCATGTGCTACAGGGTGTACTCTATATAGCCTTCAATCTACATTTTTACTTGAAGCCTTGTGTATAAAAGAAGAGAGAATGCACTCTCATTCTTTTCTTTAAAGAGACACCGTGCTTCTTGTAGATTTTAGCACCATGGACAGAGCCTACATGTGCCCTCACATTGCTCCTTAATTTGGTCTCCGTTTGAAGCAACTGCAGCTTTTCTCAGACTTCTCGAGTTGATGCTTTTTGTGAAAATCAAGAACATCATCTTGTGTCACAAATTGTGTATCTATTTTAGCCATTTAACCAGGACTGTTGAAATCAATACTGAACAACAAAGGAAAAAATGTTCTAGTAAATGTCTAATAGGAGGAGGGGGAGAGGAAAAAGACCTTCAGCAAGCAGATTAAGTGTTTCTCCATTCTGACTCTGTCTAATAGGTGAGCCACTGATGGTATTTAGGTCGTATTAATGCGCATTAAAACCTTTTACTCACGTCTTAAAATTGAGATGCCTATATTCATGTGTAACTTAAAGTGTTTTGTATTCATACTGCTGGATTAGCCTGACTTGTCCCAGTCAGCCTGTGTTTTTCTTAATTTAACTACATGCTACACAGGTACAGTCACGTCTCTCTGTATCTGTATGCCGGAGTGCAGTAATCAACAGTTAACAGCAGTTGAGATGTTTTTTTAGTAATAACTTTTTACCTCACTGTGGCGCGTAAACTCCCTCTGCACAACGCTGACTACTGGCACCCGAAGCGCAAGCGAGACAAATTCCAAGTTGATGAACTCGTCCCGGTTCCGTGGAAAGGAGATCATGGCGGAAACCCCCTGCACGACCACGGTGTGACACACGCTCTCCACGAAGGACAGCGGGTCTTCGCTCTCGGGGCTCCCCGCAGAGGAGGAGGAGAACGCGGGCAGCTCGCCAAGTCCTGACCCAACGGCCATGACAAGCTCCAGGGATAAATTGTATGGCAACAATCCGGCCCCGTTGACAGCCTCAACCGCGAGAAGGACTGAGTCTCGGGGTGCAAACACGCGGTCCTCTCTTGATGTGTTCTCCTCTCGCTGTCGTGCCTGGCTCTTACTCCTGCTGGATCCTCGCTGGCTATTAACGGCGCCTCTAGACCTGAGGCTTCCATATCCAGGCGCACCGGCACTTGTTTTAACCTGCTTTTCCAACTCCATCCGCCGCTCTCCACTCCCTATCCAACCTCGATCGGTGTCCCAGTCCTCAGCACCTCGGTCGGCAGGGGAGGGAAGCAAGCGAGGTTGAACGTGCAGAGCCCCGATTCGTACCGTGTGGCCGATGCGTTTCAGCACCTGGCACGGTTGCGGGTGAGAATGAACGCACGGCGTGAGGAAGACTAGAGCGCACAACAGTAAACATAATGGTCGCGAGACCCCGGTGCCTGCTCGAGCTGTCGGGCCACTCGTCCTCATCATCATCATCATCATCACCACCGTCTCCATCATCCGCGCTCCACAGCTGCACCGGGTGCCCCGTCCAACCACAGTACGGCGGAACACCGGGGCCGCTCCGTTGGTCCCCCTCCTGGCCCCCTGTGTGTGGCCCTGGTGCGCCGCTCAGACCAGCTGCAGCCCCAACTCCAGCTCCGGCTCCAGCTCCGGCTCCAGCTCGCGGCAAAGTTGCGCGTTTCTCCACGGACACGGACAACAGGCTGCTGAGGCGCGAGATTAGGTACGAGCCGCGCACAAGCAAAAAATGATCCCTAAAAGTGCTGTTTTTCATCTCAAAAGATTTTCATCATTCAGCCTTTTGGTTATTGAACAGGTCATGGAATCAAACGGCAATTTGTTTAATATATTCCAGAAGCAGAACAAAAAGGAACCAGAGTGTGTAGGCAAGCCCTGTGGAGGAAATGTCGAGGGAAAAAAAAGCTTAACGCTCATCAAACATATTCCAAAACAATGAAATCCACCACTGGAAACATCAGATGGCCATGAAAATTGATCCCATTTTTATCCAGAGCGCAGGATACAACTCTTCGTCCCGGTACTCGAGATGAAAAAGAAGAAATTAAACAACGAGCATGAGCTTTCCAGAGCGCGCGCTGTGCTTGGCTTTAGTCTACCTCTGTCCCGAGACTTGTCCAGGCGAGACCTCCTGCACGAGAGCGCGGTCTTCTGCGCCTGCACGTTCCAATGAGATTAAACAACTCCTCACTTTACCCCCCTTCATCAACGCCGGTGTGTGTGTGTGTGTGTGTGTGTGTGTGTGTGTGTAAGTTACATAAGGCAATAAATACACACATGGGGGATAGATAGATAGATAGATAGATAGATAGATAGATAGATAGATAGATAGATAGATAGATAGATAGATAGATAGATAGATAGATAGATAGATACGGAACTATTGTTTGGAAAAGGAAAAAGGAGACATGACAAAGATCAGTTGGAGGGGGAGCCTGCAGATACGATGCATCAGATCAAATTGTTTAAACGGAGCTGTACTGTATGTATCAGTCATTAAGATGGCTGGATTTACTGGTTTCATCTAAACAGCAACACTGCAATAAATACCTGAATTTGTGAAGCTGTCATAGAGGTGCTGATTCAGATTCATGGTATTTGTTACATACATAGTGGATTTACTGTTTGTGAAAGTATAATATGTCTGCAGCTCTACTGTTCAGTTCAGGACAAGGTTTTTGAAACCAGGGTCAATCTCACATGTGTGTGTGTGTTTTTCTTTAACACAACTCCCAGATTTTCTTACAGTAGAACATCTCATCCTGCAAATGCCAAAATGTCCTCTCAGCTCTGCATGCATATGTCACAATATAGTTTCAAAGGAGTCAGTGCTCAGCTGGGAGGAAATTGCATGATTTAGGTAGGGACATTAACGGTGAGCAGGTGTTTTAAAACAGCAAAAGCGCATCTTTTATGCATAATCCAAACATGTAAAACTTACATTGTGCAACACATTGATTATATCTCATATAGATGGATTTCTTTGTGGATATGGCCTGCAGTGTGTGTGTGTGCATGCATGAATGTGTGTGTGCAGGTGCTCAGCTAATAAAAAAAGAAAAACATACAGTCACCTGCTCTTAATAGCATTGTTTTATTTAATCCCATCTAAGTACACCCAGTTAGCTCATTAACAGCTGCTGAAGGAGGGGATGTTGAACTGATGTGCCTCATGTTGCTGCGGTAACCCACAGGTCAGAGATCAACATTGACCCAATCAGCAGCCTCAGTTTAAATAGCGTCCCAGATTAATGATATGTTAATGTTACGATCGAGATTAATGATTGGCTAATGTCTGTCTTGAAATGAGAGGCACGCTTACCGGGGTATTGGAAGATCAATGATCCTGATCGATCGGATACAGCATGACCTCAAAAAGGTGGACTAGAAGGAATAGGGAGAGACAGAGATGATAGATTTTGACAGGAGAGGAGGAAGAGGAGGAGGAAGTGATGACCAGAGGGGACTGGGGGAGAGGGGGGATAAAGAGAGGCAGAGGTGATGGAGCGGGAAGAGGAGCATAGGTGTTAAAGATGGAAATGTGGGGGTGGGGGGGTGGGGGGCATTGATGGGAGGAGAAAGATTGAGGAGAGGAGAGAGAGGAGGAGCAGATGTGGATGTGAGGCGAAGAGAAGTGTACGCTGTTATGGGAGAAGAGGAAAGAGAAGAGCAAGGCTGAGGAATGTGAGACGATACAAGAGGCTGCTTCAGCTGCAACCTCTTCAAAGAATCAACGGTATTACACATACAAGAGAAAGATATTTTATTAAAGAAGAATGAAAAAAAACATAGGGAGGACAAAAAAGAGAGAAAATGGTTTTGAGTGAAGGATTCAAGGTGAGATTTAAGAGTGAATCTTTGAAAGAGCCACCATAGTTGTTGCACCAAAACGCAATTCCTTTTTTATTTTTGCTGTCATACTTTGCTCTGCAGGAATGGGACATCAGGCAGCCGTACAGTATGCTGCAAAGGACTCTCTAAAAGGCGTCAGGTGGTTATTCTAAGATTACTTCCACCATTTGATTTGAGCTCAGTGGAGGAAGTTCCCACTTCATGTGTTTCCACCATCCTATCTAAGCTAGTTTCCCCACAGGCCTCTCATGGGACATTTTAGGCACTAAATGAACATTTATAAAAGAACTGAAGGGGAGGGATTTTTAAGTTTGTTTTTTGCTGAAGGGAAAGTAGCTTGAATTTTTGAGAGAGCCGTTTCATTTCAGCCTTCCCTTGTGAGATGCACTGTGCTAAAAGGAAATCAAATAATTGCATCATGATGTATATCCTTCATTACAAACTAGTATCTTTTAACAATCTCAATAATACAACCCATATATCAGATTTATTTTAAAACCCAATACATGCGGATGCTATTAGTTATTAGTAACTGAGTGTTATTCCTGGAAAGGAACATACAATTGTTTCACTATACATCGTCACTGTATTCTTCATTTTAACAGTCAGAGAGTTGGAGATGATTTATAGAAGTTAAAAGTAAAAAGAGTTTGGCTATAATTCCAGTTTAGCATCACACGTTGCCAAACTGTTTGACTGATCAGTGATTCTAAAGTGAAATTAAAGATGTCAACGCATGTTTGCAGTTTAAAAATGTGTTCAGCTCTCAGTTCAGATCTGAACACACACTTAATCGATCGTTCTTCCACACTTAGCTCAACTGCAGTAAAGATACGTTGAGACTTGTGTACATATATTACTTCTTGTAAAACTAAACCAGCTTTGTATCAAACAGGAGCTTGCTTGTGGTGCATGTGCCTCCCACACAGCTGCCACCCTTTCTCCTTCAGAATCAGTGAGCAGTGAATACGAGACATTTTCCAACAGTAATAAACTTGTGTTTTAATATGTGTGTTGTGATCTCTGGCTAAGCTGTCGGACGGAAACAACACATTTCCCTTCAGTCCCCTGGGAATATACAAAAAAACATTAGATTTGTGAGTTAAGTTATTTAGTATTTTTACATAAAAGTTGTGAAACCAAAACTTACAGTACATTTAAATGTTTCCCCAGTGCTGCCTTTGTCTTTATTAGGCTAGTTTTTGTTTTCCTTTCTTGGCTGCCAGACTGTCTGCAGCCAGACTGTCTGCCTTCCACTTTTGATTTCTTTATCTAACTTCTTGTTTGCCTGTCTTTGCTCTGCAGCCTTCTTCTTGTCTTCCAACAGGCTCATCTGATTTCACATGCCATGTCCTCCCGCCTGGTTGGAACACATATGAGTCTACACTCTCTGTTGTCCCTGTATCCGTGTGACCCCTTGTCAGATTGCATATTCATCAACATCCTTTGGTTGTCTGATTTTCTGACCATTTCCCTCACCTGTCTCTCTTCTTTCCCTGTCAGCATCATTGCGTAACTGTCTGCTTCTCTGTCACTCTGCCTCCCTGCCCGCCTGTCTCTCAGTTAGTCTGCTTGTCGTATAGTGATGCTGCAGACTTCTCTGACCCTTACACCTGCCAACCAAATTCCTCCATGGTTCAGTTCCCATTCCAGCAGCGGGGCTCATAGACAGATGAAATATGAAAGCTCATACACAAATAAATCAAGGTTAGAACACCGATTAGACATACACCTGATCACATGGGCCTAAATACACCAACACGCAGCACAGACACAACGCCTGCCATGCATACAGGTTGCATTGATTTACTTGAACAAATAGAGGCTGAAACAGGCATCTGCCGAAAGGAAACACTGGTAACCCTTTATAATTAATGGCACATGAATTTTCATTAATTATCATGAAAAATAATACATTTATTCATGTAGTACTAAATTTACTATGAGTCATGTACAAGGATTCATATTATCTCATTCATGACTTAATGCAGGAACAATACATTTATTAATGCATCAATCAAGATACTTCTATCATCATGGTTTCTGATTTATTATTGATGTTCATGTATTTTTCATAGGTATATCTGTAGTTAAAGTTACAGGCTAAAGAAACTCAATTGTAGTTGATTAATAAACGCTACTTCTTTATTACTTCAGCATTGTTTGTGGCCCTTCAAATAAAGTGATGTCCTGCTCCATCTTTAATATTGATAAATGAGATATGATTAATACTGGCACGTGCTCCAATCTTTTGGACCGCTCAAATACAAAAAAATGTCAAGACATTTCTGGTGTTCAGACACTTAGAAGTTAGTAAAAAGTAAAATTTGTAAAAATTCTACTTGGGTGTGCATTGTTTTCGGGCATTGCTGATTAAGTGCCTTATGTTGTAACCTTATGTTGTTGTGAATAAAGCAACTATGAAGATGCATTTGCAGTATACTTTGTAGTGACCTCAGTATCATTTTGCCAACCCACCACTTTTATTCTTAATACATTTATTTTATGCCACCATTAATTATATCTATCTATCAATGTTAAAGATGGACCAGGTCCCTTTATTTGAAGGGCCACAAACGTGTACCTGCATGAGAAACTATGAATCCTTGTACATGACTGATTCTCATTGACTCATTGAGCACTACATGCATGAATATAAAGTCATGCATGAATTCATAATAATTCCTCTACCATTAATAAAGTCTTACCAAAAAGATTGTAATCAAGAAGGAAAATTTAAATTTTTTAGAATTACAAATTATATGGAAGGCTGCATGGTTTGGACAGTGGTACAAATGGTTCATAAGTCTGACTTTGCAACTTGGGCATAAATGAACAACAACCTGCCCTTGTTATCTGACTGACGTGCATAACTGTTTGTTTTACCTTGGTTTGGCGTTGAAGCCTTGATTAAGTCGAGCCTCGAGCTGCTGCCGTAACCTTTGAAGTGACTTTTTACTTTGTAAAGTTTTTTTTCGCTCACCAAATATCAATGTTGTTCAGAGGAGTTGTCTTTTCTTTTATAAGTATCTCATCAAAAATTAGTTTTCTTATCTTCTACATCTGTGTTGTGACAAGTGTCTTGCAGTGCATCATACACACAAACACACAGTGTGTTTTTTGCTGTTTTCTTCTCTCTTGCGTCTTAAGTGAAGGGATTTAGTAAAGCGAGTCATTTGGTGTCCAAATGCAAAACAAAGAAGGACTTTGGTTGTTCTCAAAAAAATCCATGATTAGGCATTCATTGAGTGATAAAGTACTGTATGTTCAGCGTGAACCAGACTTTTATAATGCATACCAATAAACAATTTCAATTTTGGATTTTTTACCCTTTCACTTGCAAACAGCATTCTTAGAAAACAAACAAGAAAATATAATTAAAAAAAGAAATGAAAGATTGATACGCTTGCAATCAATCAGTCCCCCGCGGTGTGATTTAACATTTTACAGCCAAAAAACCTGAAATTAAGTACTAGCTAATCCATATGTTATTATTATTATTATTCCTTCATTCGCTAGAGCTTAAACTGGTATGGTGTGCTACATTTACCAATGAAGTGACATTTTTTTCCGATCAAGTAGTCTCGCTTTGCCAGAACATCCACGCGCTGCGTTGTGGAGGACGTTCTGGCTAGCCCACACAGCATTCTGGGATGGGTGAAAAACATGCTGTGGTTTATTGGCATTTCTTTAAACCGTCATCATGGATGGCGCTAAGCTCTGCACAGAGCCCCTGTAAAATAGTCGCGCAAGAGAAAACTCAGACTGGACAGATAGTCTAGCTAGTTGTCTGGATTGACCCTGCAGAGATCTGAGGAGCAGTTAGCCATGGTCCTCATGAATCCATGAGGACCATGAATCCATGAGTTTAAAATTGCAACACGAAGAAAGTGGAAGGATATGGACATCTGCGAAAATACACGTATCCGGCAAAATTTCCTGCGGCACCGGAGCAATCCCGGAAGTGGGATGTAAAAGATATAGACTACACATCAAGTAACTAAGGAGTTCATTTAACATGGTAGAATACACAGAGTGTATTAGACCTCATGCAACACCTGTCATGGATGAAAACCTGAGTGAAAGCAGCTCTCTAAGGGGAGAACAATTTATATTAAAGTCTTAACTAATAGCTTTTTATGCATGCTATCACTCATGATAATAGTGAAGAAAGAATGGGGGGGGGACCACATGAGATTTGTTGCATGGAAACTAAATTGATCCCAGCTGTGCTTCTGTATGGGTTATGACACACATGAGACATACAGATTTCAGAGAAAGGAGAGTGAAAGGAGAGTGAAAGGGCCAAATTATGTTTGTTTTTTAACTACATCTGCAGTTTTCTAATGTAATCAGCATTAAACTACAACAGTCCTTCACTCCAAAGACTTATTTTATCTCCCAGACTGGCACTCTCTGTTAATTCCCCTTTGGACCATTGCCCCAGATTACAAAACCCATATTCGGCAGAGGAGAAAAATACCCTTGTTTCAGCTGGCCACCCAAAGAACAGCAGGGTGCCATGCAGACCAGTCATGGAGTGCTGGGTCCTGTTGGTCTATCTCCTCTGCCTGGTCTTATTTGTTTTAAATGTGCAATATAAATAAACTGACTTGACTTTTTTAATTTACCCTACATCCTTAACAAAGACATGCAAGGCATGACGAATACTGTACATTGCCCCAGAAACTCATGTTGTAACGGATATGAAATTTAAAATTCAATGAGTGTAGTCAGTTTGATAGAAAATGGCAACTAATCCCTGTTTGGCCATGCTCCCTAAAATGAGACACCACAAATCTTTCCAAGTATGATAAGATACTTCTCAAGTGACAAAAAATTGAGCAGATGTAAATGGTGGCATTTTCAGGACCTTTTTAAAAACATCACTTTCAGCAGGCAAGAAGTGAGGGAAGCTAAACGATTGTTGGAAGTGGTTTAATGGTCCCATGACTTTTACATAGGCCTTAGTGGTCCTCTAATACAGTATCTGAAGTTTGTTATATAGAAGAATGTATGCTTCAATTTATTTTTTTTCTCTGTAGTTCTAGTCTATCTCTCTCTCTCTCTCTCTCTCTCACACACACACACACACACACACATACCAGAGATGCCAGTGTGAGGGACGGACTCATTTCCCAAGGCAACATTTGTACGTTTATTTAAAATTTAACACGGATGCCCATTTTACTTGTTCATGGCATCAGTATCCACATTTTTCTGTACAAATCCAAAAGAGCAACAAGTGACTCTTTCAGAGTAAGAACCGGTTTTGTGTTCTCAATGCCACGGTTAATCCGCCATGTTTTAACCACTTGGAAAATCAATTTGACTCTCAAGTAAAGCATACAAAATCTGCAGTCTCATCCAAAAATGCTGTGTCGTGATCCATACCATACTGTGTTCTGTAATTGCTTCTGCAAACATCAGCAATACATAATCAATACCTCTCTGTCATCTCAGTAAGATACTCATTACACCAGCTCATGTGCATTTTCATTTTTCCGGCAGATGCCACCAGCAGAGACAAGATAATATTAATATTGACACAAACTAGAAGCCATCATCCCTGCAATGCTAATCCCATGCTGACGTTAGCTTCTTGCCAATCAGTAGCATGTCACTATCTATTAGAAAAAGGGAAACTCTTTCTATTGGAACAGAATACTAATATTGGTACCAAAATGCACAAAATAATATGATGACCAAATAAACCAAAATATTTCAAAAGTAAAATGTATTTAAATGTACTTGCACACCACCAAGGCTTAGTGAGGGCTTCATGAAAAAAAAATGTTAGTGGACTGAGAAGCAAAGCAAAAATCCCACACAGTGTTGATCACGTGAATTAACGTTACTGTATTTATATTTCACTGCAACATTTGGAATTGATCTGATAACAAGTAAATACAGGGCCAGTATCGCCGATACCGATAAGATACCTTACAGGAACCTGCTGGAAACCAGTTTTTAAACTGAGTCTAGCCTGTTAATATTGTAATGTAATGTTACTTTTAACTTTCCTGTATAATAAATGAAATGCAATAAAATGAAATACCGATACTTTTAATAATTAAGGTAGATGCATCATCAAATTGCTAAATCTGAATGAATTTTAAGTGGTTTGTTTTTTTTCCTTTGGATTATTAATAAGTTAAAAACCAGGACAGAATTTTCATATGCTTGTATAAATTTGTCTTGTGTGTGTCTTACATTGTTCATTTTTGACCTGAAAATATAGCCACACAGCGCTCCTCTTCCTCTCTGCCATTCTTGTTTGCCTGGCAACCAATGTTAATACCAAGGATGGTATCGATATTGTCAATATTTGGATCAATCTGCTCACCACTATTATAAACAGGCTCTTTATAAGTTTCTTTCTTTGAGTAAGTAAAAACCTCTACATTTACAGCTCTGTTTCACATTTGCTGCAAAACTTTGATGAATTCCAGCACTTGGATGTTCATACATTTTGTATGAAATGAGATGCAGGACTGGGAATCATATGTGTAGCAATGGAAAAAGATAAACATCATTACTTTGCAAAGTAGGTGCGTGGAGAGGGAAATAAGGCCTATCAGAGCATGGGTACCCCAGAGGGGATTTTGCCTAGGAAATATGATGGATGGTGTGTCATGACAGATGGTTGTACTGGAGATGAGATGTGAGCCAGCACCGTGCTCAGCTTGAAATGTCAAATTGTACTGTTAAACATGCACATAAAGTAATTATGTGTTTTAATTTATGTTGACATTTTTTTGGTGCCCCTATATAATATTTGTGACCACAAAGTAACCATGTACCCCAAGACAGAAGTAATAGCCATTACAAAATATACTGGCTCAATATAGCAGGACAGAGAGTTTCTTTTAAGGTGAATGTGAAAGCAAAGAAAAACTATTGAGGAGACTAACCTACTATCCTTTAAAATATTTTTTTGTTCTAAAAAGTATGCTTGGAAGTCCTCTGACAGATATGGGAAGGTCAGTACAACATTGGCAGTACACAGATGGGTCAAACCTGTCTGAAAAGACCTGTGTCAAAATGCAGAGCACAACACTGATGGCTGTAGGCACAGTATGGTTGCAAGGTGTATGCGGGCTGGATCATGGCCTAGATATATGCAGGTGTCAATCCCCTTGCGGTTCTGCCAGAGGAAGGGATCTATGAAGCGGATGACACGGGAGATTTTAGAAAGGTTGAAGCTGACTCCAGCTGCAGCATTCTGTAAGTATTTTGACATATATTTAATGTCACTTCCATCCTACAAAGAGATGGGGCCTCAACATTATGTGATAACATAGGTGTCACCTTAAAGCTGCAGTAGGGAGTTTTGAGAAAACGTGGACTTAGCCTAAAAATTTGAACTAGCACACCTTACAGGCTCCTCCCCCTTGCTCTCTGCTGCACTACAGCCCCCCCTCTACAGCTCCTCGAGCCTGCAGTGAACGCGCAGGCTAGTAAGCAGGGCCACCGATGCTTTCCACACAATACAGGGGATTTATTCTGAGGAGGGTTTAGCTGTTGTGTGCTGTGCTTTTAAAACTTTATGTAAAAAAATTGCTTATTTAAAAAATTTCTATTAAAAGTTTTGTAAATATTTTTCAATAAAAAGGGATTAAAATTCTTTATGTGATCGCTCATTTGTGAGAACAAAAGCAGCACTTGACACAGTACATTATTGAATTACCTTTTGGATCAATTTAAAAGACTAAACTTTCAGTAGGAATGATGAATCACTGAGGAAGCTCACTAAGCCAAGGAATAACAACATCTTAGAAATATGTCTTAGGTTTTATTTTGCATATGGGTAAAATAAATCAGCTTTTTTTGCAAAGTACACACAAGGAAATACTGAACATCTTGATTTGGACTGAAAGACGATTCCTTCACGTGCCTCTGTGTCTGGGGCCATGTCTGACCTGTTGAAGGAGTATAAAATAATTTGTGTCAGACATTTGATTTACAATCCTGAGGGGGAAGAAACAGGGGCAGGGACAGCGCACAATTAAAGTAGTTTAACCATAGCTGCATTTAATTGTGATCGACAAAAACACATTTAGGCTTACTAAATGTAGGTATCGAAACAATATTGCTTATACTGAGGGTGAAGGAGTTAGCTACAACATTCCTGCCGTGCTACAAGCTAACAAGCTAACTGTTAGACTTAGCTAGCTACAAGCTACAGAGTAAAATGAGATTTGCGCTATCACCAACGATACTGTAACCATCGCTAGCTTAGTTGTGTAGCTAGTTATTAATAAATGAAACAAATCCAGCAGGGATACTTACATGTCAAGCAGAAATGTGACTAGCTCTGAATCCGTGTTGAATCCTTTCAAGAGGCGTAGCTCCCTCCACCTCTGAAAAGCCGCTCCGATGTTGACCCTCGTTTTATTTCGGCTCGGTTTAATTCTGTCTTTTTAGCTCGCTTTTCGTCATCGGTCTTCTTCTGTTTGCCTGTCTTTGTTTTCTGAGCAGGTGTCACTCGAGAAATTGGCAGTTTTCGTGAAAAGTTGTTTCTCCGCGATTAGCACAGCTGCAGCACAAGGGCAATCTTGAGCTTGAACAAGGTACGCTCTGTGCGGGGGGGGGGGAGGGGAGGGGGAGGGGTGGAGGGTTATGAGCAGCGCGTACACGAGAGTGATTGACACTGCTAAGACAGTCCTCCTGGCTCTGATTGGCTGTTTCTGACCGGGAGCGGTGTATTTCTGCAAGTAGCAGTAGGAGCACAGGGAGGAGCCACAGGAGCTTGATTTTTTCACAGATTATCTGTCTCATATTCTACTGTCAGGACATAGTGACAGTTTTAACAAATATGTAAAAAATATTTTTTTACAAAAGTTACCTACTGAAGCTTTAAAGGGGCCATAGCCTGTTCATTTTTAGGTTCATACTCATATTTTGGTTTGGTTTCTACTAGAACATGTTTACATGCTTTTACATTTATAAAATATATATACATTTTTATACTGTCTGTCTGAATATACCTGTGTTCACCATCTGTCTGAAACACTCCATTTTAATGCCTGTCTCTTTAAGCCCCCCTCCCTAAAAAGCCCAGTCTACTTTGATTCGTCAACATTTCTGGGTCATCAGCATCTAAGCTCTGAGTGTCCGGGGAATGACTGTAACGGCACTGTAGCATCACTTTTTACCTAAATATAATATAGTTGTGACATCACAAGAGTAGAGAAGTCCTGACGGCTTGCTTAAAGGCACCGTTTTTTAATACGGGCTGTGTGCATTTATCCATGGATTGAGCATTTTGATACTTTCACAGTATTTATAAAACAACTCTACCCGTTTTTTACTAAAAAAGACATGTGAATCTCACTTTTTTTACAAAATGGGTCCTTTAAATGTCCCATGGCACAAAAATTTCACGTTGAGGTTTTTTAACAATAATATGCAATCCCCCGGCCTGCCTTTGGTCCCCCAGTGGCTAGAAATGATAATAGATGTAAACCGAGCCCTCTGTATCCTTCTCTGCCTTCAAGAAAATGAATGCTCAGATGAAAAAAAGCAACAAAAGAGCAGCATGCCATGGGACGTTTAAGGCCCCTGACATTCTTTTGTGCTTTACAGACAAATTTACAATTAGTCCAATTACCACAACTATTGTGCCATACTGTGACTCTGAAGCCTTTTGGGCCATCTCAGAGTTGCTTACTTGGCCAATTTGCCTGTTTTCCCAGTTGGCAATCTATCTATGTTTATTAAAAAAAGAAAACAAAAGGAATATATTTAGTGTTCTTTTAAGTTTATAGTTTATAGTTATAACAATATTAGTGGAAGGTTATATTGTCCCACTATGTCAATATTATGATAATAATATTGTTCCTAGAAAGCAAAATAAAAGAAACTAAAGAACGTTACACAATGTTTTCTTTGGATTAAAAAATTACATTTTATTTCTAGATGGTAACTTACTATACTTGTTTATGAAGATCTGACTTGACAGATGTTATGGCACATGCACGTGTCTGTGTTATTGGTACTCCCACATGCTCCACCATCAGTTTGTTTATATGCGAAAAAAGCGGTTGCATTTGACCAGCACACATTGAGATGAGAATGTTTATCTAGAACGATTGTTGTTGACAATACACATTACCCCATCAGATAAAATCAACACAGCTGTCTGAGATTGTGGACGCATAACCAGAAATATTTAATTGGTGGATAAACTCTGAGAGTAAACCACCTGACTACTGTAGGAAATTTATAGAAAGGATTAAGACATATGTAGCTTAGCGTAAACTCCTTCAGGAAGGCCTAACTTTTAATCAATGCTCTCTCCTAAATCAAATCAGCTGTTGTCCAAATAATTATACATTTTATCATGCTGTATACAACTTTTGCATATCTGCAAACTCGTCTCTCCTGACTGAAATGTAGCTCTGCATAAATTCTTTCAGTGAAGACCTAACTCTTAACCTAAATCACTGCTCTCTTCCTAAAACAAATCAGCTGTTGGAGGCATTCACCTTCCTACTAAACCGATCAGAATCATCCACAAATGTCAATGATCAATCACGGCGTCAATGACCTGTTTTAAATCTGTTTCTCCCTTTGCTATCAGCTGTCGTTTCAGGCAAAGCGTGCAACCCACCACCTCCCCTTCCACCTCCAGTCATCTACTCCACCCGACTGGTCCAGAGCCTCCTTCGGTCTGGTCTTCGGGCTCCTTCGACACCACCCCCGGTGTCTAGATTCCACCAGGGGGGTTATGATGATTTCTTTTTTTGTGATAAAATTTTTATTTTTACATTCAGAAAAAATTATGTAAACATACCTGTACCATTCACAGACAGTTACTGTACATACAACACACTGGGACATTGGAAACATTCTCTACCCCTATAAATGAACTATATAACGATGGAGTCTAATCTCCAAAGACTGTACATTTTATTTTGCTGTACAATAAACCTTTTGCATATCTGCAAATATGTCTCTCCCGGTTGAAATGCTCTACCAGGGATAAAATGTTAGTCTTTTGCACTTGCATTAAGCATGTTTTGGGACCTGTGTAGCAAAACACTAATGACCCTGGTTCCTGACAATCTGTTTTCAACCCTTAAACTTTACCACATCATTGTCACATGTTTTTTTTAGCACCCAAAAACCATGCATTGCCAAAAAAGTACTCTGCACTCTATGCACTGCAGATCAACTGCTCCTCTGCCTTTGATCCAGAGAAGCAAAGTCGATTTTCTACCCCAATTTCTTCATCATTAATGAGTAATTTTCACTAAAAATAGATGCAAAACCTGAGCAAGCATAATTACAAACACACAGTCACAAGTTATTAGACACAATCCCCGATCAATAGATTTGAGAGCTTTGCCACCTCACCCCCACTGTGTTATTATGTTTTCTCTGCCATCTAAGGCACCTGTGTGAATTACTCAGAGCTCCAAGTGAAGTAAGTCAGGCACATGTTTAACAGAAAATAGATTGTTTTTGTCCCACAGATGTGTTCCCAGAAACAACCAAAAAGATAAGGTAAACAACAGTAAGCTGTGAAAGCTCCCAGATTACTTAATTATAATGAGGAAAATGTGGGCGTAGCATGCCACATGAACGTCAAAACATAGTCAAACTGTAATTCAGAGTCAGCTGCATCATGAAGCTGTGTTTGCAGCCATTTCAATTGTATCTGCTATCCATCACACTGTTGATACGGCAAAGAAAAACACAATATTTTAGCAATTAACTGGGTCACAATAACTGATATAATAGCATGATAACTAACAATAATGGGCATACCCATTTGCATATTATTTTGGATGACTTTGCTTATAGGAAAATATACCAAAATTGACCTTGTTAGCATGGCAAGCTGATAATGAAATTAATCAAATTAAATTTTCACGGGGAACAGTTGCTTAGGTGATGAGCTCTATGTCTGAGTGGAAAACTTTATCAAATCACTATTTTAACTGCAGAATCATGTTCAACATAAGATAAGACGAGTGACATTTAGAGTGAACTGCTCAAGTGTCGGCCAGAAGGTGAGACCGAGGGGGATGTGTTGTTTGAGCTGCTTTGCGGAGCAAACTCCTTTTTACGCTTAAATATCCACTAAGTTTTGCAAAGAACTTATAGAAGGTAAAAACTCCAGTGATCAGTCAACACACTGCACATGAGACTGTGATGTGTTCTAAGCACAGCTAAGTAGTCCTTGAAGAAAACAGGTCACAGTGTTTCTTTACATTAGTGGCTGAATACACTCAGAATTCAGTCTGTAAACCCTCTGCAAAATGTTGTAGAAGCAAACTGCCATCAACAAAATTTTGTCTTTATAGACCTAAAAGCGTCAAACAGCAGCATCTTTCTTACACAAAACAACTCCGCCCTCATGTGTGGCTATTGTCGATGTCTGTAAAACATATTTCTTGAATACTCATTTTCATCAAATCTCAGAACAGAGAATTCTTAGTGTTCTTAAGTGCACCAAAGCAATTCAATCCAATCACTTGTCTGTGCCTTTTTTGGAGTCTAAGGTAAGCTCATTTTCATCCTGTACTGAAACGGAACATGCACTTTGTAGGGTAAAACCACTGGTATAGTTATAATAATAGATGGCAACTAACCAGACAAGTCTCTGCATACAGTATGAAGTAAACATGATTACCTCTCTCGAAATAAGAAGTGCACTTTCTGGCAAAAGTTTGTACCAGCTGAAATCAGCTGAAAGCTATGATTGGGAAAGCATTCTTCAATGACATGTGGATGAGGGGTCATTTAATAGTCAAAGGGAGCATGGAAAGGATGAAAAACTCTTATCTTATCTTAAAAACAAAACTTATCACATATTGAGTTCACCAAGTCTCTGAAATGTGAATATTATTACTTAGTACTATAAAGTATAACATGTAGAGCTCCTGTATGATCCTGTGGGTGTTAGTGACCTAACGCAAAACCATCAATATATTTCCTTTCTTCAGTTATAGCACTTTCTAATCAAAACAACATAAACTAGAAGAATGTGAAACTGTCAATGAAGAAAATACAGGAAAATATTGTGATGCAAAGCTATTCTGCTGTGTATTTTGTATTTGTATTTATTATAAGGATCCCCATTAGCTGACACCTAGACGACCAGCTAGTCTTCCTTCCAAAACAACATTTAACCAGACGATATTAAAACATGGAGTGTCAGAGTGCATATTATCACTGACACTCCAAGCAGTTGATTAACCTCATTTAATTTATAGAGTTTGCTTGGGGAATCTGCTAATTAACTAAATACAAGTTTGACTCCAGTGACTCAAAATGGAAATAAATCGAATTTAACCAACAGCTGTCTGTAACCAAAACTGTTCTCAACAAGCTTTCTGGGCTGTCAAAAGAAAAAGACAAAAAAGCTACATTACTTTGCAATGTGATAAGCCCATTGATCACACAGGTTGTCATAGTGACAACTGACCGGTCTCTCTCTGTAGCCTTAAAGGAACACACCGACTTATAGGGACTTTAGCTTATTCACCGTATCCCCCAGAGTTAGACAAGTAGATACATACCCTTTTCATCTCCGTGCATGTTGTAACTCTGTCTGACGCCCCCAGAATTAGCTTAGTGCTAATGCTAAGCACTAAGTGTTAAGTGTCACTATAAGTGACAAAATAACGTCAACATGTTCCTATTTACATGTTGTCATTTGTATAATCCCAGGGTGTACAAATAACAAGGTCACATTAGACGCAGCCATATTCTAACCGCATACAAACTGGGACGTGGTCCTACCGATCAGGGCAGAGCCATGCACACACGTTTTCACCCATAAAGTTTTCATACATAAAGCCAGTAAGATAGTGTGGCGATGCCATCCAGTGGCACACAACAATCTTAGCGCACAGTCCACTGCTCGTCCACTGCTTGGTCACTTTATTTTGAAAAGTCACTGCTACATAAAAGTCTCTAAAATCAAACAACCAGCCTCCTTTGGTCAACTTTTATTCTAATTTTCAACCAACAGACATGCGATCACCAGGATCACGTTTATGTTACATTATGAAAACAAATATGGAGTCAAATCAAATTTAAATTTCATTTGAAGAACATTTTCAGATGTTAAAAAAAATAGAGCACATACAGTGGGTACGGAAAGTATTCAGACCCCTTTAAATTTTTCACTCTTTGTTTCATTGCAGCCTTTTTCCAAAAATCAAAAAAGTTCATTTTATTTCTCAGTAATGTACACTCAGCAACCCATCTTGACAGAAAAAAACAGAAATTTTGAAATTTTTGCATATTTATTAAAAAACAAAAACTGAAATATCACATGGTCATAAGTATTCAGACCCTTTGTTCAGTATTTAGTAGAAGCACCCTTTTGATCTAATACAGCCATGAGTCGTTTTGGGAAAGATGCAACAAGTTTCTCAAATCTGGATTTGGGTATCCTCTGCCATTCCTCCTTGCAGATCCTCTCCAGTTCTGTCAGGTTGGATGGTAAACGTTGGTGGACAGTCATTTTCAGGTCCCTCCAGAGATGCTCAATTGGGTTTAAGTCAGGGCTCTGGCTGGGCCATTCAAGAACAGCCACAGAGTTGTTGTGAAGCCACTCCTTCGTTATTTTAGCGGTGTGCTTAGGGTCATTGTCTTGTTGGAAGGTAAACCTTCGGCCCAGTCTGAGGTCCAGAGCACTCTGGAAAAGGTTTTCGTCCAGGATATCCCTGTACTTGGCCGCATTCATCTTTCCCTCGATTGCATCCAGTCGTCCCTGTCCCTGCAGCTGAAAAACACCCCCACAGCATGATGCTGCCACCACCATGCTTCACTGTTGAGACTGTATTGGACAGGTGATGAGCAGTGCCTGGTTTTCTCCACACATACCGCTTAGAATTAAGGCCAAAAAGTTCTATCTTGGTCTCATCAGACCAGAGGATTTTATTTATCACCATCTTGGAGTCCTTCAGGTGTTTTTAGCAAACTCCATGCGGGCTTTCATGTGTCTTGCACTGAGGAGAGGCTTCCTTCGGGCCACTCTGCCATAAAGCCCCGACTGGTGGATTGCTGCAGTGATGGTTGACTTACTACAACTTTCTCCCATCTCCCGACTGCATCTCTGGAGCTTAGCCACAGTGACCATTGGGTTCTTCTTTGCCTCTCTCACCAAGGCTCTTCTCCCCCGATAGCTCAGTTTGGCCGGACGGCCAGCTCTAGGAAGGGTTCTGGTCGTCCCAAACGTCTTCCATTTGAGGATTATGGAGGCCACTGTGCTCTTAGGAACCTTAAGTGCAGCAGAAATTTTTTTGTAACCTTGACCAGATCTGTGCCTTGCCACAATTCTGTCTCTGAGCTCTTCAGGCAGTTCCTTTGACCTCATGATTGTCATTTGCTCTGACATGCACTGTGAGCTGTAAGGTCTTATATAGACAGGTGTGTGGCTTTCCTAATCAAGTCCAATCAGTATAATCAAACACAGCTGGACTCCAATGAAGGTGTAGAACCATCTCAAGGATGATCAGAAGAAATAGACAGCACCTGAGTTACATATGAGGGTCACGGCAAAGGGTCTGAATACATATGACCATGTGATATTTCAGTTTTTGTTTTTTAATAAATATGCAAAAATTTCTAAATTTCTGTTTTTCTGTCAAGATGGGTTGCTGAGTGTACATTACTGAGAAATAAAATGAACATTTTTGATTTTTGGAAAAAGGCTGCAATGAAACAAAGAGTGAAAAATTTAAAGGGGTCTGAATACTTTCCGTACCCACTGTATTTAATTCCTTTCATATGTATGGCACTGAGGTTGTCTTTTAACTGCATCTGGTTATTTTGTGGCATTGTGATGATGAAGTTGCCACTGAAAACATGACCACCCAAGATCTTGGGGCAAATGTTTATCGTCCATGACGACACCAACGGTCTCACACTGAGCCAGTGCAACCAAGTGGATTAGTCGGACATAACCTCACCTTCACCTGACTGTAATTCTCCATGTGGAGAGAAGCAGATACATTTTACAAATGGAAATACATGTCCACATAAAAGTGGACAAGAGACACTTGAGCTGCTCAACATCACACCATAATCCTGATATACTGCACTGAATGTACCCAGTTAAGCAAATGGAAAAATAATGAATATGAATGTCAAGTTGTCCTCACACAGTCTATAACTTAAAACAATTAGCAGTTACAGTAGCACTAACACGATTGTTGTAATTAATATTTAAAATCTGCTCCAGAATCTAACCAGGTCACCAACTCTATTAGAGGAGCATGTGCTGTCAGACCGACTGTATCTTATAAAGCTCTTTAGGTATTGGGATGAATATTAATGTCCTTTATGAAGCCAAAAGACAGTGTAGAGATGACTAACCTAAGCAGTTGCTTAAATCATAGGTGTGTAACGTGGGCTCATGGTATTCCGGACACTTCCGACAGCTCATGGTATTCCGGACACTTGGCTTTTTTTCTGCAAATTCTATAAAGGAATACTTAATTTTATGGGAAATATATACATATACTGTATGTCATTATTGTCTCCTTCTCTTTCAACTTCAACAATCCTCGAATTTCCAAAGTGTGTCTATGGGCATTCAGAAAATGGAGAAGGGAGGGTTTTCGGCCTGCACGACAGGCAGAAGGGAAAGACTTAAGATCACAACTTCAAAGCATGATAACCCTCCCTCAAATTTACAGAAACGTTCTAATGCCCTCATTGCATATTCATGGGTTTGTTTTTGCAAATAATTTTACTTTTTGAAAGGGAAATACACATATACAGAGGCATTTTGCACAACATGACATTCCCAGCCATCCGGAATACCGTGAGCTCCCAGAGTAATGCGGACACTGTATCTTCTGACAGTTTTGTCAAAATTTCTTCTAAATAATTAGGCCAAAATGTGTCAGTCAAACTTGCATAATGGCACATGTGTAAGACCTGCTCCCAGAGACAGGTACACCAACCAGGCTCATCTTCAATGCATTGATATCTTATGGGACTTTTACTGTGCTTATTGCATCTAAAGTGTGTGGAATACAGTGAGTCTACGTTACAGTAAATGCATCGGTGCTGCAGCTTCCTAAAATCTCTAGCAAGTGTTTTTTGGCTGGAAATAGTCTAACACAATACCAGTAAGCAGGTCAGAGTGTGCTATGTTCAGTGAAGAAAACCCACAGTATCGGCTTGTCTCTCTGTGAAATCAGCTAAATAATCCAATAATATTTTGGACCCTCTTCTTTTTGAAGAGGCACTGGAGTCAGCGTTTAGTTCATTTCTCAAACTTTTCTCTATTTTCAGTTTTGTAGAGGAAGGGGGATTACTGGCTCAGCAGGGGGGCTCCCCCACCAATGTATTACACCACTGGCCTGAAATGATCTGCCACTCTCTTACTGCTGTTTTTTTTTTCCTCGTCCCCTATTTCTGTGTCTCAAACTGGCTGTCTTTCTTTTCCCATGTTTGAAATTTATGCTGCCATTTCTCTTTTACTACCCATTACTATGTATACTGTATACACTCCTCTCATCATAAATCCCCCACTCCTTCATCCTTGCATTGTTTTCAACTCCCTCTTTTGCTCTGCTCTTTTTCTCTGATTTGGATATGCGAGTGGCCTTTTGTCATTTCCCATTCATCCGTCCATCTATCCACCCACAGAGAAGAAGAGATCACACAATAGCAGAGAAGGAGGAGAAAAGAGGGGTCATTTTCTGTCTCCACTCTGTCACTCTTTGATTGCCTCACTGTGTCTATTTCAGTAATGCAGTCATCACAAACTTACAGGGACTTAATGAGGCAGCAATTAACCACCAGCCAGAGATTGTGTGTGTGCGTATGTGTGTGTATCGGGATTAGCTGATTTTATTTTGTGTCTATTTGAACTGTGTGTATTTGTGTCCACATTTGCATTTGTAACACTCTAATTAGTGTTTCTCTGTAGTGTTTCTTGTGTGTTGTATAGTTGCATGTAAGGATGTGTGTGTGTGATCAGTTCATTTTCCTAGTGATGGTGCTCATCCATCATTTCAACAGTTTCAATTGCAAGAACACTTTGGCAGCATGTTCCATTAAAGCTTTCACATCTTGTTATGTCTGTTAAATGATATGAGCTAATTTCTAAGAATGTCAAAATAATCAGAAATAAAATGAGTTCATGCATAATGTGATCTGTGAGTTTATAAAAATGAGAATCCATGTGAAATGTATGTACAGTATTTGAACACATTTATACATGCTTTATCTAAACTAAGGAACAATTTCACAAACAAAGGCAAGACACTGGGCAATGTCAAAGAAAAAGACTTAACCATATCCGACAATGAAAATGCAACAACGATATATTTTAAAGTGTCCATTTTATGAAAAAAAAATCACTTTTGGGGGGTGTTATTTTGTGTCTCTGGTGCTTCCACATGCATACAAACTTGGAAGAAAACTATCCTTGCGGTTTTGAGTGATATACGTGTTTCTGAATGTCCTCGGCCTTCAGTCTGCACGGCTTTCTACGTAACTAGCCAAGACAAGGTGGCTAACCCGTAGCATGCTAGCTCGTTCTCAATGGCAAAACACTGCTACAACACACACTAGTTCACCATAATCTACAAAATAACTACTTCCATGTCCCTGTTCTGCAGGTATTTCACAAGTGCCCCCTCATTTAGAAGAAGTCTCCCAGCTAATCCTGCCTTGTACTGACCAAAGTTGGAGAAAGAGTTATCTAGCTGATGTGATCTTACCCTACTGTGCATGTGCAACTCCCAACAAAGATAGTATAGTAATGAGATGTCAGAGTCAGAACAGGTTGTCCAATCTGAGTTTTCTGTTGCATGACCAAAACAACTGCTGAACGTACACAGGTTCCACCAAAACAATTTCCTTCCTGAGGCTATTTTGCAGAGGCACAGTCATTGTGTCTGGGGCTTAGCGCCAAGACAATTGTGATTGATTTAAAGAAATGCCAATAAACCACAGCATGCACAACATTTTTTTATATTGGGGTGAACTGTTCCTTTAATGTGACTGAATCTGTGACAGGCAGTGTCCAGTCTGTACTAATGGTAAGGATCTTCCATTGTGTTCAACAAACATCCTTTTAATTGATCGCCTTTCTGTCTCTAAATATGACATAATGATATTCTATGGCAGGTGCGTAATCTGGAGAATTCCTGGTGGGCCGCTTCACTTTTGGGCTGATCTTTTGGGCTTTTTTTGTGACATTTGTCATGTTAGTCCATCTTCTCTAAAAATAAACTACACACGCTCCGCATTCTGACACACTGACACTGCAGCCTCTGCATGGGCTGTACCATGTGAGTTCTACCCTCCCAAACTTAGTTTGGTGAATCCATAGCCTATCTTTTTCCAAAAGGTTTTCTCAGATAGGCTACCAATAACTGGGCCAGCCCTACTGTAACGCTACGCATCAGGGAGGATGGAGGGGAGGTAGAGGCCAGGAGGGGCTGAAAAAGCCAAGTTGAAATTAAAGGCCCTGGAGGAGGATGCTGCCAAATCTGCCAATCTTACCAATTTATTTTCAAGAGGACAAACACAAGTGGCAACTGGTAAAAAGAGATATAGCCTAGGCCTAATGATTAGCATTAGCAACATAATTATTCAGCTAATGTTGTTGTAGCATTGCCAACCTATTCGCAAGCAAAATATTATATTAAAATACAAGTCCTTTTGTATCACCCAATATATGGTGATCCATAGACTTTGCAAATATTGATAACAAAACTCAAGCTTGACCTATGTATGCAGTAAAATTACCTCTTAATTATTTTTTTTGTAGTTTCTGAGCAACAGCTAAGCCAGTCCCCCGCTGAAAATGATGAGCCCGTAATTTGCAATGAGGAGGCCATGACTACAGGGACAGATGGAGAGGATACCAGAGTAAACAATATTAATTAAAATTATTTTATGTAAGAAAGAACAGTATATGAAACCTGTGCACTGCTTAGGCAGCTACTAATGCTGTGGATGCTGTTGGTGCTATTCACAATGTAACTGTAAACTGCACTGTGAATTGAACTGTATCAGTTCAATATGCCTCTTTGTGGAAGAGTGGGACACATTTCAAATGCTGTCTTTCTTACTCTCTATTTCTTTCTTTCTTTTCTGCTTTTTAAATTTATCAACCTATCCTTAATATAGTGGAATGATTTTTGTTAACTTTTCAGCTTAAGTGAATTATTATTTAACCTTTACATTATCTGTTGAACTATGGCATCAATAAAAACTACAGGACAGTAAGGGCTAACTGTTGACAGTTGGCTTCATTTATCCACTTTCCCCCACCATGGAGAGTCTTAGGCCTGAAACGCCCAGGCTGAAAAGTGTCTCTGTTCTAAGGTGAGTGCAGTATACAGTGTAACTTAACATATTAACATTAGCGCTGTCAGTTAAAGGCGTTATTAACAACCCATTTTAATGGCGTACATTTTTTATTGTGAGATTAACTAACAAACTTTGTAGTTTTTTTCACATGCTGTTGGAACAACTAGTAACGTTAGAAAAACTACAACACCACACCAGAACTAGCTAGACCGAAAACAAAACAACAGGCACGCCGTACCTACATGTTTGGGCTTGCAAGTCGACCAAAAGAGTAGTAACGTTACGTTTTGACTGGATGGTGAGTGTGAGGCGCCTAAAGATTCTGAATGGAAAGTTTGCTTTTTAAAAGTTGCCAAATGGTTCCATTGACAAGACCAAAGTGATCTGTGTGTTCTGGTGTTGTGAACCGAGATATCATCGCAGCACATCCAGTCTGAAATACCACTTGATGACCAAGCACAAAGATGATGCCAATCCCCACCCTCCTTGTCAAAGTATTTTTTCACATTGTGTGAGAGATTATTTGCTCCAAGTGTGAATGTTAGTGTGAACTTTAACACTACAGTAGACTATATGCCAATGTTGTTTTCAATAAAAAAATTAAAAAAACATTTGCACAAAGCAAGCCGATCCACTTTTCCATGTTCATAAGAGCATTGAAATGAGAAAAAAATAATGGGGCAAAAACAAATCAAGGGACATTTAGAATAGATAAAAATGTGTGATTAATTGCAAGTTAACTATGACATTAATGTGATTAATCGCAATTAAATATTAAAATTTTTTGTCAGCACTAATTAACATGTACACTGTTTCTTTCTTACTCTACTGTATATGTGTCTCTCCCTTCCAGTTTCTCTCAGTCAAGCTCCCTCTTTTATTCATTTGCTTTGGAAGTCTGTTGATCCATGACATAAAAGACAACCCTCAGAGAGCTCAAGCAGTAATGAAAATATTCAGATAAGGTCCCAGCTCTTTTTTACTCTGTGTAACTGTATTCCACTCTCAGTTCTGAGCTAAATGAACCTTGCTGGGTCCTTGATGTGGCATTAAGGGATTTTAAGTTTAGATTTCTTAACACGCAAGCCTCGGACCCAGTCTGCCCATTACCCTTTTTAATTTGCAATCAGTTGTCACTTCTTGCTCTGTGCAAATCGCCTTCCACTAAGTAAAAAACAGTCTGGGGTTATTACCATGACTCATATTCAAGTACATGTTTTTGAGTCTTACTTATCAGGAAAACAATGATGGCAGAAGAAATTATGTTGACAAAGTCAAAAAATTAAAAAGGTGTCAATGTTGTGCCTATTGACTAACCTTGACTTCCCATGGTCTGTTTCAGGAACTTCACTTAGCAACTCAATTTGGTTCAGCAAATTCTCCAGTGAATTGGATTAATTGGTATGCAACTACACTGTGTTAACCCAGGTAAATTACACATTGACTAAAAACTGTTTTTTACTGATCCAAAGTAGCATAACATAAAATTGTTCCAAAAACAGGATACAGGTTGTAAATGGACTGCATATGCACCTTTTTCAATTCTTAAATCCTTGGTTTGGAAGAACATTAAAGTGTCATGAAAAGTTAAAACATGCTGAATGGTTCACTGGGTTTATAATGCTGCTGTGACTGGTGAGTCAATTCACTCAATTAACTAGGAACGATTCATTAAGTAAATGGTCAATGTGGAGATTCACAGATGTCAAATCCCTATACAGTGGTTCATTAGCACAGTATCTAGTCTGTTCTTAAGAGACGTATAAGTCAAAATATGATTTTTTTTCCTAAATGTGCAGATGAGGTGGAGTCAAAATAACTATGCTAATATGTTCCTTTTGTTATGTTCCACATATCTTGCTCCTTGTTTTTCTAGCTGTGACAGTCTACCGAGAATGTATATGGATATAAATTAGTATCCTTTTACAAAGACTGTAGCGTTGCCTGCATTTTAACCGTTCCTTTTTTAAGTACTTCAAATTATGTGTCCCTTAAGAGAAATTATACCCTGCTTTATTTTTATTGAAATGTTGGATCATGGTTTTACATTTGTGTCAGTTGTTCAGAAGTTTCCGTTCCTCCAACTTTTTTTTATCCCAGTGTCACAAATATCATCTTTCTTTTGTCTCAATCTACCTCTCTCACTTTCTTTTATGTTTTCCTCCTAAGGGATAAAAACCTTTTGTTGAAAGGAGATAATGGGGCAACGCCAGCTACTTCATGTAAGACTTTAATACACGCACGATTACACACACACACACACACACCACTTTGTCAGAGTACCATTAGCTCTCTGTCAACCAGTGCCTTTGACAAAAATTAGGGAAAATGGAACAGCTAAAGACACAGTTGATAACACAAAGAAACAGAGAAGTTTGAGACAGAAGTGAATAAGGAAAGAAAAATGAACGTGGCTTCAGAGAGACAGAGAGAGAGGTAAACAAAGAAGTGAAGGCTTGTTGCTTCCCTCATCTGGATGCGTGTCCAGCCAGCAGGTTTTGGCTGAGGTCTCTCATTCAATGCAAATGGGGTTTCCACCATCCTGCCTGTTACTCTACTGCTACATTATATCTGGTGAGGCTGGTGTGCCCTGATAACGCCACCCTTCTCTTCTGTTCACTTGTTTTTTTTGTTTCATTTCATGACACACATGCTGTTCTGTGAGTTCTTTCAGAGTTTTTTCTGTACTTTTACCTTTTCATCATCTGTCTGGCATCCATTTCTGTGTTTGAGTGTCAGCATATCTTTTTCTCTCACCTGCTCACCCCGATTCTCTCCATTATCCAGCTGCCATCATGGGAATGGATGGAGCCCCTCTGCTTTTCAAAAGGAGATTTTATGAAGCTTCATCAAAATGCATCACAAAACTTCACATCTTAACTTCCTAGGGATTCCTAGGGCCAGGGATTGAACCACCAACCTTCCAATTGGCAGGCAACCACTCTACCGCTGAGCCACAGCCACCCCAACTAACCAGACTTCATTAAAATATTAATATAATAATAATAATAATAATAATAATAATAATAATAATAATAATAATAATAATAATAATAATAATAATAATAATATGTGCTGAAATGCATTTACTCAACATTCAATAATGGATCAAATGCTACAAACAACCCTAAATGCAACATGATGACCATTTATTATTTACAGAACTTCTTTTCCACATTTTCTAATGGTGAGTCTGCTTTCTGAATTAGGAAGTATGAAAGCTTCTTCTCTCCTGAAATGTAATGACAAGGGGAAAATGTCTCTGTACTATTGATTAAGCTACACACCAGTTAAACACTTAGCCTCCTTAGGAAAGGCATGCACACACGCACACGAACACGCACACACACACACAAACACACACGAGAATTAAAACTTTCAATCTATATTTCAGGACAAAATTAACTTATGCTGAGTCATTAAACAAGGTCTACACACAGGGACACACAAGTTCACAACACTTCCCATTGAAACATGAAGGTGTGTGTGTGTGTGTGTGTGTGTGTGTGTGTGTGTGAGTGAGAGAGAGACAGATTGTCAGGAAGGTGAATGTCATCTCATTATACTCCTTTGCTTATGTTTAAAACAAAGGAGTATGATTTGATTCCAAAAAAGAAGACACTCGGCCGAGCCTCAAAACACAAATTTAGACAGGCTTCTTAGAGGTTAATGAACATGCTTTATTATGCCTCAATGGTATAAAAATAACTCATGTAATAATATAAAATATATAACAACCTGTAACAAAATAATAGCTCTTTTCAAATGTTATAAATATGACCTATTCTGCGTAAACTTCAAAATCCAGCTTTAACTAAATATCTCTTAAAACCTTTTCAATGTAATAAGATAAGGTTTTTCGGTGTCCATGTGAGCTTGGAGCTCTCCAGCATTTTTAGACACTGAAACATATGTGCTAGCTTTGCACACGGTGCACTCCGCTTCCCACTTGTCCCGACTGGGACAATACATGGAAAGTTGTTTTTTTTGCAGTTAAACTGTGAAGCTACACTTACGCTTTGGCATTTAGTGTTCAGTGCTGCTCCGCTGTCTGATCTGCTCCCTGTCTGATCTGCTCCCAGTATGTGTGCGTTGCAGAGCCGCCCACAAGGCAGCCTCTTGGGAATTACGTCACACAACAAAGTACCGTAGTATTGTGTGCAAAACGCCAGTCAATTTAAGTTGTACACGCTTAATGGTCCCATGAAAAACAGTGAAAACCGGAAATTTTCATGACTTTATAAACCCCCCCAGACGCCCCGGACAGTACATAGAAAGTGGACATGTCCGGCCAAAAAACGACGTTTCGTCACCCTAGTTTTATTCCCCCAAGAGGGACCAGAGGCAAACACATAAACCAGGAAGTTCAATAAACAACTTGAGGCTGGAAGGGAAAAAACGAAACTAATCTCCGACTAGAGACCTGTGACTGGCCTTTTACCTTCTCAGCCTTAGCATCTGTGGGGTAAAAACTGATCCAAGCTTTCAAAGTAAAGACAAACAAAGCATATGTCAAAGGTGGATTTAGGGCAGTTAATATAAATGCATGTGAATTGCTGTGAATGCCTTTTTTAAATAAGACTTGTGGCATGTGTTTTTAGCTCAAGGAGGACAATGGAAAACACCTGAGCTTGATGCAGAGCAGGTTTGGTAAGGGAACTCACGAGTGAAAAGGAGGTTGCAGAAAGGAGACAGGGGGCAGACAGAGAAGATGTGACGCTGAGGAGCAGGGGGACTCGGAGGGCCAAGGGGCGGGAACAGCTGAAGCGCTGGGCCAGCTCATACCCCGACAAAGCTTGGGCCGGGCCCAGGTGGAGGTGGCAGGGCGATTCGAGAACGGAGCAAGGGAACCAGAGGCCAAAGAAACCAAGAGGATAAATGAAAGAAGAGGGGACGCTGAGGAGCAGAGCAGAAGAGAGACTGAGTGACACGGAGGACTGTGGAAGCCGAGACCAGTAGACGGGCTGTAGAAGTGCCGGTGGGACAAGCCGTCCGAAGTGCGGGTGAACTCGGGGTGGTGCAGACCGGATTACGTCCTCAGAGCCCGAAGCAACAGCCACCCAAATGAGGAGTTCAATGCAGAAACTCAGATAAGTGAAGAAAAGTCTTCCAGCTGTCCTCTGGGAGAGTGTGTGGAAAAGAACTTTTTTTTTTTTGTGTCTTGTTTGCTTGAGAGCTCCCCTTTTGTTTTCCTCAGCGTCGGCCGGGTGGAACACAGGACAGGGGAGAGAAAGAAAGAGCCCAGGCTTCCCTGGGCGGAATTGGCCATTCTTGAGAGCAACCTAACTACGGACTGTAGCAACCACTGAGGACTAGCGGCAAGAGATCGCTTTTAATACTTAGCCTTTTAAACTTTTATTGTCTTTAACTGTTTTTACATCTTTTAACTTGTTTTAGATTAAAGTGTTGTATTTGCAAACTGCTTGGTCTGTGTCCTATTTGTCAGTGGAAGGATTTTTGCTGGTATGGTAGTTTGATGCCCCAGCATTGCTCGCCGGGGTGTGACACATACATTTAAGATTCTTTTATTGACACCATCATTTATCTTGTGGCACGCAGGTGCATATATGAGTGCACCAACCTTAACATAATGTAGTTTACTGCAGAACAGATTCACACCTTCTTTCACAACTTGTCAGGACCAGCCAATCACTGCATAATGATGCACACCTGTTTTCACTATCACTTAATGACCAGATGATCTACACCTGCATCACAGACCTATCTAGGTGTAAATACATTTTGAGCTGCTGGTTTTAAGCATTAACCCACCCTAAATTAGCAGCACAAAAACAATACTTGGGAAAACGCACAATGATAAATCTTACTCAAAATGTTAAGCAAGAGATAATCTGAAAGCCAATAAGCAATTCACCGTAGATCAATTTTCAAACCCCAATGCTCCGTTAACGTTTAACTCCCACTGTTTCTGTCAAATAAGTAGTCTAGATTTATGGACTTGTTTAAATGTGGTCTTATGTTCACATGAAGCAATCTGTAAAGCTGTGTGCAAAGCCAAAATAATGTTCAGGAGACATGTTTTGCTTCCTATAGTGACATTTTAAGTTAAGTTCTTGTTTGTACAAGATCACACTTTCACTGTTGGCTAAAAAATGTATTGTCAAACCTGCATCCTATTTAACAATATACTTGGATTAAATGACCAGAATGAAAAGTGGCCTTTGTACCAACAAGTGACGCATGCGTTGGGTATTGTTAGAAAAAAACTAAATTGTAGTCTGCTGTCAGCTGCAGTGTTATGTTTTGTGTCTTGTCTTTGTCATATCATTTTAATCATGCTGTTAACCAACATTATCCATGGCAAATACCATTTTTTTTCCATGTACTTGATTGATCTATCATTGGTATGTGTAGTAGAGAAAAGGTCCATTCATGTGATGTTCTAAAAATGGCATCCAGCCAGCACTGCACATCATTAGGAAGAAAAGTAAACAATTGCCTTATGGAAGACAAAATTATAAAATATCATACTGTAAAAGGCTGGTTGATGCAAGCATTTGGGTATTTGTGTGAGTTCTTTTGACAATATTATGGTTGCATGGGATGTAGCAGTGCATTCAATAAACTATGAACTAATGCATAGTTTAGACTAAACATTGACATTTCTTTAGGACTCCGAAATAAACTGAATTAAATTTGAATTGGTCCTTTAAATTTGCCAGTCCTGTGGGGGGAATCACAATTTTGCAACAACAATATTGTTTTCTTTACCTTGGCAATACAATTTCTCGATGTTTGTCTCATTGAAATTCACTGGCAGCTAATTCACTAGCATTTGCTAACCTGACCATTTGTTTATGAGCACAAACAATTACAGCAGCTTTGACGTTATTTGACAACATATTCTGTTTTTACTTTTACATCAGCTAAACTATGAAGCTTGGCTGGCTGCTAACTTTACCTTGGCTCAAGACAGTGTGTTCGTCTAAGCAGAAAAATTGGGTGTTGCACTAAGAAACGGCCGAAAAACCAGGATAGGCTGACCTTTGTAAACAGGGTGGTGCTAGCACTGCCTGCAACTAACCATAAAAACCTTCGTAGTTTGTGACAGTTTTTATGTTTAATGATCAAAGGTATCTTCCTTGTCGATACTCTGTCAATGGTTTCTTAATTAGCTGCTTATTTAAGCTATAGGCTATAGCCTATATGACTTGTCTAGCTTTTACTTAACAGAGCCCGGAGGACCTTTTTACAGAATGAAGGAAACCCTGATGGCCAACAGCCATCATTGTCCTACAACTCTGACAACTGTCAAGACTATGCAATCTTGACAGCCTGCTGGCAGCCCAGAGCATCACAAACAGAAGTGGTTGTCACTGCCACTCAGAAAAAAACTATCATCTGTAAATATAATGTCTAAGGAGTGGATTTGTTAGACATAAGCAGCACATACATGACAGCAGGTGAAGCCTATCCAAACACATCAGCAATGTCAAAACAGCCACATGCAAATAAGATGCACTCCAAGGGTACTACCTTAGCACACTGCGTATTAAAGCTTTAGTGCGTAACTTTTTGATATTAATGAACATCCGTTACATTGAAGCCGTTGCCAAATAAGGTGCTACAAAGCTAATTAAGACTATCAGCTCCACAAAACTCCTTCTCTGTATCTCTCAGTATGGCTGTGCTAAGAGGATTGTGTCACCTGTGACTTTTGCATGCAAAAACTCAGGTAAAAATACAGTAATTACCTCTTCTGAAGATTCCATCATGTTCTTTTATAATTCTCTGTGTTCTCCTTGGCTACAGGCAACTGCATGGAGGAGGGGTGGAGGCTTTATGCAATCACGGAAGGCTTGTATCACAACTGTTTTGTTGTCATAATTTAGAATTCCTTATGGGGGCAACAGAAACTACACGCTATAGCTTTGACTACATGTACCAATTGACATTGTATTAGATAGAGACAGGGTTAAACCATGTTATTTGTAAGCCATAGGATTGGGCAATCACACTGCAGTCAATGGCTCCATGCTGCTCTCTACTACTTCAGCTCTTTGTTTGGGTTTGTCAGGCTATCATGGCCAGTCACCTGAACAACATAAATTTGTTAAATAGAAATTATATTACAGGATGTCAAAAGATTCCTCTAATCTCTTCCTCAGTTATAGTAATATTCTATTTAGACCTCTTTGTAGAGTAATATGTTGTTGTTTTCTCCGCTAACATCATGAAGATACAAATGAATCATTTTGGTGTAGCCTGAGTACATTTTCCTAAGCACTATTGTGCTGACCAGCCAATGCTGGACCCCCACTGTTCCCAGCAAGCAGGGATATGTTAAATGAGGAATAGTTAGAGGAACATTTTTCTTAATCTGCTAGAAATTGATAGTTGAGACACAGCGTACCTTCAGATCTGGACCTACAGATCCACCCACCCACTCTTAAGAGCCTTAGAGTAAAATGTGCAAACATGTGGATGTCCAAATGCAGTCAATCCTCAGTGCATGCTATATTCACCGAAAAAGCTGAGCTGCAAAAATGTGTTTTTCTTCCTGCATCCTTGCATCCTGACACTGTAGTTGGAGGCAAAGAAGAACTACAGGCTAACCAGGGCAGCCAGGGGATGTCCTTGTTCTCCCCTCGCTTGTATTGCATACTAACTACGTTTCCAACAGCAAAAATGGCAAAGCACGAACACCGTGGTGCCTTTTGCTGAATTTGCCCTCCAACGCCAACAGAAATGGAATCATTCTGCTGCAATGAATTAAAACGTGAGCAGTTTTTGTTGGATGCTATTGCTGACACCAACTCCAGGCGGGCCTGTGTACGTTACTATGCATGAATGTTTTACTCCTCACTTGGACGGAGGCATACCAGAGACCGTCTTCAGGATCCCAAAGAAAAAAACTAAAAAGACCAGCAGTGCAAAGAAGGCAGATGACGAGTGAGTAATTTTGAAACTTGACATGAAATTGTATCCATGTAACGGTCTTACTGTAAGATAAAAAATATAATATATTTCAATTTATTTGAATAGCATTACGATAGCCAACTCTATGTATCACCCTCCAAGAAAATCTACATTAAAACTTGAGAACAGTGTTCTCTTTAACAATGCTTGCTGCCCCTTTATCCAACCTGGATATGATTCAGTTTGCCATGGCATATTCAAACTACTTTGGGTTCCTTTATGTTGGTCGTAACTTGGTTTCCATTGAGTGCTGTGCTTTTGTTTGGGAGTGCCGGGTAGTTGACTGTTGCTCTTCAAGTTGATGGTGCATTTTATTTGAGCATCCATAAATGGCAGTAAAACTCACTGTGATAAGAGGCCAGAAAAAAGTTACAGCACTTCAACAGAGCAATACAAAGATGAAAGTAGAGGTGGAGAGATGAGGGGAGGAGAACAGAGGAGCAATGATAGATACTCTCTGATTCCTCATCTGATGAGGAGGAGGGCCATAATATGGAGCGATAAAACAGGACAGAGAAGAAAAAGATGGATGAAGAGCAGACAGGCACATAAGTGAAAGATCAAAGAAAGAAACTATTTTGTCCTCATACTGAAACAAAGTCTTTGTTTTAAACTCGTTAACATTGTGAAACAGTCACAGACGTTAACTTATAGGCAACGTACTTGGTTATGTTTAGGCAACAAAACTACTTAGTTAAGTAAAAAAAAGGTTTGGGTTAAAATTAGTACATACTTAAATTACATAATTACTATAGACTGTCTACAATATGGATGTAGTCTTTGTGACGTCATCCATACGTTTCTGAAAAGCCAAAATTAGTAGTAAATAGTATTTCTTAATACAGAGTTACATGACATCCTGCTTTGCTCCCGTCATAATTACTATGCTACTAGAGGGAACTATCTAACAATTAAACATTAGCATGGTGCTAATTTTGAATCCTGGTAACATCAGTTTGGAACTGCTTTAGGGTTCTTGATCAATGGGGGACATAATGTTTGTGAACATAGTGACAAAACAGATTTCCAAGATGGACCAATACCATGCTGGTAGAAATCACTCATACACCAATATGTTTTGCAGGTGTGTATTATGCAACAAGCTTGTTTCACCAAGCTCAGGTGTTCCTAATTACCACTCACACACCTGAGGGTGCTGCTGTTTATATTTTCACTCTGATAGTAATAGTAGACAGAAACACCAGTGATAAGATAGATTATTCTTCCTGTTGCAACCCGAGAAAAACCAAAAGTATCACTCAGGATTCATTTTTGATTTAACATCTTCACTTTCTCAATTTCACTGAGGTAAAGTTCCACCTGGTGAATCCTGTGTCTGCGGGCTGCTCCCTCACTGCTGAGTAGGTGAATAAATGTCAGCTGTGTAAATGAAATGCATTGCATCAGGTTGTAGAAAGGAAAGAGTAGAATTGCCACCATCCCTGTTCACCAAGCCAGCCATTGTTTCCAAATGGCACAGTGTGCCGGCATATTAAATCCAAGACAACTTTCCCCCCCTCGAGAGATGTTAACCTGTTTAATAAACCCAGCAGCTCCTGTACACCCCAACAGTGCCCTACTGGGACTCTGATGTAAAACTGTTTGTCTTCCTACAGTCACTATACTTTGCTCATTTCCACAGTCTGGTACTGCTTCCTGTGTAATGTCTACACCACTACCTCTAATCTAAAACCGTCCACACTGCGTGATATTGTTTACACCTCCTGCTCCAGTCTTTAGACCTTACATCGACTATGTTTACATGCACATAATATTCTGTATTTTTGAGACAATATTACAACTAAGCTAACTAAGTTTTCCAGGGGCGGAAGAGTTGTTGGACCATGCAAACACAGCGGCCCTCTTTCATTCCTTCATCCATCTTATATCCATATCCAAAAACCTGTTGATGTCCAAGTCTTTGATGATGTTTAAAAGTAGCTGTGTTTGTCCTTATCAGGTCTGCACCATTGCAAACTGTTGCAACCAAGAAAACGCAACCATAGCAATGTACATGAGTTGACCATAAAGTGTAAACAGGGCGTAAACTGCAGTAAAAACCCAGATTGATATTCCGACTGCGCTGTATACATGTCATGCGAATGGCTATTTATTACTCGAAGGGCATTGAGGTTTTCCTAATTTTCAATGACAATGAGTCATCAAGAGTCATACACAAAAACAACAGCCAAATCTAAAAACAGTTTCAATTTAAAGAGCAAAGATTAAACACCTATTATTTAAAAACAGTAGCCAATGGGAGTACCTCTAACTTGTTTGAGTTTGTTGAAGAGCGTTCCATGTGCTAGGGGCATCGAAAAAACAGGGCATTTTCCAAGAGCCGAACGAGTGCAAGGAACCCTAAGAGTAAACCAATTGTTGGATCTGGTTTGGCAGAAACCAAGATTTTAATGTAATAAATAGGAGATATAGAGAGGAGGTTTACCACTAATGGCTTTAAAAACAAACAAGTGCCAGTGGTAATTGTACTTCAACGAAAGAAAGGATCAGTCAACCTTGCTATAGAGAACACAGTGGTGGGTTTTATAACTATTATAAATCGATAAATCTAAGAGTCTAATTGTTTCAATGTAGATGTAGCTGTATGCCTATAGATTACATCACCATAGTCTAATACTGACAAAAATAGTGCCTCTACAACTCTCTTCTGTGATAGTTTAGGTGGTTGCTTGTTTTCTTTTCCTCCATCTTTGTTTTTCTGTCTTGTCTTCTAGTGTTTGTGTCTTAGTTTTCTCCCTGGTCTTGTGTTGCTGTTCCTGTCTTGTGTTCCCCTGTGAGTGTATGTTCTGTTTCCTATTTTATTTTGAAGTCTGGTCTCTGTCTTGTCTTGGCTCTAGTTTTGCTTCTTGTCTGTCTGATTGTCCTGCCGCTGCAGGGTTAGGGTTATTGCGTTGTTATTGTTGCATATCCTCTGGAGACTGCGGCCATCTTCCACATTTGACGTGTTGTTTCCCCATTCTTCTCCTAAACACAGCCGTCCCGTTGTTGATGATGTCCCGTTGTTGCGCGTCTCCCAGAGACTGTGGATTGTGTCCCGGCGTGTGACCTTTCCCGTTCTTTAATTAAACTCAAGCCTCCGTATAGCTGCTTCCCATTATGCGGTAAGCACCACAAAAAAACATTTAGATTAAGTAGATTAAAATTCATCCTCTCCACCATGAAAAAAACCCACGTGTACACAAATCAATAGACTAAAAATAATGTGATCAATTCACGCACTGCCGTGAGACCGGGTTGGCATACATATGGGTGCGGCAACCAGCCAAAGAAGAGATATCTTCTCATTTATATAGATGGTAAAGAGTACAGGACCCAATACAGATCCTTGCGGGACACCTTATGGATAAGAATCCGAATTGCCAAGTGGCGATTTCACGCATTGACGTCTGAAAGGTAATTATGAAACCATGCACAAGCACCTGTATTCAAGCCAATAACAGACAACTTTCTTAAATTTGATTGTGATCGACCATGTCAAAAGCCTTTGAGAGGTCGACAAAGAGGGCCGCACAGTGCTTCCTCGTGTCCAAGGTAGAGACTGTTATTAGTAACCAGAGTGATAGCAGTTATTGTGATATGGTTATGTCTGAATCTGGATTGCTGAGGACTTAGTTACGCTTTGAACACTTTGAGAGTTGACTAAGGTCTCAAGTACTTTAGCCAGACGTGAAAGTGTAGAGATTGGACGATAGTTGTCCAGATTGTCCCTATCACAGCACTTATGCAGTGGAATGACGTGTGGATTTTAAGACTAGCGGAAAGTAATGAAAAGATTAAAAATGTAAAACAATGGCTCACTAAATTTTTATAAAAAAAGTGATCCTCACCAGTAGATGACTTAGGATCTATAGACTGTAAAGTTCTGAGGACCTCAGAAGATGTAATTGGCTGAAAGGAGAAATGAGAGACATGATCCGGGGGAGGGGGATCATGGGGGGGACTATAATCAAAGGAGGAAGACCAGGAAACAGCTTATCGAATAAATGACCAGCTTCAGAGAAATGCTTATTAAAAGGCAAGGGTTATATCATTTGGATCAGAGATTGCACATTACTTGTCATTTACTTTGATGCTGAGGGGCAGAGCAGTAGAGCGCCAGCTGTTAGTCATGTTAAGAACATCCATGTCCATGATGATGTGTGACTAACAACTAATTTATTGACTTGTTACATGTGAGTGTCTGACTAAATGTCTTGTCACATGCAATGTAATGCATATTGGAGATAAAAGTATGTTTTTTTTTTTTTGTTTTTTTTTTCCTGTGTTTGTGCATGTGAACACCTAAGTGCAGTAATAACCTTGTAATTTCACAACCCAGACAGATCCTAATTCTATGAGACATGCCACTCCCTATGTCCTTCCTCTGTCTTTCACCATCTTATCTCTGCCACATCCCTTTCGCCTTTCTCTTCCTCCCCCTGTCCTAAGTTTCCCACCCGTGCTGTCCCCTGTGAGTTGACAATTACAACAGTGTTGACACGCTGACTCCACTGGGGTCTTTGTCTGTTTTTTTCTCTCTCTCCATTGTCTCCTTGCCTTGGCATGTTTCTTTCTTGCTGTGTTTCTGTCAACACCATTTTTCTTCCTCAGCCTGCTCTCCAGAGTGACTGTCTCTCTCCCTCTCCTCCTTTTGTCCCTCCCCACCAACTGTACCTCTTTTCCTTTTTGAACTCTTACTGCACCTTTCTGTCCTTTTCATTTCAACTTTTTCATGTTATTGTTTAGAAGTTTTCCTTTCCTTTCTCTACTTTTGCTTGCTGCTGCAGACATCCCCTACTGAGACCATACAACATGGCCACAGCTGGGGAGACCCAAACACTTTGCTGAGGGAATATCTTCTATTTTGATTTGTTTTTTGGGTGTTTTTTTTCATCATGTTTTCATAGTATAGTAAATGCTTACAGGTGCACTAAGGGCTTTTAGTTAAGTCACTGAAAGAAAAGAGATATGTTCCAGAAGCACTGTGCAGTTACACTGTCGGCATTACTGTATGATGTAAAAATAACTTTTTTTTTCTGCTCTTTAGTGGTATGGGAGGTTATGCAGGGACAGCTAATAGAATGTATTAGCTGTGTGTGTGTGTGTGTGTGTGTGTGTGTGTGTGTGTGTGTACGTGCTTTGGAATAGGGCCAAGTTAGTTGGCAAGACTGTAGTCAGTGTCAGCTTTTATTGAAAATCATGCAGTGTGGAGAAAGCACTGCTCTTTTTTTAGTAGCTATTGATAAGTGTTGATATAAAACACTTTCTTAAGTACAGTATGTGTACTTTTGATAGCCATTGCTGTAGAAAATACAGCTGTGAGAGTAAGAAAGCTTTTTGCATGTGCAATTTAATTTGAATGGAAGGAGGAGAGAGATAGACTTGCAGGATCCAATCCCAGAACGTAATACTACTTTCTCAGTAATGCAGACAGTACAAATAGTAAAACACTAATACAGATAAAAGTATGGAAGAAAAGGAGTAAGAAAAGGAATACTGTCATTTCATGTGGAAGACCAAGTTCATGAGCAGGAGAGTTAGCAGTCAAGAAAGTCAACTATTCTGTAAATGTGATAGCACACACCAGTAGGCTCATATTAATATTTCCCAATACCTTTGACATGCAAATTCATACTGCTGACCAGGCGCAGTATCCCAAGGACGTACATCCATATTGTCCAATTCTGCAGCTTACTATTTACACAGCAGGTGTTCCTTTTTAATATATGAAGTTGTGTAGAATGTTTGGTTGCATATGGTCATGCAGTTTCATAAGTTCACCTCCCATCACTGCAATTAACTTTTGTGTTTTTAATTTAGCATTACAATGCTGTTTCCTTAACTTATACAATAGATTTATTAACCTAACCCTAAGCATATTTTATTTGTCATAATCATGATCTTTCCTTTACCTAAACCATACTATTGTTACCATGTGCAAATATTGTAAAAAGAAAGAATTATATAAATGTTGGCATTGGCATAACAAAGAAAAATAGAAAAGTGAGTGAACCTATTATGGGGTTTTGCAGAATTTTGTAATATCAACATTTCCGTTTGGGGAAAGGGTTGGTTGACCAATAACGAAAGAAAGTTCTGACATTTGGAGAGAGAGAGAACCAGACAGTCCAGAATTGAGCACTATATCAAGTTTGCTGTATTGAACAATCCAATGTTGTGTCCATGTAACTCTCTACCAGTGCTAAAACTATTCTTTAAAGGAGGCATGGTTTGCATTCAGTGTTTACTAAGTGAGTTGGACGGAGAAAATTGCAACTGTTCTAACCCCTCAAGAGGTGCTGAGAATAGAATCTTTTGAAAAAAACATAATGGCCACATTTCAAATTAATGCCCATCTCAACATCATATGGGTCAGTGGACATGCTTTATTTAGAACTCAAAGTTTGATGTGATGAATTTTTAAAAAGTGAGGGGCTTAACTAAAATTAACACAAAAAGTTAGAAAACTCTATACATATACACCCACGCTGTCATCTTGTTGTCTTTCCATGCTGCCATTTTACATTTTGACATTTCATGTTATTTAGCCAATCATATGAGCCATCAATATGTTGCTTCCACTTCAGAAAACTGTCATTTCACAGCTTCTGTTTCTGGACGCCGTCTCAGCCCACTGTCTCTGCTGTCTTTTCACCACCCACAGTGTCTAGACTCCACTGGTGTAAATGTGTCAAAATGCTGCAAATTTCCCAATGGCATCTAATTACCAGGTTCTACACTCTTCTGTTAATTCAGCAATGCTAAAAAACCTGCTCATCATCGTTGAATTCAATACAGTTTGGACTGTGGAAATGTTTCACTTCCCTTTCTGTTAAAACAATCCTCTACCATGTCTACCAATAACTGAGATCCAATAACACCAAGCTCAACTTTGCGCTTCATTACCAGATTGTCAACGCTGATGTATCCCTAATGCAACAGGCTCCTTGGTATACCTTAATGCTGAGCCCTTTTTTAAAGATATGAAGCGACATAGAAGAAGGCAATCTTTATAGTAAATTGTTTCAAGGGTGCACATACTAAGCTTGACATGTTATTATTAGCTTTCATATTAATGTGCATCAAAATCTAAAGGATCTAACATCAACTGTTACATGCGATTACATCAGTCATGTAACAGTCATCAGACAGTCCGCATGGGTGTGAATTCAAGTAATAGACATAAATCTTTCAGGTTTCTCCGTCCATCTTTCTATGTCAAACATGCAAGCACATACGTGGTATGTGGGTGTAAAGATTGTATGTCGGTAGTTTAAGTTGTAGTGAAAGCTATTTTGTGTGTGTACATTTTCCAGCATGCGTCATTGTGTGTTCAAGAATGGTAGCTGATGGGGGACAGGAGGCCACAGGGAGGAAGCTGTTTAATGTCATCACCATGTGTCCTTTCTAGTTACCCTTGGCTCTAATCCAGGGTGAGACACTGTCTCAGTCCCTCATTAGTTACTGGTAACTCTCTTTAGTGTAATGTTGACTTCCGGAGGCAAGGTTGACTCGTGGATGGAATATCAATGTGAACAGACATGTGGAAAAGGTAGATTGTCATGAATATTACAGTCACATGAATAAAAATATTATAAGGGTAATGTGAGTTCCTTATGTGTGTGATCCAGTGGGACATACAAGTCTCAAAAATTGACTCTGTGTCTATTTGCACACTAAATATTATTGTATATGATTTTTCACAAAACCTAATTCTTTTTTTCTGATTTTGTGAGGTGTTTGGGGCATAGGGCCTCTTTTTTTTTTTAAAGTGATGCATTCTAATTGAATGGCTGAGCCCAAACAAACTGAGGTTACTGACCTTACATTTAATGAGGTCATAAACCACCCCTGAAAAACTGTGTTTTTTGTACAGGAGGGCTGTGTAATCAAGCTCAAGTCAGGTGGGATTTGACCCCCCCACAACCCCCCCAGATGAAAGCCTTTCTATCAGCAGAATAGAGGTGCACCGGTAGGTCATGCCCAATACAGTTCACACATGCTATTGTATACAGGCAAGCCTAGAGGCATACATGCACAGGATGGTAGAAAGAAAAGCTGATAGAAATCAAGATGCTTGTGTTTGTGGAATATATTAAATTTTATGCATTTCTATCAGCTATATTTAACCTTTTTTAATCATGAGAGAATTAGTCATAGCAAACATGCATGGCTTTCCCTTTTTCTGATATGCTTGAAAAACACACCTAGCCAGCCCATAGGGTAGTGCAGATCAAGTGCAATAACGTGGCGGCAAATCATTTCACTGCAAGCTGACTTTTTTATTTTTATTTTTCTGCTTCTGTGGCTTTTCATGGCATTACCTGTGCCAAAATATGTGGGGAGTATACTAAAAGGTAGTGTCAATGAAAAATAAAATGCAATCTAAGTGCAATTGGAATCCAAAAATATACTTGAGCCCCACTCTATTCAGACCCTCTAATCCAAAAGGCCTGCATCCTGTGCTATCTGTTACAGCTTGAGTTGGCAAAAGTGTACAAATATGGACTGTTGAAAAACCACGTAACTTTCTTTGATTTGTTTTTATTGAATTGCCTGTGTCTCTTTAATAGATGGTAAGTTCACTTGCAATCTTTTAAAAATACAACACTACTGAAAACAGCCACACATGAATATAAAAAAGGTACTCTACACAGAAGGTTGTTTCCCTTTGCTGCATCATATGCAATTATTCCTACATAAAGGTAAATTCCTACATAAAGGTACTTGGTGTTCATTTGAAATGTTAGCAGCTTAACAGAGCAATGCTGTTTATAGATGATGCGATAAACAGTCTTGCTAATTTGTTTCCCCCTACTTTACTGATTGGCAGTTGGTGTCGGTAAAGTACAGAAAAAACGTACAGTAACAATGTGCCAACAAACGCACACAAGAAGACTGCTTGTAAGCAACATGTAGGTTAAAAAAATTCAAATCAAGGCAAAACAAGCCCTGCAATTTGTTAGGAGGAAGGCACAAACATTTCAAAGATTAAGTAGACCTCAAGGATATACCTTCAATGTGTTTTGGTGAGAAACAGTGGATGTAAACACAACTTTTTTTGTTTAGAAAAAAACTCCACAGGGTACCTTTTAATGTGCTGAATCCAGCTGGTTCCCTCATAAGGGAATCTGTGCTGAACTATCTTCTGCATTACAAATCAGCAAGGTGGTGTGTACTGCATTAACTAGGCTTGAGAGGAGATGATCTGATTGGCCTTGATTAAAGCCAGCTGCTATCACACCCACTGATAATTGAATCCTCCTAATCCAACCACTTCTACAACAGTGCTGCAGGTGCTGTGGTCATGGAAATCTGTCGGTCACACACACAAGAGAGCAAGTACCCCCTCCTGCACTTTGAGTGATAAACACAGTCTGTGCAGAGAATACAAGTCATACAACAAGTATATGGAGGCAAAGTTGGCCACACCATGAGGGAAGATTGGAATGCCATTTAGAGGAAAGCTGGTATCAAAGGAAAAGTAACATTTTTAGACATCAAACTCAGAGGCTAATTAATGACTGTGCTGTGACTAAAGTCATCAACATCTGACACAGTTCCAGTATCTCCTTACCATCATACTGACCATTTCAGACCAAAGATTTGCAAGGACACAAGTTAGAACTTGCAACGCCAGAGCAATTACTTCCATCATAACTTCCGACTTAGTCTTTTTGAAGCTAAATATATAGAAGCAAAATATATAGTTTGTTGCGTCTAAATATGAATGTGGAATATGTATTGATCTGAAGAAAGAGAGAGTGCCTATAGGACAAAGCCGTGAATCCTTCACTTTCTGGTGTGACCAATTTGTGCTTGCCGGCGCACGTTGAGCCTCAAAAAATGGATTATGGATCATTTTATTTTAGCTGACTTTACAAGATGACTTCGCTATTGGCTGTTGAAACAGATGACATCCCTTACGTTCTAAAACCACCCTCTGGAGACTTGACCAGCTGAGTCGCAGGCGACACCATTAGCTGGTTTGAGTCGAGCTGAGACAGGCCGGTTCAGACCGCTGAAACATTTCTCTGCAATGTTCTAAAACAGTTTTGTCTCGGCGCGAATCTTCGGTCTGAAGTACTGGGCTTTAGTCTCAATTTGGCGAACATTATTGAACAAGGTGAGGTGGAGTGGAGCTCCCTGTGGTGATACAGTAGAGGATGAAAGTACACTAGCCAGGATCTCTCTTTTAAAAATCCCCCACCCAACACACAATATGAAAGTCCATGTCAAAGTTAGATATAAGCTTCAGAGAACATGGGGCTATGTACAATTACAAGTTGTGGAAAAGTCAGGCCTGTTGAAAAGGGCTGTTTGCTAGGTATGGTATATGACAGAGCAGACAACCCTGGCTGAGATAAGAAAGAGGCTCAGGGCTTCATCTAATTTTTTTCAATTTCCCATGATGCTCCTGCAGAAAATGCACAGATGTGAGTGGAAAAGAAAAGGGGATGAAAAACTCAGACTAACAAGTAGTTAAGGGCAGAGCTGGTAAGCTATATACTGTATATTTATCAGATAATTGGGCTGTTGCTCAAGAGGCAATATGGAAATTTAATAGATGGAATTTATTATGCAGTCAACATAAATGGAAAAATATTAATGTTGATTGCGTAATACATTCTGAATACTGAATATAGATCCAATGGTCCCTACATGAAGTTTAACTGCAATGTCATGGACATTAAGTTTTTATGATTTTTGCTGTATCACACCAAAAATATAGATGGACATTTTCTCTTACAGTGTTATCAAGCATTGACAATATACTGACTGAAGCATTATCCATTGTGACAGGAAGCAACATTAGGTTTTCACTTGTACATGGAACATTTTGCTTTAACACTTTGTCCTCATTCCTGTCATGGAAATGGGCCATTTTCTCCTTTCTGATATAGTAACGGCTCTTGTCTGAAGAGCTGTATTACATATAGATTAGTGCTCAAAGGGTAGTCTTGCATTGCCAGACCTTCCTCCACTGCAAAATAGACTTGGGAAGGAACTTGTTTTGGTGGAACATGTATGTTAAAAAGTTCTTTTAGTCGTGCAATAGAAAACCAGATTGGACAGATAGTCTAGCTAGCTGTCTGGATTTACCCTGCAGAGATCTGAGGAGCAGTTAACCATAGTCCTGAGTCCTATAGTTTATAATGCCAACACAAAGAAAGTGGAAGGTATTGGACATCTGGCCGAAAAGAAAGAAATTTCCAGCGGCACCTGAAAAATCCTGGAAGTTTAACATCATGGATTTAGATTACACTAAGGGTGACACCATATGTTTGTAAAGACTCAAAAGAAGCCAATTTAAAGCACCAAACAAGAATACATTTTCCTCACATGTAAATAAGAAGGAAGTTGAAGCACGGACGGTATGTGACCTACAGTGACACGTGTGTACATCTATAACAATTATGCATGAAATGATAAAACAACATTATGTGTTAAACATGTTACAAAACCTTCAGAGATGCATGTTGATTTCAGCTCTGCAGTCTTCAGCTAAAGACAAACACTGGTGTTGTACAAGCCACTGCACATTGTCCCATCAACTATATATAGGTTTTTGTTTTATAGTAGCAGTCACTTTTGTAATATTACATTAACACATAGCATTAAATTAACACATAGCATTGTCTCTGAAGTTTTTGCTACTAACAATATAATCATTAGTTACAGTGATCATAGTCTATAGAACATCATTTTGTGGTATTTATACAACAATTATACAACGTGGAGTCAAATCAATTAGTCAAATCAATTTATACTCAAAATAACTCAATAAAAAAAGTAATGAATGAAACCTACAAAGCTGTGGGTTAAACACTACGTACCCATTTCTACTTGTGAATGTAATAATGATGATCCTATATAGATGTAGGAATATGATTTCATATTTATTGTCTGCTTGGCCAAAATCTATAAAAGGAAATTAATGTAAACAGTTTCAGTGAATGCTATAACAATCTTGAGCTTTCTGATACAATTTAGGGGATTTTCTGCCTGGCCTGTCAGTAGCATTTTTTTGTTTTGTTTTTACCACAGGTAAACTTGTGTTTTATGGTAACCAATTTGGATTTTTTGTTCTCAATATTTAAACTTGAATATTCTTTGGTTTACTATTTTATAAAACAACCATTGGTGACTTTGGTATGACTTTGGTTAAGGTTAAAGTGAAAGATCATGGTTTTGGTTGAATGTCAATAACATTTTCACATTTTCATTATTTGTTGCGGCACATTAGTATTACGTAGTAGTATGCAAACATAATTTCTATGAGAGCAAGTTGATGTGTGTACTGGTCTTTCCTGAGTTAAATAGATTTCTATATGGATATAGATATCTAATCCATAGTAAATTAGTTAGTTAATAGAACTAAAATGGTATTAAAACTTAGAAATGTGAGTGGTACATACTGTGAGTGCTACAAGCTGACTCACTAGCTTAGGACTTCAAAGTTCTTTTGTACACAAAACGTCACTAAATAAATGTCTTGAATCCAAAGTTCTTCGTTTGATTGTTTACTTAAAAAATTTCAAAACATAAAATAGAAAAACTTAGGATCTTTACTTTTCTTATAAATTAACTGTAATTCCGTGTAGGTCAAAAGACTGTGTTGCTCCGAAGTCCATTGGCTTCTGGCTGTTTCGCAGGGTACTATTTCTTTTTATACTACATCTAGCAACCAATCAAATTACATTATTCCAGGTCACTGGGAAACTCCAATTTCTACGTTCTATTTTCAACACAGGTTTTGTCAGGTATTACAAAAATAAACTCAAAAGATTATGGCTTCAACATATCCCGGTCCCCAATTGACTAGGCCTTAGCATATCAATTATCAACCTAAACTTAAACTGAAGCCATATAGACTCCCACATTTAACAACTTCTCAATTCCATTTAACAACCAAAGTATTTAAATACCTTACTTTATTTTAAAATGTTTATTTTAACATTAACTGGTCCGTTTTAACAACCACATACCTTTCACAGACTATTCAAAACTGGTTATTTTTCTTCGTTTTTATCTTCAGTCTTCTCCCTGCAATAAACAAAGTTTAGTTATGGGTCTTTGAATGATGCTGGTCTTTGTCCGAACTTCAGCACTTCGGACAACGCCTTTGGAGTCGGGCATCACCCTCATGATTCTGCCTAACATCCAGGAGTTTCTTGGCAGGCATGAATTTGCGATGAGGACTACATCTCCAACCTTGAAACTTCATTGTAGGTCGAGCCATTTTTGCCTTTTCTTGCAGAAGCGGTAAGTATTCGTGAGTCCACCTTCGCCAGAACAGATCCGCCATATATTGTATTTGTCTCCAGCGCCGACGGGCATAGACATCATCCTTAACAAACACACCAGGTGGAAAACTAGGCTGTGTTTTTAATGTGAGCAGATGATTTGGTGTCAGTGGCTCGAGGTCATTAGGATGATCTGTGTTCATGGTTAAGGGTCTCCCATTTATGATGCTCTCAACTTCACATAGGAGAGTATGAAGTCCTTCATCTTCTAAGAGCTGTTGCTTCACAACAGAACTCAGCACTTTTCTCACTGTGTGGATTTGACGCTCCCAGATGCCACCGTGGTGGGATGCAGCAGGCGGGTTGAAAATCCATTGCACACCCTTTCTCATCATTACTTCATTGATACGAGACTGATCCAGCTCTGCTAATGCCTCACGCAGCTCTCGTTCAGCACCAACAAAGTTTGTGCCATTGTCGGAACAAATGATTGACACTTGGCCTCTTCTGGCTTGAAAACGCCGTATGGCATTAATACTATGAATCGGTGTCAAGAGAATGGGCTATCTCTATATGCACTGTCCTAACGGTTAAACATGTGAAGAGCACTCCATAACGCTTGACCTTTGCACGTCCTCTTCTAACCTCAAAAGGTCCAAAATAATCCACACCCGTATTGGTAAAGGGTGGTTTGTCAGGGACTAAATGGTCATGTGGCAGATCTGCCATTTTCTGCTCTCCTGCCTTTGCATGCAATCTTTTGCAGAGGTTGCAATCTGAAATCACTTTTCTTGCTGCAGTATTGGCTCTTGGTATCCAGTACCGCTGTTGCAACATGGCTAAGATGTGGTTCCTACCTCCATGTCCACACTCTTGATGGATGTGGTGGAGGATGAGGCGGGCTATTCTGTGCTGTTTATGGAGGATGGCAGGATGCTTGGACTCCTCAGGCATAATAATAATAATAATAATAACTTTGACTTTTATAGCGCCTTTCACAAACCCAAGGATCAAACAAGGGGGGTTTAAGAGGTGAGGGTGTGTGGCCAGGAGAGATTAAACTCCATACGCCTCAGTGAAGAGGTAAGTTTTTAGCTGGGTTTTAAAGATAATAATAGAGGAGGCAGAACGAATAACAAGAGGAAGCTTGTTCCAGAGCGATGGTGCACTGACACAGAAGGCTCTGTCACCAAATGTCCGGAGCCTGGTTTTAGGGACAGCAAGCAGGTCCTTGTCAGAGGACCCAGGGACCGTGACTGAGTTTGGGTGGAGCAGATCTGTTAGGTAGTGAGGAGCAAGTCCATGGAGAGATTTGTATGTCTGTAGGAGAATTTTATATTTGATCCGGGACTTAATTGGTAGCCAGTGGAGTTTCTTCAGGATGGGAGTGATGTGAAGTCCAAGTTTTGTGTGGGTGAGCATCCTAGTTCTGGACATTCTGTCAGTAGACTTGCTAGGCAGACCAAAAAGGATACCGTTGCAGTAGTCAAGTCGGGAGGTGAGGAAGGCATCGCCGATCTGTTCAGACGTCCTCCTACTCTCAACACATCATCTTGCAAGAATGGATCCAGTTTGGAGATAGAACTGTTCTTTTTTACACGGGAGCCTCCTGGCTGCAAAGCTTGTGTCTGACTGTATTTAACCAGTTCCATTTCCGCTCTGGATAGATCTTCCACAGAAAGTATTCTTTTTTTCAGGTTCTTCTTGCACATTACCATTTGTAGTTCAACTATGGATCTGCATTTCTCTGGATCATTCACATTCCGCTGTATGTTCTGCTCAAACTCTTTTCTCTTCTCACTCAGGTACTGCAACATCCTTCTCAAGTACAAAATACAGGCTGTGACCTTTTTTAGCTTATGCCAACTGGAGTAATACTCAACAAGCTGATTCAATGGATCTGTGCACTCATTTGAGGTTGTGTATGACATTGCTGCTGATGTCTTCACCTCAACATCATCTTCAATCAGGTAAGTACACTGTTCAGGTTGTTCCGGCCATTCATCTTCTTTTAACAGGAAACTAGGCCCCTGAAACCAGCTCTTACTTTCCATGAAGCTTTGGATCTTCAAACCTCTTGAAGCTTGATCTGCTGGGTTTTGTGAGGTGCTGACATACTTCCACTGAGAAGATGTAGTAGCTTCTCTTATGAAAGAGACACGGTTTGCTACAAACGTCTTGAAACAAAGTGCATCATTTTCAATATAATTTAGTACTGTTGTACTATCTGTCCAGAAGACAGACTCCATCAGGGGAACTTCAAGTTCTTCTTTCAACATCCAATCAATCTTGACTGCAACAGTAGCTGCTGTCAACTCCATTCTCGGGATTGTGATCTGTTTGAGTGGAGCGACTCTGGACTTTCCCATCCCATACATGTTTTTCACCCTGATCATTTGTCAGCAGGAGATACGATACAACGCCATATCCGTCTTGGCTGGCGTTTGAGAAATTGTGGATTTGAGCAGCATTTGTGTGCCCAAAAGCAGGGGGTTTAAAACATCTGTTCAGACTGAGCTCTGAAAGCTTGTCTAAGTCTGCCAACCACTTCATCCATATCTGGCATGGTTTTTCGTGAATCTCTTCGTCCCAACCTTTCTTTTCTTGGCAGAGATCTTTTAAAATGAGCTTGACAGGTAGGAGGAATGGTGCTAAAAAACCCATTGGGTCATACACCGAACTGATTACAGATAAAATACCCCGTCTTGTGCATGGCTTGTGCGACAGGTGTATCCTGAACCTGAAGCTGTCAGAACCTGTGCACCACTGCACTCCTAATGCTCGTTCCACTGGTAACTTATCATGCTCCAAATCAAGATCTTTGGCTTCAGTCGCTAGTTCGTGGTCAGGAATTGATCCCATCAGGGCTCTTCTGTTGCTGACCCACTTAGTGAAACAAAAAACACCACTGGCGCACAACGTCATCAGCTCCCTCACAAGAGCGATGGCCTTGTCTTCTGTGGCTACTGACTTCAAACAGTCCTCCACATAGAAGTTCTTGAGGACCGTCTGTGTGGCTTCTGGGGTGCTCTTTGATGCTGCATCTTCCGCTGTTCTTCTCAATGCATATGATGCACAACTAGGGGATGATGTAGCACCGAACAAGTGAACACATATTCTGTACTCTTCTGCTTCCACATTCAGATTTCTGCCTGGCCACCAGAGAAAGCGTAGCATATCTGTGTCCATTTCTGGAATCCACACCTGGTAGAACATGGACTCAATATCCGCCATAATGGCGACAGGCTCCTGTCTGAATCTCAGCACCACTCCGATGAGGGTGTTAGTTAGGTCAGGCCCTTGCAACAACTGGTCATTTAGCGACACACCTTGGTAAGTTGCCGCACAGTCGAAGACAACTCAGAGTTTCCTCTTTTTTGGATGGTACACCCCATGGTGTGGGATGAACCATACTCTTCCATCACTGCGACTCAACTGTTCTTCTGGAACCCTTGCTGCATAGCCCTTTTCCAGTATGTTATTCATAAAAGCCTTATACTCTTGAAAGAAGTCTGTATTCTTACTGAACTTCCTCTTCAAAGAGTTAAGCCTCTGTTCAGCAATACCACGGTTGCATGGCATCTTCACTTTGTCATCCTTCAAGGGCAGCTTGATGGAGAAGTGACCATCCACAAGTTGTGCTGATGTCACAATTTGCATGAACTGCTTGTCCTGTTGAGACTGTTCTCGTCTGTCATCACATCTTCTTTCTGGAAAATCTGCATTGTAGTGTTTCATCAGCATGTCTTCAATGCTTATCACAGAAATACGGTTGACAAGGAAACTTTTCTTTTGCCATCATCTGATTCATTCTCCTGGCATTTGCTGATTGGCCCATTGACGACCCAACCAAGAGCTGTCTTAACTGCATATGGTCCATTGTTCTGACTATTGATGATCTCCCATGGCTCCATGGCCTTGTACGCGTTGACACCGATGAGAAGACCAACTTCTGCTTCAAGTTTTGGGAGATGGACTCAACTCAGATAAGACCACTTCTCCAAATCTTTCTTCTGTGGAATGTTGGCCTTTTTTGCAGGTATATCAGACTGAGTATACACATTGGGCAGCTGGATGTAATCTTGCTCCTCTAAGCCACACACCTCCAGATCAGTAAGTTCATAACTATTCACTTTCTGTTCTTGCGCTAGTGTGAGAAGCAGGAACTTTGTCTTTCTGCCTCGCATATTCAACTTCCTTGCCAAGTCTTCAGTGCAGAAAGTTGCTGTGCTTCCTTGATCCAGGAAAGCATATGTCTTTATTATCTTTGTCATTTTTGTGTTTTATCTGCACAGGTACAATGGGAAGAATACGCTCACCATTCCTGGCTCCAGTATGGTCACCTCTTCTGCATCCTGCAGATACGAGAGCACTTGTGACTTCGCTTGTGCTTTGTGAGCAGTGATCTGCACTCTTGTTCTTTGATGAATCTTCTTTAACAATGTGCAAGATAGCTGGGTGTTTTAGCGAACAATCTGGACAAGAGGCCCTTTTCTTGCAGTCTTTGGACATATGACCTGCTGTTATACACCCAAAACAAAGGCCGTTCGTTTTCAAGAACTAAATTCTTTCTTTTAGAGGCTGTTCTTGAATCTTGTTGCACACATTCAGTGCATGGTTCTTCTGGCAGTAAAGACAGGGACTTTGAAAGACACTTGCTGACTTGACTGCAAAAGGTTTCTTCTCAGGTTGGCTTCTGCTGACATTTTCAGTAGCAGACACATTTACAGCAAAGCTGCTTCTTTTAGTATCACTTTTCCTGATGCTTGGTTGCTTCTTTAAATTGTTCTGGTTGCCTGAAGTGGAATCCAGAATATCTCCAAACAGCGGGTCATTGGCAACCTTTGCCTGACGGTACACAAACTCCACTAAATCAGGAAACTTGGCTCTTTTTCCTAGTTCTTTCTTGAATGTCATACGCATAACTTCTCCATCTTTCTTTCAGTTGGCCAGTCGTCTCACGCTGCTTGTCTTTTCTGCTTCGTCGAGCAATCCTCCGAATTTGACCGGTATTTTTACTATGTCAAGCAGTCTTTTGACTTTGATGTGAGTGCTACAAGCTGACTCACTAGCTTAGGACTTCAAAGTTCTTTTGTACTCAACACAAAATGTCAGTAAATAAGTCTTGATTCCAAAGTTCTTCGTTTGATTGTTTACTTAAAAAAATTTCAAAACATAAAATACAAAAACTTAGGATCTTTACTTTTCTTATAAATTAACTGTAGTTCTGTGTAGGTCAAAAGACTGTGTTGCTCCAAAGTCCAGTGGCTTCTGGCTGTTTCGCAGGTACTATTTGTTTTTATACTACATCTAGCAACCAATCAAATTACATTATTCCAGGTCACTGGGAAACTCAAATTTCTACGTTCTATTTTCAACACAGGTTTTGTCAGGTATTACAAAAATAAACTCAAAAGATTATTTCCATAGAAATTACTTCAACGCATACAAAAACACACACATTTACTGTGTTGCTCCAAATGAAAGCTTATCAATGCATACTCATTGCAGCAGAAACCTGCACTATAACATATACACTCCCTCTCTCACACGCAAGCACGCACGCACACACACACACACACACACACAGAGTGAGCCAGTGAAGCATTGAGAAGAGGTCTCTTCTGACTGTGGTCGAATGAGTCACCTGTGAATCAGACAACATCAATTCTGCTGTCAATACAGGACAGCTGAGCTATTCATTCTGCCCACCCGCAAGGGAAGTGTGTCAAGGCGACTGTGTGCATTGTGTGTGTGTGCGCGTGTGTGCGTAAAGGAAAGAGTGTAATTATTTGTGTATGGGTGAAGACTTGGCTAGATGCAGAGAAAGTCAGTGTTTGTCTTTGAGAGCAACACATTGCATTGACTCCTCCGACGGACATTTGTCTTATATATAAGGAAGTACATACACAAAAGAGTCTTCTTTTAAGAAGGTAAATATTTGGTACATTATTTATCAAAGTCTCAGGGCATGAAACCATATAGATTTACCCTCTCACGCAATGACAGACAACCTAAGTTCATGGAAGTCATTTATGTGTATCCCTATCAAATGTGACTAAGATGATTGTACAGTATATATGTGTGTGTGTGTGTCCTTGAGTTTAAACCTCAGTTGTGTGTGTGTTTGTGTTTGTAGAAAGTACTATTGCATTATGAGTGCATTCCCTAACCCGTCGTGCACTGCCTGAAGGCATCATTAAACAAAGGTTTTACCACTAGAATACATCATCACCCAATGTTTAAGCTATTGCACGCACGCGCACACACACACACAAAGGTAACAGTTATAGATGATGCTGTTGCTTTATAGATTTTTTTTTTTTCACATTCATGCTCTCTTTGTGTCACAGATGCGTGTCTGAAATAATGGGGATGCTTCTGGTCATGTCCTTGTCTGACTTTTCTATTTTTCAAATATCGACAGGTCATCCAACAGACCACCCTTTCCCAATCTTCCCCCATGTCTCGGTCTCTATTCCCTCCGCCATCTTTATCTCCATTTCATGCCTCCTTCCTTCCCTTTCCCATGCTCTTCTCTCCCTATTGTCCATCACTCTGTTCTTATTGGCCGTGTGTGATTTATCTGCTCTGATGACCCTGGTGTTCTGTTTGTTTTATGTAAGAATGTTAGTGTGTGTTGTGTATCATTAATGTTTGTACTCGCATGTTTTGGAGCACAAGAACTCATGAAGCTTTACTTTGACCATGTTAGATCAATTGGGGAGTTAAATCGCGTGCAATGAAAGGCGACATGTTTACTGATAATTCCCAATGCTATTTGGAGATATTTAATTTCAGACAGGGAGCATAGAAATGGAATGAACTGTATCTGTAGGAGCAATATAATTAATACATCACCCATAGTCGATTCCTGTCCTTAACAGCTGAGTGAGTCTGGGAACAGCCCATATGCTTATGGAGATGTTTTTACACCACTTTGTTACAGTTTGAAATAACTAAATAACCCTTGTATGGAATGCCATGAACCTTTGTACAGACATTTGTGATCTCCAGAGGATGACCCCAACTGATGTTGGTGATCCATTGACTTTGCCTCAGTCATCACAAACACATTGACACATCTGCCTTTAAGCGAGATATCTTAACTTTCTATGATTATATGAAAATTGGAACACACATTCATGTCCTCCTTAGAACGAACTTAGCAATCCTCCGACTTTTCATCTAGTGTCAACGTGTCCAGGACTACAAAACTAAAGTCATTCCTGTTAGCCTCTTTTTTACTTTGTTTAGTGCTATTTAGTACATGTTAGCATGCTAACATGCTGAACGTACAATCAGATATGTCAACTAACAAAGTACAAAAAGTTTGTTACCTTACTAAAGTAGAAATTTTGGGTATCTATACTTAACTGACTTTTTACTTCTACTCCTACATTTTCACGCATTAACCTGTACTTTCTACTTCTTACATTTTAAAATGTAATTTCTATTTCAGTTCGGCTTGTTGTCATTCTGGCTTGTCATCGTTCAACAAAACACACACACAAAAATGACCTATTCAGATAAATCACACCCTCCAGATAGTGAATTTGATTGTCGTTGGATGAGAAATATAAACATATACCATTGCGACACCCTATTGGTTTTTTACATGATCCTTTGCACCTGCACATGAAACGAATCACATCACACTCCAGCAACAAAATAGCAGACGTATGTAGCCTAGTACAAAGATGTCCGTGGCAGTCAAGAGAACTTGAGCGAAATGTCCCAACCAAGCACCAGCGAGGAGGTTGGTAGCCAGGAAGACCCGCAAACACTTCTACATCCCTGGCCGTACCTGGACGATGTTTTTGAAAGGGTTGGATGCAAATCCGCTCTTTTCGAATGTGCTGTAAGCTCTGTGCACCCAAGTACCACAAGCTAATTGTATCCAAAACTCACCATCTAATTACATTACTTTTACTTTAATACTTTTTTGAAACCAGTTCTTTTACACTTTCACTTGAGGAAGAAGCGTGAGTTGATACTTAAAAAGTTATTGTTTATCCCAACGTCCATCAAGCTGCTGATCTCCAATAGTAAACCTTGCAATAAATACAGTACACAAGCACTTTTTGTACTTTGAACTTTAACTATTACAGTTAATGTTTAGAAAGATATGTTCAGCTGTTATCCAAATACATGTATATTTTATCATGCGTGTATAACTGTTGCATATCTGCAAGTAGTCTCTCCTGATTGACATGTATCTCAGTGTAAATCCTTTCAGGAAGAAATCAACACTCTACCTAACTAGAATCAGCTGTTGGAGGCCTCCATGCTAAACCAATCAGAATCATTACACAAATGGCAAGGGCCAATCACAGAGTCACAACCCTGCTTTAAATTATTGTTTCTCCCTTTGCCATTCAGCTGTACTCCAGCTGACCGGTCAGAGCCTCCTTCTGTCTGGTCTTTGGGCTCCTTTGTCACCACCACCGGTGTCTAGATCCATCGGGGGGGTCTGATGGTTCTCTACTTCTATATGTAGATATATGAAAGATTCATATAGCAATGGAGTCTTATCACCAAAGACTTTGTACATTTTATTTGAGCTGTACAATACATTTTATTTGCATATCTGCAAATAATGTCTCTCCTGATTGAATTATAGTCTCTTCACCTTGTCTGTTGTCTGATCATTGTGTGTTGTCGTTTATTAGTCTTCCCGGTTTGTGCTAGTGTTCCTTTGCTTTCTATTTTACGTGTTCCTTATTTTTGTATTATGTTCACAAGTTTGATTTCTAATTAACCAGGGTTTTACATTTGTGGCTAATGAATGGTAGTTGACACAGTTTCTTATATACAGTTTAGCATTTCAAAGAAAAAAGTCCTAAACAGCTTTTAAAAATGAATAGTGAGTGAAAGTGCAATTACCAGTTGAGAAACAAGAGTAACCATTAAAAATCTACATTCAATACGTGGAAAACATAAACGTTAAAGTGAAATGTCACAAGACAAAAGCGCTCAGAAGTGCTGCCTTAATCATTTTCTGTAACGCGACCATGACACTCTACTCTCCTGCTGTGTATTCAGTGTGAGTAATGTTCTGCTTGACACAAGAACGGATACCAAAAGAAGGTGATGTCAATAGAGGGTGCAAGCCGAGAAGTGGTTTTTCATTGCTAGCTGTCATAACAGAAGTGTCTGGTCATGCATCTCTCTGGCTCAAAGCTGTACATCACTCAAAACACTGTAAAAACAAGCATGTGAAGACACACACATGCACAAATAAATATATACACACACATACACACACAGACTCTGAGGCTCAAACAACACAAGTAAACAGCATTCTTCAGTTAGTGAATGCATTATATTCAGTAACACTCATCACATTGAAAAGTATGTGTTGCAGTGAATAACGAGCAGTCGGCCAGACACAGAGGGGCTGTTATGTGGCCAGACAAAAACACAGGGTGAGGGAGATTTACAAATGACAACAACACTACAATTAGAGGGGAAAAAAGAAAGTCCAACGGAGATGGTTACACAGGTAAGAAGAAGAGAGACAGACGAAAAGAGAGAATCGCTGAAAAATTGTAACAAATAGATTAAGATGGAAAGAACAAGTGAGGGGTAATTTTTCCCGGAGTGGGAAGGAAGTATTGTGGCACTGCCAGCAGAGCCAGCCTTGTTTAAGATTAAACTTTGATACAACGTTCGCCTAGTGTTATTACCCCTGCACTCCATCCAACACCTCCTATGCCCTCCTTTACCTCTCCAGCCACAGTCCTTTTTCACCCAGCAGTTGTACTAATGGTAGTGGAAATGGTTAAACTTGTTCACACACACACACACACACACACACACACACACATCTGGGAGGTGGCCTGATACCAGATAATGTCTCTATTCAGCTATAGATTTGTATGTATGTATGTGTGTCCATAACTGTCCATTTTTGTTGATATCTTTGTGTGTGTGCGCATCCATCTGTACTTTGGGTGGAAGTGAGAATGAAGTTTACTGAATGTGTGTGCACAACATTTTTTTTTTTTTTTTAAGCAAGGGTGTGAATCCAACTCTATGTCTAAGCATGCATTTTATAGGCATAATAAAGTTTTGATTTATTGATTTGGACGCTGCCCTGACTCACAGCTATCACCACGCCTAGCCATATCGACCCGATTCATTCCGATGGACAATAAAACCTAAACTGTTCCACTGATCACCAAGGCTCTAAATTGATTGTTCGGCACTGTTGTGGAGGAGTAGTAATAGTGGAGAAAGAAAGGAGAAGGAAGCAGTGGGACAAAGGTAATTGTGTTGCAATCAAATTCAAACAGAGAAGACAGAGGGCAGGGAAGAAAGGATTTTGAGGATAGTTATGAAAGAATGGGATGGTTACAACAAGGTGGAAAAAACAAAGTGAAAATAAAATCTTCTTCAATGATTATTACTCAAAGAGTCTAAGCTAATTATCCTGCTCTGTATGTGTGCATATGTGAGGGTTAGCATGCTGAAGGGTGATGGAAGCAGAGGAATAAAGGAGGAGATGAAAGTAGGAAAGGAAGGGCACGGTGATAAAAAATTTAATAGCCCTAACCCATCTGCTCAACAGTTTAAACTCCCGCAAAAACGGAGAGATGAGTGAATATTGAGTGGAAAGTGAAGAGATGCAGGTAGTAGAAATAAGGGCAATTCCAATGAATATACTACAATTAATGAACTAGAGACGTGGATGGAGAGAGGATGGGATGTTAAGGCAGTGAATACAAGCCTTACATTATCAGCTGAAACTGTAAACTGATAAGGGACTAAATGCTGATAAAAGTTTAAATGGATGTATTCCTGTGGGAGGAAGCAGACCAAGGGAGAGAAAAGACGGAGAAAGATAGGAGAGTAAATGTGATAATTTGGTGACTAATTCTGCAAAATTATGCAGTGCCAATTTATTCAGTCTAATCGACTAGCACTGAACTTCTTAAATAAGCCTCAATTTCTGAGCTCTTGATTAACGAAAAGAGCAAACTTATGATTGCAGTGATTCTTAGGGTCAATAGGACCAGTGTCTTATGTCATTAGCTGCTTGATGTGATATGTCTGTGACCTCTAGTCTGCTGGTTGCAAATTGTCAGTCTGCACACCACAACAGCTACCCACATGGACAATTGTCAATGATCAAGGTTCCCTGATCAATTGAGTTCTTTTTTTTGTGGCTTCTCCTTCTCTATCTTCTCTGGTCATGAGTGTGCACTTTAAAACGATGAGTTTTATGGTTCACACAACCTACATGCCAGATGTAAAAAAAATGGTGTTACCTCTGCAAAATCTCAGATTATATTTAATGATGATTTTTTTCTTAATTCAATACCATAATTTCATTTAAGATTCATTTATTTAATTAGGACAATGCACATTAATCAACATTTCTGTAAATTTCCCAGTGTTAGCCAGTCGGTCAATTTTCAACTGTAGTCCTAGTACATAGCATGCATGTCTTTATGTGGGAGGAAATGTGGGAGCACCCGGAAAAAAACCCACGCAAACATGAGGAGAACATGCAAACTCCACACAGACAGGCCCTGCCCGGACCAGTGATCAAACTCTGCAGCAACAACTTGCTGTCAGGCAGAAGTGCTAACCACTGAGCCACCGTGCTGTCTATTGAAGTTAGGTTTTTAAAATGCTTTGTTACGGTTTTGGAAAGAAAGTGCAGGGTAAAAATCCAACATTAATTATAGGTTTGAGATAGGACTCCAGCGTTTAAGGTCAGGTGGATGCTCTACATCAAGTTACTTTTCACTTTAACACACACCCCAACTCTTCTGGCATGTTGGCATAGTGTGCTGCGGACTGTCATGCTGTCATGACTTACATGTGAACTTACCGAAGACCAATGCCTCGTTCATTGATATAATTGCCATGGCACATCATGCCAGCTGCTATAATCATTATGAATCATATTTCAGTAGATCTGTATCAATGTCTCTGTGTCCCAACTTGCAGCAGCAGATGGTCGCCCACCTAGAGCCTGGGTCTGTCCGTGATTTCTGCCTGAAAAAAAAAAGTCCCGCCACTGTCATACCAAATGCTTGCTTGTGGTAAAATGTTGGGTCTTTATAAATTATATCTCTAGACCTACTATATCTGTAAAGCATCCTGAGACAACTCCTTAAAATTAAATTTTAAAATTAAATTTAAAGTAAAATTGAAAATGAATTGACTTAGAGTGGTTCCCCTTTGCAGAATGAATATAAGGGAAACACTGGAATTGATATTTGATGCTATTTCTGCACTTAAAAAAGTTGTGCATTTTGCCTGGCTGTGTTCAGGTTGGCCCCTGATGTATTAAACTGTCAATCAGATTCACCAGTTCCGGCCCTCTTTTAACCCCTGATTGTAGGCACATCAGCATGCCAATGTTAGCATTTTTTAGCAAAGCACCACTGTGCCTGGGTACTGACACACAGAGCTGCTAGCTGTACATTCTTGTAAGAGCAATTTTGGTGAAAATAGCTTCCTGCTGCATCTGAAAACGACGCTTTGTGAGTGATGACGATAAACAAAACCAAAAATATTCTGACAAAAAATACATAATGAGCTTAAAGATCAAACACTGCAGTACTGAGGAAAGTTGACGGGGGTTGTCACTACAAACAACCCCTTTTGATATTACATATTGTCATTTGATTCATTGTTTATTATAAAACATAAATTATTATATCTATTAAAATATGTATTAATTGTATGGCATGACATACTATGAGCATGCTTTTTGTTCTTTGTTACATATTGTAATGTAGTGTGTAGTGTGCTGTGAAGGAATGAATCATTTCCCTTATGACTGTAAAAATAGAGACGTTTGAATTTTAATACCTTCAAGTTTGCACCCAACATTCACTGAAGGAAACTAACATTGCATTCCTTAGCTGTTAGTGTGTGTGAAGATGGTGACAGAGATTGGATGTGAGGAATAGAGGGGAGGAGGCTAATGGCAACAAACAAGGGAAAGGAAGATTTACGGTTATTTTATTTATGCATACACATGATAAAACAGAGGAGAAGCAAAATACAGACTGTGTGGATGAGATAAAGAAAGCAACAAGGGAAACAGTCAACATGACAGACTGAGACACATCTGGGAGAGAACAGAGGGAGAAAGGGATAATGCTAAAATTCAAAAGTCTTCACTCATCTCCCCATGAGTTCAACCTGATTGTTGCTGGCAGAGAAAAGATGTTAGAGTCAAGTAACGGGAGAGATGGTGGAACAGAAGAATGGGAATATTATAGAAAGAGATGGACCAGAGGGGGAAATAAGGGATTGAAGGAAGGGTGGTTAAATTATGAGGTTAAAATAATACATTTAAAATTGTTTTCCTGCTCTATTGCATGACAACAGGACATTGTTGAAAACACAATTGCATGTAGGTAGGTTTCAGAAACAGAAAAGGAAAGATATGATCAATTTAGGATTGTGGCCTTATTTTGCCATCATTTGCAGCCACAGTTTACAATATATTCAGAATCCCCTCCTTAAGATGTAAAAAATGTGATATCACAATGCACAATTATATTTATTTTTGGCTGGCATTCAATGAAGGATAGACAAAGGAACGGAACCAAGATTGTGGAAAAACAGGTGAAGAGAATGGCATGCAAGTAATGTGCTGGAGCGCAAAAAGGAAAATGAGAATGTGTATTGTACTTTTACAGGCTACCTGACTCGCCTCTGTGGGATTTACTTGACCCCTCTCGTGAACCATAGACTTTTATTGGGGACGGCTCTTAAAACGTATTAGCAGAAAGAAATTTATGAAGTGAGAAGATGAGATTCACAAAACCACTGTAGCATGTTTATGTGCATGTGTGCTTGGCGGTGGATATGCATGTGGGGTGGATGTGCACATACAGTACGCATTTGTATTTGCACATGTATCTGTGGTTGTGTTATTTGGGTGTATGCGTGATGCAATTCCTCTTATATCTCAAATTTTCAAAGGAAGACCTTGAGCCTGGCGGTGTGAGCCATCACACGCCTAGAACGTACAATAGCAGCTGACACAGACCATCCCCTGAATCAATTCTTCATACTACTTCCATCCGGCCGCAGATACAGAGCACTGAACTGGACTAAAGCCTATTTCAAAAAAAAGGTTTTGTCCCCACCGCCATCACAGTGCTGAAAAAACTATAATACTGCCACCACCACCTCAGTTGCTTTGCAGTTTTTAAATTTGATAGGCCGATGTGGGTATCGGATGTGTTTTGTATGTGTTACATGTTTTATGTGTTGTATACAGTGAGGAAAATAACTGAAATGAACACCCTGCTATTTTGCAAGTTCCCCCACTTAGAAATCATGGAGGGGTCTGAAATCGTCATCGTAAGTGCATGTCCACTGTGAGAGACATAACCTAAAAAAAAATGTATTTGTATGATACAGCTGCAAATACGTATTTGAACACCTGAGAAAATCAATGTTAATATTTGGTACAGTAGCCTTTGTTTGCAATTACAGAGGTCACACATTTCCTGTAGTTTCTCACCAGGTTTGCACACACTGCAGAAGGGATTTTGGTCCACTCCTCCACGCAGATCTTCTCTAGATCAGTCAGGTTTCTGGGCTGTTGCTGAGAAACACGGAGTTTTAGCTCCCTCCAAAGATTCTCTATTGGGTTTAGGTCTGGAGACTGGCTAGGCCACGCCAGAACCTTGATATGCTTCTTACAGAGCCACTTCTTGGTTATCCTGGCTGCGTGCTTCGGGTCAATGTCATGTTGGAAGACCCAGCCTCGACCCATCTTCAATGCTCTAACTGAGGGAAGGAGGTTGTTCCCCAAAATCTTGCAATACATGTCTCCGGTCATCCTCTCCTTAATACAGTGCAGTCGCCCTGTCCCATGTGCAGAAAAACACCCCAAAGCATGATGCTACCACCCTCATGCTTCACAGTAGGGATGGTGTTCTTGGGATGGTACTCATCATTCTTCTTCCTCCAAACACGGTTAATGGAATTATGACCAAACAGTTCTATTTTGGTCTCATCTGACCACATGACTTTCTCCCATGACTCCTCTGGATCATCCAAATGGTCATTGGCAAACTTAAGAAGGGCCTTGACATGTGCTGGTTTAAGCAAGGGAAACTTCCGTGCCATGCATGATTTCAAACCATGACGTCTTAGTGTATTACCAACAGTAACCTTGGAAACAGTGGTCCCAGCTCTTTTCAGGTCATTGACCAGCTCCTCCTGTGTAGTTCTGGGCTGATTTCTCACCTTTCTTAGGATCATTGAGACCCCACGAGGTGAGATCTTGCATGGAGCCCCGGTCCGAGGGAGATTGACAGTCATGTTTAGCTTCTTCCATTTTCTAATGATTGCTCCAACAGTGGACCTTTTTTCACCAAGCTGCTTGGCAATTTCCCCATAGCTCTTTCCAGCCTTGTGGAGGTGTACAATTTTGTCTCTAGTGTCTTTGGACAGCTCTTTGGTTTTGGCCATGTTAGTAGTTGGATTCTTACTGATTGTATGGGGTGGACAGGTGTCTTTATGCAGCTACCGACCTCAAACAGGTGCATCTAATTTAGGATAATAAATGGAGTTGAGGTGGACATTTTGAAGGCAGACTAACAGGTCTGTGAGGGTCAGAATTGTAGCTGATAGACAGGTGTTCAAATACTTATTTGCAGCTGTATCATACAAATAAATAGATAAAAAATCATACATTGTGATTTCTGGATTTTTTTTGTAGATTTTGTCTCTCACAGTGGACATGCACCTACGATGACAATTTCAGACCCCTCCATGATTTCTAAGTGGGAGAACTTGCAAAATAGCAGGGTGTTCAAATACTTATTTTCCTCACTGTATGTGGTGTTGTGCTATGGAAAGAAGATGTATGGAAATGATTTATCCCTATCTGACAATAAACTATATCAATCTAGTGTTCACATTGTCAATTCAATTCAACGTCATTAATCCTACAAAGGGGCAATTAGTCAGGAGCAACCACAGGCAACGCACTCATACAGTACATACAGTACACAAGCCAACATATAGGCCTACACCCTTGAGAATAGTTATCCATTCAAAAGTCAAATTGTAGAGGGGATAAATGAATTAAGAGTGGCAATTAGTTTTAAAAGCAGGTAAAATATAACACCTTGATGGTAACAAAACAAATTCACTCTGAAGAATAGGATCTCAAGAAGACCATTTATTTATGCATGTTTCTGCTGGTTTTCTGCTTGTGCATCTTTTTTCTTGTTTAATGTTTGCGATTTTAGGTTTATGTTTGACTCCAGGTAGACAAACACAATTCGCCCTGAGGACACAATGTTTGCCAAAAGATGAGAAGAATAATGGGGGGGGGGGTAATTCTGACACTGAAACAAAAGGAATAAAATAATCTTACTTCCTCTGCAGAATGTCTAAGAAGATAATTGCTCTCTGGGTAGACGCGAATAGACTTTTGAAAATTCCCTGTTTGCTCTTCATCGTTAGACTATGTGATATCTAATGTGGTTGTGTGTTGTATTTTTTGTAAATCCTGCCTGCAAGCCAAATTGCCCTCATATGACAAAAGGGCACTCAGTAGAGTGCAGGTGTGTCTCCCTCTCCCCTCCCAAAAAAAGACGAGCTGAATCTCACTAAGCGTGGGACTGTTTTCTTAAACCTGCATCCGCAAACATTCTGACCATGCATACGCACAACAGAGTTCATCTGTACTCAGGCGTCTGTTGCCCATTCGCTTATGTGATATTTGTGTGTTTAGGTAAAATAGCACCCGCGCTGGAACATCAGTAACAGTTCAGGCGGAGAGTGATCGTGTGCTCTTAGGTTGATCATGTGTTTGCCGAATTACATGAGATGCTTGGACATATTCAGAGCTGCGTGGTTAATTTTCTTGTTTTTTAACAGAGTCCTTCTAAAACAGACACCAGCTCAGAGAAGGACTGTGCAGGTGGCCAAGCGGTTCATGACCTGCTTTCATCTTCTTTTCAACTAGTTGACTTCATCCTTCGTGGTTAGCACTAGCTATATCAGGAACGAACGTTTCTATGGTTGTCTGTTTTTTTGGGCCACGGCAAAGGCCAAAATGTTGCCTGCAACAGACTAGGTAAGGCTTGGGTTTAGCCTAGCCGTTCAGCGAAAATGCCTTTTGTTATAGTTGAAGCAGCTGTTGATCCCTATCTAGTTGAAGATCTGTTGTGTAGGACGATATCCCTCAATCAACATCTAGTCCTACATCTGTGGTGAGGAGTCAGAAATCAATGACGGTATAAAACAGTCAATAGAGAACCACTGCAAAGAGACATCCTTCAGCATAGTCCAATAGTATGCAAGATTAGCTGCAGACAGACAGACACACACAGACACACACAAACACAGACACACACAAACACACGATGAGATAACAAACCTTTGAACTAAATGCATTTGAGTCTATTTCTCTTATGGTCTTAGTTTTGATTTTTAAGCTTTAAAAAGTATTGAGAATAATTGGAATGTTCCTTTAATGCAATTGGGATGTACATGTATATTATTCCATCTAAAACAACAATAACAAAGGCACCTGACCAAACGTTGAGATGGGAGTGACAATGTGTTGGTATTGTTGAAATTGAGTGGATTATTTTATTTATTCAACAAAGCAGATGGCATATAAATATGTCCCACACTTGTAAATAAAAGTGACATTTTGGAGGCGGTTAGATGATCTGATGATTAGAAACAATGCCAAGTCAGATACGGTCTGAAATTGTTTGTCCCTGCTCAAAGCAGTAATGCATATTAAGCCCCAAAGTATTTCGGTGACAACATAAAAATCAGAGTTCAAAAGCCGATTATGGCAGAGTGGGTGCCAGAGATAATGCCTAGAACCGTTTGATAGGTTAGAATAAAAATGCGGGTTGGATCACACAAATTATTAGTGTATGGGCATTCTAAGTGTTAAGAAAGATGTCAATAGGTGGGAGATGTAGATTACAAAAAAATTAGACCTTTAATGAACCCTCTAAATTAAAGCTTGGACCTTTTCTTGAGAATTAACATTTATAATATGTCGCCACACCATGCCAAGGATGTCACATCCGAGTGACAGCTATGAATTATAACTGTGTGTGTGTGTGTGTGTGTGTGTGTGTGTGTGTGTGTGTGTGTGTGCGCGCGCAGGTCACTGGTTATGACTGCAGCAGATGTGGTGAGCAAGTCACATATGCCCTTTTGTCATTTCTGTGTGAGCTTGACTTTGCATGATGTAACTAAAGGCTGACTTGTGTGTGTGTGTGTGTGTGTGTGTGTAGCTGGGAGAATGGGCAGTACTAGAGACTGGTAATCATGAAGATTATCATCATGTCAACTATGCAGTCATACAGTGATGGCTGCTATGATTGATGCATTCTAGTAATAGCAGTTATTGGCAACTGATAACAAATCTGCAACTTGAAGCAAATATAAATGTTAAATAAATTAGTGTCAAATGTAATAAAAGTCTCAAGTGAACCACTGTCGCTCAAAAGGTCATGTGTACATATTTTCTATTGAGCAAAATCTATTTTGCCAGCTTTAAAATATTGATATGAAATGACCTAATCAATTCAGATTAGATTTGAAAACAAACATTCATGTCACTGAAGATTTATTGTGCATAGTTTGGCTACTGGCAAAGCTTAGGGAACTGTATAGCATAATTCATACCAGTCAGATCTGACCCCCATGCTCTGTAGACACACTGCAAGGCAGATTGTAAAAAGCTTCAACCCACATGTAACAAAGATCAGTAATATGTATACAGTCTTGAAGGACTGTACTTCCCTGGAAAGGCCTTTTGAGGCAAATTTCAAGTAAGCATTATGTGATTCAACATGACAAATAAAAAATTGAATCCATAATAAGGCATAATGAAAGGCGCTGTTTAGAAGTTGTCACTGTAGGTTAATACATAAATATATATAATCTGCTGATATGGCTTTTTTGTAATGTCATATGTAATAGAACTCCATCTGAAAGAATGAAATGGGAAATAGTTATTTGAAAAAAAAGTTGTTTTTAAGGAATAGCCTGATATTTATCTAATTGTTTTCTAATACATGACTGTTTGAGTAGATTAGATGTGATGCATGCATTGTAAATAAATGCGGGCTTATGGGAGTGTGATGGTGAAACAGACTTTTTGACAATGAAGCAAACATCATTACTTAATTAAGGTACTACACTGAGGTGAGTTGTGTTAATGTTAAAATTAAACCATACAGGTATTTCTGTCCAGGGTACAAGCGGCCGAAATGGGTTTCCTCAGGAGGGAGGCTGGCGTCCCCCTCAGAGATAGGGCGAGAAGCTCAGTCATCCATGAGGAGCTCGGAGTACACACTGCAAGGCAGATTGTAAAAAGCTTCAACCCACATGTAACAAAGATCAGTAATATGTATACAGTCTTGAAGGACTGTACTTCCCTGGAAAGGCCTTTTGAGGCAAATTTCAAGTAAGCATTATGTGATTCAACATGACAAATAAAAAATTGAATCCATAATAAGGCATAATGAAAGGCGCTGTTTAGAAGTTGTCACTGTAGGTTAATACATAAATATATATAATCTGCTGATATGGCTTTTTTAATGTCATATGTAATAGAACTCCATCTGAAAGAAACTGCAGAGGCATTTTTGCAATGGGAAATAGTTATTTGAAAAAAAAGTTGTTTTTAAGGAATAGCCTGATATTTATCTAATTGTTTTCTAATACATGACTGTTTGAGTAGATTAGATGTGATGCATGCATTGTAAATAAATGCGGGCTTATGGGAGTGTGATGGTGAAACAGACTTTTTTTTGACAATGAAGCAAACATCATTACTTAATTAAGGTACTACACTGAGGTGAGTTGTGTTAATGTTAAAATTAAACCATACAGGTATTTCTGTCCAGGGTACAAGCGGCCGAAATGGGTTTCCTCAGGAGGGAGGCTGGCGTCCCCCTCAGAGATAGGGCGAGAAGCTCAGTCATCCATGAGGAGCTCGGAGTACACACTGCAAGGCAGATTGTAAAAAGCTTCAACCCACATGTAACAAAGATCAGTAATATGTATACAGTCTTGAAGGACTGTACTTCCCTGGAAAGGCCTTTTGAGGCAAATTTCAAGTAAGCATTATGTGATTCAACATGACAAATAAAAAATTGAATCCATAATAAGGCATAATGAAAGGCGCTGTTTAGAAGTTGTCACTGTAGGTTAATACATAAATATATATAATCTGCTGATATGGCTTTTTTTAATGTCATATGTAATAGAACTCCATCTGAAAGAAACTGCAGAGGCATTTTTGCAATGGGAAATAGTTATTTGAAAAAAAAGTTGTTTTTAAGGAATAGCCTGATATTTATCTAATTGTTTTCTAATACATGACTGTTTGAGTAGATTAGATGTGATGCATGCATTGTAAATAAATGCGGGCTTATGGGAGTGTGATGGTGAAACAGACTTTTTGACAATGAAGCAAACATCATTACTTAATTAAGGTACTACACTGAGGTGAGTTGTGTTAATGTTAAAATTAAACCATACAGGTATTTCTGTCCAGGGTACAAGCGGCCGAAATGGGTTTCCTCAGGAGGGAGGCTGGCGTCCCCCTCAGAGATAGGGCGAGAAGCTCAGTCATCCATGAGGAGCTCGGAGTAGAGCCGCTGCTGGCTCCTTTCGCTGCGTCGAAAGGAGCCAGTTAAGGTGGTTTGGGCATCTGGTAAGCATGCCTCTTGGGCGCCTCCCTAGGGAGGTCTTCCAGGCACGTCCAGCTGGGAGGAGGCCTCGGGGAAGACCCAGGACTAGGTGGAGGGATTATATCTCCAACCTGGCCTGGGAACGCCTCGGGCTCCCCCAGTCGGAGCTGGGTAATGTGGCTTGGGAAAGGGAAGTTTGGGGTCCCCTGCTGGAGCTGCTCCCCCCGCGACCTGACATCGGATACGCGGACGGAGTTGGATGGAGGAAGGTATTTCTGTTAACCTTGTTTGAGTTTCTTCCCGGTTGGGTTGATTCTTTGACTGTTGAGACTAATGTTCGGTACACTAGCTTATTTTGCAGTGTGGGGAATACTGAATGTTCACAGCCAGTTGAGTTGGGGTCCTACACATTTCATTGGAAATCACACCTCAGACCTGTGCATTCTAGTTTGTCGGAGACCATTACACCAATCTTACAACATAGACTGTAATTAGCAAATAAAAATGTTATCTTTGGAAATTCAAATACAACCACTTGATCATAAATGATAATGGTTGTGCGTTTTCTACTCTGGTGTTTGTTCTAACTCCAATAATGTACTAAATAATATCTTCCCCAAGATACAAAGCATGCATTCTGATGCAATGTCTGCCAAAGACACACTGTCAACAGACTGTAATGTATAAGACATTCAGAACTAAGTAAAAGTAAAATCCTTGGTTTTTCTCCTGAGTTATTGGTAATTATTCAAGGTACAGGCAAATTGTGGAGAAAGCTCCAGTGCTGCTGGCTCCCCAGACTGTTGGCAGAGCTTCAAGCTGCTGAGAAATGAATTTATGAGAATGATCAGGGAAGCAAAGCTGGACTTACCTGAATTATCTGATAAACTGCTGCAGAAACCAGGCTAGTTACTGGAATGCCACACAATTGCCAACATCCCATTTCAGGCATTGTTGTGTGTGTGTGTGTGTGTGTGTGTGTGTGTGTGTGTGTGTGTATGTGTGTGTGTGTGTGTGTGTGAGAGAGAGAGAGAGAAAATGGCTTTTGGTTTATTTCTTCATTTTGTGATGCCTTCTATGTGATTGGTGTTTTGGGTTTGGGACACAGTGTGTGGACACACCCCATGGTGACTCTTTTCCACACCTAGCACCAATCCCAATCAGCGCACCTGTTAACCTGTTGCTCTATCATCTGCCTTCAAACACCAGTCTGACTTTCCTCTCTCTGCCGGATTGTTGCGCACCACTGAATATGCTCATTCGCCAGCCTTTGATTATTGTACCTAGTCTAGTTTTTTGTCGCTGCACTTACCTGTCTGACCTTTTTCCTGATGTGACTAACTGGAAATAACCCACCGTCGGAATCATGTGCTGCCATTAGCGATGCCACGTACTGGAACATTGAGTTTGCAGCCACACTGAGGAGCACAGCCCAGACCCCAATCCTTCTTCAGACCCAGCACCCCCCTGCCAGCTCACACTTCATTTTTTCATTAAAATATGATTCTTTACTACAAGGTCCTGTAACAAGTTCAGTTCTGTCCCCAAACATGATATAAATTGGGGATTTTAATGTTCTTTAGTTTTCCCTTGTTATCTTAACTAGGGCACCTGCTAGTGTTTTACTACATACTCACCATAAAACATCTTACACATCTAAGAGATGCTTAATCATTACTTAAATAGGCCCTACTATGCTTTTCCTTTTTATGTCATGTATAGAATGTCACAATATTGACCATGTTACAATGACCAAAGCTTTATTAATGAAGTAAACATATGTAAAAGTAATACCTATGAGCAAAAACCTCAGATTTTAGACACCTCTAATTTCAACAGTATGTCCTACTCTCAGCTCAAACTGACATCAGTTTATGCCAAATTTCTTTATACGGTTGTCTGCTTCAAGCACGTTACTGCATTGTTTACATTTCAAACACTGCTACATGCTAACACCAACACATGCTATAATGTTTTGCTAATGTCTCTCCAATTTCGGATCACAAAAACTGCTGAACATAGTTTTCTTACGGTAGAAAGTGCCACTATACACCAATAAATTCAGTCCCTGGCTGCAATGCGGATGTTACAGAGACAACGAGAGCACAGGCTGAAGACTTCCCAAATGCTGACCAATCAGAGCAGACTTTGCTTCTTCAGGAGGAAGGGGATTAAAGAGGCAGGAGCTAAAATGGAGGTGAATACGGGTGCAGCAGCAATGGACAGTATGAGAAAATAAAATGTTTTTAAAACATCAAAGCATACACACATTTGAGTGGAAACCCAAAATATGTAAAGTATCAACCTGAAAATGAGCACAATAAGGGCCCTTTAAAGATGTTTTTCATATCCCTGAAATGTGACAACTTATGATGCTTTGTCCTGAAAATGTATGCTGATGTGTTGAGCATCTGGTCTCATGTGTCTTAAAAACACTAGTTCTGAACATGTAGTTGTATAGTGTGATCTATTTGTGGAAGTTAAATCCTAAGTGGATATCTTTATTCCATATACAATCTGATTATTTAACATTTTTGCCTTGTGAAGGCACCCATCCAACAGCACGACAGGAAACTCACATACAGGCACAGTGTTTAATGTGAAATACTCTTTGTTTTTTTACACTCCGTCGGATTTTGGAACTCTTGTAGCTTGTGCTGGAGGATTACTGTGAGACAAACAGACAAGACAGCTCTTGAATGGACTGACGCAGTGGAGGAAACTTGTTTATGGATTTTGCTCATCACTCTCTGATACAAGTCATGTTTGTAGTTACATAAAAAGGCTTTTGCACAGAGCTGCTCTGAAGGCAGAAATGCTGAAATAATCTGATTGGCTGAGTGAAACATTAGTGGGCGGGGTCCATGAACCAGGCTAAACAACCAAATGATGAAAATGATTATTCTCGTTTTAGTTGGTATTTTTTTTTTTTTTTTTACAAATATTGTTATTGACTGAATAAAATCTGATGCTATAAGAACCCTTTTGCTTCACCCAAAAGTCCCCTCCTACTGTTTTTTTTTCCCTGCAGTCTAATCCTTTTCACTTTTAAACAAGCCTGCTGAGATTCAGTGACCTAGTAATTCCCCTTTCCTGCCTCAAAGGTTGCTGGTATATTTGTAAGCTTTTTTTTAGAATGCACTATTACACAAATTCCAAGAACAAGCTTGTATTGGAATTGCTGTGGAAATCACATGAATTGTGATGTTTCATGCATGCAAATGCTTTATCACACAACAATACCAGCTTTTGGGGCAGCCTCTAGCTCATCCAGTAAGAGCGTGCGCCCCGTTTAGGCTGAGTCCTTTGCTGCAGCTCGGGTTTGTGTCCGGCCTGCGGCCCTTTGCTGCGTGTCATCCCCCATCTCTCTCTCCCCCTTTCCTGTATATCCACTGTCACTATCAAGTAAAGAGAAAAGCCCCAAAAAACGATTCTTAAACAACATACCAGCTTTCTTGATAATCAGTGTGCTATGCTGCATGCATTTTCTTTTTCAAAACGCATCTAAAAATTCTAAGAAATGTCACCAGCTGTTCCTGAATACCTGCTTGCCTATAGAATATCATCTTTAAATATATGGCTCCAAATTCCATGTACCTTCTGCATTAAACAGCAAACAGAGTGGGACAGCCATCACGGTGTGTCTGTCTGTCACTGTCTGTTCCTCTGTGAGATTATGTAAGGAGGAGATTATATAACTCAGGAAATTCACATTAACACTTGACCTGTTGTTGCAAATCCTGCTCATGCTGCAGGTAAGAGAGGACAATAGAGAGCCATATCACAGAAAAAAGCAGAGATAACAAAAAGAAGGGAAGAAAGAGAAAAGAGTAGAGATTCATAAACACAGTTTCCCCAATTTTGTTTTGTTTGTTAAAGCTGGTGAGAATATTAGGATTCTGATGTAGAACGAATAATTCCACAGTGACTGCCTGAAAAATGGAGACCGCTTCCAAATGTGAAAGAGTTGCGTTTATCCATCACTGACTCATCACATAATGTTATGAACAAGTTAAAAATATATATATGCTCCCCCTTTTGAAATCCTTACAGTGGACATTGGAAATGTGATAGAGGTGGACATTAGAGTAGGGAAGCTATATTGTTTATTGTAGCATAATTGAACATATTCCTAGGTGCCAAAGTAGAAATCATGCTTTACATAACATTTGTTTGTGTGTGGTCCCATGCCAAATTTACATGGGATTGAAATCACTGACACAGACAATCGCTGTCTCCACAACAATGTCAAATTAAATCACCAACAAACTTTGCGCATGTACAACTTGTAAATACCATGTGAATAGGATTGCAGAGAGATACAGATAAACAGAGAGCAGATCTACAGCAATTCATAGACAGTGCAGTGCAAGACTGATACTTAGACAAACCAATGAAAAGCATAAAAACAAACACGCAGAATGGTTGCTAATTGTATGGAAGAAAAGCTTCACATACCTCCTAGTTTGGGGGCAAGCAGTATGAGATAAGTCCTTCACACCAATTTACAGAGTGTTCTCATGGGTGATCAGCATGGCTTGAAGTGTGGGCATGTGTTTGTGTGAGCTCTCTTGTTAAGCCTGAGGGGCAGCAGACAGAATGACAGAAAAGAAGATAAGCTGCGGTGACCTCCGTCCTCTCCTCTTCCTCTCTGCCTGTTTAACCTTCCTGTCAGACCCATGGGACGAGCGCTTGCTATGCTGTGCACTCTACGGTGAGAGTGTGCTGCTGCAGGTGGTACGCCGACCTACGAAAGAGTGTGTGCTCGCGCCTTGCCTGTTTGTGTTATGAGGTGACAGATGTTTTATCATTAGTGGGTTCATTGAGAGACGTATTTTCACATATTTTGTTTGACCTTGCGCATGTGTGCCTCTTCCGTCTTTACAAAAAAGCCGCTGCATATAAATATAAGTCTGGGAAATGTGCTTATAGTAATCTTATCTGCGGTACAAACTTCAGATCCCGTTCACTGTAAAAAAAAAAATACATACATATATAATTTATCAGGGATAGTATAGATGTGCTAGAAACTATATATTTTGCAGCAAGCTTTTTATCTGGACCGAATAGATACAAAACATGACCCTGAGGCATTCCACCTTAGCCACGTATTCTTGCCATTTATCTGATGCATTTATAATCTTGGCAGGGTGGCATGTTGGCTGAGACAATATTTGTCATTTGAAGTCATCAAAACAAAACAATGATATTCAGAGACACATTTCAATTTAGTAAAACTAAATCTAAATGTTTTACATATAACACATACAGCATGTGTTTTGCCAGTTCATACGGGCTTTGCTATAGGGTATGACATGAGATTAAAATTAAATGAGCATCATTTTACAATTGAATCTGGGATTGTAACGCAAACACACTGCAGCAGCCATTAAGTTTGAGGTAGGAGTCGGGGGATGGTGAGACTCTATAATGCTGTTATCTCTTTGTGCTACAATTGCAGTATCAGGTGGGATGCAGTGGATCATTTATGCCAAGGAAGCCAATCTTCCCTTCATCCACTCTTTAAAAATGCTTTCGTCATTGCTGTGAGGAGGAAGCAGAGAGGGAGTTTCGTGAGTTGCCTGAAGCAAAAGAATTTGAATTCTGTGAGAGTTTCAGTTTGCTTAAGTGCTACAGGATCTGGCCCATGTTTTTGTCTCACTTTCCTCTCTCTCTCTGACTTCCTAAATTGCTTATTTCTTCTTTTCCGTTGACTCTCTATATCCACTTGTTTGTCTAACTTTATGTAATGTAGAATTTGTGGAATTGATGACCTTGTTTATGTATCCCTTTTAGTCTTTGGATGTGCAAAAGATAAGACAGAAAAACACACATCACACACACCTTAACTGACACATGAAGTTATGGACATGTCAGCGTTGCCAGGAGATTCTGGCTTTGGTGCTCTCTCTGGACTGCAGGTCTTGTTTGTAGAAAGAATTGAAACATACATTTCATTCTCTTTTCCTGTTTTTTTTAAAACTAAATGCCATGATGGGCACTATGTAATATTACAGTGTGTGTGCGCGCGTCTGCGTGTCTGTATGTGTGTGTGACAGTAAGTGTTTTGTGTTGTCTAACTGACTATCAGTCATCAGACAGTGTGGCAGACTTGTGAAGCAAATGAGCTTCGCAGCACTTTAGTTGTAACACAGCTGTAACCATACGGATATAATCAGAAATTATCTGTATGAAATACAATTATTACATTGCTCCAACATTAAGTTGTTACGCCCACCACAAATCTTCAACAACATTTATGGTGTCTACTGCATTCTCAGCTCAACACATTATCAACCAATTGGCAAACTGCTTAAGAAACACACGCTCACAAGTGCCAGATTTATGCTCCTTTATCTAGGATGGTGACTTCTTCAATATATGAACCAATTCCATTTTAATCTTTTAATTTCATCTCACAAGCCTTACATATAATAAATGACTGGTGCAAATTTGCATTTTTGACAAATAAGGCTACATTGTGAAGACCAGGTTTTAAAGACCAATCTTATTAAAACTTCACAATGGCAGTTTTCTTTATTTACATAATCCTCTCTGGGAGTCCAGTGTGTATGTATGTAGTCATCAGTTTCAATATAAATAATCAACGTCTCATGCAGTACGACACTGTTGCGGATGAATCATGTATCTCTAAGAAAAATTCTCTTTGTATGCATTCATATTTATATCACTTACCTCAAGGGTTGAGGGGTTATCAAGCCCAGAATTCTACGTCAGACATATTTATATAGCATTTTGTCTCATCAAAAGGGCTTTGCAAAAATGAAGGGACGCCAAAGACGGAAACACAAGAAACACTGCCAGAGCTTGTGTGTGCATGTGACTGCGCATGCATTTAAGTCCTCTCCACTTAATCTCCTTTCTGCCACTTCAGCAGGCACCATCACTGTACGCTTGACAGTGATTTTATCTTGCAATTCATAAAATGGTTGACTGGATGGCAGATTGGATTTTGTTCGTTTTAGGTACACTTAATCACTAGTATATACTGTTTTACAAGGACAATGGCAATGGTTTTACAAGTCTTCCGATCATTGCAACTGACTCAGCATATTCTCATCAATTGGTTCATATGATATCAAACGATAACTTATTTACAACAATTTGTATAATTAAGAAATTACAGCAACTGTTCACTGTTAGCCACCAAAAGGTGACTGTGACATGGTAATGGTCACCATGAGGTGACGGTCATGACAGCGGGCAGAGTAGTTAAGTTTAAGCACAAAAAGGTTACTGTGAAACAGCAACGGGTTGGGGGTTAGGGTTGGGTTAGGGTTGGGGTTTAAGGGTTCTGGGTAATATTCTTTTGCACTGACCTGCCGATCCAGGTGTGATGATGGAAGTGAATGTACACTGGAGCAGACTTCAGGGTTGGCGGCACGAGTGGTAGAGTCTCACCTCGGGGTTCAATCCCCAGGCAAAAGCCTCAAGCAGTGGTCATGGTTACCATAGTCTATATACATGAGGTTCAACTTCCGCGATTGCTCCTGTCCAGCAGGAAATTCCGTCGGATGCAAGTATTTTCCATTTCCTTCTGCTTTCTTTGTGTGAAATTCGTTGGATTAATGAGAACTATTGTCAACTGTTCTTCAGATCTCTGCGAGGTAAATTGACAGAGCTAGCTAGACTATCCAATCTGAGTTTTCTCTGGCACTCGACTTTGCAGCGGCTCTATGCAGCGTTTAGCCATCATGACGATTCTAATTGGTTAAAAAAAATTGAAGGAGGGTCTGGCAAAGCGAGACTATGGTCACCATGAGACAGTCATTACAGCAGTAGAGCAGGTAAGTTAATGCACTAAAAGCTTACTGTGAAACAACAATGGGTTAGGGTCTGGGTTAAAACACTAGTCCCCATGAGCATTACTTCTGGAAGACGAACATTGGATACCTGGAAGAAATCTTTGGTTTTATCATTGTTTTAGGACCTATTTACCACCCCAATCTCCTCCCTATGCTGATTTCCACAGTCCCATACCAGGTACTCAGGTCATAATTACCACAGACAGTATAGAAAGGGGAACTTACAGCAATAAATAGCCTACTTGGAATACATATGAAAGAAATACAGTTTTATTACTTTTCATAGCTATATGTATGAAGAGTTCATAAGAACAGCCTGACTTACTGCTGACATTTTTGTATTATGTGATCACGTTAATGTGTGCGCAGCCATGGGGAAATTCAAATGAAAAAATGTTGGGCCCCTTAATTTTGAGAGAAAGTGCAGAGTGTATTAGCTGACATATTAAAGCATGTAGTGTACCCTAGGGATTCATTCAGCAATGTTAGCAATGTTCCAGTCTTACTTTTACATTTTGCCTAATTAAATAATATTGCAGGCAAATGCCGCATATTGTAATACACTATCAACTACAATCCTACTGAAGAACGCCCTTTGGGGCATCACTGAGAACTGACATAGTATATACTTACACATTATGTTTTTGCTGTGTGTGTCATGTGTCCTTGTGTACATCCTTTTTATTGTAAAGATACATGTGTGGCTTTTATGGCTGTGAGCAAATGGAAGTTTTTAGTAAGGTGTGTATATACACAATCTTGCACACACAGTCTAATATCTGCCAGTCTGTCTCTACCTGCATCTGCTGTCAACTGATAAACTACAGTGGTAACAGCAGACATATGCAGGTTGATTAATTTCCCCAAGGTAAGTAAAGAATACACATAGACTCACACACACACACACACATACACCCACACAATGGATTTAGACCTAATATGCTGAACAAAGAATACAGAGTCTTATCTGGTGGAGGATGTCTTGGCTTCTTCATTACGAGTGAAAAGGGCATCGGGAAAAATACATGTTTTCCCTCATTTACCAATGGATGGCTAAGCCTCAAAACCCTCAATATTAATATATTTGCTATACCAGTATGGCTCTAAAATGGACCGTGTCTTTCATATTTAAAAATAAAAAGTCAACAAATAAATAAATGGACTGCAAAAATAAATAAGCACACAATTCATTGTCCCCAAAAAAATACAATGAATCCTAATAAATTGTTGGTAGAAATTAAATTATACAGTGAGACATAAATGTATATATCTCTTTTAATTAGTTCTTTATTTATTCACCTTTGTATCAAGATCTTATTAATGGAATTATTGGGCCGATTCTAGGATCAGACCTTTATTTCATTCCTTACTTATTTTTTAAATGTATTTACAGTGTGTTTTAATTTTTTTTGTCTGTTTTTAAAAAAAAAAAAAATTGTTTTTATCCTATTTATTTTCACCTGAGATTTATTTCTGCCTGTCACTTTTACATTTCTGCCTGTCACTTTTACCATTTCTACATGCATTTCTGCCTCATTATGCAAATGTTTGCAGGAAGATGATAACATGGTAAACATTATACTGCCCATTGGTTGGTTAGCATTTTAATCCTGACATTAGCATTCAGCTCAAAGCCAGCCTCACACAGATGGCTGCTAGAAATTGTCAGTGAGCTCAGGCATTTATGCATGTTTTTGAAAAAATGCATCTTATAGTTTGACTTTATAATTTTTTGGTTTAAACGCTCTGACAGAAAAGATGTTAGTTTCAGTCAGAGCTTTGAAAACTTCAACCTTTGTCGTTTGTCCCCTGCTCTCAGTGATGCAGCCATGCAATTCTGATTATGCAGTTTCTCTATTGCAAGTCAGTAATGTTTATTTTTCTGACCAATGCTGCCTTTGAAATATACAACAAACAGCGGCGTGGAAGACTCGGCAGGGTTACCATAGTAACAGGGGTCTCAGTTAACTACATAAAACGTGTATTTGTCTGTTACATTAAGGCGACGTGTCAAATGTTTATAGCGTGGTTTAATATCGAGTGATAGGCGTATCCTCCCTGTCTACCATATGAGTTACATAGGAGGTAGGGGAGAGCCGGGACAGTTGAAACACTTTTTAATTAAACATAATTTACAAAGCGGTCGTATCACACTGAAAGCTGATATTTTGTCACTAGCAACCTACACGTGTCATCTGTCAAATACAGTTGCATTTTCAGCTTTGAACAAAACCGTTGAGGAGTTATTACCGCAAAAGTGGGACGTGCGTAGTTTCATCCGTCCCTCCTGGACGGGACGGATGAAACAGCATGCGGGGATGAATGAAACATACAGTTTAAGCCATATAAACTTCCAACAACTTTAATATTTTACTGTATATGATGGATGGCACTTCCAAAAGGTGTTAATTTAGATATCATGCACTGTGGATGATTATGACATTTTTATAGCTAGAACAGTTGGTTTTTCCATTTATATCATGTTTCTATTGTGGAATATGTCGTTTCACTAGGTTTTTACGTGGGTTATACCACTGGACATAAAAATAACGCGCCCCAGCCCGTCAGTCTCCATAGGATAACATGGGAAAACTCGACCCCCCCCTACCTGGTGGGCTGAAATATATTTTCATCTTTCTAAAACTGCTTTTCCATGTCTCACCTCCTTAAATAATTGTATAAACACAGATATTTGTGCATTTACTTAAAATCCATGGAGTTCCAGCCAGGTCGGGGACAGTTAAAACAGCTGTTTCATCTGTCCCGACATAGACACATGTCATTACAGCCTGTTTTTTTTGCTTCTCATGTAAACAAGCATGCAATACGAAAGTCTGGGATTGTGGAGAACACTAACTGGTCTACTGAATGAGCATGTAGTCAAACCTTTAAATGAAAAAACCCTCGTTAATAATCGAAAAAAATGTGACCGCTAATGAAGTTTACTTTTGACCATCAAAAAGTCGTTTATCGGCTGTAACTCCGATAAAAAGGAAATAACAGGGAGATATTTGGCTGATAGGAGGAGGGTAACATGCTCTATGTTCAGAACTAAGGAAGTCTGTCTATCATCATTGTACTCGGAGAAAACTGGAATGTTTCATCCGTCCCGTTTCAATCGTCCCGCTCTCCCCTACTCAAATATCAGGCCGTTTTTTCACCTGATATTTGGGTATCCCCTATGTAACTTTTGATAAACAACAGCAAACCTCTCCAAATTGTGTCAGGTTGTTTATTGTGACCTATTAAACACACAAAATAACACCCATGATGACAGGACAGACCCTTTGCATGTTAGGGATGGGATACATAAAATATCAATATCATTTTTCACCTGACATGACTGCATGTCAGGAGCAGAGCCGGGCTGAGCTGACGTGGGGCTCCGCGTCCGTCTGTCCTCAGTCTCTTATCTCTCTCGCTCTCCACCTCTCCTCTCCGTCGCTCCGGTAGCAACTGTTGAGGACGGAGCCGGGGCTTTGCCGTGCACGAACACACACATTTAGTGCCTGGCCGCATGCACACGCACTCCAGGCGCAAATTTCTACTGGCGATCAGGCGCGCCAAGCGCGTGGGGTTTTCCCTTGCTAGAAGCGGCCGGGAGTGGGTTGTCTGTCTCCAAATCCACTCCTCTCTCTGGCTTCCTGTCGCACATCAGAAGAGACAGAATGATAACAACCGCAGTTCGTTCAAAGAAGGTTGCACTACAATAACCCGATGAAATTTAGCAGGTGGATGTTTAGAATAAATCCGATGGAGAAGTTCTAAGTTGTGCGCCCGCTTCTAACGGCGAACAGGTTGATTAGTATTTCTCACGGCGTGTGTGTGTGTGTGTGTGTGTGTAACCTATGTGATGGCACTGCATGAAGGACTATCATCAATATCAATATCAATATCCTTTTTTCACCTGATATTTTATGTATCCCATCCCTAACATGCAAAGGGTCTGTCCTGTCATCATGGGTGTTATTTTGTGTGTTTAATAGGTCACAATAAACAACCTGACACAATTTGGAGAGGTTTGCTGTTGTTTATCAAAAGTTACATAGGGGATACCCAAATATCAGGTGAAAAAAACGGCCTGATATTTGAGTACCTCCTATGTAACTCATATGGTAGACAGGGACAGGGAGGATACGCCTATCACTCGATATTAAACCACGCTATAAACATTTGACACGTCGCCTTAATGTAACAGACAAATACACGTATTTATGTAGTTAACTGAGACCCCTGTTACAATGGTAACCCTGCCGAGTCTTCCACGTCGCTGTTTGTTCCGTTTAATTCAAAGTGCAGCAGTTAAACAATTCGAAGGGCAGCACAAGCTCCGCTCTGTGCATGCGCTCCCGGCCAGGGGATACACGAGTACATTGGCACGACACCGCTGACTGAAACACACGTTCTGTCAGAGCGTCTAAACGAAAAAATTATAAAGTCAATACTTATAACGTTAGCATTGTTTTCAAAACAGTTGCTAAATGCCTGAGCTCACTGACAACTTCACCGTAGCTAGCCATCTGTGTTGTGTCTGTGGCCGGTGGCATGTAAATTCGACAGAGGGAGTAAAATGCTAACCAACCAATGGGCAGAAGTTAACTCCTTAAGACCAGCCCCTTCCTCATTTGCATAATGAGGCAGAAATGCATGTAAAAATGTAAAAGTGACAGGAAGAAATGTAAAAGTGACAGGCAGAAATAAATACCAGGGGTGAAAATAAATAGGGTAGAAAATGCAACGGAAGAATAAAACAGACAAAAAAATTAAACACACACAGAAATAAATACATTTAAAAAATAAGTAAGGAATAAATAAAGTTGAAGATTATAACGGACAATAAATAAATAAGGTAATTATTACAAAGGTGAATAAATAAAGAAGCTAATTAAAAGAGATATATACATTTATGTCTCACTGTATAATTTAATTTCTACCTACATTTATTTCTTCATTGTATTTTTTGGGGCAATTAATTGTGTGCTTATTTATTTATTGAGCATTTATTTATTTCTGTATTTATTTTTAAATATGAAAGACACGGTCCTCCATATACCAGCAGTCTGGCTCTAAAATGGTTATGTTGAGGGGTTTGTCAGTTCACCATCCTGATCCAGACTGAAAAGTCAACAAATACAGGATATTTGGACTGCAGTGAAAATCAGTACAGACATTCATGGTCCCCAGAAGATGAATCCTAATAATTTGTTGATCGCCTGACTGACTCCTCTAGCGCTAGCTACAGGTCAAAGCTTTCACTTAACCAGTGGAATATATCAAGATCGAATTAATGGAATTAGGGCCGATTCTAGGATCAGACCTTTAGGGGGGCTCAGCCCCTAATATGACACGGATACAGTGCTTTGCAAAAAATTTAACAAAAAAAAAATGTTTTTATCATTATTTTTAGGGGGCTGAGATGAGATGAAAAAGGTCTAAAATCGCCCATGAATGGACCATTGTGTAGTGCTAATTAGCAAATGTTTGCAGTAAGATGATGAACATGGTAAACATTATACCTACTACACATTAAGATTGGTGTTGTGAGTGTTAGAATCCTGACATTAGCATTCAGCTCAAAGTACAGCCTCACACCACTGCTAGAAATTGCTAGACTCTGTCTTACTGATGCATGATGAGTAGCCAAAGTCATCTGTAGTTTGATCGTTGCACACATTTTGTGGCCTTAAACAGCTAAACAGAAAAGATGTTAGGTTACACAGAGCTTTGAAAACTTCAACCTTTGTCAGTTTGTTCCTGCTCTCAGTGATGCAGCCATGCAATTCTGATTATGCAGTTTCTCTATTGCAAGTCAGTAATGTTTATTTTTCTGACCAATCAGCCAATGAAATATACACAAAAGCCTTTATGTCTGCATCTGCATCTTAGAACAGTGAACTATATTGTTACAACTGCTCATTGCACATTGAAATGCAGTTCTAGCCTACGGGAAATATAATTTGTATTTTCAGGCATATTCTGTCAGAAGGTATAGAGGTCTTAAGGAAAAGGAGAGTGCAGGCTACAATTTACCTCAACATTAGAATTGCTGAGCGGCTTTGCTACGTGCAGCAAATTGGTTACACCTCACTCAAACATGACATAAAAACAACACAAATTGTTGGGTTACAGGAGCTGGCAGGTGGAGCTAGAACAGGGATTAGTTACAATAACATCCAACAGAGCTTGGCAGGGTGATCTTTGGTATTTCAAAGCAGTGGTGGTGTGTTTCCCACAAGTATTTTTGTGTCACTTTGATAAGGTTGTTTCTATTTTTGTTTAATACCATTTAGTACACTTAATAGTCACTTAGACTACAGATAACATACTAAACCACTGTTGGTATACAGTTGAAATACATTCTTATTTCTATCCAAATGTTTGCTCCAAATTGCTAATTTTGGCTGACTTTCCCTGACAAACACATACAAGGCCAATAAGCTGGGACATGAACAACAGATGACTCAGACAAATGTCAGTAATGTGTAATCTTCCCCTCATCTCGTGAATCAGTCTGATTTACTCTCCTCTAAGCCCCTATTATCCCCTTTGACATCCATCCACCTTGTCCTTCCCCTCTTACTTATTTTCCTTACTCCCTACTCCTTTTCTCCTCTTCTGATTCCCTGCATCCATTCCATATTTTCCTGTCCTTAATTTGATTTTGTTTGCTCTTTAGATCATCACTTACCCCTTACCTTCCAACTCTCTCTCTTAGTTAATCATTTTGGTCGATCAATATGGGTTGCACAACAATGCAGTGGGTTGCATTCCGTAAGCTCACTGCCTCAGCAGAAGTATGTTATTGTCTGATCATATTTCAGAACAAATTAATTAATCTAACCGTTAAAACAAGCTATTGAAATAGACATTAAACCCAGAAGATCAGAGCTACTTTATAAAAAATAAAACAACAAATGGGATGGATTTATTTCTAAAGGTAAGATGCATGTTATTTATTTATTAAAGTAAAATGCTAATTGCATGTCCATTCACAGTGATGCATTGCGATTTTAGGTGTATTGAACATGTGCTAATCTGATGGATATAAATCGATTTACAGTGACATACAGTCCTACCTGTAAACCCTTATACAGGACAACAAAAGAAAAGTCATCAGCTGAGTGGGAATCCTGCAAGCTCATCAAATGTGCTGCTGCCATGTCAGCTACAGGTGTATATTATATGAAGGCTATTGGCTGTCTGGTTTTATGTGCAATAATTAACAAGCCTTCGGATGGTGTGCATTCCATGATTATCCTGTGGATTCTACTGGGAACGGGACGTCTATTATTGACCATGTCCTGTTATTTGGACCTGGTTAAATACCCTTAGTAAGGGCAAGTGTAGTTACGGAGGAACATGGCCGATATTTTCATACAATATTACTTGACCTACAGGTAGGTTAAAGAAACAATTGTTGGAATGCAGCTCTTGCTTGCTTTACTTTAGTGCAGTGGTTATCAACTTGTCAATTGCGATCCACGATCGATATTTGTAGAGGTAGAAGTTGATCACAGGGGGTTTGACAATTTTCACTAAAAGGAACGTTCTCCAAAAGTGATACCCAGGTTGTGATAGGTTAATGCCAAATCAAAGCAATCGCTGTTGCTGATGTTTTGTATTAAAAAGTTTGCATATGCAGATCACATTAAGAAATGTATTGATCAATGGTTAGGTGCTCTCTAGTATCAGCTGCTTTCAATGGAACTGTGCCTTTACATTGTGTTGACATTGTGCTGACAGGGGTAGGAAAATAAACCAAGCACTTGTCTTCCTCCTGTGTTTACACTCTCATTACACCCAGGTAGAATATTGTTGAAAAGGTAAGAGGAAAGTTAAAAGGGGAGAGAGAAAAAGAGAAAAGAAAGAGAATATAAATGAAAGGGGAAGAGGTTGAGCCACAGGAGGAAGAAAGAGGTTTACAGAAAGGAAAGGATGAGACAGAGAGAGAGAGAGAGAGAGGAGGACAGAGAGGCAGAAGCACTAACTGAGGGGGAGAGCAGGTTGTTGGCTGAGCTCCAATGAACTCATTGAAGAGGACCCTGCTGTCAACTTGTATCACTATGACAGACAGCGGACCTGCCTCTTGGGGGCTTGCTAAGACACACATGCACACAGAGACACACATGCACGCACACACACAAAAACATACCTATAAACCAAAATAAACATGCAGACATACACACTCGCAAAGTCACACATAAACATGAAGACATATAATATGTTCTACGTCTAAACACTGTGATACGTACACTGATCAAAAGTATACACTTTTGTTTTTGCCTCCATTTTTTATGTAAATAAAAGGTTTATTTCTCTCAAATATTGTTCATGAAACTGTCAGGTTTTCAGACCCCTCCAATACTGTAAAACTGCATTTTTTCGAGTGGCCTTTTATTGTGGCCACTCTAAGGCACACCTGTGCAATAATAATTCTGTCTAATCAGCATCTTGATATGCCACACCTGTGAAGTGGATGGATTATCTCGGCAAAGGAGATGTGCTCACTAACACACATTTAGACAGTTTTCTGAAAAGTATTTGAGAGAAATAAGCTGTGAATGAGCTGCCGGTCATTTCAGCAGACATTACAGTTAAGCTTACGCAACTAAAAGTGAGTTCAGGACAAAAGTTGTGGTTTGGATTAAAACACTCCCACAAACACAAATTTCCTGGGTGAATGTATACAACAGAATGGAATGCTTTCAATTTACAGTGCATTAGTTAATGTAGCTTTTTTGTGAATGGTTGATGAGAACAGCCTGAGGCACACAAATGGAATGACATACTGTATATAATATGCACTTGTCCAGCCCACAAGAATACACAATTTCAAAAAGTGTTCATCAAGGGTCAAAACACACACACACAAATACATACACTGTTTGGATCAGTGTTTTTTTAAAGGGTGTATGCATACCTCTAAGGGTACTTTAGTGAACTGTAGGGGGTACGGTAGATTTAAAAATAAAAAAAACATTTGAGTCACGTAGTATTCCTAAAATAATTACACTGTATAATAATGAATGGATTTAGTGATTCTAAACATTTGAAATGTAGCATTTAAGTGTTTTTCAGTTACAATGTGTTTTGTAGTAAATCAGACATTGATGGCACTGTATTATGCCTCTTTGTGCCTCAATTGTCTTGGGCAGTGCGGCGAGTGGAGTGACGGTGCTGCAGCAAAATAGCGTCGGGAAGGAACTTGTTTTGGTGGAACATGTGTGCGTTTAAAGGTTGTTTTTGTCGTGCAACAGAAAACTCAGACTGGACAGATAGTCTAGCTAGCTGTCTGGATTTACCCTGCAGAGATCTAAGGAGCAGTTAACCATAGTCTTCATGAATCCACCGGAGTTTAAAATGCCAACACAAAGAAAAGCGGAAGGTAACGGAAAAACAAAAACGGACACCCGGCAGAATTTCTGGCAGAACGAGAGCAATCCCTGACCTAATAACCTAAACCTAATGCTAACCTTAACCCTGAAATAAAGTGTTGATAAAGAAGTGAGGACCAGCCAAACTGTCATCACATACATACAGACACACAAACAAGTATCATTTGTCTGATCAATGATGGATGTCTGTCCTGCAGTGTGATAACACACACTGCTTCTGCTCGCCCCTCTGTGTAATATGATCCCATGAGAGCCATCTGTCTCCAGTTTCCGTGACCATGTGTGAGCAGAAACCATTTTTTGCTTCCTTCCCTCTTTGTTCCCGACAATGATGACTCCTCTGACCTCCCATGTTCCAGTGTGCACTCCAGGACACTCTAAGCAATCAGACATGGAGTTGGTGAGGTAAATCCTGTTACAACCCGTGTCAAGCAATTAGAAAGCCCAATGGGAACTATGGTGGCTTGAGATGGGATCCAGATCACTCCTTCAGAATATCTGCGATAGAGTATTTTTCTGTCTGTGACCATGAGTGTGTGTGTGAGAGAGGTTCTCTGTTTGCACTCATGTTTGTATGTGTGTATGTCATGAAAAAGGCAGGTTAAATAGAGAGATCAAAGTCATTACGGATCAATAACCAAACTCTTTTTTTCAAACATTCAGCTTGCTCAACTATCTTGTCATCCAGCTCTCTGTCAACCCTCAGAAACTAAAAATCATAGATGTCCTGTCCTCTGACATGCTCTTAGCATGTGACCCCACTTTGCACGTTTGGTTCAGCATATACATTTCTATGTGCTGTCGTATGTCAACACTTTGTACGTTGAAAATAAAAAATGTATGAACAGGCAAAAATGAAATGTCATATTTGTAAAAGCATTCTGATATTACCCCGATGTAATACTTCCACAACCATAATCTTGTCATTTCAATCAGTCTTCTACTAGAAAGCTCGCCTGGTTTCAGACTTCTGAATAGCGGCCTGCATTTCAGTATTCATTTTAGCATTTCAATTATGTTTTCTTGGAGATTAACTGAGCCAATCAGAATTAGCATCTTCCTGTGCCAGAACCAGATTTCATTCTGAACAAAAAAAGCAACAAGTGTGGGATGAGAATAACACAGCTGCCCAGGTTGTATGTTGACTTACATAAATAGCAGTTCTTAAATTGACATATTTCTTTGATCATAGTAAACCGCTCTTAGCAACCACTACAGAACTGAAAATGATGTTGACGCAATGGAAACATTAGTAACTACTGATTGGAAAGCATTGAAATAAAATAAAATAACTCAACAAAAGTAAATAGTCAAATAGTCAAAGTAAAAAAGCCATGCTACTAGAAAGCACTTTGCAGTTCTAACTTGAGAAGTGTTATTTAAATAAAAACATATCTACATAAGGTTCAGTTGTAAAGTGAAGCGAGCAGTTAAAACTTGTGTACATGAATCTAAATTTCATCACTTCATCACATAAATTTCATCACAATATTTTAGCATTGTATTGTTTTGTTATCGTAAAGATACAATAACAGCAACCAAATAAAGAGAAAAGTGAGAGACAGAGACAGTTATGTGAAATGTTGACTGAAAGTGTGCAGGGATTTAGGGACATTCACGTTAACTATATATTGTTTTTGCTCCAGAGGCCACATCGCTAATGACTAAACCGTCTCTGACTCTGTATTGTTTTCTAGAAAGAACATCTGCTCCAAACAATAATTGTTTGTTTTGCCAATAGTGGCATTCCCATGTGTGTTAATTGAAATTGACTGTCAGAAAATCAACTTTGGTAGACTGAACATAAACAGGTGTTTGTGTCCTTTGATATGTCTCTTTCACTCTCCTTATCTCTAAATTTTTGCTTTTACTTTTTCTTGTTGTTGAATGCACACACACAAACACACACATATAGGACATCTTCACTGCCTGTATTCTGCCGGGCTGTGATTATCACAACAATAGCTTTCTTTAACAGGGTTAAAATAATAGCTGTCAGGCAAGTTGCATATGCTATCTTATCTTTTCTGTTTCCATGCCGAATAGTACCATTGAGCTCCACTGAACTTTTAAACAATCCCTCTGGAAAACTTAACTTATTGAAAAAGATTCTCTCCTTTCAATATTTTTATTAGGGCTGTCCACGTTAATACAAATTCATGGGAAAATCGGGTGTTTTTGCAACTTTAGCATAGACGATGTTGATGTTTTATCCAACTTCAGTAATATCTTCTGCCTCACGTTCGGAAGACAGCTCGGCTCGTTCACCAGAGCAGCTTTGACCATAAGGGACACAACCGCCTTCAGTGGTGTTTGTAGTCATGGTATAGCATCTAACCAATCAGATGAGCAAGATTACAGTGTGGTAGTGTGACTCAACGGATGTACATTGCTGGGGTAAAGCCTGACATCTGGCGTGTGTGATATCTCTGCTATCTATTTTGCAAGAGCACCGTTGCTTCATCTGGGCTTAGCGTCGCCCAGGACGGTTGTGATTGGGTTGAAGGAATACAAACAAGCCAGAGGTTTTTTTTTCTCCCCTTCTACCAGTAACCATAGCCAGACCATACTCCAGCGCTGTGGACTGAGGTCGGTCATATGGGATTGTATCTGCATTCAAAACAAAAACACATTAATGGTAATTGTGCAGCACTGTAATTTGATACATGACATGTATCTCTGTATGGGATACAGGTCAGGAATTCTGCATCTCCCATACAGAGATGCAGAATTCAATAACAAGTATGTTCAATTGAAATGTTTACTGTACAAATGAATGAATGAATCTCATCAATTCATTGACTAATTAGCCCAATTGTTTAGGCCAACTACAGTATATCATGTTGATTATGACGGAACATGAGGGAATTTCAGTGCCTCTGAGTATTAATTAGATGCTTCTTAGTATACTGTAGGACTGACATGATTAGTACTGTAGATAATCAAGTGCTGTGCACCTTGAAGTGCAGTAGCCCTTGCTGACTGTTGATGAAAACATGCGGATAATAACACCTGATTGTAATGTCTCTGTACTAAACATGGTGCTCTGAAGTGGATATTTTTCAATATTTCTAATTAATAACTTAGATTAATACAAATAAGAAACACGCACCCAGTGAACTCTGTGTTGTGCCAGCTTGTCCCTCTCCAATAATCATGTTGCAGCTCTCTTTAGGCTGTCAAGTTGTTTTAAGCTGAAAGCCCAAATCACCCCAAAAGCCCAAAAGCTTTTGACTGATGAGTCCCTGTTTCACTTCTCATCTCCAAAGTAATGCACCAATTATTGTTTTTGCAAGCTTTTACACAACAATCTCCACATGAGCCCACAGGGTTGAACGTGTGAAATCTTTTGCACACAGCACGCCAGCTCTGCTGCACATTTAACATCTGCAATGTACGGTTCCCCCAACCCCCTCCTCATGACCCATCCCATTCTCCAGCTCAGCTGGCATCAAAGACTGCGGGAGAGAGAGAGAGAGAGAGAGAGCGAGAGAGAGCGCTGCCCCAGTGCCAAGGCAGTTGGATAGTGATGAGTGATCCACGATGTGTTCAGCATACTAAACACCAAAACAGGGAATTTTAATTCTACATCTGGCCCTTGTTCAGAAGCCACAGTTCCTCCTTTCCTATTTCCATTTTTTATTTACGTAATCTCTTTTCACTTTCATTGCCACCATTTCAATTTCTCTTTTTTTGATTTTCCTGCCTTTCTTTTCAATTTGTCTGTCTCTCCAGTGTCCTATTTCTACTTTCTCTCCTTTTTTTAAAACTCTGCCTGCCCATTAGTAGCAACTCCGGGTTCAGTGCCTTGCTCAATGACACTTTCAAACTACCAACCTTGTGATTCAAGTGAGAGAGATGGTATGCGTGGGAAGACTTTTACACAAATAAGCAAACAATCCCTGAGCATGCAGCTTTTCTAAACTAATTAATATGGCAATGGGACACACACACACACACACACACACACACATGCACAGGCACACACATAGCCAGAGCATTTCTTTACATATATGTCATTTGTGATTTTGTGAAGTTCTTTAACAGCATAACTTTAACTGCCTCTCTTTGTACATCCTGACTTGAGTCCAGTATTTAAATGGCTAGCTGACTTACTAATTACCAGTAACCACCTTTTTAGCCTTCTTTTGAAATATGTAGCACTCTTTGAAAAATATTCAAATATTAGTTTAGATTTGTTTAAATTTCATTACTTTTTTGTAGGAACTACTGTATGCTATAGGTTCCCTGTGGAGTTTGAGAGTTTACACTATGGAGCTGTTTTTCTATAAGTGTGTCCTCTTTGTTTATATATTGCATGTGCAGTAGTATCAATGCACATACGGGGGACGTGTTACACATTACTGCCAATTTTTTCACACTATTCAACTGATTCACAGATGTTGGTAATAGGTTGGTAATGTTGCAATATGCCAACAAAAGAGAGGGATGGGGCAGATGCAAGCTAGTAAACATGAATAAGAAACAATGCTGGATTTAAAATCGACTTTGAAAATATTTTATATGAAAGGAAATGCATCGTTTGTTAGACCCCAAGGATACATACAATACATTTCGGTGAAAAACACTGAATGTAAACTTAGGAATAGACATACAAGCTTTAATAATCCTCTTTTTTTCTAAAAAGTATATTTACCTTGCAAAATGTTTGACTTTTCTAACCTGCATTACTGTAAATCCTGTCTGTAAAACCAAGAGAAGCTGAAAACTGCTGACATCTGTCTAATTACAGAAATCCATTTGATTTTCTGTTATTATTTAATAATCCATAATGGAACTTTAAAGTGACTCTTTAGACAGAGTGAAACATGTGACCCAGTCTATCCTTAAGTTTATGAAAATCTGCACTCTAAAGCTAATGATTGATTGCAACCGATTGCAACTGTCATTTGGCGTGTTACAGTGTTTGGCAGGTTGGACATGGTTATGACATGCAGCTCCACTAATCAATAATAAGGAACATGCATTTGAGTTGACTGTACTGTATGCACTGTATGTGTTATGTGATCACACACATTTTCTCACTGTAGTCTACTATGTTCATGTTTGTGTGTTTCTGTATGTGTGTGAATGTGTTTAATGCACTTTTTGCTGATTGCAGTGGTGATGCATGTGAGCTGGCCCACAAGTAGAAATAACAGATTTATGATGTGGTAATTTACTACTGCAGTCTTAGTAGCTGTTTTAGCAGTGTGTGTGTGTGTGTGTGTGTGTGTGTGTGTGTGTGTGTGTGTGTGCGTGTGTGTGTGAGAGAGAGTTAGTGAGTCAGAGAGAGAGAGAGAGGTGAGATTATTTACAGTAAAATCAGTTTGCTTTGTTCTGCAGCACTCACCTCATCAGCTGAGGACTATGCCTCAGTAACCTAAGCAGCTTTGTTTAGGACTTGACAGATGTGCAGAGGAAGTGCTCCTTTAATAAGATAAAATATGAATGCATAAACTTATTTATTTTTAAGATGCAGCTAAAATAAAGCTCTAGGCACAGTTGGGATAAAGTAACAGCTTGTCTGTTATCTTCAAAATAATGAGAAAAGAAGCAAGAACTGCATACAGTAGTTCCCTGTTGACTCATAACCCATCAAGACATTTCACCACAATGTTACAGAAATAATACCACAAGGCCAACCAAGTGGTCTGTATCCTTGAGGCAGAGGAAATACATATTTAATTTGACAACATTTTTTATTGATGAGTTTAATTCCTTAACAACTATTTTGATAACGTTGCACTAAGGAGTGTTATGCAACATGCCAAATGACCTCAGCAATGGCTCCACAGCACATAATGCAATTTAAATAATGTCTACAAATCACACAGTGACCTGTCTTTACAGATAGACAGTCTTCATTACTCTTGTCATCTGGAGGTTAAAGACCCATGCAGTTTCAGATGAAGCAGTCTGTGTATCTAACTCTATGTATGTGTGTATGTATGTAGATATTGTGTGTTTGTCTGAGACTAATTTCCTTCGGGATAATAAAAATCTATCTTATCTTACCTTAATTTGCTCACGCAGCAACCAAAAAACCAAACAAACAAGCAAGAGCATATGCTAGCATTGCTTTGGCTTTTACACAGGTGCATGTGCACGTACACACACGTATCAGTTAAATTAGAAAATATATACATGACTAAAACAAAATATAAAAAACTCTGACTGAAGTCCTATGCATTGCTGTGAATCACTTAGAATAGAATGCCTTTATTGTCATTGCATTTACAATAACAACAAAATTTCAATTGCACATCCCCTGGTGGTGAAACATAATATGACAAGACAACATGATCAAAACATGAATTAAGACATAATAAATAGAGACCTAAGTAATATGAACACAGTAATACATAAGTAAATAAATTGATAAGTAAAGTAAAGTGCAGTGCAGTACATATGGGTCATACAGTTTTTTCAGGTGTTTTATGGCACTTGGATAAAAACTATTCAAAAGTCTGGAAAGATCTGTAATGCATTCCAGATGGCAACAGAGTGTAGAGGTTGTGACCTGGGTGGGAACAGACCTTAAGTATGTTTTTTGCCCACTGCAGGCATCTGGTTTGATATATGTAAGTGAGTGAGGGGAGCTGTTTGTGATTTATGTTTTGTGCTGATTTCCTAACTCTGTCCAGCGCCTTTTTTTCAGCAGTGGTGCAGCTACTAAAACACACCAGAATGTCGTGCCAGATGATATTTTGGACAGAACAGTTGTAAAAGGATAAAAGCAGCTTCTCGGAAAGGGTTGATTTTGTTGAGAAGACCTGAGAAAGTACAGTCACTGCTGTGCTTTCTTCACAAGACTGTGGTGTTGGTAGCCCAGGTGATGTCCTGTGAGATGTACAGTATGTCCACAGAAATTCAAACCCTTAACCCTCTCTGCAGTGTCCCCATTGATGTAGTAAGGTCAGTCCTCTTCCTTCAGTAGCCTACCACCACCTCTTTGGTTTTAGAGGTGTTGAGAGACCGGTTGTTGGTGGAGCACCAGGTGGAGATCTTTTTGGATTTCCCTGTAGGCAGACTCATTGTTGTTGTGAATAAGTCATGGATTCATCTGCAGATGTTAGTGCCGATGCCCAAGCCGTGTAGCTAGGACACCAGTCTTCCAGGGATGATCCAGTTGAATGCAGCGCTAAAGTCCACAAATAACAGTCTTGTAGAGGTGCCAGGATGTTCAAGGTGGGTCAACACACAGAGCTGTGCTGATGGCATCCGCAGTGGACCTGTTTGATTTATAAGCAAACTGGTGCTTGTCCAGTGTAGAGGGGAGGGAGGCTTTTATGTGATTTAGCAACAGTCGTTCAAAGCATTTCATGACAGTGGAAGGTAGGGCCACTGGTCTATGGTCATTGAGGCTACTCACAGTTGATTTTTTTCGTGATCGGCACAAGGGTGGCAGATTTTAAGGCACTTGGGGATGGAGCAGAGAGTAGTTGAAGATAGAGGTGAATACCTCAGCCAGCTGGTCAACACAGTCCCCCAACTAATGGTGTTGCAGTAGCATTCTCAATGAGTTGTAGAGGCTTTTCAACTGGTTACTCCCAGCAGTAGAGATACCAAAAACAGAGCTCAAACAAAGTCATAATCTGAGGCTACTGTGACATGTTTGCATACTTATTGATATGTCTAATGTATGTGTTTCATGTAAGAGGAAATCAGAAAGAGATAAATAATATATTACACATTTATTTAGTGCATTATTCATATATTTCAGTGTATTTCATGTTATGTACAGACGGCTCTGCAAGTAACCTGTGATTTAGATTAATGGACCCACCCTGGTGTATTGTTTAAAGTGTGTGTGTGTGTGTGTGTGTGTTCATGACACGTGAGTACAGTGTATTCAACCTGTGAAGTTATTTATAGTAGAATATGAATTTAACATTTTCTAATCACATTTTTCGCTCTTTATTTATCTATTGCTAACGCTAGAAGAATGCATCCAAGTTATGGTTTTCAGAGCCAGGGAATTAGTCTCAGAAGCGTGTTTGATTGTGACAACCTCAGTGACGTTATTTTGGGTCTGGTGGTTGGCAGAAATTAATTTGTTCACTTATTTTGTTATTTGAGGGATTGGGGATATCTCACAAGACTTTCCAGTGGATTTCCAAACAAGGCAGTCAACTTTAGAAGTGGCAAAAAGAGCAAATAAGACAGACAAGTAGAGGCTTAAAATAGATAAGTATGTTTGATAACTTCTGTGAGCTATTTGTTACCTTCTCACAGCGTTATCTGCCAAAAACGTATTTGCCCTTCTTTCATCCAGTTATAGTAGCGCATGTGAGCTACACCAAAGTGTGAAGGAAATCTATTTTGCGTCCTTTACTCCCCTGTGTGGTAAAATATTAAAAGCATTTAGCTAAACTGCCCTTTACCTCAAGAGAACTCAGATTCAGACATTTTGAATGTTTCAGCGCCACAGAAAGACACGCAGATAGGAACTGAAGCTACTGTATAAGTCAAATCACTCCTTTAATGTTCCTCACATGAAAATACTTAATAGTATGCCGGACACCAAGTGGTGTCAACTGTTTCAGCACCATGGGCGGAGTCTTGATGAAGGTGTCTTCCTTTTCAGATGCGTTGACATTCCGTACACATTCCATGATTTTTTCCAAACCCACAAGAAGAAGCCAGCACATGTTTATTTGTTTCCTCACATGCTGTTGACCCTGCCATCTCCTTTTTCCTATTCACTCAACACTTACAGTATGTTGGATGACTTCACTCTGCAATCTCTTCCCGTCCCCTTGTTTTCCCCTCACTCTCTCTCCTTTCCTGATCCCATTTCCACATTCAGATTCCCAAGTGACCCTCCTTGTCAGGATGCTTGCCCGTAAGTCCTCTCCAGTAAGACGTCTTTGTCACTGTCCCCTTTCACATCTCTGCTTTTTATTTGCTGGTTCTGTGTGTCAGAAATCCAATCTCAGAAGGAATCTGGCTATTCTTCCCCTTCCTGTAGAATTCTATTGAGAAATTTCAGACCCCAAGCAATCATAAATATTCACCCAAATGTTCATGAAAACAAAAGAATGAATACATTAAATATACAAACCACAGAGGAAAAAGAGAAGGTACTGCCCAAAGAAGACAGATAATGTCCTCTCACATATGTCATACTATACATTATTTAAAATTACTAAAGACTATATTATGCAAAGTATTATCATGCTTAAATATTGGGGAACCTATCTATCTGAAATGCTCTCTAGTATGAGGTGTTAATGAAATGTTTCCAGTGGAGTGTCCTCTGACACTGAAAACTTTATATCTCGCCCATGAATTCATGGAACTGACATTTCACATGGTTTAGGAGAGCTGAGCAATGTTCAAAAAGGGATCAAAAAGTCAGTTTTGCCATTTCAAATTGTCGCATTCCTGTTGATGGAGCGCACAGTGCATCACCGGCAGAGCAACCCATGTTTCCCCAAAGCTCCTCCTGTCTGACACAGTCATTTTTAGAAACTTTTGGCCTTCACTACCTCACGACAGGGTTTGCTTTTAACTTGAATCGAAAAAAAAACTTGAATCTTGGAAAAAAACCTCCAGCAAACCACCCCGGTAACTAATGAACTATGGCTTTCCTGCCCACAAACAACAAATACAGATACTCCAACTGTATGTGGACTACGGTTACTGTAGAGTGAAATGCAGCTTTTCTTTAAAATCCCCACTCTGAGAGGTTCAATTGAGAGCCCGGGTATTGTTTGCGTGATAGCTTTCATAATCTAACAGAAATAACAAAATAAAACACTCACTATAGAAGACGCAGTGAAAGTCCCAGTGAAAGGATCCTATCACAATCACATAATGTCCATTTAAGTGCTACAATGCAGCTGGCTACAATTAACCAGCTGCATTTCCTGGATCCTAAAAAACAATGAGGACTGCTGGTTGAACCAGGCAACAAAGAGCCTGTGCAATTGTGCCTTAACAAAGAGCCAGTTGACTCAGAGGCAGTAATTTTTTATTGAGCAGATGACAGTTTGAAAACAGAGAGTGGCTGGAATATTTGGTTAAATAGGAATGCAGCATTCTGTTACACACGGCATATATCTAATATTATTCTTACTACTATTATAATGGCACTGCTACTACATTGCACATATCAGTACATGTTGTTCACATTGTTCATATTACCATGCCATATTTCTTCTGCTCTTATAACACTGCAATATATTTCTTGTCCTGCCTATGCACCAGCTGTCTATACTTTGTATATCACAATGCACTTTTCTGTACTTGTTTGTACTTGTATTACTGCACAATGACAATAAAGTTGAATGTAATCTAACCTAATCTAATCAACCTACATGGTCATTTTCTGGGTGAGAATGGTCTGTAATGAGCAACAAGACTGTTACAATTGTAGTGTGAGATATGCGGTAGAAAGAAAAACTCAAAACCTTCAATGACGTAAACATGTCATTGAAAGAAAGAACTGAACTGCCTATGGTTGTTTCTAATCAGTATTTTTAATAAACCCTGTGCAAGCTAGGTCAGCCCCAAAATCCTCAATGCAAACATGAAATAGGTCAAGTCTGAATGAGCACAGATCAACCGTGCCTATCACAACCTGCAAAAGAAATCAAGCGCTAAATGATTATGTTGTTTGAATTAAAGCTTTATGACCTATTTTATTTCCTCTTTCATTAAAGATAAACAGAAATAGCTTTCACAGAGTTTACAGAAAACGTGTTATAGTCTATTTTAATAGTAATGTCCTTACTTATGTACAATTTCTTTATGTTTGATACATTTTAAAGCCTCTGGTCTCACATTTTTTATAAAACTTCTGTAATTGATTGTGTGACAGCCCACTACCTGGCTTCCAGTGCTGCTTTGCTCTGTTTTTTTCTTGCAGGAGCCGGGGTGAGTTGTCAGGGAAACTAGCTGCACCTGAGAAGTAAGACTGGCAAAAGGCAGAAAAGGGCTGCTCTCCCAGGCCAGTCTCTCTCTTGCTCGGCAGCCTCTTCTCATGACCTCCACACCTCCGTAGTTTGCTCAAGGTTTACACATTTTACAGCACTCACACTCATCCAACCATGCCTTGCACCACTGACTTCTTCCATATCTCCATACCCCTTATTTGCCCAATTAATTAATAAGCAAATGTGGCTTTTGAAACTTTTGTGTGTTCAGACTCCGTCTTGTTACAAGTCAAAGCCAAGTTTGTAATGATGGTAAAAAAAAGAAAGAAAATTAATTAATTTTTGGGGAAGAAGTTCTTTTTAGGCCAAGATTTGACGACTATGTGTTACTTAGATAACTGGGTTAAGAAAACACTTTGATTTTATGCATCCATATGCGTATACAGCGTATACTGTATGTGTGATTGCATTGAATTTATTGTTTGAGATTAGCAGGGGAATGTCGTCTTGTCGCATTCTTCAGCATGCAGCAAGTCAATTCATTGACATTTGCAACAGATGAAAGAAAGTTAATAACATTTGAGATCAGAATGGATGATTTCTTTAATGCAAATGTCTAATACGATCACTGGCAATCTCTCAAAACCTTTTGTGATATATTTGCAAGGACTGCTATGGTTAAGGCTGCTTTGCTCTTATTTTACTTGGCATTGGACTTGATGCAACAGTCAGAACAGCTTTTAAGGGAGTGAGGGTTCTCATTTAAGCTGTCCATTTGAACATACACACACAAGCATAAACACACTCCAATCTGGCTCCTGTCAAACACAGTTATTGGAAGGAGCCTGCACCAATGTTGGTGCACTTTATCAAAATTACTTTCCACGTGGCGCACACATACACATCTTAGGGGTAAACCCTGTGTTTCCTATACCTATATATTAGACAGACACCTTTCTGATGGTTGTCATTATCTGTTTTAGCAGACTCTTGCAATACTTTGTCCACAACTAGGCCCTTGCCCCTGGCATTAAAACTCCCACAGACAGCAGTTTGCATTACGAGTTGAGTGCATCATTTCAGGGCTTAACACAGGTTCATAAGTTGTCCAGAGAGGGAGAAATACTCAACTCCTGAGCCAGGAGATTCACACCTTGACTGGACCTGTATTTTCTGGTGCTTTTTTAGTTTTTATGCAATAGACCTCTGCCATATCCAACGAAATGCATACGTGTCTTGCACAAATTCGAAAAAATGCTTACTAATGCTCACTAATTTGGAAAGACCAATGCCCTGCTCACAGCAGTTGTCGTCACTTCTAACTCCCGCTGGTGTTCCGTGGTGGGTTTGGACAGCCACGAGTCTCCTCTGATAAACACAGAGTTGACAGCTTCTTCTTTTCACATGGGAGGATGTGACACAAACAGAAGCTCATGCTATTGCCCCAGATCCTGTCACTTTCCCCACAGGTGCTCTAGCCGAGTAGTTGGAGTCGCTAGTGCAGGGACAAGAACATGATCCCTCATCAGTTTCCCACCCGTAAACACTGCCAGTTACACTTAATTGGGTGCCTATTGGATGGACCACAACATTTTCTTTGTGGGTTGTGTAATTTTTCTAAAGACTTTGTCAGAGAGGACATAGCTCATCTTGCAGGTGTTGGTATACTTGTTTTTGTTGGCAGTTCGTAACCTAGGTCATAACCACTCCAGATTTTATTCAAGGTTTTTAAACCTCATAGTGTGTTAGAGTCAAATTTGACCCATTGTCACATTCCAATATGTAAAAAAGTACCATTTCGGGTTCTTGGAGCCCAAAAAATAACATTTTAAATAGTGATTTTAGAGATTTTAGATGAAAATGAATACATAATAAGTTAGCTATTAGGGCAAAACCTTTATTGGATAATAGTCATTGTTTACTGAGTATTTTGGGCTGAGTTAAATTACGGGTCAAATTTCACCCAATAACACAAAAGATGTGTGCAGCTTTCTAACACATTATAAGAGTTAAGGTCCCGTAATGATGTGTTGCTGTTCAAAAGTCATTGCTGTAATGGTTTCAATCAATCCTTCCTACAGTCATTATTATCAAGAGCGGGATGGTGTGCACTCAAAAAAGTGAAATAAGACGGTTGAGCAATTAAAAAAAAATGTAAAAAGCTTGAAAATATTTATCTACCACAGAGGGGCCCTGCAAAAAAAGTGTTAAGTGGTCACACAATTATTTTACAATTTGATTTTAAGGGGCACATTAATGTTACATCTGTACTAGTTGTAATTGCAATTCATCAGTTAGACATATTGTTGTTGACAATTGAGTCATATTACTCAATATCAATACCATGTGTCCACCTCATGGTAACGCTAATGGAAAAAGCATAAGGATTCGTCAACTGAGAAACATGAATATCTGCACAAAGTTTTGTGCCAATCCATCTTGAGATATTTTACAAGAAAATAATTTGACCTACTTGTGGTGCAAGTGGACATATCAGGGCCAAAATATGTAGGGTTTATCATCTGGGGATGATGTCTGTACAAAAGTTCATGGCAATCTATTGAATAGTTAAGATATTTCAGTCTGGACCAAAGTGGTGGAGTGACCAACTGACTGGCCGACAAACTGAGATTGCTATCTATAGAGCCATGTTGCTAGCTTGGTTAAAAAACTCTGGACATTGCAGTGAATCATCAACAAACTATTACAGTTGCCAAACATAGACACAAAGCAGCAAATTTGGCAATGTGTGTTCATTTCTCCCATGCAGTAATTCTAATTTAAATAATGTGATCCAGCGATGTGGTCCAGCGGCTCTACTCGTTTAAACTGACCTCATCCGGGGGAAAAACGAGTGCCTCCAGAGCAGTGTGATCTCCAAAAATGTTTCTTTAAGCCCAATGGTCAGTGGTGAGTGGGTAAGCCTATTTGTTTATCAGAATAGTGGATGCACTCTGTAACTGTTTATTTCTTCTCCTTTTTTTTAGTCTGTCTTTGTATCTTTCACCCTGACTATCTGTCTATCGACCTGTCTGCAAAAACAGTCTCTAACTCGGTCTGAATTGCAATTGACATCTTCCTGTCAAAAAAGTCTAAACCTTACAATGACAACTTAGTAGACTGAGGTGTGTAGAGCCTGAAGCTAGACAGATTTGTGTGTGTACAGGAGTGTGTGTGTGTGTGTGTGTGGGGGGGGGGGGGGGGGGGACATGGGGAGGTTGGAAAGGGTAACTCTTCGTGATAACTATAATCAAAAAGAGTGTGTGATGGTTGAAATCTCATTAGTGCTAATGCCTGATAACATGGATGTGGTTTATGTGCATCCTTCATGGTATCTCCTCAATTATAAGGACACACACACACACACACTCCTGTACACAAACAACTGTACATAACATGCATGCCACTATAAATCAGTTCATGATGGCAGAGTTAGCTCTAATATGGTTAGGTTTTATATTTAAGGGACCTGCTGCATATTGTCCATAATTAAGCAAACCAAAGATGATTCTGTGATGATTCCTGTCCTCTTTGGGCTCAAGATGTGAGGCTTATATAGGTGTATAATGATATATGAACTTGTATCCCCGGGGTTACATCTTTTCAGTGTGCCTACATTTCTTGGCACAAGAAGTGCTCCAAATTTTACAGAAAAAATACATTATTACTAACTGTCCTCCAGAACATATATAAAGGTTTTCTGATCAGGCAAACATCACAATCTTGGTTGAAAGAAATTAATGCTCCAGCATACACTGGGAAAAGCCACATCTATTAGCATCAATAAATTACTTTTACTGACCCCAGCAATGTCCCTCATGGTTCAATAGATACACATGGAAAAGACCATAACATCCCCACCAATATTCACTTTTAGAATAAAATCTCTAACAACATCTGCACCATGTTGAGTAATAAGGCTAAACCAATACAATACTATTCACAGAACCCATCACACAGCACACAACGCACATAATCCTTTTTGGATCTTCTCACAATATTTGGATCTCGTAACATGGAAAATAGCAACAAACAACAACAAACAACAACAAACAATTCTCAGATCTATCTTGCTGTAAGCTTTCTGCTGCAGTATAAGTGTTTGTAAGTAGGTAATTGAGGTACCAAGTATGTGTGGGAATACTATCTGTGTGTGTATACAACTGCAAAGAATGAGATGCCTGCACTCTGCTATTTCTCCCATACGTTTTATTGTGCTGCAAAGTTTCTCCCTCAGCCGCTTTTTTGCCCTGCACCTCACCGCTAGGGATGTGCACACTACTACTGCTCTCTGTGTGTGTATGAACATAAATAATTAATAATACTTAACCAAACCCATCTTACACAATTCACAATTCACATCACATTTATTTTAATTTCTTTTTGTCATGTCTTGTCCCTATGTCACATTTCTTTGGTTTTATGTTTTCTGTTGGTTTAATTTTGTAGTCTCTTTGTTCCCTCCATGTGCCCATGTGTTTTACTTCCTGTCTTTTGGTTTTCCAGCCTTTGCCATACAATCAGCCTTCAGTCAGTCAGTCACCCCTGATTCCATGCTGTGCAGCAAGCCAGAGCCCGTGCCATGCAGCAACCCAGGATCCTTGTCCAGTTCTCCAGAGTCTTCATTGAATGCCCTTCCAGAGTCACGGCTGACGTGCAGCGGTCCAGACCTCAGCTGACCTGCCTTCCAGAGTTTCCGTTGGCCTGCACCCCAGAGACGTCTCCGTTGTTGGGCGTCTCAGAGACTGTGCTGTTGTCCAGTACTTCAGAGACCCTGCCATATCTCTGCGCATCAGAGACTTTGCCGGTGCATGGCACCTCAGAAACTTTGTCATTGTCCAGTGATCCAGAGACTCCTACTCCTCATATTCTGTCGGCTGCCCGGCCGACTCCTGTTCCCTGTGTTCAGTCGGCCGACTCATGTTCTGGTTTCCTTGTCGCCGGATCCTGGTCCAGCTGTCCCTTAGACTGGCTCCAGCATAGCGGACCCTTGGCCTCCTGAGAATCTTTGCCAACGGTCTCCAGATGGGTTTCACTTTCGCTGACGGCCTCCAGAGGGGTTTTGCCTTCATCGCCTGAGAGTTCTCAACATCCTGCCTGGCTTCCAGATGGGTTTTGCTGTCGTGCTCGGCCACTATAGGGGTTTTGCCTTTGTTGCTTGAGCGTCCTTGCCGTCCTCCTGCGCAGCCTCCAAAGGGGCACCACCTTCGCCGCCCTGCTTGGCTGCCAGAGGGGTCTGTCCATTCCGCCAGCCTACGGAGAGATTCTCCCTTCCTTTTGACTTTTGTTTTGACACTTCTCCCCCTCTCTCTTTTATTTCATTTTCACATGCTGCCCACTGTTACTTATGTCTCCTCATATGTTTTGCAAATAAACATATTTGTATTTCTTTGTCCATCCATATTCTTAACATGGGTTTGCACTAATTGGTGAATAAAAAAAAAAGAAAATGAAGAATCCGCCAACCTGACCTCCTTACTTTGCTGACTGTGTGGTTCCATATCAAATTACGTCTATTTCTGCTCCTGACAGACAAAGGTCACAGTTTTTTTTGTCATTTGAACATTAACACACATTAATTTAGGGCTTTTGCTGAAACAACTGATGCTGTGGTTTTTCTTGGCAGGATATCTGACGAAACATAAACACACTCATCTAGGAAAAATTCAGCAACTCGCGAAATGTACGACAACACTCAATCGTCTAATCAGTTCCTTTTAGCTACTCCACAGTCTTGGATGAAAACAAAGGGTGATTATGTTTTTCCATTGTCCGGCTCAAGAACAAACTTTCCATTCATATTAGGTCCTCCTCTACTGCCAAGATCTTTAAGTCTTGTCTTAAAACACATTTTTATTCTTTGGCGTATGATTTATTTTAAGGACATTTGTATAGAAGTGTGTTGTTTGTATGAGGTTTATTGTTTTCTTTTGTTTTTATAACATAATATAACTTTGTACAGCACTTTGTTCAGCCTAGGTGGGTTTTAAATGCGCTCTATAAATAAATTGACTTGACTAACTCTGAGAAAGTCAGTGCTCAGCATTGATTAGCAGGCTAACATCAAATCAAAAGTGATCAAAAGTTCCTCCATCCTATATTTGACTATAGGGGAGTCTGAACTATGCACCTAATTCACGTTCATTGGATAACTAGACGGATTGACTTCCATTGGTATTCATGAATACATCTGACTCTGCAGTTCTGAAATGACAAGCAACTTTCCCTTGCTCATCAGCACAACTGTCTCACTAACCTGGCTTTCCATTGAAGATATAAGCTTGTTAGACAGGTATTATAGAAAAACATGGAGAGCATTGAGAGCAAAACAAAGTGTCTCCTTTTCTTCTTCAGACTGTGGCATATTCCTTTTTGTCAACTGCATTTCCAGAAAGCTGATTCATATTCTTGTCAAATCTTATTCACTTCATTTGCTTGTTGTGAAAAGTCTTGTGCCACTTTGGTTTGTTTTTCTTTATCCCTTTACAGTGCCCACAGAAGTCCCATTGTAGTGCATTATGTGATCACCTCTGACAAAAGGTTTGTTAAGGTTGACTACAGTTCTTATTTAAATGTGTCAGCTAAAAATATAATCAACATTTGGTAAATGTAAGTATCTGATTAGACTCTGTATCAGCATCTGCCAAAATATTAAAAGACTTGGATCAGGATGTATACCACAAGAAGCCTGATCGGGACACAGCTAGCATTGATGCTTCACTTTGTTATTTAAGCTGATCAAACCTTAACATAGAATTCCTTAGATTTCAATTAGAGTATGTAGCTTTAAGGAAGCATGAGGCTGCATCACCATTAGATTGAAGGAGCAATAGTCCGTAGAATTCCAGAAACATGAATGGATGGAGCAAAGAAGAACAGGAACATGGATCAAGCTCAGCACATTCTGACATGTTAATAAAAATCAAATAATACTGGAAGAAAAGTTTCAAAACACTTTCTGGAGTTCACCTTTTAAAACTACAAAAGAGGCAAAGTGAGCTTTTCTGTTTAAAAAAAAGCATATTCCCCTCTTTGTTATGATTTAATTTTACAATGTTACTACTTACTAAATTAATTTGGTAAGGCACAGCAGCTATCAGCCAGGCAGTGCTCACGTGGTTTGCAGTTGGCATTTGGTCAAAATCCCAGTGGATCAATTGACAACTCCCCCCAGCCTCCCTCCAAACTGTTTCATGGCAGTGGATTAAAGTAGGAGAAAAACAAGTCTGAACTCTAGACAGTCCCACCACTACTTTAAACATGGCAAACATTTTCTTCTGTATTACCTGTCACCTTCTCTTTTTCAAATCCGTGAAACAGACAATGACACCACAGCACAGCAGGACTTTGTATTTTTAATATATCTTCGAATTAGGTATTTTGAGAGAAGTTCAGCTCGGGTGCATCCACGAATTGTCCTGAAATCCTGACTGTTACATTCTGTCGATGAATCATGCACAAGTTGAAGGAGCTGATGGGTTAACATTTCACATGAATTGTTCCACGTACAATTTCATGCAAGAAATACAGGTTATTGATTGATTGACAGTGCCTTTTTGGTAGGTTTTGTGCTTTCATATTTTAATAAAGGTATACTGCATAAAATTTGTTTAAATTTGGTATTCATACATTGATAAAAGTTGTCCTGGACGTAGGCGGTGTGTGTAAAGTACTGTTAGACATTGCAGTAATCATTGAACTCTCTAATGTCTTTGTGCACTGTGCACATATTAATTAATACTCATCTCTGTGACAATGCTATCAAAAAAGCCATTCATTATTTAGTGACCTGAAAATTCTCATTTTGTGAATGATTTGAAGCTAAATATAATTAATGGAAAATTAAATACAGCTAGTGAAGTGTCTCAATGCAACTAGAGAGATAGACATGGCTAGTGCATAAACCTCTCTGGGAATCATCACCTTATCATGGTGGAGAGGTTTGTGTGTCTCTATGAACCTGAGGGCTGTGTTGTCTGGAGCTTTGTGCTCCTGGTAGGGTCTCCCATGGCAAAGTGGCCACAGATGAGGGACCAGACAAAGAACCTGAACCTGAGTGGACAATGTTCAAAGTTTCCATTTCTGAATCTGCGGCTGGGAGCTGTGGTCTTAGGGTCTCAGGTGCCTCAAGGGGCGGTAAGCCACAAACACCCTGGTGGACACCGGTGGTCAGGGAATCCGTCCAACTGAAGGAGTCTTTCCGGGATATGTTATCCTGGAGGACTCCGGAGGCAGTTGCAAGGTACCGACGGGCCCGAAGGACTGCGGCCTCTGCCGTGACAGAAGCAAAGCAGCAGGTGTGGGAGAACATCGGAGAAAGCATGGAGAAGGACTTTCGGTCGGCACCAAGGTGCTTCTGGAAAACCGTTCGCCATTCCAGGAGGGGGAAGCGGGGAATCATTCAAGTTGTGTACAGTAAGGATGGGACATTGTTGACCTCAACTGAGGAGGTTATCGGGAGATGGAAGGAACACTTTGAGGAACTCCTAAATCTGGCTGACACATCCTCTGTGGTAGAGGCAGAGCTGGATGATGATGGGGGATTGTTGTCAATTACCCTGGTGGAAGTTGCTGAGGTAGTCAAACAACTCCACAGTGGCAAAATCCCAGGGATTGATGAGATCCGTCCAGAAATGCTGAAAGCTCTGTGTGTGGAGGGGCTGTCTTGGCTGACACGCTCTTTAATATTGCGTGAATGTCTGGGACAGTGCCTAAGGAGTGCAGACCATGGTGGTGGTTCCCCTCTTCAAAAAGGGGGACCAGAGGGTATGTGCCAATTACAGGATATCACACTTCTCAGCCTCCCTGGTAAAGTCTAATTCAAGGTGCTGGAAAGGAGGGTTCGGCCGATAGTCGAACCTTGGATTAGGAACAATGCGAATTCCGTCCTGGCCGTGGAACAATGGATCAGATCTTCACTCTCGCAAGGATACTGGAGGGAGCCTGGGAGTATGCCTAACCAGTCTACATGTGTTTTGTGGATCTGGAGAAGGCATATGACCGGGTCCCCCAGGAAACAATGTGGGAGGTGCCTCGGGAGTATGGTAGGGGTACCTTCTCAGGGCCATCGAATCTCTGTATGACCAAAGCAAGAATGTGTCTGGGTTCTCGGCAGTAAGTCAAACTTGTTCCAGGTGAGGGTTGGCCTCCGCCAGAGCTGCGCTTTGTCACCAATCATGTTTTTAATATTTATGGACAGGATATCAAGGCGTTGTCGGGGTGGGGAGGGGTTGCAGTTTGGTGGGCTCAGGATCTCATTGCTGCTTTTTGCAGATGATGTGGTCCTGATGGCATCATCGGCCTGTGACCTTCAGCACTCACTGGATTGGTTTGCAGCCGAGTGTGAAGCGGCTGGGATGACGATCAGCACCTCTAAATCTGAGGCCATGGTTCTCAGCAGGAAACCGATGGAGTGCCTTCTTTAGGTAGGAAATGAGTCCTTAACCCAAGTGAAGGAGTTTAGATACCTTGGGTCTTGTTCGCAAGTGAGGGGACCATAGAGCGTGAGATTGGTCGGAGAATCAGAGCAGCTGGTGGGGTATTACATTCCATTTATCGCACTGTTGTGACGAAAAAGAAGCTGAGCCAGAAGGCAAAGCTCTCCATCTACCAGTCAGTGTTCGTGCCTACCCTCACCTCTGGTCATGAAGGCTGAGTCATGACCGAAAGAACGAGATCCAGGGTACAAGCGGCCGAAATGGGTTTCCTCAGGAGGGTGGATGGCGTCTCCCTTAGAGATAGGGTGAGAAGCTCAGTCATCTGAGATTAGCTCGGAGTAGAGCCGCTGCTCCTTCGTGTTGAAAGGAGCCAGTTGAGGTGGTTTGGGAGCTTCCCTAGGGATGTGTTCCAGGCACGTCCAGCTGGGAGGAGGCTCTGGGGAAGACCCAGGACTAGGTGGAGAGATTATATCTCCAATCTGGCCTGGGAACGCCTTGGGATCCCCCAGTTGGAGCTGGTTGATGTGGCTCGGGAAAGGGAAGTTTGGGGTCCCCTGCTGGGCTGCTGCCCCCATGAACCGATGCCGGATAAGCGGATGAAGATTGATGGATAGTGTATAAACACCAAAACTTTCCATCTGAGGAGGCTGCAAATACATGTTTTAAAACCAAATGTATTGACAAGACAGTAATTCTTATAGCACTCAGACATTAACAACTATGATACAGACCCAATACATACAATACAACAGCATGTGTAAAAACTTCTGTAATTTTTTACACATGCTGTTGCAACAACTAGTAACGTTAGAAAAACTACAACACTACACCGGATCTTGCTAGACCGGAAACAAAACAACAGACACGCTGCTACTTGTTTGGGCTTGCAAGCCGACCAAATAGTGGTAACGTTACGTTTTGATTGGATGGTGAGAGCGCAACGCCTAAATGAATGCCAATAAGATTCTGAATGGAAAGTTTACTTTTTAAAAGTTGCCAAATGGTTCCATTGACAAGACCAAAGTGATCTGTGTGTTTTGGTGTTGTGAATTGAGCTATCATTGCAGCACGTCCAGTCTGAAATATCACTTGATGGTCAAGCACACAGCGGATGAATTCTCTGCCCCCTTGCCAAAGTATTTTTTTCACTCTGTTATTGATGGACAGCATTACATTGTGTGAGAGATTATTTGCTCCAAGAACACTACAGTAGGCTATATGCCAATGTTGTTTTCAATAAAAAAAAAAAAACATTTGCACAAAGCAAGCCGATCCACTTTTCCATGTTCATAAGAGCTTTAAAATTAGAAAAAATAATGGGACAAAAAGAAATCAAGGGGCATTAAAAATAGATAAAAATGTGTGATTAATTGTGAGTTAACTATGACATTAATCGTCACAGCACTAGTTTTAATCCTTTAAACAATCTGAATACCTGACCACTTGATTCATATTTTAAATTCTAAAGTCTTTCTAGCTTGTCTATATACCTTGCAGCAATCTTGAATGCTTTCCGCTCTTCTTCTGTTGGTCATCTTTTTTTCCAACTGCTTTGACTGACTGGTTGCCCGTGTATACTGATGTTTAAGTATCCCCGCTAAGCGCTGGGGGAAATCTGATATATGAGGAGAATTTAGCGCTGGTGTCAACCTTGTGTGGCTGTTAAGCAAAAATGCTGGCTTTTTTAATGTCCTCACTTTACAGTGTGAGCTGTCCACACTCACCCTGTCATGAAAGTTTCATCATGTAAACATCAAGGACTGAGTAAGTGAAAAACAAAAAAAGTTTTTTTTTGTATGTATAAGTAATTTTAAGCAACACACAACCGTTTTATTTAAGTGTGATGCTTGCTTGTAATAGGTAGTATTTGCATGTGATTTATGAAGATTTATTATGAACCAGAAATAGAGCCTTCTTATTTCTGTATATTCTTATTCTTTATATTCTCTTTATTCTCTCTATTTTATATTCATAGCGGAGGTGCAGCATTATTATGAGTTGTAATATTAGGATAGAGCAGAGGTGGGTAGAATAGCCAAAAATTGTACTCAAGTAAAAGTACTGTTACTTCAGAATAATATGACTCAAGTAAAAGTAGTCATCCAAATAATTACTTGAGTAAGAGTAAAAAAGTATTTGATGAAAAAACTACTCAAGTAGTGAGTAACTGTTGAGTAACGTCTGATTTATTTCTTAACACAAGCATCAACCAGACAGACAAAAATACAAAATAATCATATTTAGACAAATTATAGTTCATCCAATCAATACAATAAATTAAAATGAATTTATTAATTACAAAATAGCTTAATTGACAGACTTGTCACATCAAATTTGGATGGATACTGCATGTGCAAAACATACTGTATGTAACCTAAAAGACAAACATCCACCTATCCACAGCAAAAACTAAAACTACCTCTACGTTTCCTCAAGTTAGATGTTGAGTTTTTGAATGCTCACACGTCCGTTTGTTTTGGTCGACACAATGTAGCTGCTGTTTCGCACTTTTCCTAAAAGGTAACCATGCTTTCACTATGAGGCCAGGGGGGGGGTTCCTCCTGGTCTGCGTTGCCTTGGCGACGTTTGATTTGACTGTAAAGCTAACCTGTCCCGCCGCTGAGATCGAGTATGGTCACGTGACTGCACAACGACGTGTGATTGGTTAAACACAGTCATGTGGTAGAGCCTTCAGCGGAAGACTCTCTCTCTCTGTCAAAATATAACATTAAAATGAGACGTACACTGGGGTAAAAACAATGACACGTAGAATACCACAGAGGTAAAAAGAAAAGTAACGAGCTCATTGTAACCTAATGTAGTGGAGTAAGAGTACAGTTTCTTCTTCACTAATCTACTCAAGTAAAAGTAAAAGTATAGTGATTTAAAACTACTCCTAGAAGTAAAATTTTTTCAAAAACTTACTCAAGTAAATGTAACGGAGTAAATGTAACTCGTTACTACCCACCTCTGGGATAGAGACATGCAGCAAAACATGCTGTTTTTTTTCTGATATCACAACAGTGACAGCAGAAATGAGTGTGATGTTGTTGTAAGAGAGAGAGAGAGAGAGAATTGCAGATAGAATGCGGGGTAGGGGGCAGAGTGTATGTGTGTCAGTGCAGGTGTGTGTCCCTGGCAAGTGAGCATAAATCTAGGTAGTATATCTGTGCTGACACAACACTACGGCTCCTGCCCACACACAAGCATGTGACGAAACACACACAACCACACACACACGTGACCTTACCCGACACACACACACTCAAGCACAGTACACCAGTGATCCATCCCACATAGTCTACAAGACCCCTTTTAAGATAATTGGTTTGATGATGCAAGCAAAGCTAATCACAGGCTGGCTGACACAGTCACGTGCCTATCTGCTTCTTAGGTACAGGACAACAAAAGAAAAAGTTATTTAAAGCCCATGTTGCAAGTTAACCACCACTGTTGATTATTGGGTACAAAAAACACTCAAGATATGTATATAATTTTTAAGAATGTCTCCAAATAGTGTTAAAAGTTAGTTTTTGGTGATTTTTGGTGTTCGCGGGTTTATGAAGTCAATTCGGCGATAACGTCACGGAGGGGAGTTAAGTCTGAGCCTAGCACTAGAACTACGGTGACTGACTGGGATGAGGAAGAGGAGGAAAGGCCAACAGCCGAATAATTACGAACCTACCAGACGTGAGAGGGCAAATGAGGAATTGTCAAGATTGTGGGGAAGTCTCCTTCATTTATCTCCTTTATTTTAGCAACGCAGCAGTGCATACAATGACTTTACTTTTTACTGTCAGTGAATAGCACCGAGTGAACGTCAACGTATTCTTTCGATCTAGTGACAGTGATCATGTCGTTAGTTCAGATAAGTACTGGTACACTTATCTAGATATAGTAATAGAAGGCATCCCCGAGTGTTATTTCTAAGTGTTTACCTCTTCCTCCGGTGAAAACATGTCGCTGTTTGGCCGGTGCTTGTGTGTGTGGCGACGAAGCTGCGGTGGAGAGCGGGTGCTGTAGGCGAGTGAGCCTCCGGTCGGGAAGCGAGCCCCTCCGGTCGGGGAGCAAGCCTCTCCGGTCGGGAAGCGAGCCCCGCGATCAGCTGATCTGAAGATGCCTAAATCCGTTTGTGACATTTCAGACAGGATCATGGTCCTCCCCAACCAGCACGCACCAGGATTGTAATTGTTTATATTTCAAACATCACTGCAGGTTGATTGTGGGCGACAACGCGGTCGTGTTAGCTTACCGAAACTCTACTGCCGAAGTTGCTGGCTGGCTACGCGACGTTAGCTATATCCGCTAGCATCCGTACAGGCTAACTATAGCCAGTTAGCTTTGTGTGTAACGTAACAAACCCCCTATCTCGTAGGAGCGAAGCTTACTATTTCAATCAATACAATTATGGTACAAAAGGTGCACTAATGCCACATGTATGATGTTGACAACATGGACGCATATATAGGCAACACCACAGGCAGTCGTAGTATTTACCTAGCAGGCTAGGCTAACGCTGTTGTGCTAACGTCCAGCGGCACAGCGTTAGCTAGCGGTCTAAACTTGTGAAAACCCAAACAACATCCCCGTTTAAGCTGTTTCACTTTCCCTCCAATATTATTATAAATATAATAAAGTCACATGGACTTGATCGAGACCATAGACTGTTAATATTAAAGACTAGAAGCCACATTAGGCCAGACCAGTGGTAAATACAACGCAGGCTGCTCTGTTATCTCCCCAACGTGACGTCATGCAATGCATTGTGGGGGGGAAAATGAAACACTGTAAAATTGTGCCTAATTTTGGTATTATATTCAATTTTGCGATATCCAACACCATCAAATACAATGGATAACAGGTCAAATATTTACTACCAACAAGCAAATTGCACAAATTTGTTGCAAAATTAAACCTGCAACATGGACTTTAATATTGTTATTGAAGCAAAACATATTTTTTTGATCCAAACCTTTTATGGCTCCTTGAATATTTGACTTTACACAAATCTGTTTGGTGTTTTACATAAAATGCCTCACTAAGCAAAAGGCCAACAAATTAAAATGTAGAGAGCAAATTTTATTAGCTCTATAACTGTAGTCTAAACATTATATGTGTGTGAATATGAAAGCATTACAAATGTGTTTGACCTGCACATATTATAATACACTGTATCTAACCCACTTATACTTTCTGCCAATTAATAACTATCCTGTCATGTGGAATAACTTTATTACATCTTTCACCAAATAATGAGCCTATGCTCAATGCTCTTTTTAGGCTCCCATCACTGTGCTAAGTGTTAAGAAAGCTGGATATGTATATGGATATGTAAAGAAGGTTTGAGAGGAAAAAGCCGTTAATACAATCTTGATTGAGGAGAATTAGGATCAAGCAGTACAGTTTAACCACAATGTGAAATTCCTGTCTTCCTGAAGGTGTATTTAAACTCATTCTGAACAATGAAGATTTAGAGCTTACCAAATAAGTCCCTTCTTCACTCATTTATGCACGTGCCATGAAATTCTGCCGCACATCTTTCATTTTGGCCAGATATCTGTTATCTTACGCTTTCTTTGTGTTGGAACTTGAAACTACAGTGGATTTATGAGGACTATGGTTAACTTCTGCTCAAAACTCTGCAGACTAAACCGAAACAGCTAACTAGACTATCTGTCCAGTCTGAGTTTTCTTTTGTGCGACTAAAACAACCTTTGAACATACACGTTCCACTAAAAGAAGTTCCTTCCCGAAGCTATTTTGCAGAGAGGCCAATTTTCCATTTGGCGCTTAGCACCGCCCAAGACTATTGTGATTGGTTTTAAGAAATGCCAATAAACCAGAGCACGTTTTTCTCTCATCCTGGAATGCTGTGTGCTGCGGAGGAAGGTCTGGCAATGCATGACTAGATCATTTACAACAACTATTCTTACCTTTGTAACAAGTCACTTTGTTGGTACCCCAGATCACATGCAGCACATTCACCTGTGACCGTCTGGGTCAAAGAACATCTTATCATCCAGTGTTTCTATATGTGTGTTAATACTGCAGTGTGTGTGAATGTTAGGTGTGTGGGTATGTGTAATTAAAGCTGCAGTAGGGAGTTTTGAGGAAACGTGGACTTAGCCTAAAAATTTGAACAAGCACACCTTACAGGCTCCTCCCCCTAGCTCTCTGCTGCACTACAGCCCCCCCTCCACAGCTCCTCGAGCCTGCCATGAACGCGCAGGCTAGTAAGTAGGGCCACCAATGCTTTCCACACAATACAGGGCATTTATTCTGAGGAGGGTTTAGCTGTTGTGTGCTGTGCTTTTAAAACTTTATGTAAAAAAATTGCTTATTTAAAATATTTCTATTAAAAGTTTTGGAAATATTTTTCAATAAAAAAGGGATTAAAAATGTTTATGTAATCGCTCATTTGTAAGAACAAAAGCAGCACTTTACTACACAGTACATTACTGAATTACCTTTTGGATCCATTTAAAACACTAAACTTTCAGTAGGAATGATGAATCACTGATGAAGCTCACTAAGCCAAGGAATAACAACATCTTAGAAATATGTCTTAGGTTTTATTTTGCATATGGGTAAAATAAATCAGCTTTTTTTTGCAAAGTACACACAAGGAAATACTGAACATTTTGATTTGGATAAAGACGATTCCTTCACGTGCCTCTGTGTCTGGGACGATGTCTGACCTGTTGGAGGAGCATAAAGAATGTGTGTCAGACATTTGATTTACAATCCTGAGGGGGAAGAAACAGGGGCAGGGACAGCGCACAATTAAAGTAGTTTCACCATAGCTGCATTTAATTGTGATCGACAAAAACACATTTAGGCTTACTAAATGTAGGTATCGAAACAATATTGCTTATACTGAGGGTGAAGGAGTTAGCTACAACATTCCTGCCGTGCTACAAGCTAACAAGCTAACTGTTAGACTTAGCTAGCAACAAGCTACAGAGTAAATGAGATTTGCGCTATCACCAGCGATACTGTAACCATCGCTAGCTTAGTTGTGTAGCTAGTTATTAATAAATGAAACAAATCAAGCAGGGATACTTACATGTCAAGCAGAAATGTGGCTAGCTCTGAATCCGTGTTGAATCCTTTCAGGAGGCGTAGCTCCCTCCACCTCTGAAAAGCCGCTCCGATGTTGACCCTAGTTTTATTTCGGGCTCGGTTTAATTCTTTCCTTTAGCTCGCTTTTGTCATCGGTCTTCTTCTGTTTGCCCGTCTTTGTTTTCTGAGCAGGTGTCACTCGAGAAATTGGCAGTTTTCCTGAAAAGTTGTTTCTCCGCGATTAGCACAGCTGCAGCACACGGGCAATCTTGAGCTTGAACACGGTACGCGCTGTGCGGGGGGAAGGGGGAGGGGGGAGGGTTATGAGCAGCGCGTACACAAGAGTGATTGACACTGCTAAGACAGTCCTCCTGGCTCTGATTGGCTGTTTCTGACCGGGAGCGGTGTATTTCTGCCAGTGGCAGTAGGAGCACAGGGAGGAGCCATAGGAGCTTGATTTTTTCACAGATTATCTGTCTCATATTCTACTGTCAGGACATAGTGACAGTTTTAACAAATATGTAAAAAATACATTTTTACAAAAGTTACCTACTGAACCTTTAAGTGTTATGTCTTAACTTCCTCCCATGACCATGGCAATACTGTCTTATCATACATCTGTTCTGTTTCCCATCATCTATGAACTACTATACTATACTGCCCGAGACAGGTTGGTGTCCAACAGTACTGCAGTAATGAGACCTGGGGCACAAATTACACAGCTGGAATATCAACCACACAAAGTAATAATTATAAGCTGTACAGTCCAAAGTAGTAGTAGTTATACTAGTGTACTCTTCTAAAAAATGTCCCCTTATAGAAATTTCAATAATACAATCCAACATAAAAATCTTAACGTATGTCCATATAAATAAAGTTTAGCTTCAAAGGAAGTGTGTGATTCTTACAAAAGCAGACAGCTACTTCATCAATGTTTGGAATCCTGCAAAACAATTGATTCTGCTCAACCTTGTCAGTCTCCTTATAAGTAACTTATAATACCCATATGTGACTTTTTGGCATTCTATAATTAATCTTTCAAGATCATTTCTTTTTTTCTTTTTCTTTTAAAGACAAGAGGTTGACCTGAAAACACCCTGTCTAAATCTGCTGTCTTAGACAGGCATCAAGTATTTCACTGTGATTCAGTTGCATTGCTTTTCTGATCATTGCCTTCATTACTTCATGCTTTCCAGAAAATTGAACTAGAATCAATGCTCAGATTGCCTTTATATAAATTGTACTGATATGTCAAGTGTAAAGACGCACCTAAAACAGCACTCCTTGTTTAAGATACTGCACATTATCTGCTCTGTTCACCTCATCTTTTTTACTCCATTCTCATTTCATCTAACCTGATCTTTGAAGTCTTCTCTACTGTAAATATTATATTGTGACTGCTGGCTTTGGGAGGAGGGACTTAGCTCTGTTCAGCGTTCATTTAGACTGGCTCCCATTGGCTGTTCTTATCACGATATATACTGTTGGAAAGGGAATGTGATTGGCTACAATTACCATGATTGACATGTAGATAGCCAATGACAGCTTGTTCCAACATGGCCGCTCAGAGATATTATGCAGGGTATTGACGTTCCACACTGTGAGCTTTTGCTGGACATAGGGTGGGCCAGGATGAAAACTAAACAGAAAGGTGGAGATAAGTTCATGGTGTAGGCAGCAACAATATGATAGCAAACCTACCCAGCAACAGGGTGCAGGACATGGACATTTCTTTCTTTCAGAAGGAATGAATTCCTATGAATTCATAACCGCTGGCGACCCAGTTGGATATTATCAGTCTGGAAATAAAACATTATGTAAATGTAAAAGTGAAAAAGTAGGTATTATGAATATGAAAGACTTGTCAATTAATCAATGAATAAAACAGGTTATCTTCAATGGCAGCTTGTTGATCAGGATAGAAGGTATCAATGGCACTGTGTACATTTGAATAGTCGTGAACTTTTTTGGTGCCATCTCTATTTTCATCTTAGAACTTTTACTCTTTCAACACATTTATTTTAGTTCATCAAAGTGAAATGCCTAAAAATGTCTTGTTCAGTGATTTTACTAATAGAAACTCCAAAGAGTCAGCTTTCTGGTTGGTAGCCTACATTTTTTATAAGCCAGTTTTTTTCTAGCCACATGTCAGGATTTACCCTCATTTCCCTCTCCTCTTTAACCATCTCTTCTCCCCTTCCATTCCTTATTTCGCATTTTTCTCTCTCCTTGTCTTTCCTGCTTTCTTTATTATGTGTCCACTTTTATGTCAACATTTTGCCCTCTCCTCCATCATCTAATTCCTTAACTCCTTGTTTCTTGTATTTCAATTGGTATTTACAAATAGAGGTTTACAATTGACATCCTTGTCAGCTTTAGACTTTTCTAACCATCACTCTGGCTAACCAAACCTACAACAGAGGATACAAGGAAAAGTTGTGTGTGTGTTACTTCAATAGTGTTGACAACTTCTTTCAAATTTGGACTGAAAAGCAATAACATGTTAAAACATTCCTTTTTAGCAAAACTACAAACATAACATGGTATGTGGCTTTTAACTAGCAGCATGGCATTAGAGAGGGCAATGTTTTATGTTGGTTAATCTGCTGGTAGTCTAATATCCATGACATTCCACTTCCGGGATTGCGCCAGTGCTGCCGGAAATTCTGCCGGATGACTCTCTTTTCGGCCAGATGTCCGTTACCTTCCGCTTTCTTTGTGTTGGAATTTTAAACTGCAGTCGATTTATAAGGACTATGGTTAAATTAAGTTCCTTCGTGTGGCTATTTTACAGTGACATTGTGGCATTGCCCAGTGCTTAGCGCCACCCATGATGATTGTGACTGCCTTAAAGAAATGCCAAACCAAACCAGAGCACGTTTTTCTCCCATCCCAGAGTGCTGTGTGGACTAGCGCTGTGGAGAAAGGTCTGGCAAAGTGAGACTAATCTGCACATTTTGTTTGGCATGACATTTTGTACAGACATACATGGTGCCCAGAAGATGAATCCTACTATACCTAGTGCCACCATGAGGTTGATATTTTTGTGTTTTCATGATGTGTTTGACACATATTGGATAATTGTCTCGACAGTTGGTTAAAGACATTCATGTTTCCCTCAGGATAGAGTGAGCTTTGGTGATCTCCTGACTTTTCCTCAGGAGCCATCATCAGGTAATCATCTTCATTTATCCAACACTTTTGTTTGAGATCAAATACCTGCAAAAGTTATGACATTCTCATGGTTCTGCTATACAAATGATAACATGATGTCCCACTTAACAAAGGCAGTGAACATGTTAATATTATACCTGCTTAACATCAGCGTGTTAGCAATGTCATTGTAAGCATGTTACCATATTAACTTGACTTTTCTGAAAGCTCTATAATGTACAGTATATCCAACTTGCCAATTATTAATAAGTGCCTGAAAACTGAACAAATATGAATGCCTCACATCAACCAAAGGATGTTGTTTAATCTAATTAATGTCACATTTAATGGATATGTCAAGAAAACACATCCTGTACCTGTATACCAAGTATATTCTTTGGCGACAGGAATTGTTCTTGAAACTGTATTTCAACTGGTACCAATGCAGGTTGAGACAATCAACCAGATATTTTTCCTTAAAGTTTGATTCGATTGGTGATTCAGGATTCTTTCAGGTCAGCATTGAATGTGGGTGTTAATGTCTGTGTTCATGCTGACTCTGTCTTCCATTAACATAAATTAGCATTTACTTAAATGAGCGTTGTCTACACAGCAGCATATGAAACAGAACAGCTCCTTCTTATGCTGATTCCGTTAGGTCCTTTGTTTTAATAACTCTTCGGTGCTTTATGCTAACAGTGTGGCCTCTGAATACAAGAGCAAGCTAATATTGTTTGAGCCCTTGTATCTAATTAAAATATCGGGGCTAGGTGGAAGGGCTGTATTCCCAGAAAGCTGAGAGAAAACCTGGTGAGAGGATTATCATTAGACTGCATGTGTATGTGTGCCTTCTACTGGCTTGCATTTACATTTGGAGAACATGTGGGTGTTTCCTTGCAGTCTTTTGCATGTCTGAGTGTAGGTATGTGGGCTGAAGGAAGGATCATTAGATACTGCAGTAGTTCTAACAGTAGTTCAGTAATTAGACAGTACTTTAGGGATGTATAATAAAAGCAAAATAGGACATTTTATACACTAACCACCCTGTAAAAGATTTTTAAACAAATTACCCTGGCATTCAGGTCCTAAACTGTTAGTGGACCAGAGGAACACAAACTGAGTTTCTATTAATTGTTTTTTAATTGCAATCATAGTGCAGTTATGATTTATATGAAGAGAGATCACTAATTAAAAGGTAGGAAGAAGTTACTTTTATATAGCTTCTGTCATTGAACATGCCCTCAATTAACCCAACTCCAAATCCGGGTGGGAAAACAAGATGACAATTAATTTACGAAGGGTTGGGAGGTTGGATTTGTTTAGGGGTGGGAAAAACATTATCAGCAACTGCTTATCCTAATAGAATAAACCAAGTTGCCATCATTAATAACTCAGGCAACATTTTTTTAATTACAACAATTTAAATGTAGGCCCCTTTTAGCTAAGATAGGGGTCATTTTGACACTTTTCAACAGAACAGCAACCACATATTGCATATTTTTGTTGTTTTGTATTGTTTTCATTGTACCTCTGTGGATATAAAAATACATTTTGAAATTATTTAAAAAACAAAGGATCTCCTGTCCCAACCTAATTGATATTATACTCATTGTACACATTACCAGACCTGTCTTCACGGCCACATGGATACATAGATACAGACTAGGGCAGACTGGCCATCTGGCATACTGGGCACTTTCCCGGTGGGCCAACATGTTTTTTTTGTTCAACCCATGAACCACCCCATAAAAGTGGAAGGTCTAGATCGGTGGCCCATCATTTTTTTCAATTGACACTTGGCTGGCCCAAAACACTTTAGTTTGGGCTAGGATTTCTGTCCCTACACATACACCCCCTACTTTCACAATGAAATAGACTAGTCTGTAACAATGCGCGGTGCGAAAGATAAACACAGTGACAGGAGAACTGGGAAGCACACAAACAGAGACAAAGGAAGTCTAAACGTGAAAATGAAACAAAGTGACCCAAAGTGACCCAGGCGGAAGATGACATTATATCTTTAAACAGCACCCTCTTTGGGATGTCTGCCTGCATGCAATTTCAGCGTGCATCTGCCAGTCTAGAATAGTGATAGAGTTCATGGAGACGAAACGCAAAGGAGGTGCAGAGAAGCTGCATGAGGAGAAGAAACAGGCAGATTGACAGACATCTTTTCGGCAGTAGCAGGACGTTTGTCAGCTCCTGTGGACATATTTATTCATACTGTATATGTGAGTTTGGTATTTGTGATCTTATGTTGGGCCAAAATGCCAGGGCCGATTTTTGGTGCAAGTACAGATACATACTAGGAAAGTAGAAAAAAACACTTTGGGTTGTTTGCATTTATGTAAGCCAATCACAACTTGGCCGACTTGGGTGGCGCTAAACTCCTGACCCAGTGGCTCCTCAAAATAGTCTCAGGAAGGAACCTGTTTTGATGGAAAATTTGCACCACGCAAAAGATTAGATTAAATATTAGATGAAGTTAAATGTTCACAGAATACAGTAACGTGAGCTATTTAAATTAGCTGGATACATGGTTAAACGTAATTTGCTCTTCCCAGTGTATCACCGTATGTACTTCCTCGCCAATCAGTCCCAAAAATTCCCTTAAACAAATTCTTTGTAAATCTTTACAACCATTCCAAGAAAGAACCAAGCAGCCTTGTGTTTTTGCACAATCCAAGTAAATCCTTCAAAACCTTTTGCCATTTTCAGCGTGTGGCTTGCTAGCTCAAAGTTTATTACTCCCGTTGGAAATTTCAGGCAACTCAAAGTGAGAATAAAGGCGAGGGGCAAAGCCTGAAATCTGGCGTGGCTTTATCCTGGAAATACTTCTGTTGATCCACATCAATGATTGTACAACATATTCCTTAATGACAATCGGACCTATGCGATTGATGTGATCTTTCTGTCTATCCCATCATATCTGACCCCAAATGCAAAACACATGAAAGCTGACATCACTAGCAAAGCTACCTCCGCATCTTTATGAAGCCCGGTTTGTACTGTGTTGGGATCTTTGTAACTCCTGATAGTAAATGTTGTGTTTATTGTTGATGCTCAAACAGACCTAAAGGTGAGTTGCTGAAAGATTAAAAATGGACATTATTTAGGATAAATATGTGACGCCAAAGCCCATGAAACACTATACAAAAAGAAAGCTTAAACTTCCAAACCAAGGTTAAAAATAAAAAAATACAAAGTTTTAGGATCTGGATTGGGTCACAAAAAAGCAAAAATGTGGGCATCCTTGTGAATTATTTGAAGGTGACATGTACCTTTGAGAATTGAGGCAATGGACTGGTGACCTTGTGGAGATAGTACATGATTTATTATTTACATGCGCTAATGTGTTTTTTGCACATCTCAGGAGGAATTGAACTAGCATTAAGCTTTCTCGAAGCGGCACACCGAAAACGTAGCAGTGTCTGTCTTAAATCATCTCGTGTCTCGCAGCCTCAGTCGGTCATGCACCAACAAATAAAGCAGAAATGTCATGAAAGAACATTTTCTTGTTAAAGAAGGAGTCGAGGGACAACAAAGTTGATATAATCTGAAGTCAGCTTCAGAAAGTGCTGGGAGGGCACTTTTTTATTATAAAGTATACTGCTGTTGGGCTTCATGAAGGTGAATGTGTTTATTCGGGCACATATAAGTGTTTTTTTTTATTTGTTTTTTTGTTTTTTAATTCATGCAGTAATGTAGATTATATTGTGTCCTCAGAAAATTTTCTTAGGATTTTGGCAGTTTTTGAGACATGAGGGGAGTTGACATACTTCAGTTGAAACCTACTTAGGTAATTTACAGGCTTATTCCTTTATTTGTAGACAAAGTATTTTTCTAATTGTATAACTTTCAGGCCAGCCAAAGAAACACTTATAATGAATGGAGTACTTCTGCACCAGAATGTTATTATTATCATTATTATTACATATTATAATATAGCACATTATATCATATATTATTTTTTGCAGTGTGGACAAGGCTAAGTAACCTTAACCCTAAACCAGCATCATGTCCATCACCATGTAAGGAGATACTGTCTTTAGATAGTGACAGAGGATGCAGATCCCTCCCTCGCAGACTGTTTTTGTCCAAGGACAGTCTTTTCTCACAGAATCAATGTTTTCAATCTGGTCATTACCATTTCACCATCAACAGCATTATAATCAATATTTCTGCTTTCTTCTATAAAGGGGTTTTGTATACACTCCCACACACTAATACACAATGTGTATTTGGTTTATTGAATCCTTTATTTATTGGCCCTCTGTGGCCTTGTCTATTCTGTAATCATCATAATTATTTCTGTGTTTAATGGGATTATTGTGATGTATGTCATGTCCATTCATCTTTGAATTTCTTCAATGAATGATCTGATTAACGTTGATTATAATTTATTATTATTATTCAATAATGTCATTGCTTTTATTAAGTCTGTGGACACAATGTAATGAAACTCTTTATAAATATATTTAGCTGTGAGCATGGCCGGGTCTACCTTCAGGGTGTACTTGGTGTGCACCCAGGGGCCCAGCTTGCTAGTGGGCCCTTGCATTAAAAGAGAAAATAATTGTTGCTCATAATTTGCAACATTCTTTGTTTGTGGGCACAAACTTAACCAGTGTAAAACACTCATCCATACTAAGTTTGTATTGGTGTTAACAGGATTATTGCACACAGACCCAGGGTCGGTATTGTATACCCACTGAGAGGATTTAAAAGGTGTATACATTATGCAGAAGGGAAAAACATCTTGGGCATAAAACAGAAATAAGTCTCCAACAAACAGGCCTCAAAACACCCTTATCCTTTTACCAACATTTTAATGCTTGGCTGGGGCCCTTTGACGTTACACACCCAGGGACCCATTAAGCCTTAATCCAGTCATGGTGTTTAGATATTAACTGGTGCAGACACAAGAGGAGAAAGAGAAAAACAGAGATAATCGTTGACCCTCTGGCTTCCTGTTTGTCAAATAATTGATTTTACAATAATACCGTTTTTTAGGGACAAAATACATTGTGGATCTGCTGCTCTTTTATGAATTGTTCAGACAGACATGTTCAGATCCCATTGTGTTTATGTACTACATATCTGGGGAAAAATTGAGATCAGCTCCAACTCAGAGTTCTTATAAATCAGGGCTAAAAACTCTTCTCTTTTCTCTTCTGTTTGGGACAGCATTTTATTAACTTTACTTTTTTATTCATAACTACTTTTATTCAAGACAGTAGTCACACTGTCATTTTTAACTTTGGAGTTTGTCATGCAGTGCTTCCTGAATTTTTGAAGATGTTTCATGGGAACTTGCCCTGGTGCAACCTACTGACTAGTTATCTTCATGTTGATTTGGCAGCTGATGTTGTCAGAAACTTTCAGCAAAGCCGGTCCATAGCAAAGGCATCTGGGACATCATGTAGCTATTGGCATGATGGGACTCTTTTTGTTTCCACAAATAATTTTAAATAGCGTGTGTTTAAATGTCACTAACAAAATTTTCTATGACTCCCTCGAGGTGCCTTTAGTGGTACTGTCAGGTCTAGATTTCTCAGCCCAGTCAGAAGCTGACAGGGGTAAGTACACACAGCGGTGTCCCAGCTGAAAGGTTGCCTGACAGGGGTGGAGCTGGGCGGTGGCTTCTGGGGCTCCAGCCCTGAATGTTTTCTCAGAATAAAATACCTTCAACTCTATGCTATTACTAATACTATTGCTATGCTGTTTCCTAAATAAATCTAATGTAGTTCAGTAAATGTTCTTTTGGGGATCCTTGATTTACAATTACATCCTGTCAGAATATTATAGGATGGATTCAAATGTAGCAAGTTTAGCAGCAACATTCATTCTGGGACCTGAACTCCAGCATAGTAACAAAAATAGGATTTAAGATTAGTAATGCTGTTAATGCTAAGGTCCTACCCTACCTATACTATATAACTTAATAATATTCACATTAGGCAGTTTTTGCCTCTTTTTAGGTGGCTGGACTATGAATGAGTTATCCTCAACATTGGTTGTGTTCTGGTTTTAGAATAATGAAGACAGTTGGAGAACAATTAGATACCAAATAGGATATAGGCCCTACAGGAGGATTGGCAACTATAATGTTTTCCTAAATGATGTACATGAAAAATGGAATAGCTAAAACATCTACTTGGGGGGAGCATGCCCCCAGATCCCCCTAGATTTAGGCTAAGCACCGAACGTCTGCCCGAGTCACAAAAGATAGAATTATAACTACATTGTCAATCGAATAACCATAAGAATGAATGCATTTAGGGATGCTGATGAGGGGTCTAGTTTTAATTTTTACTTGATAGGCTTTTTACACTGCAGACGTTTGCGTATGCCCTAGCAGTAAAAGCACACCAACCAATAACACTAACTAACTAAGGTACAACCAATAACACTAACGATGCCAGCCTTTCATTTAGGTGTTCCAATTCCAGGGACTTCATGTTGTTCATGATGGCTTACTTTACTTGAGACACTCACATGGCATGGAGTCATCCTAAATGATGTTTGTTACATCTGTCATGCTCCTGCTGTGTGTGCTGTGAAAAAGTTCTAAAAAGTCGGTACAGGCAAACAAACAAGGGCAGGCAGAGGTAGTCTAATTGCAGATATCGAGCAGCTGGGTAGGGCAGGTAACCTGATCTTTCGGGACTTAAAAGCTGAGCTCAGTCTGTGGCTGCCCCACAAATGAACTTTCTCTCACAGACCTCTGGTGCATTTGGGCAGCCTTCCTCAACTTGTAACATCAAACATTTCTAAGTTCATCACTATAAAGTTGATCTGAAAGACTGAAAACATGCAAATACATATAACCATATAAATCATGATGTCTTTACAGCACAAAATGACCAGATTAGTAAGAAATACATATATTTAACAAGAAGACAGTGTTGATTATGAAGACCTTGCAGGCGCTTTTTTATTATTGATCTTGTTCAAGTAATATATTTAGCAGAGATCAATGAACACAGTTCTGAAAATACCTGGTAAATACCTCATGACCACTTAATATTAATATTATATATATATATATATTAATATTGATGAGAATTGCCTGAATGCTTTATTAAACACAGAGGTCTGCTAAGATTGTCCTCGAAACAAGACTGCATTTAGCAGCCCCATTTTCCAAACGAGACAGACCTTGGCATACCCATTACAAGTACAGACTTTGGAGCCATCCATCCCTTGAATTGGCACACAGTAAGAGATTAATTAGATGAGCTAGAAGCAGAGGAGTTGAAGCACCTGTCGCCATGACACATTGTTCACATGGGTGGCCCCGTTTGGGATTGTAGCTCTAACCTTGCAGGATTATGACCAGTTCTCTCAGGGAATCCACAAGATCCAAAGTGTGTGTATGTGTGTGTGTGTGTGTGTGTGTGTGTGTGTGTGTGTGTGTGTGTGTGCACGCATGCTTCTGGCTATGCATGCATATGTCAATGTGTTATTTACCTGTCTGAACCAGCTGCTTAAAATGACTTACAAATGACAAATCATTGACATTGATTGAGTGTGGAGAGGAATAAAAACAGCATGGAAGGAATTAGATGTAAGGGTAGAGGGAGTTAAGGAAAATACTGTAATCCATTGAGGGAGATGAGTGTAATCTGGCAGCTGTGCAGGAAGAAGATGCCAATGTTCTACCACCTGTCTGCTGCTCTGAACCCCTGATTGCTTCTGACCAGATTGTGTCTATATCCTTAAGGCAAGAAGGAAGAGATGGAAGGAGATAGATGGAGAGAAGAACGAAGGGATGGGTGAACTGAGCATGAGTTTCAGAGAGGAGGTGGATGGGAAAGGGTGATTGGGTGTGGGAAGAAGAGGGAAAGTTATGGCATCGGAGAGACAAGGAAGAGAAGAAAACAAGAGGGGGGGGCATGGAGAGAAAAGTCTGCAGAAAGGAAGATTGGAAAAAGGAAGAATGTTAGGATGGAGGATGGGTGTAAGAGAGCAAGATAAGGGGGAAAGGTTGGGACGTAATGGAGAAACAGATCAGGAGAAGTGGGGGACACATCCCAGAGGAAATAAAAGGAGAAAATCCTAATTTTCCATTTTCTACTGTGGCAGTTTTTCTCTCTCTCTCTCTCTCTCTCTCTCTCTCTCTCTCTCTCTCTCTCTCTCTCTCTCTCTCTCTCTCTCTCTCTCTCTCTCTCTCTCTCTCTGACTAAAACACATACACTCACAATAAACACATGAACCAGACTGTAGATAATTGCCTCACGGGAGAAAGAGAATCTCATCTCTGGATTGACAGGTGGACTGGTGTGCATAGCACCAGAATGAGGAATGATTTAGATAGCAAGGCACCAACACACACAGACACATTTTACATGACCACAAACAAACTCACACAGATATATAAAAGCTCATCATGTACTGTATATAGATACACACTCATACACAGTAACACAAAACACTCTCTGATGTGCTGTATGCTGCATAACAATGCATCAACACTTACAGCATAGTGTAAATAATTGTCCCTTATGGGAGATAAATGGATAGATGGAGAGTTGATGGGATCATGTGCAGGCTGGGAGAATACCTTAAAATGATTAGACACACACACACACACACACACACACACACACACACACACAAACAAACAGCTTAATGAAATCGACATCAAGTGAGCAACCTTTCATGTCAGCATGATTAGATGTGCGCATTTGGCAACGCAAGCACAAATACACACAGAGATACACATGTGATCACACACCGGTGAGTAGTCATTTGACTCTCAGCATTCACAATCAGTGTGTGGAGACACACAACCCATCAAATTCTCATTTAAAAGGCTGTGAGAGTGAATCCCATGCAGCAGGTTTTTAGAGATTTTATGAATTAAGAGTCAGACTGCCAAATTATGAATTCACCATGCGTTGGAAATAAAAGTGATTGACATTGAATCACAAGTAACTGTTTATAGGACATAGTTCCAATGATCAGCAATGATACCTCATTACGGATTTTGGTGTACTTTTATTTTTTTCTTTTGCAACAATATCAATGTTTTGTAACTGTTTCAACTTATCTTTTCTAAATGTTTGCCTTGTCTAGGTTTGACAAGTATGTCCGCTTGTCAGCATCTGTCCTCCTCTACCTACACAATCTAGACTACTAGTGTTTATCTTCTCTGGTGTCACAAATAGCTCACAAAGAAAAACGGATTAAGAGCATTATTAGTTCTGCAACTAAATTTCATTATGTAATAAATAAGTCATTAATAGCCAATGACAGAGAGGTGGGACAGGACAAAAGAGAGACGTTTTCTGAAGTGAAATTATGTTTCACTTACATAATTCACTTCACTTACATTTTAATAAGGATCTGCCAAAATACACAGAGTAGGACACACGCACGACAGAGCTTTGTTTTAGTTCCTTTTCATTTTTTTTTATTGATTGGGAAATATATAGATGAAGACGGGCATAGGCAACATGTTGGTCACCAAATGAACTCAGCTTTTGAAATTATTCTGAAATCACATACTGTTCAAATCCTGTGTTTGGTCCGTTTAGTTTTTATGCCACAAACAAACCGCACCAGATTTAGTTTGAAAGGCCCTCTTTTTCAGTTCTCCTCAGTCTCAAATGTTTGGTCTGCACCATTATGCATTTGATTGACAGCTTTCACACCACCCCACACAAACCAAACTAAACTGACAAAAGCACCAGAGTTTCTTTGAATCACACCTTTTTTTGAAGACGGACACACACTTTGCTTTGGCATGTTGGTGCTGTTACATGATGAAATACTCTCTAGTTCATCTGAAGTACTTGTTCTACATCTGGTGTAAACATGCCCTTAATTGTAAGGCTCAACAATGTTTGCCCTTAAACAACAAAATAATCAAAATTAAATTATAAAAATATAATTGCAAACACTTTCACTAAACTCCATGTCTCCGTCTTGGCCTTGTTGGGTCTAATTATGGGGCTTCCATCTAATCTTGTTCAAATATGTGACTTAATTGATTTTTATTGCATGGCTCGTGCAGAATCCTTAATTAAAATGATTCAACCCTTCCTTGCCTCCATTTGAAAAACTCCATAGATATGTTTTGGAGTGGCTTCCTATAGCTAACTCAAATTATGTTCTCATAATGTGACGCACTTTAATGTTGTTTCGACATGTGATCGTGACATATTCCAACGAGTCACAGTTCAGTTATTCTCAGTTAGTCAAACAAACTGATGAAAAGGAGGACGGAGTTCAGAAGCTGTTCAATGTCGGTATGAACAAATCTTAAGGGTCATCAGGGAGATTTATTGTGACAGCACATCAGATGTATACTGTATTAAAAAAAAAATTGAGAGAACATGGTGAGGCGAGGGGGATGGATGAAACATCTCTCATCACAAACAACTTCAGAAAGTCAAGGAAGCACAGAGACAGAGAGTCACAAAGAATGAGGAAAATCATCAGAGACAGAATGAATATGACGGAGACACACACAAGAGAAAAAGAAGAAGAGTAAACACAAAATAGGACTGAGATGCAGAAGAAGTTTGAGAGAAAAAAGTAGGAGTGAAAGATGATACAAAAAATGATACAGAGAAACAAAGACACAGGTGTGGTGTTAAGCACTGGTAACTGAGTTAATGTGTGGTAGCTTACATTTCATTTCAACAAAAGGAAACTCATGGGTTGTTTTCAGCAGATATTGCTTGTTGCACTAAAAAAAGACTTTCACTTCTGTGTGAGGATTTGTTAGAAATTCACCACAGCTAACCTTTTGAAATTTTAAGAGGAATTGCTATGGTCTTGTGTAAGTAATATGTCCAACTAATTAAAATGCTAGATGCCTCATCTTTGCAGCAAGCGCCATTTTAACATTCTGACAAAGGACTACAAATGAAAATGAGTCAATCTTTGCTAACTCAGGTGAATTTACATTTTTATTAATGTTGAATCATTTTCTATTGTTTGACAGATGGGTTAATACATAAATGAAAATAGAAAATAGCAAATTGATAGAGTTAAAATGAAATGACTTCATTATTGTTTATTGTAGTTCGCTAATCAAATGATAAAAAGTACAGGTGAACACAGGGGGAAGAAAAACTACAAATAGGTTGATATACAGTGGGTACGGAAAGTATTCAGACCCCTTTAAATTTTTCACTCTTTGTTTCATTGCAGCCTTTTTCCAATAATCAAAAAGTTCATTTTATTTCTCAGTAATGTACAAGCAACCCATCTTGACAGAAAAAACAGAAATTTAGAAATTTTTGCATATTTATTAAAAACAAAAACTGAAATATCACATGGTCATAAGTATTCAGACCCTTTGTTCAGTATTTAGTAGAAGCACCCTTTTTGATCTAATACAGCCATGAGTCGTTTTGGGAAAGATGCAACAAGTTTCTCACATCTGGATTTGGGTATCCTCTGCCATTCCTCCTTGCAGATCCTTTCTGTCAGGTTGGATGGTAAACGTTTGACAGTCATTTTCATTGTAGAGATGCTCAATTGGGTTTAAACCATTCAAGAACAAACAGAGTTGTTGTGAAACTCCTTCGTTATTTTAGCTTTGTGCTTAGGGTCATTGTCTTGTTGGAAGGTAAACTATGAGTCCAGAGCACTTGAAAAGGTTTTCGTATATATTCATCTTTCCCTCGATTGCAACCAGTTGTCCCTGCAGCTGAAAAACACCCCCACAGCATGATGCTGCCACCACCATGCTTCACTGTTGAGACTGTATTGGACAGGTGATGAGCAGTGCCTGGTTTTCTCCACACATACCGCTTAAATTAAGGCCAAAAGTTCTATCTTGGTCTCATCAGACCAGAGGATTTTATTTAACCATCTTGAGTCCTTCAGGTGTTTTTTTTGCAAACTCCATGCGGGCTTTCATGTGTTTGAGGAGAGGCTTCCTTGGGCCACTCTGCCATAAAATGGTGGATTGCTGCAGTGATGGTTGACTTACTAAACTTTCTCCCATCTCCCGACTGCATCTCTGGATTAGCCACAGTGACCATTGGGTTCTTCTTTGCCTCTCTCACCAAGGCTCTTCTCCCCCCGATAGCTCAGTTTGGCGGACAGCCAGCTCTAGGAAGGTTCTGGTCGTCCCCAAACGCCCATTTGAGGAACTGTGCTAGGAACCTAAAAAATTTTTTGTAACCTTGACCAGATCTGTGCCTTGCCACAATTCTGTCTCTGAGCTCTTCAGGCAGTTCCTTTGACCTCATGATTGTCATTTGCTCTGACATGCACTGTGAGCTGTAAGGTCTTATATAGACAGGTGTCAGCTTTCCTAATCAAGTCCTATCAGTATAATCATACACAGCTGGACTCCAATGAAGGTGTAGAACCATCTCAAGGATGATCAGAAGAAATAGACAGCACCTGAGTTAATATGAGGGTCACGGCAAAGGGTCTGAATACTTATGACCATGTGATATTTCAGTTTTTGTTTTTTAATAAATATGCAAAAATTTCTAAATTTCTGTTTTTTTCTGTCAAGATGGGTTGCTGAGTGTACATTACTGAGAAATAAAATGAACTTTTTGATTTTGGAAAAGGCTGCAATGAAACAAAGAGTGAAAAATTTAAAGGGGTCTGAATACTTTCCGTACCCACTGTATACGCTAAACATTCAGTGTGTGTTGTGCATTTTACTGCTGACCTTAATACCTGACCATAGGCACCGATACTAAATGATTTTTAATGAATGTCGCCTACTGGCAGTCTTTGTACATGTGCTAGGCTGCCAGTAGGCGTCATTCATTTAAAATTAAACATAACAGTTGGTGCTAAGTGAAGCTTCTGTCATAGTGTGATTGGTTATGTCGCTGTCAGTCCCCTGCTCCGTTGATTTTTCATTTCCCACGAAGCTGATCGCGGTTATGTGCCAGTTAAACTTCTCATCTCCAATCCTATCTGTATTTGTGAGAGGTTTCTCTGTCCTGAGTCAAAAGACTACTTTATAGCTTTATTATCAAGTTAATAGGCATGTGTGTTCGTCTCGGCCATGGTGCATGTATTAAGGTTAAAAAATGCTAACATTTTTGACCACTTTTCTTTTTTTTGAGGGTGTGTGCGCGAGCACCCATGGAGGAAAACATAAATCAACGCCTATGTACCTTACTGGAAAGTCAGGAATAATAATCAGCAGTAGAATTACTGACAGGAAACAAAGATTTCAAGTTTCCTGAACAGACAATTATTATATACATATTTTTTTTTTAAACATCACTCTCACATGTACTACACTGCCTGCCACATATTAGTGGAAACACAGCTGTCACTGCGAAACATGATCCAGTAGCCTGGAGACAGATTGAAACACCTGAGCCCATGCACACTGCTGCTGGTACAGAGAAATGTCCCATTTCAAAAAACACTTGTGTCTGTCCAACAATTTCAAATAGTCTCATAGTCATTTAGATAATTTCATTTCAATGGGCGTAAGGAATGACAATGATTATCATATTGCTTTTGGCGAAGCAGCACAAGATGAGTGCTAAAAGTCGTGAGATGCTTCCCAATTGGTTTGTATGTATTAACACAGGCTGGAAATTTTACTTCATTTTTGTGAGACATGTTTTGAAACTCAATCTTTTTTTCTTTCTCCTTTTAATTGATAGAGTGAGGCTTAAATCCAGAATATGCCTCTGATAACAAGGAACGCTGTAACGTGTTGCAGCCTGGTGTAATGTAGGCAACAAGGCTCATCCATTTAGGTGGCACTCCGCCTGATGCAACCGGGTGTGTCCTTATGCCGGGACATGAGACTTGAACACGTCATTGGTACTGTATAGGAAGGGTGCAGGACAGACACAAACATATCAACAAAGGAATTACCTTTAATTAAATTAAGTGGGGAAAATGGATTCAGATGTCATGAAGATAGCTCAGTTGTTTGGTTTGGTGATGACAACTAAACTACTGTATTTCCATGACATTTAATAAAGAAAATTGGATCTGCTGCTGATGATAAAAAAAACTAAAAGGTGGACCTTGAATCAGGATTTGTGTTTTCAAGAAGTTAATCGTACCTTTGGTGAACACACATGTAAATATATAAATTTTTTATTCAAGATACATTTTTGTGGGATTTTCCCTTTATTTGTTAGTGACAGTGGATAGAGAGGAAAGGTGGGAGAGAGATGGGGGATGACACACAGCAAAGGACTGGAGGTTGGACCCGAACCCTGGCCGCTGCAAAGGACTCACCCTACACGGGGCGCACAATCTTACTGGTTGAGCTAGACGTCATGTACGATGCTGTCAGTGATATACACAGACAGTAAAAAAACATACATAAAGACATAATCAAGCTGACTAAAACACAAATGTATACATGCACACACATGCACATCATGAATATTCATTAACCGAGAATCACACAGACACATGCACACTAAAGTATAGGCAGTTAACTGGGCAAACACACATAGACATGGACACACACATTCTTTTGAAGGAATAATAAACTCTCTCTCACACACACACACACACACTTGCAATGACAATATGTTTCATTTTCCACTGGGTTGGAGTTAATCCTCACCACAGGAGGTGCCACCACATCAGTGAGACACTTGTGCTACATTTCCAATGTTCTCAAATGCGAGATATTGAAATCTCAGCTGACATTTTTTCAAGTGGAAAAGCTCAGTAAGCGTTGAAACAGGAACAACACATTCAAATATTAATATGTCAAACAAAATATGATTAGTAGGAGTCTTCTTAAAACTGCATTCTGGTGTGTGTGTGTGCGTGCGTGTGTGTTTGTAAGAAGCATGAGCCTTTTCAGCTCTTCTCTCTACTTCCCTCTGCATCTGTTGCCCTTTGTTACACACTGTAAATATTCATCACAGCTCTTTGTAACACTTAGTTCAGCTCTCCTTCCCTCGATGTCCGCCCCCTGAACAATGCTGCATGTGCGGTACATGCTGATGAAGTTGACTTTGTCTCAGGAACGCTTTGATTCACAGTTTGGGATACTGTTGCTTTTTTTTTTTATCCACTAAGTTTGACAACAATAGTGGAAGTCAAGTTGGTTATTTGTTTCTGTGTCACTCTGTTAGGGACTTAAGCACATGTGGTTCCTCCTTGTGTGGTAAGCCAAAGGTTCTTCAAAGTCACTGATCAAATGCAAATTAAACATGTGGAATTCAGTGTTTTGTTAGTTGTCACAGGGGATAACATCTTAGTCTCTGTTACCTTCTGCAAGCCTGGAGAGACGATACACTTGTGTAATGTGTTTGATATCTTACTGGGACATATGCATGTTTCCTTGTGTGTCATGCGTTTAGATTTGTGAACCCAATGGTGTGTAACCAGCTATGACAAATGTTTTGTGGTATGTTTTGTTACATGAATGTGTGACTAGATCAGTTTTTTTTTTATATTAAAACGAGTTGAAAATTGCCTTTTAGAAAAAAATGAAACACAAATTGTGAAAATTGCATTTAAAAAATGAAATGTATAGTGTAAACAGTGCTGGACAATAACTCATTAAAGTTATGTGATTACTTTTTAAAATGTGAAATTCAGTAATTACATTAGAGTAAGGATACATGTAGAGGACAGGAGCATTAATGCTATACTGTACATATGTCCTATTAGCTAGCTTCATAAGCGGTGAGCCTACATTCAGGCTGAATGGTGTGTAAACCCTGCAGCTTCACTGTGAGGCCGGGTGGCTTTTACAACAATGTTTTATATTAATATTATATTTTCACATCAATGGTTTATATTCTCTTATGTCTCATGGTGAATATAAACAAGATACAACAGACAAAATTTAAACTAGGCTTGTGTAGACGTGCCTCGAAACCATTGTAAAGGCTGCTTTAAGGTTGTGCGTAAACTCCACGCCGTAGCTACGCCATCGCTCTTACGATTAAGTGCGTGGAATGTGACGGTTACATAGATTGAAATGAAATCTTTTTTTGTTTTAAAGGGAGCATACATGAGTCTTTAGGAAGTGCACACACAACACGGATTGGTGATGCAGTAGAAATAGAAATGCTCTAAAACATGCTGATTGGTGTTGTAATATGACAGGTTTGATTGATTAAATGTAGAACACACAGCTTGAGATTAATTGATTTCCATGATAAAATGAGTGTCATCAAGTTTTCTCCATTACAGGACATCATGTGTCCTTGAACTGTAAGACCTGAGACTGACAGAAAGTCAGAGACAAAGCAAAAAAGAGCCAAACAGCATGGGATTAAAAACAACAGATATTCTTTCCTAAATTAGATATCTACAGTCTACAGAAAGTATTTACCTCTCTTACCTTTTGATCGATGACATCAATTAAAACAAATGGTGTGCCTTCATTTTTCATAATCATAAGACATTCAGATTTAAGCAATTGAATAAATATCTGAAATAAATATTCAGTTGTTTCAAAAAGCATAAGGGTTGTACTACACTTGCTTGCTACCATCTGTGTAAACAGTTGTCATACTAACTTTGTGGTAAGCTGCAGCACTTACCAGCTGGTGCCTGATGGACCTAGCATGGTGGCGAATGACAATTGACTTCTTGTTGAAGAAACTGTTGCACTGAGGTAGCTGGGTGTATATGTTGTTGTGCTTGTAGCTGTGGTATTTGAGAAAGTGCTTGTAAATGTGTGATTCTAGTTGAAACACAGGGTAGTGGAGCATCCCTGGAGAAAATGTGGATGTGTATTTTGATTCTTTGGATGATGCACAGAGAGGTATTTGTAATTCTGGTCCAAATACCAATGTTTCAAAATTGTACATATTATTGTAAATGATGCTGAATTACAGGGACATGCACGCAAAGGTGATGAACAATAGAGCCAGCATTTCCCATTAGGTTTAGCAGAACAACCAAAAAAGTGATTATCAAGGCACATTTTGTGGGACCTTTGTGATATGGCTGGCAGCGTCTATTTCAGTATCAAGAAGACCTGATTATAAAAGTCGTATTTAAGCTCAGTAACTGAAGCAGAGCTCTAACAGGAACATCCAGTGACGGGTTGGATTTTCACAATGCAAACCCTTGTGTTCTGTGCAGGTCGAACTGAACAGTTTTTAAAGTTTTAATAAAGAGAAAATGATTTGTTCAATTTGCATACTGACATTTAACAAGTTGAACCAGCTGTACTGTCTAAAACCTTTTCCCTCTCAGTTAACTGACATCGTTCTGGATAGAAACTAACTATGACAGCATAAACCACTTATTGGGATTCCTGCAAAAACACTCCTATTATAATAGCATGGTATTTTCCTCTGATGAGCTAGTATGATCACTCTTGTTTGTTCTCAGATTTTTAGTTTCCAAAATGAAGGAATTGTTTTAAGAGTATACTGAAAAAGCTTGTATTGTTCTCTCCTTTTCTCTCTTTCCCTTGTCTTTCTCCTTCTCTCTTAAGATCCCTACATTTTCATTATTTTTTATCACCTCTCCTTTCATTTTTGTTCCTCTCATTCCTTCCTTCCTTTGTGATGCTTTTGGTGACTGAGCTCAGCTTTCCCATTCTCCACACCTTCACACTGCTATAGGCCTACTGTATGACTGACCAACATAATCTCTCACATGTGAAACCCACAAAATGTAATCCCACCAGGATTGTCTTCAATGCATCTTCAATGCAAGCAAATGCATAATTTGCCTTTGTACATGATGTGCAATCAATACCAAATGTGTGTTTTGTGCCATGCAGGCCACCACAATTGGGTGTCATGAAAAAAATGACTTAGCCTGGGCTAGTCCTTATTAAAGTCCTTAATGGAAACCAGGCAAATGTTTGGTCAGCCCTGCATAGCTAATAGACTGGCTGGGTCTGACATCTAGTGGTGAATACAGCTATTGCATTGTGTCTGATGTGTTTTAAAACGGGGTTAGATGAAACAGAGTAAAAGGTTAAATCAGAGATTCTCAAAAGGGGGTCTTTACTGCAGGGGGTTAAATTAGTGTAAATTTTTTCTTAAATTGAATCAAACAAATTAGCAAATATAAATCAGATTGTTTGTGGAAGAAAAAAAACATTATTGATACTGGCCTTCAGGTGACTAAGGTAGACATCCACAGACACCGGTAATAAGGATTCACTTGTTATTGTATAGTTAACATTAATAATTAAAAATCATGCCAACAGTTATTTTAATAGTTTATGCACTTGATGTAGGAAAAGCTCGCACATCCAAACAAATTCTCCTGTGCAGGTGCGTTGGTTGCAATGCAAAATTTATTTCCTTTGTTTCGTAATAGCTTATGCACTGAAAAGGTAAGGTATGTACAAATGTTTTAAGCCACGCTACACTTTATTTGGGGCCCATACAATATATGTAGTAGGAGGTCCCTACTCAGTCTCTGTTTCAGTTAAAGGGTCCTTGGCCTAAAATTTGTTATTAAAGACACCTGGGTTAAATGGATGTCAACAGATGGATAAAAAAATCTTTGGATGGATGATGGGTGGATGCAGAGCTGTCATATTTTAAAAGAGATGAAGGGAAACAGCACCTTTTTTCTCTTTTGGTATTCATAATCCACTAAGACTCACATGCCAGAAGACAATGTAACTGCAACTGCAATTAAAGTGCTTTGTGCATCAAAATAGCTGGTGTGTTTTACTTAACTGGAATTATATTGTAACAAAGTGTTCTTTTAGATTTAGTATTCTTAAAATGGCTTCATAAAGTTTTTCGTCAGCATTAGCTGTTGGCAGAACCTTGTCTTGTTATCTGGAACTCATATTAAACAGTTTCATTTTGAACTTCAGTTTTCATAGCATAGAGTCAGCATGCTAATGTCCCTGCTTTCAACTGGCAATGCACCCAATGTTTACATCCGATATTGTAAGTGGTGAGCTCTATATTGTCCCTTCAAGCTGAGCCCAACCAGACCCTTCCTCCCACACGTAGATCAAGAAATCCCCAGTCTATCTATTCTGCAAATTAAGAGTTCTGGAATTGCTTTTGATTTCTGCCCCCCTGCCTTAGACTAAATTGTTTTGGGTGGCTCTACCTGGGAGCCTGACAACACAGGGTCATGGGGGTACATGAAGATCTTTCAAAATCTCCTAAATATTTTAACAGTTTTGTCAAGATTGTAATGTTTTATTATAAACTTTGAACAAAGAAAGTGGAGGGATTATTTTTGAAGACAAGCCAACTTGGTCAGAGTGTCTCTATAGATATATAGAAATGTCTCACATCATATTCTGTGGGTATGTAATATAGTCTCCTGCGTATTGCTTAGATAGTGTATATACATTGAAGTGTTCTTGTCGGTAAAAAGTGAAAAGTTCCCTGAAGCCCTGATATGTAGTATAAAGTGTAAATAAATAACCATGCCTTAAAGAAAGCATCCGTCACAGTGACAGCAAGGCAGGCTAAAAAAAATATCTAGTTTTCAGTGGTGCATAATTGGGTAAAAATGAATTTGTGTCATAATACTTTGACATGGAGTGAATTTATGTAGTAAAACCTTTTAAGCTTGGCAGCAGGGGCACTTAAAATACATCAGTGTTAGTCACCGGAGAAGGCAGCAGTGTAATTAAGGACTAGTGCTTAAAGGGAGACTTTAACGAAAATGATAGAGTGTGCTCTTTAGAGGGGATGACTTGAATAAGGAATGAAAATTCACAAAGGAAAATACTGTACACTCCATATGGGGATAATACAGTCCACATATTTACACCACAAGCATGGAGGTGACAGGAAACACGTTTCAGCTATATTACAGAGGAAAGCAATGTATATCAATAGCTGTTGGTAATGTGCCATAAGGTTCTATTAACTGAAGCACAAACTGTGATCTGATTTTTATTTTATTTTTTTTATAGTTAAAGGGGCTGTACTCAACACTCACAACTTTAATATAGCAGAAAACAAATATTTGTCATGTAAAATATATACTGGAGTAATGGCATCCTGAGCAGAGAACAAAGCTCACTACCTATGTGTGTGTTGTAATCTGTAATCTTCCCTTTGTCTGCTGCACATGCAGGTGAGTGCATGTGAGTGCCTTGTGTGGCTGTACTAGAAGCCGAGGGCCATGACAAAGTGTCGGTATTGTCGTGGAACAGTCTGTAAGAGCCGTGAGACCTCCTTTTTTCTGAATATCAAATACAGCCCCTTTAAAAAAAAAAAAAGTTTTTGGTTATACTTTTGTGTTATATCACAATACTACATGCATCTTATTTGTCAGTGCCTATGGGCTTTGATGCACTTTGACAAACTACAGCTTGGCTGTCAATAATATGTTGTGTCAGGTTTACAAGACACCTAGGTTTGATCATACAATTTGGTAAATATATGCTAAAGTATTGATTATGTAAACTTGCTAGCGTCAAATCATAATCATAAATGCCATTCAAAAATACTGACTGCACTATCCTGTCATCTGCCAGCTGTCAATGTATATAAATATGAAGTACATTGTTAAAGAATGTAGAATGTAGTATAACATCACTCATATAACCCTGGAAGATTATAAATGAAAATACAATTAATAGCAATTTATTGTTAGTCTTTGGAATTAAAGTTGCTATTACATGTATAACACTCATAATCACACAATTTCCCATTTAGATTTGTCTCTGTGACTGTAGAGATACCAGTACATGGTATACCAACACAAGCTATTGGACTTACATTACAGCTCCTGTAGCGCAAAACAATATTAGAGGACATACATCAGACATTGGACTCTACATCAAGATCTCCTCTAAATCTGTTTTGTATGGCCCTGCAACATACATAACACAGTCACACCAGGTTTCTTACCAGAAGGGGGAGCTAGCTGCACGTGCTTTACTGTATTGACCTATCTCCCCTCAGACAGTCTTAGTCAGTCTAAAGTAACATAGGTTAAGCTACATTTGGTGTAACTATAAATATATGTATAGTTTTAACGAGAGAAAAATAAATACTTCTAAATAGGGTGCTAGTCTCTGTTTTCTCAAACTGCCAATGTTCCTGCTGTGGAATTGTTGAGTAATGGACTATCCTTGCTTCTGCATTACATCAATTACAATGTGTAGACATATTTTGAGAAATATAATAGAATACATAAATCAATGAGGTTTTGAGTATCACTGGATATTTAAATGCATAGCTCCAGAGCCCTGAAGTAGTCAAAAGTACACATTTTACTGGGAAGAAATAAAGGTTTCCTGTTAACCATTCCTATTGTTTGCCACACTCTTTGGCCACATTAGCTTCATTTGCAAATTCAAAGTATATTTTATTGTTTAACACTCTCAATCAATATGACTGGTCTATCCTGCCTCATAGTAATTAGCCTTTAAGAAAATGAAATCATTGTAATGTTCATTGGACAAAAATGAGGCATATATGACACATGTATCCAACACTCTAGACAGACCATTTCTTTGCCATGAATCTCACTGGACTGGGCTAATTAATAACACTAATTAGTATTTTATGGTTAAAAGCAGGTCAGTGGCTGCTCTTCTGAACAACTGTCATGGACAATGATCAGTACTGTGTTACTGTTCTCAAGAGATCTATTCTTGTGGTAAATGGTGCCTCATTGTGGTCATAAAACGATTCAATTATATTTTAAGCTCATAAGAACTATGAATATGAATAAAACATATGGTTAAAGCTAAAGTCATTTTTATAATTGAAGGGGATATTGTTGTCCATGTTGTCGTTCCACCTCCTGCTCTGTTAGGTCTATTACCAAAATCTCCAAACAATCCACTAGAAGATACTACATCTGTCCAGCAGTAAACATACTGAAAAAGAAATGGAACAATTAATTCAATGACACTAATATGGCTCTTTTTTTTAAAGATTTTTTTGGGGCATTTTAGTCCTTATATGTTTGACAGGACAGCTGAAGACATGAAAGGGGAGAGAGAGGGGGAATGAAATGCAGCAAAGGGCCGCAGGTCAGAGTCAAACCCAGGCCTGCTAGAACCCTGGCCTGCTGCGTCGAGGAGTAAACCTCTATATTTGGACAAACACATTATGGTATCTAACATTGTCTGCAAAACTTCACTTTACATACACGTGCAGGCTGTAATGTCATTAGGGTTTTACAAATGTGTGTGCGTGTGCGTGTGCGTGTGTGTGTGTGTGTGTGTGTGTGTGTGTGTGTGTGTGGCCATGTGCTTAAGGTTTCAAATGTCAGTTAAAAGGCCCAGTGAAGCGCTCCATCTGGATGAATGACATATGAGCCAGTATTTCCGTGTGTGTGTGTGTGTGTGTGTGTGTGTGTGTGTGTGTGTGTGCATGTGAATAAACAGGCCAATTATTACTTAATTAGTTAAGTGCTTATACCAAATTGAGAATTATAGGTATTTTTACATTTAGACACATGTCTCTCTGCTTCACAACATTGATAATCTTGTGATCCATGTCGGAATAAGAAGAAAAAAGAAAACAGGGCATTCATCATGAGCCTGGAGACATGGGATATGGGACTGAGACATATGAGCTCTGGAGACAAATGCATGATAAATGAAAACCTGTTATCTACCTATTAATATACCTTGAATATGATATGTCCTACCTGTTCATTCGTCCGACAATCCTGAGGGGTTAGAAGATAATTATACCTTTACTGATGGACAATGTGGTTGGAAGTGGGGGATTGTACAGTGGTTGAAAGAATTGGAAGAGAGGCACAGAAAGTGGAATCCAACCCTGGGGGTACCAGGACATTAATGACTATTGGGGTCACTTAGAAGCAGATACTACTCTAATATAATATATTCTACCTGGACATGAATACACTAATCAAACCATAGTCTCATCATCAGTTGATGAGATTTTCAGTCTGAACTCATAATGGAGTTGACCCAGAAATGAAGAAATCTTTGTAGAGTATCATCAACAGCAGATGAATGAAGTTTTATTCACTGGAGTTGAGTTTAGTTTCAGACTTTTTTACTTTTCTGAGCTTCTTTGATGGAATGTAATACATTGTCAGTGCCCTTATCATGTGTTATGCCCATTTTGTGACACAGTGAATGACACTGACTATAGTGGAACTGTTGTACATCGGGGTTAAACAGGGCCAGAGCCCACCAAAGCTGAGCTCCACCTCTTGACATCCAAATCGTAACCTGTCAAAACTCATTTGGCTTTTCCCATCCTCTTTAAGAGACATTGTCTGGCACTGATCAAACAATTATAGAATGTAGGCTCCTTTTCTTTGACTTTGCACTTCTGGTCGGCGGAGCTGTGTTGATAGACCTCGGCAGTGCTGTAGTATTCGGTCTAGTCACAAAATCAACAGCGACATTTGCCACACACTGCGGTACCGCTCCCTCACTTGGGCGAGAAAGGTTGCGTTAGAAACGCGAAGAGAGGAAAAAATCCATCTAGGCTGCTTAATATATAAATGTATAAATATTACTTCGTAAAAACAAATAGTGCTTGTGTGAGTGTGGTGAGTTCATCTGTCTCTGGCTTTCGCATCACTCAATATTTCCCACACTTGCTGTTAGATAGTTAGATTGACAAGAGTGCTCAAATGTCAAGAGGTACACTCAGATCATTAGAGATCAACATATGAGGATGGTGAATATACCAAAAGGAAAATCCATGACAACCTAATTTGTTGACCGACAGACTGACCAACTTCACCTTTGTTAGGTGCTAACCATCCATTCAGCTGCTCAACAGTTCATTAACACTACATCAGCACTTTACGGATACAATGCACTTTATTACTCTTGACTGAACTGACTTCTAGCGTGCCCTTCAGCATTGGCACTTAACTTTTTTGTAAACACATTTATCTATTTCTATTAAGGGATAAATGGTATGCATTTGTGGGGGGAGGAAGGGTGGGGGTTGTGTCTACATGTGTTTTTAACAGGTATGAGCTGTCCTGCTATGAATGCTTTGTTTTTTGCATAATGAACACAGTACACCAAATTCCTAGCAACTTAATTGCATAGCAATAAAGTATTGAATCTTGAACAAGAGCAACAAAAGTCACACCTATGTTAGAGTACTTACAGTGCCAGTATTTGGGAATCAATACTCTTGATTTTTTTCCAAGGCCAGTATTTACGCCCAATGGTTGGTGCCATCCAAAATATTTTGATCAGCAGACTTGTATTAGCGCCTTATTAGAATGTTTAACTCATCACCTTGACGACGACACCAAAATGTGGCATATCATCTGTCATCATTATCCAAGTCTTTGTTGTTGTCTAGGAAACACCTCTCTGGTCATGGTGGGATAATGGCATTGTGTACCTAGACAAAAGGCATAAAAGTAAGCATAACATCAATTATGCACACTCTTAATTTGATGTTATGGAAAGTAGCACAGAAGTCCATTAATTTGTCATCTATTTAAAGAAATAAATGCAGAAAATTTCACTTTTTTATCGGTAATGATAATCCAAATTTGAGGTGAACATATGTGTGCTGAGTACCACAACTAAAAATGATGTAGAGAAGGCCAGAGATGACACCTTTTTCATCATGTTCCCTAATATCCCACAATCTAAACATAACAGATTTATTTTCCATAGATTACAACATAATTATTTTGTAAAGGTAACAAAACATTTTTCTTATCTTGACGTAACCTAGAAATAGAGCACATATTTGGTGACTGAATTGCAGGAAAACAAACAATACACGTGTGGCTTCTTTAGCTTTCAATAGTTAGCGTTCTTAGAAAAACAAAACAGAATAAGCAAAAGAAAGCTGGCATCAACTGCTACACTTTGAATGAGCATCTGCTATGGTAAATACAGGCCTATTTTAATGAACACTGATCAGTGTCCAGAAGCAATTAACATATTCCTGAGGAGAGGCGGAGGGCCTTACAAAGAAAAGAAGAGGGGGAGTTTATAGGCAATTGCCAAGCCCACAGAAGGAGACAGCACTCACCTGAGACCCAGCACACTGTGGAGGAAATTCACTGTTCACACTCTCAGATGACAGGAAATGAGGGACGAAGGGTAGAGAAAGAGGAAGTTAGGGGATGAAACAAAAAGCAGATAGAGAGGCAGGGAGAGGGAGAACAGAAGGCTAAAACAAAGGGAGGAGAAAACCTCCCCAGATGGCGGGGCATACGCTGAGATGTGTAGCAGGCAAGGCTGGCAAGCTGATGTGACTCGGAGAAGAATAAGGGGACAGGAGTGTGCGTGCGTGTATGTGTGTGTGTGTGTGTGTGTGTGTGCTCGCATTTGTGTGTGTGTGCCTGTGTGTAGGTCGTTGAACACTCCTCATCACCAAATTAAAATATCACAATCACAATGCCGAATAATGCATATACCCTACCCTATACATTGCATTATGCATTCTGTTTTTGTGGATTTAAAAGTTATTAATTTTCACACACTACACTCTGCAAACAGCTTGTTTAAGCTCAATAATTATTTCACACAGGAGAAGGACTTACTTGAAAGTGCATAATGTGTAATTATGTGTGAGCGCAAGCATATGCATCGGCATCTCTGTGTGCATATGTTGAGCTTAAGGACTTAAACATTTATCCTAGTGACTCATGACAGCAAAGAGTTTCTTGGCAACAATGTACAAACCAATTGAAATGCCAACAAAATGTATGTCCTTCCTTTAGGGTGTGTGTTTCTACCTTGTCTCTTTCCATCCATCAAAGCCCTTTTGTTAATCCCTCTCTGGGGTATATTTACCAGCTCGGTCTGTCTGCCTGCCATACTGCAAAAACTTTAATCGATCCAACACTGATTGAGCTGCTGGCTAATTAATAATGGATGAAGTTGGGTCAATCTCTGGTCTTAGGTGCTCTGGTTTGCCCGACTGAAAACAGATCACAGGACCTGAGTTGAAGGTGGAGTGTATTTCATCATCAGACCTCCTATTTCTTTAGGTTACTTTTTAACTTTATGTTATTTAGTTGACTAATGTCAACCAGTTTAATTGTGACACTGTTTTTAACAACATAGGATCAATGGAAAGATTTCAGGAAATTGCATCAATCCCAGTGTGGGCTATATCCGCTGCTTTCTGGGTTGCTCTCGTTCTGCCGTAAATTCCGCCGGAAGTCATTCTTTTCGGATGTCCCATCACCTTCCGCTTTCTTTGTGTTGTAATTTTAAATTCTGGTGGATTTATGAGCTCTGTTGTTAACCGCTCCTCAGATCTCTGCAGAGTAAATAGAAGATTTTGATTGTTTTAAAGAAATGCCAATAGACAAGACAAGCAAATTTTTTTTCCCATCCTGGAATGTTGTGTGGACTAGCCAGACCCTCCTTTGAGCGCTGTGGAGGAGGGTCTGGCAGTGCAAGTCTAGTCCTAGTGTAACTTTCAGTTTTTCAAGTCAAGAGAGGTAATATTATTAATTATCACCACAAGTTAGATGTTTTTCTACTCTGGAGATGGAAATTGTAGTGACTGTGCAGCTTTTTCTTTTTTTTAACCTACATTTTCTTAAAATGAAGTTGATTGCTAATGCTATTGTAAGTAGTTAGCTACTTACTGGGAGTTACCATAGATTACTGGAAGTCTGTCTCACATCCAGCCCCAGTAAATGTAATGTAATTATTGAGATTCAAACTGTAATCCCTTACACTGGTTACTGAAAAAAGTAATCACATTACTGCAATGCCTTAGTGACTAACACATAAAGGTTAAAGATGGATGAAGTATTTATTTTAAGGCTGAGGCAATGATAAGCCTGTGGAGATGGAGGTGCAAATATCACATCACTTGAGAAAGCTAAAAAGTCCTACTAAACAACAAAATGCATCCTTTCTAAATACCTTTTTTTTAAATATTTGAAAATCCACACAATACCTGCAGCTGTCAGTTTAAACGTATCTTTTGTAAACCCCTCTTAATGCACACACATATCATTCACCACACTCGGTCCATACAGGGATTTGATCTGGCCACAGACCAAGACCCAAATGACTGAGGCGGAGATATCTTGCACTCTGCCACTGACAGTGTCATGTGTGTTTCGTAACTGTCCTTCAGAACGACACACATTAAGTGTGTTCTGATCTGACCCATGTTACAGGGCAGGACGATGTTATTTGTCTGTACCGTTGAAAACCGATACAAATTACCGCTGCCAAAATGAAACCATTATGAGATTGTAAACTGCTATGGAAAAGGTTTGGAAAGTTTTAAGCACAAAACTAACAGTGTTCCCTTACTAAAAGGTAAGAGAACACTGTAAACTGGGTTACAATTATTTCCTCATTACATAAGGTGACAATAACTACGTGGGTAATGTACAACCATCATTGTCATGGTTGAAAGAATCCATCGCTGACTGTCAGAAAGATATAGGAAGTGCACACCAGTCTCCCGTGTGAAAATTGTTCTTTTCAGATTTCAGACCCACAATCTCACTAACAAACTATGTCTTCCCAGCCTTCTTTTCAGGTTTTAACCATTCCAAACATCACTCTGCAGGCCACGGGTGTCAAAAATACGGCCCGCGGGCCAGAACCGGCCAAAGATCCACTCAGGCCCACTGGATGACTTTGCAAAGTGTGAAGTTTGCAGAGAAATAATTAATTCTAATTCCAAATTTACCACTCTAATCTCAGAGAATATCCAAGTTCTTTTTCCATAAATTTACATCTTTAATCTTAGAAATATTCTCTGAATAGTATCCCTCTCTCCTAGGTCCGTAACATTGTGGTTTACTGGTCAGACCCACTTAAGATCAAATTAAGGGTATATGGCCAATTAACTAAAATTAGTTTTACACCCCTTCTATAGACAATGGTAAAATAACTTCTTCCTTTACCACACCTGTCAGTCTGAAATCATAATATTCTAAAAGTGGAACAAAGCTATAGCAAAAGGTCAAGTGGTGTCAAAACGGCCAGGAAGTGGTGTAATTGAAGTCAGTTATTGATTAGTCCATTGTATTACTAAGGATCCACACACCCCAGACTGTCTGAGGACCAGCTTATTTGTCAAGTATATAAACATTCCCTCTGCATGCAATAGGACAGCGCTACAACCAAACAGAGCAACACTAGTTGATATATTCAACTATTGCCGTATCCGGTCGGCAAAACTTCAAAACTCATCTTCCTTTTTATAAGAATTACTTTATTGCTTAACTCCAAGTCTTCCAGAGTCGGACAAAAGCCAAGCCGATTCTAAAGACCGCTGTTCGCAAGCAGCAGCAGCAGCAGCCATCTTCTTTGTTTTCAAGTTGCAGAGAATTCATGCAGAACCGTCATTATGTCTAGCCCGTCCACTGACTCTATACATGATGTGATTGGCCTGACCAGAATTTTGTTTTTCCAGCTCGCAAGCCAACGGAGAGTTGCTAGATTGAACGCTAGGATGCGTCTAGATTTCTAGGCTAGGTCCTCGTAGGTCCCTAAATGTTTGCTTTCTTCTAGTGTGTGTGTGTGTGTGTGTGTGTGTGTGTGTGTGTGTGTGTGTGTGTGTGTGTATGTGTGTTGTTTTTGAATAAATATGTGCTCATTATATTTAAGAAGTTATTTGACAGGATTTGATTTGAAACCGTTATTGAACACGGTACTGCCAGCAAATGTCTGTATCCTCACTGCAACTTGAGGTCTTTTCATTAGTGACACTCCATACCAGATGGAGCACCATGCAAATCAAATTATTAAGTATGCATCTGTAGTCAACTGCTTGTGCTGTCATATACTGTAAGTGCAGTACGGCAATACAGTCTAACCTCGATCGAATCCAAACTGTCAATGAGTAGAGAAATGTGGAACATAATCAACATTCTGGAAATTCCCACTTGAAATGTCCAACCTCTGTCCTGTTCTGTGATTTAGCTTGTGAGGTAGCTTATTGAGATTCTGAGCAGCTGCGCCTGCTAACTGATGTAGAGCTTATATTTTTTTGACAAACCCAGATGGTTGTACACCTGTCTATGCAAGCAGAAAAGGTTTTATTATCAAGCAGTGTAATAAATTTGAGTAAACAACAAGTCGTAATATTAATCTTAATTGTAAACAGGCCAAAAATGCAAGGTTTTATTTTAGTATCAATTTAAATAAGGTTAATGACATGCAATTTCAAATTGTATGCCAATACAATATACTGCACATAAGAGGCTTGTATTTTAAGATGTATCCATAGGCAGGAAGGTGGATGATGCCAAACTGAGCAGCTGTGAGCATCATGCAAACCATGCAATAACATTTTGGACTCATGCAGAAGATCAGTATGTGAACAAACATGTTGGCCAGGGGTTTGTGGGTATGCTTGTTTTTGTGTTTCTGTTGAATTTATGAGACATCTGGCATCCCTAAACCCCCTGCCCTGTGTCCTAACATAAGCACACACACACACACACACACACACACATTCACAGCTAGACCTGAAAAATGAGGTGTCATGTCTCTCTCACACCTTGGACCCCCATTCATGCCTCATCCATTCATGTCATCTTCCAAAATCCATCTCTTGTGCAGTAACTCTCCAGTGTTGCACACCCTTTCTCCCCCTATCACACACGCACACAGTGACACACACACGCATACACACACACACACACACATTCACACACACACACACACACACACACACAGTGTCAGGATGGAGGTCAGGTCATGCTGAGAGGTGAGACTGCTGTTTAGAATAATTACAGTTGAGGATGGGCTGCTGTCTAGTCTTTTCAGTATAAATATTTCCTATTGGTCAGGCTGGCCCATGTCTGGCCTACCAGCTGCCAGGTTTGTCTCTGGTGGAAAAGGCGATTATTAGGATAAATGAAGATATTATTTATCATAGCAGAAAATTTGACAGCGGAGCCGGCTCTAGCCGCTTTGCTACAATGGCTGCTATTGTTGAGGTTCTCATGATTAATCTACTCTGCATCTGTCATTCCCGTGTGAAAATGGCCAAACACCCATGTGAAAATGAGAATCATTTTAAAACCACTTCTTGGAAAATGAGAATATCTTTTCACTTTTGTTCTTGTTTATCCAGTTTATAGTTACACCATCTCTTTATTTAATGACGCAATCTTGTTTTTTTGTGCTGCTTGTGTGGACTGCAGCTGCAGGACGATCGCACAACAAATGTGCACTCAACTCTAACATTCCAGATGACACACCATTACATTCTTCTGTAACACTTTTGTATTGAGCGATGACACAATTTTTAACACTCTTTTAAAGGATTTATGTTTTGGGCACACACTTCAGTAACAAGGTGTTTATGATGAAGTTGGAGATACATACACAGTATGGTGCACCTACTGATGCAATCATAAATACAGTATACAGTATCTTACAAACAAATGGAACAACAAAATACATTGTTTGTCCATGACTCTTGTGTTTTTCTGATCTGACACCCCTATCAACCATTCATTAATTGTGCCTTTTAACCCTTGTGTTGTCCTCCGGTCAAATTGACCCGTTTTCCTATGTCAATGTTCTTTTTAACTACCCAATTGTAATTACTCAAAATAACATGATTGATTCCACACAACGCTCTTTGGCAAGTACAAATCTCTACTCTCATTAATTTTGGGGTGTCTTATTCAATTTTATAGCATTTAGAGAAAAAAATTGACGCAACAACGGGGAAATGAAACACCACACGCCAGCCACAGCAACAGGACGGTTGTGGTTAGGAAAAAAAGAACGGGGGAAGGAACAGTCATATGCAGGACACGCCAGCAACAACGGGACGGTTGTGGTTAGGAAGAGAATAACGCGGAAAGGAACTGCAACATGCGGTACACGATGCCCAGTCTCCGAGGTGAAAGTCCTGTGTTGTTTGACCCAACCTAATTTTCGGCTTTTCAATACTACTCGCTACTGTAATTATTTTGTGATCACGAAATAGGCTTCCCATTGAAATACATTACTTCAAAATTTGTAATCAACACACGAAAATAACAACATTAATGTGACCTGTACACAAATCAATAGATTAAATAACGTGACCATTTCACGGACTGCCATGAGACTTGGCTGTGCAGACTATGTTGCTCTAATACACCGTCACCTAACATCCTCCTTTGCTCCCGTTATAATAATTCTGGCCAGCTGCTAGAAGGTTCAATGTAAACATATGTTGTTGTGTCGCTGAAAGGACTGATTCTGTTATTTCTTTTGGGAGGAAGGTCACCTAATGGTTCCAATTGAAATTAATATGTTGTTGCTGTTACTGTAATTGCTGTACTTCTCTAGTAACACAGCATGCAATAACCAAATGTAAGATTGCAGACTTTACTACTGTGTAATAACCTCTAATTTTGCTGACTTGTTGTGATGGACATTTATTGTATGTTGTATATTATCATTTATTATATCATATACAAGCATCATTTCCATTTTATTCACATACTGTGCCATCACTTCTTGTACAGAGGTGTAAGTCCAACAATGAAAGAGATACAATGTGCTAAAGATGTTATAATGCACATACTTACAGAATGAGTGTGTACCTGTTTAACTGCATTTGCCTATCCACACAGAGTGTCTGCCTTATAGATTGTCAAAAACCAAGCTGCAAAACTGCTTTTAATTACCTCTCTAACCCTACCTTCAATGTTTAAATATTCAGGCTTTTCAGCATCATCAATTCACAAAGAAAGCAGAAATAATATATCAAAACTGTGTCAACACTGACTATGAAGCCATTAGAAGTGTTGATTCTTCAAAGATTTTGAAAGTTCTTGATGTTCTTTTTGAGCATCAAAACGTTCCTGTCTTTCTTTTACACACTCACACACACACACACACACACACACACACACACACACACACACACACAAAATGTGCACAAACACCCCCTGTCCTTCTGACCCTGGTTACCTGTAGGTTGTGTCTTGCTGATGACAGCTTTATAAATCTGCTGAGAGAGGCAGCTCCATGTGTGTGAGAGTGTGTAGGAGATTGACTTGTTGAGTAAGTCGTACATAGAGAAATCCAAGACGTATGTTTGTTCATTTGAGAGCATGTGTGCAGTTGTGTCAAAAATGAGGGGGAGACAGCAAACGTTAGAGTGAATGGTCTGATCTAATCTAATTAATTCATACTTCTTCATTGACAGCTCATATTGGGGAACAGACAAAGAGTGAAAGGGAGGGCGTGATGATAATTAACGGAGGAGGGCAGGTAGGATTGACAGAAGTAGATGTGAGGTGTATACAGATGAAGAGAAAGAAGTAGCGAGGACAGGTGTAGAAGGGTTTGGAGAGAGGATAATTTATTTCGCCAGTATGTAAATAGTGTGAAATATAATGCTATTAGCTGTGATTATATCAGGCAGCTATTTCAGGAGAGAATCTGCACCCAGCTGCCATCACAGATGGGAGAGGAGAGGAGAGGAGAGGAGAGGAGAGGAGAGGAGAGGAGAGGAGAGGAGAGGAGAGGAGAGGAGAGGAGAGGATGATTTAAATTCCCATGCATACAACCAAAGGATTTATTTGAGTCAGGCAATCCATATATAGTGTGTTGTATTCGTGTGTTGTTTGTGTCCATGCTCATAAATTAAAACTGAGTGGACGTGTACTTGCATTTCTTTAAAAGGAAGATGCCTTGAGCCATGGGTACATGTGTGTTTGCTTCCCTGATTGTGTGTGTTTTTTTGTGGATGTGTGTGTCTATACTGTATGAACCTTTCCATAACAGCATCCCTGTAAAATCATGCATCCACACACACACTTGAAGATCTGGGATTTGTGTGTGTGCGAGAGGGTGTCTATGTGTGCATGCACCCTCGCCACTTCTTCCAAGCCCTCTTCCCCCCCCTGTCCCTGCGTTGAGGTATCCTTGTTCTCTGTATTGTGATGTTTTTATCTGCGTGTGATTGCTACAGTTCCCTTCAGCCAAAACACACAGCTCTCTGTAGGCACACACAGTGCCAGCTTTAGCCGCCCTCCAAGGAGTGTACGTCAATAAAATATGAGCCGCGGCATACACAGCCTAACAAACACTCACGCTAACCCACACATGAACACACACACAGAGGCCAGCCTCAGCCTGTATGTTTACACTGCTGTGAACATGAACACTAAGTGGAAGTTTGCACGCAAACATGGCGGCCACGGGAGTTACCTCAGGCCAGCTACTCTGTCATCCAGTGAATCAAGTGCACCCTTTTGTTCCCTGCCCATCAACACTGAATCTAATTTGACTGCGGGATATGTTTTATTAATGAGCAACATTTGTCCTTTTATATCCTGGCTTGATCTTTCAAGACCTCCCCATCACTCCTACCCCCAACAAACAAAGGGAAAGAGGAAGATTGAAGGAAGATAACACGTGTAAGAGAGAGTGGTTCCCACATGGGAATGTGTTGCGTGTTGTATGCTTGTTTGTTGGTGCATCAAATGACAGCATCAAACTTCACGTGAAAGTCCTTCAGCCTGAAAGGCTTTAAGTGGGCATCTTAGCATGGCAGAGGTTGAGAGCGATGAGAGGGCACAGACGGCATGCACACAAACACAGTGCATGCACACATATACTGCAGCTACTGACTAATGCTTGGAACAGGGCAGTTTGAAAACTCATGTGATCACGCAACAAAATCTAATCCTTGAAACCAAATTATTTTGCCAGGCTTGGTTTGAGAAGGTCGTGCTCAAATCATTGGTACAAAGACTGAAGTGACAGCGCTCCAGCAAGTGTAAAGCATCATTGTGTTTATTTGGTGAACTACACTTAAAATAGGTTCTCATGTTCTAATAATGTTGATGTTTAATACAGATGATAATACTAAACATCTTCCCCAGCTGTCCCTTGAAAAGCCCACTTACTCCATGTCCAGTTTCAAACCAAAGCTGATCCTTGGACCAATCTCTGCCAGAACGGGACTACAGAGACTAATCTTCAAGTGTCACCAGATGTGTTTGCCTTGAGCTCCTTGCTGTTGTCACTCATTTGGTTTATTGTCAGAAAAGGAACTGCCTAGGATGTCCTTCATAAATATCTAAGGAGCCTAAAGAGTTTTTTTGCAATAATATCACAACTCCCAGAATAACTCAAGGGCCACCAGGTTCAACTTCCTCTCAATTTACCAAATGTCCCCCATGTGGGCTCCATGTATGGGCTGTTAAACCTACTATTAGCCTAAGTACACAACTGTGTGACCCCCTGTAGTCCCACTCCTTCTAAACCCTGACAACTTCCCAGTGGAGTGTCCTGGCCACGATCCCTCATTGGCATTCCACACAGTTTTTTTTCCTGCCCCTGCTACTTGTGTGTTCCATTTACTTTGATGGTTTTGATTCATAATCCACTTTACCAGTTAATCTACACAGTCAGCATTTTCCATCTCCAATCTGTTTTACATAAAAGTGTTTCAATTGTATTGAATACAGCTGTGTCTACCTGTTTTTCATGCACATTGGAGTGCTAGCTCTGTCAAAGGACATTTGAGAATACAGGTAAAATAAAATATACATCTACACATACTGTGTGTATATATATAACCAGTACATAAGCTAAGGTGACAAGGTGACATACACACACACACACACACACACACACACAAGGATGACAAGGTGGCATGCACGCACACACACACACACACACACACATGCACACACAATAGAGATACACCTCCTGTCCTATGTATGTGCACTTTACATTTTTTTTATTCACAGAAATGCTTTACCTTATTCAAGTTGAAGCTCCTTGTAACACTTCTGTCAAACTTTACTAATTAGTATTGACAATGGGAATTGGATTTATATTAATAGAGTGTGTTATCACTTTAGATCCAGACTATTGGGGTATTTCATGGTCTGGCTGGGGGGATATCAAGCGTGGATTGACGTTGGCAGACCTTTATAAGCTTGATGCTCATACACAAATTAAACCAGAGTTCAGTACAGGGACACTTCTCTGACCATTTGTAAAATATTGATTATTACATAAAGATGTCTGTCCTTAAAAGTATGAAAAGCCATCTGTTTAATAAATGGTAAAACTATATTTTGATTACTGTAATATGACTTATCATTATATTTTGCTTCTGTTTACTGTCTCAAGATATTATAACAGCTGTCATCTATTTGCTCTTTCTTACCCCTTTTTTATACTCTCATTGTCTTTCCCTTTGTCTTCTTCTGCACTTGTTTCTTCAGGTGACCCTTTCTTTCTTACTTTCTCACCTCTCTGTACAGGGGTGCTCATTAAAGCCATTCTTTATCATTTAATGAAGCCTCTGGATTAGAGTTGATGCCCTGACCAGTCGAAAGTGGAGAAGTGAGTCAGAAGTAGGGTGAAGAAGTGGAGATGTGAAGCAAATCAGCTGCTGGTAGTAAGTACCAAGTGTGTTTGATTGATATAAATAAGTTGTAAATAAATAGTTTGACAATAATATTTTTATTTATTTAGTTGCAACCTTTGGAATCTTATCTTACAGGCAGGGACGGACTGGCACCGAAAATCGGCCCTGGCATTTTGGCCCAGACTGGCCCACCACATAAGATCACAAGTACCACCCGACCTTGTGCTCCTCTGAATATGTATACCAACTCCTACTCCTTAAAACTACTAATGCCATGTAATGAGTAAGCACGAATCAGTGAGAGTTGACACATAACATACTTCAAAAAGGTGCCATTTATCGGTATACATATATATTATATGATAGATAGATGTATTAATTATCATTTCACGACTGAACAGGCCCTGTGCTTTAATTTGAAAAGGTCCATCATGACTTTTTGTCTTATAGTATTGCTTATTATTAAGATGTAGGCTACTTTGTTGAATGAAAGGTAGGCTCATATAGCCTTATAATAATAAAATGTTGAGAACATCATCAGTCAAGTCTCAGGTACACATGCACTTAGCCAAACTAATGCAATCATACAGTACAGCATGCCTAGTTCTTCTATTGTTGTAGTGTTATCATCAACAGTTTGTCCACCACTTGTTTTTGGCTCAGTTTTCCTCAAGGGGCAAAGTGTGTTAAGGGGAGTTGTGCTTACTGTTGTACTACCCTCACTCCTTCATCTCTGTCCCTCTCCTCCTGAGACTCCTCCTCACTGTGCATGCGGCTGACACCATCATCAGCCACAGGAGCTGACGAAAGTCCTGCTACTGCCGAAAACATGTCAGTCAATTTGGCAACGTCTGTCTGTTTCTTCTCTTCACGCAGCTTCTCTTCTCTTTGTGTTTCGTCTCCATGAACTCTATACTATTCCAGCCTGGCAGATGCACGCTGAAACTGCATGCAGGCAGACATCCCAAAGAGGGTGCTGTTTAAAGATATGTTGTCATCCTCATTGTCTTGATTAACGTTATCCTCACCTAGCGCCACTTCACAGCTGTGAAGTGGTCCTGTCTGTATCCCCAACAGTAGCTGTACAAACGTTTTGTCATCTTTAGCAGAGTTGACAAATGCTTATTGTCTTTTTTCTTTTTTTCTTTTATTTGGGCTGCCCCGGGTCACTTTATTTAATTTTCGTGTTCAGACTTGCTTCGTCTCTGTTTGTGTACTTCCCAGTTCTCCTGTCACTGTGTTTATCTGTTGCGTGCATTGTTACGGACTAGTCTATTTCATTGTGAAAGTAGGGTTTGTATGTGTAGGGACAGAAAACTTAGCCCAAACTAAAGTGTTTTGGGCCAGCCAAGTGTCAATTGAAAAAAAACATGGGCCACCAATCTTCCACTTTTATCAACAAAGCAAAATAGCCCCGGGAAGGAACTTGTTTTGGTGGAACATGTACGTTCCAAAGTAGCTTTTGTGCGAGAGAAAACTCAGTGGGGCTTTTTCACAAATAGGTTGACTTATATTTTCTAATAGTTTTAATTTTTGAAAAAATACATGTATAAAACTTAAATAATTTGATGCTGAGTACTCTTAATATCATAAATACAACTTAAATATTTACAAAACTTTAGTATACTTCTTCTAAATACGCAACAGGTCTACTTTAGAAAATATACCTGAGTATCCTTTGCTTAAACTTGAGAACACATTCTCTTTTTGGAACTGTAGAGTCAGATTAGTGACTTAGAACTTTAAGTTTAGCATGAAACAATGACAAACATGTTTCTGTACCTTTGGTTGCCTCTAAGAAGGAATGGGATATATCTGATCTAATATTCATATTGAAAACTACATTAAAAAAAGTTTTGATATTCAGTTTGAAGAAGAGCATGAATTAAGGCGTTGTCGTGATGTCGATCCATGGGGGGATAGAAACATCAATGAGGTGTTGGAGCTTTAAAGTGTGGATGAAGGCTGCGCTTGCATCCTCCTGACTCCAACCAAGGAGACTGCAATCTGAGTTTAAAGAGACAAGAGAGCAGACAGGCTAATTTCTCTCTGTCTGTTCTTCTGTCTCTATCTTGCTTTTGTTGTCTTTCTCTCTCTCTCTTTCCATCTGTATCAACACATTCTCTCTTACTGCTTTTTCTTTTTTACTATCTTTCTGTCTCCCATTCTGTCTCGTTTAAACCCGTCATTATGACCGCCCGACTCTCTTTTGTGTGTGCTCTCTCTTTGCCTAGCTATTTCTTTCTGCTATTCCAGTCAGTCAGCCAACACCAGCAGGTGTCTGAGAATCATTTTACCGAAAATCAGGTAAACTGTGAATCTGAAGCCATTGAATATGGCAATCTGAAACCATTGTCTTAAAATGGTGGGTTGTACAAGCTGCAAATTAATTCAGTTTCTGAGAGTTGCATGTTACTTTTCAGAACACATGCTGGTTTTGAATAGTTGGTGGTTTAGACATTCTGGATAGGAAACAATACTTCCACAATAAAGCAGAGTAAACCAGGAACTTGTAGTCTGCGGTTAAAATGTCCCTTCTGAGCCACCATAGAGCTAGATGGGTTATTAATACAGTAAATCCCACCTGCTTATTTTTCAATTTGTAGGCATCATACAGTATAAGCAGCCAAGTGGGCTGGATTATTGTAGTAGATTATTATTCATGCTGCTGTTATTCTCTTAGCTAAATTAGACCATACCGCAGCCCGGCCACACTAGGATCAAATTACATATTGTATTGATAGTAGCCAGAGCCAACTGTATTCCTATGTCAAAAATGCAAAGAGAGTTGTGCAAGAAAGCTTGTTCTCTTTTGTCTCATGTTGTCTGTGATAGCCACCATGTCACACCTCAAAGGTCCCTGATAAAAAGACAGCACTTCAGAAATTTGGAGCCTTGTTTAAAAGTTTTAAACCTTGCCTGCTCATCTTTGCAAGACATGCAGTTTGGGAAAAACTGCAACCAGAAGAGACTTTGTCACAAGTGAATATGAGTTTTGCACAGCCTATTGTGATATGTTTGCTCCAAACTCCATTAATTGCACAAACTGAGGCTGAAGCAGATGGCTCTGCAGAGGAAGTTCTGAGACTGCTCCTGCTCTCTGGTAAAAAGTGCATTCAGAGTGGCTGTGTTGCCTATGGCATTGTTTCCCAACCAGGGGTACGCGTACCCCACAGGGTACTTCTGCAATTGCCAGAGGCTACATGGAAAGATTGTAGAGTAGCTCAACTAATTTTTAAATTAATAAATTATGATTTGATTAAAAGAATATTTCCACATATGCAAATTACTGCAACTGGAATAACTTCTACATGTTGCTGTTATGTAATAGTGAAAAGTAGTTAGCAAGGGAGCACAGCAGTGTAGAAATGTAGCTAAAAGTAATGAACAAATGCAAGAGATAAAAAGCTAGAAGTAATAAATCAGCAATTCAAATGATTAAAAGTATTGGATATACGGTTGAAACATTCAGCTAGTAGTGTATGATAGCTGATCAAACCAACCATTGTCTTGTTTGACATACCATTTTATTTTTTATTACACCTTATTTTTACAGGCAAGTCATTAAGAACACGTTTTTATTTACAATGGCAACCTTCCTCCACAGCGCTGTGAAGGAGGGTCTGGATAATTCATTCACCATTCCAGGATGGGACAAAAATGTGCTCTGCTTTATTGGCATTTCTTTAAACTAATCACAATCATTTTGGGCGGCGCTTAGCACCAACAGAGCCACGCTGCCTCTGCAAAATAGCCTCGGGAAGGAACTTGTTAAGGTGAAACGTGTACGTTCAAAAGTCGTTTTAGTCGAACAACAGAAAACTCAGATTGGACAGATAGTCTAGCTAGCTGTCTCGATTTGCCCAGCCGGGATCTGAGGAGCAGTTAACCATAGTCCTCATAAATTGACCGGAGTTTAAAATTCCAACACAAAGAGAGCGGAAGATAACAGACATCCGTAAGATAACAGACATCCGGTCAAAAAGAGTGAAATCTGGCAGTATTTCCGGCGACAACGCAGCAATCCAGGAAGTGGAACGTTGTGGATATAGACCAAATCTAATCTATTAAAGGATACATGAGTCCATCTGACATAGCTGTGGCAGTACATCAGACCAAAAAGGTTGGGAACCACTGGCCTACGAGTTTGGGAAGGGGTTGATGGGAAGGGGCGCTATAGGAGGCCTGATCACATGCAGTAATGGGATAAATGAGATAAATTGGGTGCTATAGGGAGAGCAGAGAGGCTGTACCGGAGTAAGCCTGACTTGGTCTCATTGTCAAACTTCATCTTTATAAAACTGCATTATCAGCGCTAGTTCTGTGACCATGAAGGACACAGCATGCTCTTTTGTAGTGTTTTTTGCCATTCATGATTTTAACTGGGCTTTTTTTCCCACTCTGTCTGCTTTTGAATCACTGGCGCATCATTTGACTACACAAGACTGACTTCATTAGTCCAACAGAGGAAGCCCTATGTTAGTTTAGTGAAACTGATCGTATATGACGTCATGCTAAACAAAGTGGGGCTCAACAGTAAGTCTTGTATTCCACTATGAACATTAGGCTACCAGCTGCTTGACCAAAGGCCCCTACTGTGATGTGATGCATTTATGGTGTAGTCTTTACTCTATATCGTTGGGCAATAAAGCTCTTCATGAATTCATAAGATGGAACAATAATGTTATCCTGGTCAGGAGGTAAGAATTTGCAACTGCTGTCTGTTGCACCTTTGACAAACTTAGATAAGGTCTGTAATAAATAAATAAATAATTTGACTTGACGTGCATGCTGCCAGGTACTTGTACAATGCAATCATCCATTTAGAAACACCCGCAGAAGGGTAACAATACAGTTTTTTATCAGCTGTTTTTATTATAAACATAAAGCATCAATTTCTCTGCAGCTCCACTGTTTTGCACCAGCAGCTTTCTGGGATTTCTGAAATTTCCTTGTATACCATTGGAGGAAATAAAGTTAACAAATGTTAATTCTGAGCATTGTATTTACATCTAAAAAAGAGTAAACTAAGCTATTATTTAAATGTTTATTCTTTCTTCTTTTCCCTCTCACATCTTTACTTTTCCCATTTCTCTCACTTTCTCTTCTCTTCTCTCCCCCTTTCAACACACCTTTTCCCTAATTCTCCTGCTCTTTCTTTCCTCCTCCTGATTCTTCTCTGTTTCTCCCTCTTTTCTGTTTCTCTCCCTGAATCTCTCTTCTCACGCTTCATGTTCTTTCTCTCTCCCCTGAGCCTTTCCCCCCTCTCTCTCTCTCTCTCTCTCTCTCTCTCTCTCTCTCTCTCTCTCTCTCTCTCTCTCTCTCTCTCTCTATCTCCTTCACTGCTCTCACTTCATCCCCCTCCCTCCCCCCTAACCTATAGGGATAGAGACTCAGTAGAATTACCATCCTCTTGATCTATAATTACCACACAACTCTCTCTACCCCTGGCTCTCTTTCTCCTTGCTTGCTTATCAGTCAGTCTCAGAGTGTGCACAGGATACATACATCATAATTTAAACATTTGTCTTCCGATAACAGCCTCGTCCTGTTTGTGTGAACAAGTATAAGAATCGTTGAGATGTTCAAGACAGAATGTTAAACACGTTCTGTATGACAAATGCATGATAGCATGACCCACATATTGGATGAGCCATAAAGAAAACAACATGTGATGATTGGCAACCTTGATTACCACGTCTTTTCACCTTGATAACAAGTGCACACCATACAGTGGATCATTGAGAATCATAAGGGTATATGATAGTTGCTGTGACGAGCAATGTCAATTTAATGCATTTATTTTGTCAGTATCTCTCTGTGCTCAGTGGATAACAGCTAATACATTTGTGACTAATACACATGATCCTTTCTCTTAGCTTGCTATCTAATCTAGACCTCTTAAGGTGTGCTGAGCATATATTTGCCTCACTTGCCCAAATGTGACAGCTGTGTTTTGGGATGAGTGTGACCTGCACAGCGGTATCTTTGACTAAATCTTGCATCTCGTTCAGTTTGGTCTTTTCTTAGTTCACATCTTTTGCTATCTTGTGTTTTGGGTTTGAGGTACAGAAACGTTTCAGCTCTCACAACTATCGGGTCATGGATAATAAGAGCAAGGGAACTCCACCAATCAAAATCTGTCAACAGGTGTTGGGCAGTACAACTGCATCTGTGAAAAAAGGTTGTTTAAAGCCTTTTGTGGCTCCAGAGAAAAATGCAAGAAATCTGCTATCTGTGTAAGTGCATTTGCGTCTGTCCAGGCTGAAGTATGAAAATGAAAAGAATCTTAGGGTGAGGAGTTTGAAAAAAGAAAGCTCCTCATCTCTGCTTGAGGCTAGCTAGCTAGCACACCCGAATCTTTAACCCAACTGGCAGCGGTCAAGTTCCAATGTGAGTAATGTTGGTACAAGGTTTTGACAAGGAACATGAATATGTGTTAATATGTTAATTATTTGCTTCTCTTGTATTGAGTTAGAGATTTTTAAACTGTCTATTGCGAGACTTGCAATGTCACAGGGGTGTGATGCCTAATTGATGGAGTACTCTTTATTAGGGTATGCACAGTGAACTGAAATACTTTAGGAGCCTAATGCATTCCAGCCTTGTCTCACAGAATTTCGTGAAATGATCACAACACCGCATTACGTGGCGGTGGCACGGAATGTGTGAAAAATCGATGTGGCCACCACGGAAAACAATGCAAAGTCAATGAAAAGATGACGTAGCTTTAGGAGCGACTATGGTAGCGAGTAGTATGAAAGCCCGAAAATCTGCGTAAGGAGGTTGGTTGGACTGGTAGATGGGTCAAGCAGGACTTTCACCTGGAAGAATCTGGATCGTGTCCCGCGTGTAATGTTTCCTAAAGTCGCTTTCTACTTTTCCTAAACCTAACAGTACCGTTCTTCCCGATTGCCACGGAACCGTAAGCCCACCCTCGACCCAACCGTCCCGTCCCGCAAAGACTGTAAAACATGGCTTGTGAACTAGAACACTTTGACTTATTGTCTGTTGGTGATTCTGGAAGACTAAAATATTTTTATTTTTTATTTTATTTGATAACTGATTAAATGTAGAAGGTAGTAGCAGAGATTGTGAGGGAGGACAGGTTTGTCTGTCAATACAGCCAATTTTCCAAAACTGCGGGTGACGGTTTTAACAGGGTAGAAACCTAATAAAATCAGTCTCAATCAGTCTGTTGTATGTGGAAATCATTAAAGCAGTGACCCAGTACATTGTACTTCCCATCTATTGCAGATTTGGGACCACACTGGCTGCCTGTTTTAAACTAGTGTGACACTTGATATAATGCGTCAATCATCCAGTTTAACGATGATAAAATTAATAAGACAGTAGATGAGGCACTGAGGGTAAACACAGTTTGTAACCTACACATCTATTCTCCTCAACATCTATTATTCATCGGCCAAGATGATTCTTTCATGAGGCAAGCTAGTTGCACATAATTCATAACGCAGGCTGTGGAAACTAGGACAGAGTGCGATTCGGCAGAGGGGGGGAAAGAAGGGGAAGAGGAGGAGGAGGAGGAAGGATGAGAGGGCAGAGTGAGAGAGAGGGTGACGAAAGGGAGGAAGACAGAGAGGGTGTCAGGATGAGGAGGTGAGAGAAAAGAAGAGGGGAGAGGCAACAGGATTTGGGATCACGGAAATGCAATTGAATGAGGGGGAACATGCTGCAGAGACTTTTTCGAGTTCAGAGTAAAAGATGGAAATTGGGAAATTAAAGGCACGAGAGAGAGATGGAGAAGAGAGACAGAGAAACGATGGGAAAAATAGAAGAGATACAGGAAGAGAGATTGGGGAGAAAAGAGAGCTTAAAGCAGGGTACGGGGTGGGGGGGCGGGGGTCTCGCCAATGTGATAGACATCTCTATCAGGCGGTGGGGGAGGAGTCTGCGCTAAAGACTGTTTATCATTGGTCCTTTGTTTTACCAAAGCAGTGGAACATTTGTTCCAGCTTAACTGTGCTGCCTAGTAGAGAAACAAATGGCTTCCCTGCACATCTTTCCCCATAGAATCTCCAGTATAGCAGCAGCAAGGGGAATCCATCTTAGAAATGGTTAACACATTATAATAACCATCATTAATAAACAGTAAATTGATTGTTAAATAAGCTAGTTATTTGACTGTTAAAAAACAATAACATTATTATTTATTATAATATACTAATGATGACTAAATGTTATGTGTTATTTTATAATTAGTTTAGTGTAATATAAACTATACGTGTAGATAGTTTTTTTTTAACTTTGCTAATGGTTAATCATTGTTTTGTAAATATCTATCAACATTATTTGAATAGCTTTTATTATTATGCAATTGTTTTTTTTGGTGATCTATGGCAGATATTTTTGTGCACTGATAACAGATGCAGATATAGATAATGTTGATCATACATGTAAGATAAAGTAATTATTCAACAGTTGCAAATGTATAATAGCCATCCGTAATCATAAACATTTACTATATATGTTATACAAAGTATAAAGTCTGACCTAGTCTTACCTATAGTATAAAGTATTACCTATAAATGTAATAGCACCGAAAGCTCTAGTATGACTCTTAATTTGATGTTTGGTATCAGACTTTTAAAGGCAAATTCTCCTCAAAGCAATTGTTTCAAATAGTTGCTTGCGAGGCTCATATAAAAATGTCTGTTTGGTGTGGAATAGTTAACTTACTTTTACTACGTGTGACTGCCTAATGCTGCCAAACTATAAAAACATGTAAATGAGGAAAGAGGCAGGTGTATTTCTTTGATTGGAGACGTGAGACGTGGAGACAAAAGTTTGGACTGTTTCTCTTTGGTCTGGTACTGGGAGCAATAAGATCAGAATTTAAACAGCTGTGGGTGTGGGTGTGTGTATTTGCGTGTGTGTGTTTGACAGAGAGAGACAGAGGGAGAAAAAGGAAAAGGGACAGACAGACAGTAAAAGAGAGAGGGGGGGGGATCAGAGAGAGAGTGTTCACTTCCTCCCCTGCTATATAGCTGTGAGCCATGTACACAGCAGAAAGTCGCGACCCCAAAGTGTAGTGCATGGTCTGAATTCCAATGACTTTTTCACTGAGATGGAGCATTTGTGTGTGTGCATGTGTGTGTCTGTGTCTGTATGCGTGTGTTGGCGGGAGGATGGGTGGGTGTTAGCGTATGGGGGGCAGTATTCCTTTGGGAGCTGAGGGCAATAAAAAATAGAATGCTGAATTGCGACAATGACAACCCTGGTACAAACACAACCAAACACACGTGCACACACATACACATGCACAGCAACCACTCGTGGAAGAGGTGCGAGTGTAGGGCAGGACAAGGTGACCATAAATAGAGTTGGAACAAGGCTAAGCATCTTGGCACCTGCTTTTATATAGCCATGCCAATGTTCTGGGAAAAAGGGCATTCAAAAAAGCTTTTTTGTAAACAGAGATATCAGTGATTGGGACATTCTTAAATGTAATTCTTAAACTCCACCTTGAAGAGGGCACACAGGTTGAGAAGAATGTGGCAGCCCTATGCCGAGGTGTTGTGGAGCAACACATTGCTGTGTTCAATTCTTACCAAAACCACACGGGAAAGTGACTAAATGAAGTGAAAATGTACTCAAAAGTAGTAGTGGTAGTATAGTGTAATTTACTCCATATTCATTCGAGAAAAAAAGCAGTATCAATTTAAAATGTGTCATTGGTGCCATCCTAAAAATGGCCAAAACATAATCTAAAAAAAAAAATGAAAGTGTCCTTAAACAAGGACAAAATATATACATATTTGATAGATTTTTTTCTTCCATTTGTTTCTGTGAGCATTTACTAAATGTGTAGTCATTACATCATGTTTTACTTTTTCCTCACTTAGATAGTACATTACATCATTTGTTTTGTGTTCTTCAGCTCCATTTTGCTTAGTAAGAGTCAATAGCATTGAGTGTCCCATGAGCACATGTCTGTGGTTTACAAAAGCTTCCTGATTGATCCTGGTTTACATTTCAGTTTTATTCTGTCTCCATCTCTTTTTAATTTTAATGTGAGTGAATGTTTGTGCTTCTGTGTACCTGTACTGTATACAGAATGTTCAATATTCTGTGGCCTGTCTTGTGTTTTGAATGTATGCATATAGTATGCACACATATGTGGTAATATGCAGATACTGCCTCAGTCCAATTTCCAACATTTGTTTCTCCTTAGCTGTTCATAACCATGTGTGTCTGAGACACAGTGAAGCATTAAGGAAAGAGCACTGTGTTTGTCTCTCATATTACAGTGTGAGTTACATGTACAGGTCATCAAAGTAAGCAGTTCTCAGACTGTCTCAAGGCTTCTCTGAATAGTAACGCCATTATAGCACAACAAAGAAAAATCACTGTGATCGGTACGCCTAAATCATCTTTGAAGCACATGGTGAATTGGAAAATCATATATAATATAGATTTTAATATGTGGCAATCTTGCTTAACATCAAAGTTAAAGTAACTGAGGGTATCTGCCAGTGTTGTTGTGTTGTCGGCTTACTATTAAATTCTGATTCGACCATTCTTCCTGTCAGTATCTTGACACTATCTTGACTTGAGAACAATATCACAACATTTTAAAACTTTCAGAAAATAACCATTTCTTGGTTTATGCTTATCACTAAAAAGCATGTTGTGCTGTGTTAAATACTGATCACATGCATAGACAGTGAATTAAACATTATTGTTGATAAAGTCAACATGTCATTTACATTAGAATCACTTTTTGGGAGATTTTTAAAAGTGCCCATGTTATGCTTATTTTCAGGTTCATAATTGTATTTTGAGGTTGTACCAGAATAGATTTCTATGGTTTCATTTTCAAAGAACACCATATTGTTGTTGTACAGTACATTGCTGCAGATCCTGTTTTCACCCTGTGTGTTTAGGTCTCTGCTGTAGCTACAGAGTGAGACATCTCACTTCTATACTATCTTTGTTGGGAGTTGCACATTTGCAGTAGCTAGGTAAGATCACATCAGCTAGATAACTCTTTCTCCAACTTTGGTCAGTACAAAGCAGGATTAGCTGGGAGACTTCTTCTAAACGAAGGGCACTTGAGGAATACCTGCAATATAGAGACATGTAAGTAGCAGTGTTTTGCCATTGAGAAAGAGCTAGCATGCTGCGGTTAGCCACCTTGTCTCGGCTAGTTACGTAGAAAGCCATGAAGATTTTGAACAGCTCACCCGGAGACTGAAGGCAGAGGACATTCAGAAACCTGTATCTCACTCAAAACAGCATGGCCATTTTTTCACAAGTTTGTATGCATGTGGAAGCACCAGAGGCACAAAATAACACCCCAAATCCCAGAAAAAAGTGTTTCTTTTTCATAATATGGTCAATTTAAATAACTGACTGATGTTCTGTCTCATTTTTGATGTGCTCTGTTAAGCTCTGAGGCACTATGGACCACATCGCTTCCTTCAGTCATTCATGGAATTATGGAGGTCAATCATTACAGTATATCATCTGTAAGAAAGGCAGATGGGGTTATCGTGGGTCATGACTTGTTAAAAAGGTGACATAGAGAGACAAAGGGCTCTTAAGGTCGCAAGTAAAACTCCAACCTTCACTTGATTGCTCTTATGTCATTTTAGAAGTGCTGTTTCTTCCATCATTTACTGAAAACCCTTGGATTTGCACTCAGCTGAAACTTTAGAGGATCCTCTGGCTACCCACGCAGCCATTTCAAATCAATAGCAGGAGACACTGCAGCTCTAAAGATCAATAGTGGCACTTAATGGAGAGTTTCGGTGAGGTCTTCTTTTAAATTGGGCTGTCCGTTCTTTTGTTGCATTTTTGTTTCTGCATGTGTGCAGAGAATATAGAGGAAAAATAACTCAGTTTAAGGTATTCCAGAAACCTTGATCTGTTTAATTTTTGAATGTGCTGTTGCATTGATGAATTTACACTTAGATAGGAGAAAGAGTTACTGTCAACTCAATGCCAACATAGCTTCAGTTTGTTCTGTTTTAGTAAAAGGATGCGGTTTTGAACCACTACAGATATTGTAATCTTGGATATGTAGCAGAATTTGCACACTGTAGAGTATGATGATGATTGATGATGATTCATGATTACTCTAAAATAAGATTTATAGACCAAATCTGGATTTGCATTTAATTTGTTAGCTCACACATACTGCCAGGCCCACCAGCAGGGGAAATTTAAAGGGTACAGATGACCCCTTCCCAAGGCCGAGTGGGGGTGGGGAAGGGGGTTTGGGGGGGCATTGCAAAGGTTCTTCGTGCTGAAGGGTATGGATGCAAGGCCTAATTTGGAAAATGGTGTCCCCCTGTCAATAATTGCTGAATTGTGGACCTGTATAGAAATAGGCTGAATATGCATACTGGGCATGTTAATTGATTCATTGTAGACAGGGAAACTAGGTGACAATCACAGCTGTATACGAGACTATACTTGATTCACATATTTTTAGCAAAGTGTCAAATACACATCAAAGACGTGTACATAACAATGTTTTGGCAGTGTTGGAGTTTGATTTCCTTCACATCAATCCAAGGACTAGGAAGCAGATTCTAGTTGCCATCTTAGCAATTAATGACAACTTTTAGGGAATTGTTCAACTGAGGATGCACCACCACGCTGTCAGACAGATGGAAACACACTTGCCCACTGCTATCACTGCTGTACATTTGTTAATGTAACACAGAAAGCACCAGAAACTGAAAATCATGCACATTTAGGCATAGGTATATAGGCACCAAGACAGCATGCACATACTTTGTTTGCTGCATATAACCATGAGAGTAAAATATACGCAAGAATAAATACAAACACTCTTAAACAAACAAAACACAGACACACCATGGAGAAAATAATACCACAGGAGGAGGTCTTTTCTGTCTTTTTCCATCTCTCTCAAAGCCATCTAACTGTAGAAACAATACATCCCATTACTTCCTCATATCAAGGCATAGTTGCCATGAATAATTGCATCACTCTCGCGTTATGCCTTCAGCTATTTTGTGATGGTTTAGAGTTCATCAGACAGGTTGGAGTTTAAACTTGCTGCATAATCTGCTTTATCTCTGACTTTGTTGACTCTTCCTTTCTGTTTCCAGTTATTGTCTCCCTGGTCCCTGTAAAAAAAGTAGGTTGACACCCCCTCAAGAAAAACTTCATGTAGGATTTCAAATGACTCAGTCGTCAGAAATACCTCTTCTGTGTTTCTGTGTGTGTGTCAGTGAAGCATGTGCGCTATGCAGTATGCATGTGTGTCACAGAGTGTGTGTTAATGCGTCTGAGCACACTAATTGTAATGAGTTATTTCCTGTATCAGTGTGAGCAATTTGAAGCACAGACTCTGCCAAATGCCCCGGGGCTGTGTGTGTGTGTGTGTGTGTGTGTGTGTGTGTGTGTGTGTGTGTGCTCTTTGTTTATATTGGGGTCAACTGACATCACACTTCCTGTGCACCAGTATTCCCTGTCTGGCCCTATCCCCCCCTCCACACTTTTGTGCTCTTTGGCTCCTAATCTCAATCCCTTGCTTTATCTAAACCATCTCATCCCCATCATCTTCCCTTCTACATCCCTCATTTACAGTGTCTTTCATTTCCTTTCTTACTCTGTCTCTTTACTCCATTCTCCCCTTTTCGTCTCCCTCTGTCTCTCTTGCTGCTTCTCCCTCTGCCTGATGCTCTGTCTCTCTGCCTCGCCTCCCTTTAGAAACGGAGGGATTATGGAGATGAGAATATGCATTGTTAGGGACAGGACCCGTCTGTGATCCTCTGGTAAAAAAGTCTCCATGCCCCCAACTGGAGAGAGCTGCATCACCAGGATAAACAGCATGTGGCAGTCAGACACATGCAAACACACATACCCACTGTTATGCTGCTCTAAATGTATCCACGTACACAGGCACAGGCACCGGCACCAACATTAATGCGCATTCTGTATGCAGGTATAGGTATATACACCAAGACGGCATACATAGACTTAATTTACATTTTTGACAGTAAAATATACACTAAAATAAACACACAAACAAACACCTCCAAACAAACAGTGAACCTAACAAAGCTGTCATAGTGTCACAACTAACTAAATGTGGCAACCACCATGGAGGAATTATACCCCAGGAGGGGGTTTTCTCTTTTTCTATCTCCTCCTGCATTTACTTCTTTGAAGTTTTATAAAGTGTGTGTATGTGTGTGTGTGTGTGTGTGTGTGTGTGTGTGTGTGTGTGTGTGTGTTTGGGGAGAGAAAGAGAGGGTGGGCAAACAGACAGGGACAATAAACTTAGTGTTTATTTGGTTACAGTTACTGCACTCATGTACCGCTATATAACAAGTAGGATGTACCAGTGTATGTATTATATCTGTCTGGATATTTAATGTAGCCTTTTTATTTACATTTTGCCACATCTGCAAACAATGTACAGACAACAGACGTTTAAGTCTGAATATGATGTTTATGAGACAAGATCTGAAGTAATGGCACACCTTTTCTGTATGATTTCTAATCAGATTAATGGATGGATTAATGTCCATCCTTGATTAAATGACCCGGGGATTTAAGAGTTGTTTGGGCTAAAAATTTGAAAAAAGATCTTAAAATTGCAAATCATGAAAAAGAAATTACATTTTTAAAGGCAGGCTACCACACAGTTGACTAACAACAGCCCGTTTTACAGACTGAATATGTAAACGACTCTTGCAGTATTATCCAGTCAGTTCCATATGTTCTGAATACTTATTTTTTTTCCAAAATATGGCTAAATATGACACTTCCATATGTGTTTATATCACCTTTCTGTTATGGTGTGGGTTTTTGTTTCCTGTTTTTATTCCAAATTAGTTCTGTTTTCTCTCCGTGTGTCCTGCCTTGTCCCCTAGTGTTACTCCCTGTCTTGTGTCTATTCTGTTTCCTGTTTTATTTTGATAGTCTATTCGTCTGTCTAGTCCTGTCTGGTTTTACTACCTGCCTTGTGTTTTCCCGCCTTTGCGATTGTCGTCCCAGCCCTGATGGGATTTACATGCTGTATCACCTGTTCCTTGTTTGCTCATTACCTCATGTATTTAACCTCTGTGTTCCCTTTGTCTCTTGTTAGGTACTGTTGTGTGTTCAACACTTTGTTTTTGCATTTTTGGATATCTTTTAGCATTTCCCTGTTTTTGTTAAATAAACTTCAACATCAACTCTCTCTTCTCTGCCTGCCTGTCTCTGCGTTTGGGTCTTCCGTTCCCTTTGCCATCACACTTTTCAACCACAACCCAATTTGGATCTAGACAATAATATTTTTATTTTTTATTTTAATCCTCTTATTTTTTCTTCTTCTTAAGAGTAAAAGTAGAAGACACATGTTAACACTAAATAATATAATTAAAGAGAATAAATATTAAAATAGTAAAATGTATTTACAGTATTGCGCAGTCATGTGTTTTATTACTGCGTGTGTGTGTGAGTCTGTGTGTTGTAAAGAAAGTGGAAACAAAAGACAAAGTTCACACATGAGCAACAGGCTGCCCCCCTCAGCGGCACCATCTTAGAACTATAATCTGGTCTATAATGGAGTCTGACATGCTTGGACTGTTTTTTGGTCATGTGTCCAATGTATGCTGGAATACGCTCCAGACCAATTCAACATGAACCCTGAATTAGAATAAGTGGGTCCATCCATCCGTCCATTTTTTAAACCGCTTATCCTGTTCAGGAGACACACCCACACATTCAAATATGCACCCACAGCAACAATCACCCTGTTTATGTCCTGCTTGTTTCTCTGATGTTTTTGTTATTTATTAAGAAAATATTGGATGGTAAATTGTAAGGCGAGCCAATTAGCCACTGCTTTTATACTTGGGATAGCAAGCACTGATCCCTACAGAGGTTTCATTGAGGGGATTGGAGTTAGCTGAGTTAAGAATGCAGACTATTTCAACTATATTATTTTATGCATCATACCCTGTGCATGTCTAATTCAGTTGATAATGGTGCTAAGAGGTGTTATTTTTTTTTACAAACTGCACTGCACTACATCAATGCTCAACAGTACAAGGGTAAGAAACACGTCTCAGCTACCTTGACCTGAAAGTAGATGTAGATCAAGGAGTTCTCGTTTTGTTTTTTCCTTAGATCAATGGCATGTTTTAATTACTTATTTTTCATTATGTAACAACTAACAGTCAAGTTGCTATGTGCCTTATGTAATTGTTGTCTTTACCAGGTCACCCTAAAAAAAAACACAATTAATCTTATCTGGGTAAATAAATGAGTTGATTGAAATCAGGGGTTGCAGTTTTTTTGACCACAGTGTCTCCCAACACATGAAAGAAACATAAAGCCATAAGGCCTTTTTATGTCTCTTTCATTGCTGTCATATATGTCTGGATGCAAGCTGTTCTCCCAGCACTGCTGCAGTGTGGCCAGCTGTGCCGACGCTCCCCTGGCAGCTCAGTGATGAGACCTGATGAGACCAGCAACACTGCGCTTTTTAAGTAAAAATTTGTTTTGCATCCCAAGCAGCTGCATTACAATAAAATATGGGTAATGTAATATGTTACGACATATTCCAAATAGACAACATTTGAAACATGAAAAATGTTACCGTGGTAACCTTCAGGTATCCTTGGCTTTGCCAAAAAACAGTTATTATTATTATTTTATGAAGGTGTGGATTTTATTGTTTTCAACTGAGAAGAGACTGCTGGACAATAACTGGATTTAATTTATGTGACCCGTAGAAGCTTGTGCAATTCAATGTAAAGCAGCTGAATGCTGAAATATGTAAATGTGAAAGTAATAAATGACCCATTGATCACAACAGGCACAGTTTGTCAGTGATGCACTGTGAGCATCCAGGGAACCCATATACAAGCTGTTATTAGAGAGCCTCGGCAGTGTCTACCCACTGTAACAGCTCTCTGCTGGCAGGCACCATACACTCACAAAACCATCTGTGTCAGCGGGCATCGGGCAGCGACACTAGAGCATTATATATGTCTTCCTTTAAACTGCTTCCTCCACAGCTACGAAGATAGAGCACATACATTTTTATCATGCTGCTCAGTAGGTCAGTGATGTACTGGCTTGCATACATCTACTTTTTGTGCTTTGGTTGAAGAGCAGATTTGATATTTTCACATTACTTAGCCAAATCAAATGCAGTTTAATGGTGACGTGCTGAGGCAGATGTCGTTGTCCTTATTTCTGGCAATGCAAGTTAGATTAAAATAATAAGACTGCAAGGCAAATAAGCTCAGTTATGCTATATGTGAAAGAAGAAAGAAAATGTTTCAAAAGCAATGTACAAAGTGAATCTGCTGGACAAAGATAGCCACTGACCTGGCTATAGTGCCCTTAATTACTGACACAATGTTGCTATACAATGGCGTGATGAATCGATTTTGCAAGGTACAAAAATTACGGGTCCCATGTGGAAAAGACAGACAATCCTGGATATAGACCAGAGTAAAATCCCCGACTGTGGCAAATTGTAGTCTGTTGTACTCAGGAGGATCTTTGCATGACATGTACTGCACATCCTCCAAGCTTTGCATTTTTCCTTTTAAGAGAAATTTCATGGCTTCATTATTTAGTTTTTTCAGTTAGACTTGGTGTGAAGTCATGTGCATTTTCTTAGGTTTTTCTAAGAATAATATTTGTATCAGTTAAAAAAAAACTGATGTCTTATTTTACATTGTATTCCTGGAAAATAAATAAATAATCATTTTTAGTGCAACATACTGTACATTTATTCATAATTTATTCATGTATCATAATTAAATATTTATTTTGTACCCTGCTTTTATTTTAGCAAACGCTGAATGTTAGTAGATTCATGGGGGGTCACTGAGTCCAATTTCTGCCCATTATGGCGCCACCTTAGCCTAGAAATCTAGTATATGTACCCTAGCGGCAGCAAATGCAATTTGCAGCTAGGGTCAGTCTAGCAACTCTCCGTTGGCTTGTGAGCTAGAAAAACCAAATTCTGATCAGGCCAATCACATCGTGGATATAGAGTCAGTGGACGGACTAAACATAAGGATGGCAGAGTTGTGACGGTTCCGTGTGAATTTCCTGTAACTTAAAAACAATGAAAAGTGTCTTTCAAATCGGCTTGGCCGTGACTCTTGGAGACTTGAAGTTAAGCATCAAAGTAATTTTCATAAAAAGGAAGATGTGTGTTACCGGATACAGCAAACGTTTCATCTATCAACCAGCGTGGCTCTGGTTGGTTGAAGCGCTATCCTATTGCGTGCAGAGGGAATATGACAGACAACCGTTTATCCCGACCCTCGGATTGAGCCCTGCCTATGGTGAGTTCCCAGACCCAACATCTTGATGTGGGCGTGGCTTGTCAGGCTAACGACCTGCCTCAAACCTCACAAACATTTGCAGACTATAAATGTTCCATCATCCCTCGCTTTCTCTTCCCGGCACTTTGTCTCGCTTCGCTGTAGATTTAAATAATCATGTTCTTTAAAAGAAGCTCAATGGTTTGATATGTAGATATCAATACATGGAAATGCATTTAAAGTGCATCCACCAATTAGAACAAAGGATTAAGTGGTCGAGACTAAGAAAAGCTCCACCTTTGACAATGATTGGTGCAGAGTAAAGGCATGGTTTTGCCTTCAATGTGAAGATGAAGGTTCTACTCCAAATATTTTATTTTAATTTTTTAAGTTAAAATGGATCAATTTTAGATAACATACTACTTAGTTTCAGTATGGTCAAGGTTATACAATAACTGACTACACAAGCACAATGTTTTCACCGGCACATATGTGGTCTATTGTTTGGCTGGATTCAAACATTTTTTATTCAACAATGGCTTAAAAGCTTAGCTGAGATTCATGTTATTTCTCAATAATCTTTTTATGGTTAAAGAACATAATCTCCATATCATTTGAATTAAAAAGCAGTCTGCATTTGAAAAATGCATTAATTTCATAATCTATATGAATTTAATGCGATCACAAGGCAGTTGTGTCTTTTGCAATTGAGGCAATTTACGCAATTTTTTTTTATAACACAAGCATTAGTATTTTATTATAGCCATATACCATGTCTTTATAGCAGCTGTGGCTCAGGTGGTAGAGCAGTCGCCAACCAATTGGAAGGTTGGTGGTTTGATCTCTGGCCCTGCGGTCCTATGACAAAGTGTCCTTGGGCAAGACACTAAACCCCGAATTGCTTCCAAATGCTGCACCATTGGAGTGTAAATGTGTGTGAGTGTTTACCTGATGAGCAGGTGGCACCTTGTACGGCAGCCTCGTACATAGTGTATGAATGTCTGTGAATAGTGAATGGATCCTGTAATTTGTTAAAGCGCTTCGAGTAGTTGTTAAGATTAGAATGTACTATATAAATACAGTGCATTTACACATTTGGTCTGTGAAATGACAATGGAGCGTTTGCGAGAATGGAAGGTACATTTTGGAGTAATTAGAGTTAGGTGATGGAATGTTAAACAAAAACAGAAAATAATAATTGGGCTGTTTCAATGTGTGACATCTTGCTCATCTAGCAAAAACAGCTGTTCATCTCCTCCCATCAACTCCCATGAACGAAAGTTAAGACTAAGACTAAGACTAAATTAAGACATTTTTGCACATATACAAAAAAAAACAGTATAGCACTGCTGTGAACTAGAATATGCCCTTGTGCGTGACTGGAAGGCAACTATGATATACTGTATGTTGATACCCTTGGGAATTCCTGTCCACATTCTCCCTCCTGGCTTAATCTGCACCCCATCTAGTCTGTTATAGCTCTATAGGGACCCATTCGTTTTCACATGGAACCTTCAAATTAAGCAGCATTTGCATGTGTTGGCAGGGGGTTGGTACATGTATATATCAGGAGAGGGAAGAGGAAGGAGGAAGGAGGAGGTACATACGGATACTGTATATGTGTGAATCTTGCCGGTGTTTAAGGTTTGTGTACAAATACCACATGTGAATGAGACTGGCTGGAGCAAATGAATTGATTTTGCTTATCATTTATATTTATGTGACTTATGCTTATTTTTGCAAATTATCAGAATATTGGCTTCTTGATTGATCAATGAACCAGCTCTGTGGTTAAATAGTAAAGGCAGTTACTCTGCTATTGTCAATTATGAGTAAAGGTAAAATATGCTTTAGATACTAATAGGTAACATTGTCATTAGCAATCTTATCTTTTTTATGTTATTATTTTAGTACTGTACTGGCTTTGAATGCTATCTACAGATGCTATCTTTTAAAATCAATAGTTTGCATAAAAGATGTCTGTTGTTACTAGCCATGCGGCTAATAAGTGTTTTAGCATATTACTATCTGGTTATTTGTTTCTTCAAGACTTTGTTTTACATCCACCTCTTCATTCATCCTTCTGAAACTGCATATAAAGCTTATTTTAAGCTGGCAGCATAAAACTGAAGCCACATTGCAAACTTACTGTAGTGGACAGTATCCACACACGCTTCTGAAACCAGATATCTGCAAACCCTGAAAATAGGGAAGCGAACATGTGTTTGTTATATTTCCCAAACTGTGTGGATTGTTTTGGTGAAAATTTTGTCTTTTTTGCCTACAGACTGAGATGGGTGGATTACAAAATGGACGGGGAAAAGAAAGAAAGATGCCAACATTTTGTTAACAACATTGAACTGGACTGCCCTGGACCCCCAGGGTGTGTGTGTGTGTGTGTGTGTGTGTGTGTGTGTGTGTGTGTGTGTGTGTGTGTGTGTGTGTGTGTGTGTGTGTGTGTGTGTGTGTGTGTGTGAGTGAGAGAGTGTGTGCTCTCCTATACTTATGAGGGCTAAACATTCTCACAAGGCTCAAATGGTGAGGAATATCCTCCAAGTTAAGTGAATGAATGTAATATTTTTTTATTTGGTATCTGCACAACTATTTATCTTCTGTCAATGACATCCTTAGGAGCAATACAATCACTAATTTTGAACTAAGTAAAAATCTAGTGATCAAACCTTATGTAGATACTGTCTTAATCACATTTATATAATTGGTTCATAACCTCAGATTTATATGACGAAAGAAGAGTCAGAAGGTTGGGAATGGGGGGTCGCAGATGAGAAAGTTTGGCATACATAAACAAGAGAGAGAGAAGGCAAGAATGTGCTGTGTGTCTTATTGGAGAAAAAGCTCAGGGAGAGAAAAGCAAAGTGACAGAAAAGATAGGGATACGTGTGTGTGGGGGGTAGGCTGGTTGAGTAGGGAGAGCAGCGGTGGAGAGGATGGGGTAGATTGGAGAAGACAAAAAGGATGAAACAGATAAAAAGGATGGGAGAGCAGGGCATGCCTTGGGAAATAGAAGCAATCAATAGAAAAAGATGGGGGGGTGTTATATAACTCCAAACATGCAGCCCTGGATTGCAGAGTTGTCTGTATTTTGAAGCAAACCTCATCTCTCAAGTTTTATTTCCGTCTAATCAAAGCACAGATGATATCTCCTGTGAATTGCCTGAACCTAAGGGTAAGCCAAAGCCATGTTTATGCATCCCAAAATGTCACAAAAAGGCATGATTGATAATTCAACATGTTTACACTGAGGGATTTCTGTATGGTAAATATCATTGGTCAGAAGCAACTCAATCAGGGATCTCAGTCTCTGTTAATTACCTATGTAGAGGGATTGAGCATAATATCCAATATATATATATATATATATATATATATATATATATATATATATATATATATATATATATTTTTTATTTAAATCTGTAGAAGTTATTTTGAAAAATTACCAAACAATATCCATAATTTGTACTTATAGTACATTATCATCCACTGTATAACCTCACAATTGGCATACTGACATAATGTTATGTGGTGTGTTGTGTTTTTGCCCATAACATCTCCTTCCAGGCAGTGCGGCAATGATTATGTGGTTAGCTGCCTGGAAGGCAACGTTGGAAGCAAAAACACCATTGAGCATGTTAGTGGTATATTTTTTAAAATATATGACATTAAATGTAGTCTGGAATAATGGAAGTACATTTCCAGGACAATTCCCTGACATCCAACGCGGTCGTCCCTCACTTTCCTCTCTCTGTGTGTTGTCGTTCTTAAACTCTATTCACTTTGGGAAACAACAACAAACTTCAAGCTAGCAAGCCCACTGGTAAGAGCAGATTACGTTTAACCATGTATCCAGCTACTACTTCATTTGATATTGCATGTGGCATTTTCCTTTGCGTGGTGCAAATGTTCCACCAAAACAAGTTCCTTCCCGAGACTATTTTGTATAGGCACCGTCAGCTCAGCGGCACCCAAGATGATTGTAATTGGTAACAATTGGTAAACATATTTTCTCCTATCACAGAATGTATGTGTGTTGTAGTCAGACCTTACTCCACAAGGCATGACTGCATTAAATGTAAAAAAATGAAAAAATAAATTTCCTGCCTATTAAAGGAGTCCCTTTGTTATTAAGTATTCATGCTATGGCTCATATTGGACCCTGGGGCATTTATTTCTCGTCACGGATTGCACTTAGAATATGTTATCCCTCAGCCCCTGCACATTATTTTTAGTATAAAGTATATTTTCTGTAGGTCCTGAGTTGGGAGATGCAATGTGTGAAAATAGAGCTGTAGCTTTTGGAGCAGCATGCAGAGAGGAGCCGCCAAAAAGAGAGAATATCAGCAGCACTGCCTGCCAGCCTCACTGAGCTGCTTAGCAGGGCTTAACGGTGCCCAGGGGGTTGTGTATGTGCATGTCAGTGTGAGTGTGTATTTGTATTGTGTGCTTTCCTTCTTTATAAGCCCAAAACAAGAGCTCCATGTTTGGGGTCAGATGGAGGCCGGGAAATCTGAAATGTTGAAGTTTGTTGAAGAGTTGATAACTATTCAAGCAGATAGGTAGCAGATAAACTATAGGTGCAGGTTAGTTTATTGCAGATAAGATTAACTTGTTTAATACACCATTCCTACCTACATAGGGGTACACTTTTGGTGTTCTCTGGTCACATTTGTCACATAACAGCTGTGAAACCTAACTGTCCTTTACATTGCATGGCGCCATAATGGTCTTGCTCTAACATCCTGTAAAGCAGCTCATTGTTGCTGCAGTCAGGATTGACTGGAAGAAATTCCGTCATGAGATCTGACCAGATAACGATGTACACATTATCTCCTAGATCACCTCTTGTCTCTTCAATGAACTGTCGACCTGTCCAAACAGCAGGGGTTGTCAGTGCATCAATCCAGATAATATCTTACTTATTTCATACCCATGAACACTGCAGTTACATGGCAGGTATTTCTTTACTCCTCTTGAAAAGCACAGGTGTAACTTACAATATGAATGATAGCTCTTTTTCATTTAAGTTCTCCAGTAAGCCATGCCAGTGAGCCAGCGTGCACAATAGCAGGGCCCTAGAATAGGGATGCAAATTGAATGGAGCCACCATTCATGTTAGTAATTAAACACATGCTTTTCCTGCTATGAAATGCCAAAATGCTTGCCAATGAAAAGGTCTTTGGAATACCTCAAATCAGGTTGGTAAACGTTTTCTCTGCTGTGCCCCCCAAAATAACTCATTCAGGCTCAAAGGAGTATAAAGCAGTGTTAGATTCAACTTGTGTCCAGTTCATTTAACTGTGAATTAAAATGTAAGCTCTGAATGAAATAAGTTGACATTTTCACCAAATATTGAAACAATGGAGAAGAATAAGGCATGATTAACTAAATAAACTGCATGTTTACAGTTTCAACCCACATTGGTTCCAGGGCCCCAGAGAAAAAACGGACTAAATGACTAAAAGCATCTGACTTAGTGAAATAAAGAAGACGTTGCTCGGGAGACCTAATGTGTAGCAATGTCTCACCACATATTGCCATGGCATTCTAGAAAATCCGGAGTTCCTTGCAGCAAAGGCCAGCTGGTCAAGCCCCAAAGCTGATTATTTTGGGAATGGGGATGCCGTGTATGTGTGTGTGTGTGTGTGTGTGTGTGTGTGTGTGTGTGTGCGTGTGTGTGTGTTTCTAAAAAAACAAGGCAACTAGATCTGCTGAGATTATAAAGACCATGAACTAAAATAACACTGATGTTTACTATTATTTAATTGTACTATTGTGAAAATTACAGTATCAGTGTGGGTCCATGTGGAACTTTGAAAAGTTATGGAAGGACACTTTAAAGCCCATGTTGCAAGTTAACCACCACTGTTGATTATTGGGTACAAAAAACACTCAAGATATGTATATCATTTTTAAAAATGTCTCCAAATAGTGTTAAAAGTTAGTTTTTGGTCATTTTTGGTGTTCGCGGGTTTATGAAGTGAATTCGGCGATGACGTCATCGTGGGGAGTTAAGTCTCAGCCTAGCACTAGACTGACTGGGATGAGGAAGAGGAGGAAAGGCCAACAGCCGAATAATTACGACGACCAGACGTGAGAGGGCAAATGAGGAATTGTCAAGATTGTGGGGAAGTCTCCTTCATTTATCTCCTTTATTTTAGCAGCGCAGCAGTGCATACAATGACTTTACTTTTTACTGTCAGTGAATAGCACCGAGTGAACGTCAACATTTTCTTTCGATCTAGTGACAGGGATCCTGTCGTTAGTTCAGATAAGTACTGGTACACTTATCTAGATATAGGAATAGAAGGCATCCCCGAGTGTTATTTCTAAGTGTTTACCTCTTCCTCCGGTGAAAACATGTCGCTGTTTGGCCGGTGCTTGTGTGTGTCGCGGCGAAGCTGCGGTGGAGAGCGGGTGCTGTAGGCGAGTGAGCCTCCGGTCGGGAAGCGAGCCCCTCCGGTCGGGAAGCAAGCGAGCCTACGGTCGGGGAGTGATCCGCCGGTCGGGGAGCGAGCCCCTCCGGTCGGGAAGCAAGCGAGCCTACGGTCGGGGAGTGATCCGCCGGTCGGGGAGCGAGCACCTCCGGTTGGTAAGCGAGCCACTCCGGTCAGGGAGCGAGCCTACGGTCGGGGAGTGATCCGCCGGTCCGGGAGCGAGCCCCTCCGGTCGGGAAGCGGGCCACTCCGGTCGGGGAGCGAGCCTACGGTCGGGGAGTGATCTGCCGGTCGGGAAGCGAGCCCCGCGATCAGCTGATCTGAAGATGCCTAAATCCATTTGTGACATTTCAGACAGGATCATGGTCCTCCCCAACCAGCACGCACCAGTATTTTAATTGTTTATATTTCAAACATCACTGCAGGTTGATTGTGGGCGACAACGCGGTCGTGTTAGCTTACCGAAACTCTACTGCCGAAGTTGCTGGCTGGCTACGCGACGTTAGCTATATCCGCTAGCATCCATACAGGCTAACTATAGCCAGTTAGCTTTGTGTGTAACGTAACAACCCCCCCATCTCGTAGGAGCGAAGCTTACTATTGTGTTCAATACAATTATGGTACAACAGGTGCACTAACGCCACATGTATGATGTTGACAACATGGACGCATATAGGCAACACCAAAGGCAGTCGTAGTATTTACCTAGCAGGCTAGGCTAACGCTGTTGTGCTAACGTCCGGCGGCGCAGCGTTAGCTAGCAGTCTAAACTTGTGAAAAGCCAAACAACATCCCCGTCTAAGCTGTGTTTCACTTTCCCTCCAATATCATTATAAATATAATAAAGTCACATGGACTCAATCGAGACCATAGACTGTTAATATTAAAGACCAGAAGCCACATTAGACCAGACCAGTGGTAAATACAACGCAGGCTGCTCTGTTATCTCCCCAGCGTGACGTCATGCAATGCATTGTGGGGGGGAAATGAAACACTGTAAAATTGTGCCCATTTTTGGATATATATTCAGTTTTGTGATATCCAACACCATCAAAAATAATGAATAACAGTTCAAATATTTACTACCAACAAGCAAATTGCACAAATTCGTTGCAAAATTAAACCTGCAACATGGGCTTTAAAAGCTGATATATTTCTAAATGCCAGAAGAATATGCTGCATGTACTAACAAATCATGCTATTTTGGCAAATGACAGTAAAGTGCTTTTACTTTTTCTGTACCTGTGTGTGTGTGTGTGTGTGTGTGTGTGTGTGTGTGTGTGTGTGTGTGCGCACAAGAGAAGTGAGATCTTCTCAGTTGGAGGACTGCTGTAATTCAGCTTTGATTTCCGACTTCTGCAACAGACAAAGGTGGCCTTCCTGCCAAAAACAAGGTACTCCCTGCTACAAATTTGCCTGATGGAGAGAGATGGAGGTTTTTGTGTGTGTGTGTGTGTGTGTGTGTGTGTGTGTGTGTGTGTGTGTGTGTGTGTGTGTGTGTGTGTGTGTGTGTGTGTGTGTGTGTGTGTGTGTGTGTGTGTGTGTGTGCTCCTTTGACCCTGCCTGACCTTGCTTTCCCATTTCCTCCCCTACTGTCATGAGTAGGCGGACACAAAATCACAGCTGACGGTTTCTTCCCCCCAAGGTACCTTCACATCTGATTGCACCAACCCATTAGTTTGGGAAAATGCTGGTGCTTTGTCCTGGAGTGAAAAAAAATCGTACAGATACCTTTTACCACCAAAGCGAAGAATAAAAAATCACATTTCACATTTCTCTTGAAGGGCATTTAACTTCACATTATCTGTGTTTATTGTGTATTTACTAAGCATTACTGTATGTCCTGTCACTAAGCTTAGTGCTAATTCACTTAAAGAAACCTCTGGACATATAAATAATAACTTGGAGGTCTGCACTGTTAGACTTAGCTGTAATTTCTACAGTTACTTACCACAAAATGCCCAGTAAAATACCATAATTTTATTTTCCGGTTAATTACTGTAATAAACATTGCATTATGGGTATTAACATTTCATTTACAGTGATTTACTGTATATTTTGAATTTGCGGTAAATAGGAGCATAATCTAGTAGCTTCCAAACTTACACACCAGCCTCACAATTTGTTTCTGTATTTTGTTTAAAAAAAGGATCAAATGAGCCGGGGTCACTCATGACAAACGCACTGATAGTTATCACCAGACGCTGCTCTATGGAGTATTGTAGCCTCATTCAGCTCATTGGTTTTGGTTTTCCATGCCACAGCTTTACTATTTGGGTTCTCGTTATCGTTTTTGACAACCTCTAACAGCAAACAAAGCTCTGATAAACAAACTGCATGTTACCTGCCCGGCACCAAACAGATGCAGACAATGCAATCAGCTGGTGGTCTTTGAGGAGAGACGGACTGGACATTTGAAATTCGGACAAATGCCAGAAGGGCCGCCTTCTATGGGCCGCTCGATAATAACAATAATTTCTTTGGTTAATTTGATACGTTATTTCATGCATGAAGCAACCAATATTCTAGATAGGCCAAATATAATATTATAGCTTAGAAATCTGCATTGAAAGATGCACTTGAAAGCTAGAGTTACTAATTTCCATCTCTGTTATTGCCAAGAGGCCATTAATCTGCGACCCCTATTATCATGTGGCTATACACTAGTGCTCTTTTCATATTTTGGTGAAACCTTTGTGACATGCACTGTGGCTGTGGTTTTTGATCCTACAATGTTTTGGTGGAGTGGTTGCATTATGTACTGTGCTATAACATTGAGCCTTATTTGTGCTAAATGTGCCTTTACTGGAGCATATTATATCATAGCACTCTCAGATGTTAAATTGTTGTTGGCATATGTCACTGACTGTAGTGACTGTAGTGTGTGTCATTTCTGTGTGTGTTCTGAATTTCTGCATTCTATTCAGTCTCTTTTTGTTGTTTTTCATCAATGTTTGGGTGGGGTTGATATGATGTCAAAATAGGGCCGGGGTGTTACAAATGCCGGGGCCATTTTTTGATCCCAGTCCATCACTGGCTTTGTGCATTTAGCAGCTAAAGAGCCAGATATTTTGAGTTGGTGAAGACCAAACCAGAGCTAAAAGGAACGTCAAAATTGAGAGAATATTGGATTTGTTGCTCCCTTTCTGCTCAATGTGTATACATTAGAATAATAAGAATAATGCAACACCTTTTTTTTACTTTCAAGTATGTGTTACCTTTCTATATTAAATGTAAAACTTTGCACTATTAACTTTAAAGGTATGTGTTGCATTCACAGCCAAAACAATGTTTTATTGCAGGTTTAACTAAGGAGTTTCAGTAGCCTATAGCCATACTTTAATTTCAAAATTCTCTCTTTCCAACATCCCTACAAAGTAAAGTCACTCCGTATACCATTAAACTTCACTGTATCATATAATTTTCATTTTCATTCATTCATTTACATAATTTGTTAAATTCTCTATTTCTAAACGCCAAAAGAACAACAAAAGTACATTCCCAAATTACAAAATTAGAAAATACATCTATGATGTCTGACTGTTAGCTGGTGGGTTGGTTTGAGCTTTGAGGGTGGATTTTTTTTTTTTGCACTTTCCTCCGCAGACATTTTATAGAATTAAGCCGACGACACCTCTATGAGACAACAATTTCTGGCATCCCAGATCCACCTCCACACCCGCTGTCACTGCTGATCAGACCCCTACATGTCTACAATACACCACCGCCATCACCACCCTGGCATTACACCTACAGTTACGGCTCAGCTTGGCAAGCACTCTTCATCATTTGTGATAAAAATGGGAGGTGGAGATTTATGCCCCTATCAGAGATGACAAGGAAGGTGGTCGTGGTAACTGCTGATCTGAATGTATGTTTCTAGCTTGGGTGAGTGAGGAATGAAACAATGCCTGAATGTGTGTGTCTGTATGTGGCCATGAGCGTGGGAGCAGGGTAAGCTACAAGAATATCACCCAGAATCCCTTAGTGATCAAAGAACCTAATTGCACCATAAAGAGAGAACAAAGGCAGGAAAAAATAGAGGCAGGCAGCAACAACTAAGGGAATGAGAGATAGACAAATAGTTACTGATATGGAGGGAAAGGCTTGGAGAGAAAGAGAAAAAAGGAGACAAAAACACAGTCTGCATTGTCTTAAATGTGTGTCATAAAGGTGAGAAAGTGAAAGGGAGTCGGCTAGATGGAAGAGAAATGAAAGAAAAGGGAGATTGAAGAGAAATGGAGATTAAAACCAAGATGGCATTACAGAAGCATCAGACATAATTTACACTTTTATTATCCCATAAATATAAATTTAATGAACACACTTTGAGCTTTGAGGAATCATGTTGCTACACACATGTACAGCTTTAACTGAGCCCTAAAGGAAATACTGTGTTGCAACAATGGTTAACTCTGACACATAATGTATTTAACTAGAAAGCAGACAAAGAATAAATTGTCATTCACAGTTATGGTGTGAAGAGTTGGCGGAGGGTGTTTATGCTAGGGCTGGGGGTGTATGGTTAACACACTTCAACAATGCATTAAAGGGCCTTTGAACACACTTAAGAGAAAACTGTCACTGTTTTACTGTCATTATCTAGATTATTTCCTTTGTTTTAGGTTTTCATCTCAAGCTTTCAACCAGAGTATGCTCCCTGAAATGGCACTGTGAAAACCTGAAGACTTTTGGTTATGATTGAATGAGCTTTTGACTGAATGCATTTGACAAATATGTGTAATTAAGTAACTAGGACTGGTGTACCATTACAAATGAAAGAAGTTAACATGGGCCTATGCCACAGGAGAAAAAAAATGTTGTTGAAATCAATCACAAGCAGGGAGGGGAACATACAACATGCAGAATATTAACGTCTTGACATGATGTAATACAGTTTTAATTTGCTGACCTGACCTCCAGAGGTAGCCTACGGGTTCTATAAAGCCCACAACAAGCAGTTAAAAAAATCATAAAGGAAGACAGAAAAGGCTGCCTGGTAATTTATGCTTTTGATTATTTATTTTCATACTGTACCTCTCTAATGTATTACTAGTGGTACTGTATGGGCTCCGTGGCCACATCACAGTTCACTGCTGCCAAATAGCAAATCACAGCTTTATAAATATTTATTTCCAATACCTTGTCTATATTCTCATCTCTTTCTTCTATACGGGCCCTAAGATATTGCTCCCTATTAGTTCTGCATTCACAGCCAAGCAGTAATACGACTGGGATGGAGGTGAGGACTATTCGTTCGTGGTTAATCGCTTTAACCCTAATGCCAGTTGTTTAAAATATCTTCAAATTCACAATACTCACCCTCTTACGTATGTTGGGGGTCAGAAAATCAGAAAATCTAAAGTTTTTTGTTTTTTTTAAATATGTGGTCATATGGTAACAAAACAATCCCATCTATCCTCACACATAGTCTCACTTGTGCATAAACGCAAACCGAGAGGTATTAAAAGTCATCATAACGTATTGAACTTACATTTGGAAGTGGTAACGAGTGTGAGTAGTAATCGACTGTCACTTGGAGCAGCAGTGGGGTTCACCTGTGGAGGTGTCTGTGATTGGATAGCCTTGCGCTTCACTCCGCCCCCCGGCGCGCTGTCCGCCTCCCCAAACCCAGAGCGCACACAGCTTAGCACTCGCTTCCTCTCCCCGCCGCATAACATGAGCTCCCTTCTCTCCAAGCGGACGCATAACGATACAGATGGTTTCATTACGAAATCCCGCTTCATGCTGACCGAAACTGCTGTTGTTTAGGAAAAATCCCCCCTGCCCCCCCCTGTTACCGGTTGTGTTTTTTTTGGATGCGCCATGCAATCTCGCTGGTGGAGTTGTGGCATTCGGCTGGTGGCATGGACGTGGGTTTGGAGTCTGGCATTGCACGGAGCGTGGTGCATCCCCGCCAATGAAGGTAAAACACGCACAGAGACACATATGGGTTAATGGCACCGTTGTTTGGTACACGACTTGGCTTTACCTGGCACTGACAAGTCTGAGTGGTTAAAGGTCTGTCTCTGCCCCAGTCCAGACCCTCATTTAGCCTGGCTACACGGGTCCGACCTGTTTGGATGTCGCCTATAAAATGCATTTGAGCAGATGTGTTGTTAATGACCACTGTGCCCCCCAAGACTGTGTGTTCTGAAACGGTAAAATCTGGGATAAAAAGGACCTTTGATCAGAGCATGCGTCTCTCCAGATAACCAGTCCTTGGAGGACTTGGCAGCCCCGACAGACTCAGTGCGCTGCGAGAATCCTCTTACAGATCTGAAACACCGTCCTGCGCAGCGTGGAAGGTGCTTATAGTCTCTTGTTGAGTTGACATTGACCTTAAAGCACTTCATGGTGTTTTAGAAGAAAATTAAAAAAAAAAAATAAGATTAACATTTTCCTGACTTGGCATTGGGATACAGTGAGTTTTAATTGGCCAGTTTGATATCTGATCATAATGGGAACTTTGGGGTTTATGCTGCGATATTTCTCCTCATTTTAGATTCAGTCTTGTCCGGCATTCTGCCTTTTATAGAAGTGGATTGAACCCTTTTAACATCTAAATCCTGTTAACATGCCAGTCAGCCAGTAAGTTCAGATAGTAGCTTACAGTAATGTTACTTTTCTTGATCTTGGGCTGATATTTTCATTTGGCTCCACCACATTATTTGGTGCAATTATTTCTACATACTACTACTTCACTGTAAACTGTAAACTAGTCAATTTTCATCTCATCTGAATTAATGCACCTTCACCCCCCCCAACTAAATATCAAATATGGACATTTGCAATGTGACTTAACATAAGAAAGGGGAAAAGTGTGTGTCAGATATTGTTCCCACGCTATTATCTACAGTCTGAGCAGCATTTTAATAGCCCGAGCTGAATGCCATTGTTTGTGGCCATTAGGCAGCGTTTATCCGGGAAAGAAAGAACATTCATCAATCTGCTTATTCTTCACATGGCAGATTTATTTGGTCAAAGTTTAGATTCACAAAAGTGGCTCCCAAAGTGTGACCATGGGATACTCAGGGGTCCTGGAGCGGCTTTTGCAGGCCATCCTTCGGCAATGTGTAGAATAGTTCAAGTTTACCTAGAATGTATGGTTACCTCTTTGTGTTTGTGTTCTTTGAAATAAATGACTGAAATACATTGTTTACTGGTGCAAACTGGCATACAAGTTCCATAAAAGAGTGACAAGTTCACCCAAATCACCTAAAAGGAGGATATAAAATCTATCCAAACCAATTACTGATGAGGAATGTTGTCTGTACTAGGTACTGTGACAATTGTGAATCAATGGATGGGATTATACTTTGTGTTTTGACTGCAGTCAATTAAAAGAGAAAGATAAGTCCTCAAAAACATCTTAAAATTAGTCAGACATTTGTTTTCTTTGCTGCCTTTCTTTATCACAATTCCTATTCTTTCTTTTGCTATTAAACAGCAAAAATGTTAAACATCGGTTTCTTGTTCTTTCTCTTTCAAATTTGACTTAAAAAACACAAGCTTCTGCTAAAGAAAACCCATCAAATGAAACTGTTAAACACCTAACCGCTTAAAGAACTTTTGCCACAGCCTGCCATGCACCTCAAAATTTGAATTAATTTGGAACATATTTGCATTGCAATGGATAATCATACATTACATGCCTAATTGGAGAGAAGTGTGAAGCCCATAATTAAAATAGATGCAGTTCTTTCATCGGGCTAACTCATTCTAATTGAACAAGTAATAAACAATTTTCCTGCTCACTTTAGACATCTTGGAGCAATCATTAGGGACTTTGGCTACCAACCCATCTTAATTGTTGTTTGAATGTAAGAGAACAGGTTAAATGCTGCATGTTGTGTCCTCACATCACAGCAGACCTACCTCATCCAACAGTTTTTTACCTTTCATTTGCCTCTACAGCGCAAGTTGGTACCCTGAATTGAAGGGGGAAACAAGTGAACAGAAAAAGGTCCTAATACCTCCTTAATTATATTACCATTTAGCAGTGATGCCAGTTATCCTGCAGTGGGGCTCCACCACTCATCACTGATACTGAGACAGACTGCACACACTGTGCCACCTTGATTAATTCCCTCTCTCAAAGCTAATCCATTCTTACTCACAATGATCAATTTCTTGGGAGCATCCCGATACAGAGCCAGATGCCTCACATCTGTTTTAGAGCGTGTCATTGTGTTTGGTTAATAATAATAATAATATCTGACAAATGAGGGGTGTGTGAGCCTACACTTCAGGGAGTTTAAAACCCATCACTTTGCTTTTAGTTGGTAATGGCGTTGATCAAATGAGGACGGTCGATTTGGGTAAATTATAGTAAATGGCTTGAAATAAGTGCGTGTCTGCATGTGAAAGAGAAGGCAGGCCATTAAGCCCAGAGCGATCCAAGCTAACATGTAAATGCCACAACCACACATCCGCCGACAGGGAAAAAAATCACTAGAGGCAAATGTGTTGAAGAAATTGAAAGTTTTGTACTTTGTACGGACGCGCTTCTTATTTGGGATCACTGGCGTCAAGGTGGCACTTAACCCATCACCTGCTAGAGTGCTAAATGTGTGCAATTAAAAACAAAAAGGAGCCTTGCCACTTTCACATCAGAAATTCAGTTATCATTTCAAAGAGAATGTTTTTCAATACTCCCCATGCTGAAAGTCTTATTTGAAAATATTTGAAATATTAATCCGTGAAGTGATGCCACTACAATACTTTAAATCACTTTATTCATTCAGTGGGGATTACTTTTCTGTAGATCATTGTCACGGCACCGCTGTAACTTGTTAGGTGGTTTGATCCTTAGAGAGTGAGCGAGGTAACTTATTCCTTATGATCTAGTTCAGCATCACTTATCTCTTCTTTATGGCCTAATTAGTTGTGTAATCGCCTCCTAAGGACATCTTTTATTATTCTCTGCAGAGCAGCGGAGACGTGTGTGTGTGTTACTCTTACTTACGCTTACTCCACCTTTTCACTCTAGATATCTATTCTTCTGTTGACACAAGGGCAGGGTTAATATGAGCAGGAGTTGTTTTATTACAAGGTTTATCATAGTACTGGACGTATTGTACCTAACATCTGCTTTAAGACATGGATAATTTTTATGAGCCTAAACCTTTGGACAATTGATTTAATCTCTTACATTCAGTATTATTGTTTGCTCTGTGTTCATGTTACACTAGCAAACTTATCTTGCTGGCAGTTCCAAATGGCAGCAATAGGTTTCACAAATAAATGTAGTCCGCAAGGTACTCATAGGTTTTTACCAACCTGGTTGGTCTGTGATGCTTTATAAAGTCTGAGGTATGAGAGATGAAAAACAACTAATAATGTGGAGTCCAGTGTCCTCTGTAATGAACACACACACAATTGAAATTTGTCATTTCCTGTGCCAAATAATTGACATTTACAATACTCAAAATTAAAATTGAATCAATAGAGAGCCGAAGTCACGCCCCTTCTGGTGGACCTCATGGGACCTATGTTTCCAAAAAATTGGAACGGCAGTGAACGGGGCGAGGCAAATAATTTTTTTAATCCCATTTGAATTGAGCCATGGATTAAAAATATGTTTATCAATTTAAAAGATCATTTTTCAACCAAAGAAAATCTCAGTTAGCCGTAGGTTTGTCATAGTACCACTTAGTTTTGTGTGAAACCGCTCAGTGAACTACATCTCTCATTTCACACAATTTACGCTAGCTTGATGATCTTTGACAGCTAGCTAGCTAGCTTAGCTCTGTTACACAACCCATGCAACCTTATCTTAGTTGATGTGTTTTATCCAGTGAAGTGTTTTCAGCAGATAAGAACAAAAAGAACAAGCAAGAACCCTAACGTTACATCCCCGGTACAAAACACACAGACTTTGCAGCTTCAGTGAGACTTTGTCCATGTGAAATTGAAGTGTGTATCTAATTACGTATTGTCTTATACTTCAATAGTTATAAACTGAGACTTTCTTTTGTTGAAAAATTATATTTTAAATTGATGAACATCATATTTGTAATCCATGGCTCAGTACAAAACGTTCATATTGTTACCAAACATAGGTCCCATGGTGTGCAACTATACACCAGTTGCCATGGATGGATGGGGCATTAGTTAGGCATCTCAGTACTATCAATTTGCATATATTAACAATAGAAAAAATGAAATCCATAGGGGAAATATTTGTGTATCAAATTTTTTGAATTTGCCTATATGAATAATTTTCATTTTTTGGCGCCTTTTTTGTGAGTGTGATCACATTTGATCCCATTATTTGTGGAAAAGAGTGCATGAACCCAGTTCATGCATGAACCCAGAACCTCTCAACTTGTTAAACCATTAGAGGAACTCACTGCTGATCACTGGTGTGGGTGTAGACAATCCTTAACAGGTTATACTGCAGAAAATGAATTCTACAGCACCTGATCTGGTTATGACTGGTGTGAATCCTTAATAAATTAATTCAAACTTGAACTTAAAATTGAAGTGAAGATATATTGTGATTTGAAGCATGTATCAAAGGGACTGAAACAGTACATTTGCAAGTGCTTAAGCATTCTGTAGAGAGTCGTAAAGTGAGATTTTTAAGACCAGTTAACAAGTAACAGATAATGACGGATAAGATTCTAGTAGCGGTATGCTCAAATGTCTAGCACTTTATCTGCTCCCATTACAACCTTTACAATGTAGTAGAGCCCGACTGATATATTGTTGGGCCGATATTAGGCATCGGTATCAGCATTTATAATGCCGATAATTATTTTTTTTAAAAATATTCATTCATCAGAATCATTTATAATGACAAATAAATGATTGTGATAAAACAGACCGTTAACCATGTTATGAGTGTTGGCGTTGCATAGTTTGTCCACCAGAAGGCGCTCTACAGCGTCCCTGTTGGCAACACTGATTATTATTTTTATTTTTTTTTACCATGTTTGTTCAAAGGACTTTAAGTTTAATATCTTAAGTTTGTATTTTTATACATTTTATTTATCAGAACTTAAATATATTTTGATGTTCCTCTGTTCTGTTAAAATATTATCATATAATTTTAGTGAGCACTCATAAATAACTACAAATAACTAATGTTAGGGAAATCTGTTTATGTTTTGTTACAAATTTCTGGATTTAAAAAAAAAAAAAACATTTATTGGCCGATATATCGGAATATCGTATTTTTAAATAACCAAATATTTGAATCGGTATCGGCCTTAAAAATCCTTTATCGGTCTTTAGCGTTCAGTTGGACTTTCTCTTTTATTGTTTGAGTACTGTTTGAGTACACCCTGTGTCAGACACAGGGCAAGCCAAACGGTATCACAGATGAGATAAAGAAAACTGAACTCCGGCCTGACAAAACTTGAGTTATGTTTATGACAGTACATGTTATACCCTGGCAAACTCTAACGAGTTTGGAAGCTATTGCAAGTCACCGTAAAATGGGATACACCATATGTTCATTCATGTGATCTACTGAAAAATAAATTAACTTCTTGTAACTGCAGAAAGTTTACTTACCAATTGTCATTTGGTTTGTATCAACATTATGGTGAACAGTCTTCATTCTGTGGTAACACACAGAGCCAACAATCCTGCAGCCTGAAGACACGTTCAAAAACCTTTGTGACTTTGTTGTAGAAGAAGCATTTGGACACTGATATGGAACTGTCACCAGTGCTGCACAAGAGGAGATGGAAACATGTTTTAAGGAGTGCAGTGGTCAGGCTATTGCGCTTGACAGCTTTCAACTGAAGGACCGAGAAAGGAGCATTAAAATGGATCAGTTTGAGCTGAGAGCACTGTTAAAGTGTAACTACTGTTTTTGTCAACCTGCACCCTATGTTCCTATGTTTTTGTGTCTAAGTGACTGATGGGAACAACAATCTTTGACATTGCTCCAGTATTAGGCGAGATCGCTGCTGTCGGCCACTTGGCTATTTTGCCTTGGACAGGCTAATTTTCTAAGGGTCTGACACACCATTAAGGATTTCTAAGGAGGTCAACCATCTGTTAAAAGATCCTTTTTAACATAAAAACATCCCCGAAATTGCATTTGCTAAAGCCACCAGACTCCATGTGAATAAACAGTAATTTTAGCATAAAAAAATACACTTCATTCCAAGTCAACAGAAACAAAATAAAACTATGAAAAGCTGTTTTGAGTCGTCTTTCCACTTTTCCAACCATCACAACTACCGTTTTACATTTAATGTAATTAAATGGAGTCTGGTGGGGGTTTAGCACCTGCAACCTCAGAGTTGTTTATGGTTTAAACAGAAAGGTCTTAAAGAGGTTTTAAAAAAGGCCTATCTCTGTAGGGACCCCTTCCCTAATTTTGTCAGACACTTAATAATAATCTGAGCCTTTTAGTGGCAAAAAAGTGGACCAAATTGATCATACACATTTGCTCTGTTGGGTTACATTGCAGCCCAGTCTGTGGATGCCGGGTACAGCGGTCACGCTTAATAATGGACCAATTTCAAAGATTGTTGTTCCTAACAGTCCCTTTCACACACAAACAAAATAAGAAAATAGGGTCCAGGTGGACAAAGGTGCTTACATTTTAAGGCAAGATATCTCTTGGAGTGTAAAGTTGAGTGTTTTTTGGTCAAGTGTGTCCAGGCCATGCAAAGTGTTATGTCATCTCTGACCGATGATGAAGTGGCATTTAAGTGACTTTGCACTGAAAAAAATTAAAATTCTTACACATCATTCATTTCATACACTTCATTTAAAAACAGTTTAGCACATTTTTTTCATACCTTTCAGTTTGTAATTAAGATTGTGTCAATTCTCAAACACACATTTGAATCTACACACCATAATCCTTTGTGATGCACCTGGATCAATTTGACTTACATTAGCTGAAAACCTATCAGGATTGTAGTTGGTTTTATATTGGTCACATTAGTGAATGAAAAAAACTGGACCTGACCAATCTGAGACCATGAGCACTTCTAGAAGCTGGTTTACATGAAGAGGAAGTCAGTTTCTCAGGTATATCCTTTTTTATGTTTTGATTGGTTTTATGTCTATTCTTAAGACGTTCTGTGTTTTTAATCTTTAACAGTGAACCTGCTGGATTCTCGCTCTGTGGCAGGAGACCTGGGATGGGTGGCCTATCCTATGAATGGGGTGAGTATGACCATTGCTAAGATGTTTCAATTGTTGGTTAATTTTGCAGAAAAAAGAATCAAATTTGAGAAATACAGTAAATCTTTACTAATAGAGTTGTTAGTGTCATTGTTTCTTTATTGGTTGCCTTTTTGGAGGCTCTTGTTGAGTTTATACAGATGTGTTGTTTTTATGTTTATTTGACACAGATAATTTCACTTTTATGACAAGAAAACAGACCAAAGCTTGGTAGTTGAAATTCTTTGTAGTGCTTCGGAAGATTCAATAAACCCAGTTACCAATCAGCAATGATCATATTTATGTGACCATAAAACAAACTTGTGTCCATGTAAAACAAATATGAACAATAACGTCGCTGTCGGCGGGCTTATCTGCTAATGTTAGCTACTGACTGTTACCTTGAAACCATCCAGCAAATAGACGGTGCGGTAGGGAGGTTACCTGAAACCGGTGATTTAATGTCAGTGCTCATTTTACACGTAGTTTAACAACAAAAATAACGCTGAGTAAACATTACTAGCTACGTTTTTCATTTTGATTTTCAGCGGTATGCATCCCCACTAACCTGGAAATCGGTTTTAAAACAGTAACGTTAATACAGCGTGTCGGAGGAATACAGCGTCTTCTGCAGCGGGGGAGGCAGAGGGGCAGCGCCATTAGCTAACGTTAGCTTCATGTCTCATCTGGGTTCTGATAAACCATAAAGTCATCAAATTCAGTGTCCACAAGGCTATTGTCCAATATACCGTAGCTGTCATATTTCACAGGACCCTTGTGAATGCGGATTTCATGTCGCAGCTTTTGTTGCTGTTTGTCACTTTGCCTAAGATTAAGTGACAAGTAGTACTCCCCCTGTTGTTTACTTGGTTGCCATGACTTTGCGAGTGATGACGTCCTGTCACTGTTCCAGTTGCTCGGAGAGAGAGGGCGGATGACGGTTTGCTTGAGTTCAGTAGAGCAGACTGCTCTGCAGAGTCCTGTAATTATGACTTTATGATTTTTCATAACCAGCTGAAGGAGAGGCGGTGTACATAGCGGAAACCAAATCTGCCACACCATTCCTTGGAAAATTAGAATTCTGCAAACTCCAGGGGATTGAGTGCTGTGCTTGGTTCAAACAGGAATTCATTTGTGCATCCATTTAATCCACATAGAAAAAAACTCATATATACAACTCCTGTTGTCAAATATTCAGCTATACACGCCGGACCAATAGTGCTGACCAAAGCATTTTCTCAGCTCTGGGTATTCAAATCACGGCCAACTCTGTGGCTGTATGTAGATGGGAGAGATAGTGCTGACAAAAGCAGCCGTATGCACAATCATATTAATGAAGATGTAATTATGGTGTGTGGTTTCTACAATGCAACTGCATAAAAAAACTGCATTCAGGGAGGACGGAGGAGGAGGAAAGGAAAGACGTGATAAGGCAATTTTAGGATCCCCTAATGACTTGCTTTGTTATTAGCTGTTGTGATTTTATTCAGCTACAGTTTAAGGTGATAAAAATTAATTTTTTCCATGTAAACTTGTCTGACACTTAAATGACAAATGTGTCCAACAAATGTTCCCTGTTTGGCATTTTAAATACCAAATGTTATCATTGTTGGCCATTATAATTCCTATCATGTTGAGCATACTGTATATGTATATAGAACCCAATGTGCAGCACCCACTCTATGCACACAAGCACACACTCACACCGGGCAGCAGCTAGAGCCGACCAATATATTGGCGGGCCGATATTAGGCATTTCCCACGCTATTGGTATTGGCATTTATAATGGCCGGTAAAAAAAAAAGAGAAATAAATAAATTTAATATTCATTCATCATCATTTATGATGACAAATAAATGTTTTAGATAAATTAATATTTTAAAAATAAAAATGGACTGTTAATCATGTTATGAGCGTTGCCGTTGCATAATTTGTCCACCAGAGGGCGCTCTACAATGTCCCTGTTGGCAACACTGTTTTTTTTTTTTTCATGTGTTTTTGTTCAAATGACTTCAAGTTTCATATCTTAATTTTCTATTTTTATACATTTTATTTATCAGAACTTTAATATATTTTGATGTTCCTCTGTTCTGTTGTGACAATAAAACAAATGATCATATTATTTCAGTGAGAATTCATAAGTAACTACAAATAACTAATGTTAGGGTTTGTTTTGTAACGCATTTCTGGATTTTCTTTTTTAAATATGGTATTTTCAGCTTTTTAAATATGCAGCCTTAAAATGGCATATCAGGCAAAATTTTTGAAATGGAACCAAATGTTCCAGATGGTTTCTTTCATCCCTTGTCTTTTCTTCCTCCACCCCCCATCCATACCAATCATTGCCTCTCCTCTCATTCTTCATGTTTTGTCTGGCTCAGCTCCCATCCTTTCTTGTCCCTAAACATTTATTTCACTCCTTATTTCCGTTTATTCTTGTCATCTGCTTGTCTTTTTCATCTCACCATCTTCTTTCTGCTGCTTTCCTCTCCCAACGCTCCAGTGTGCTTTTAAAGTTCTTGAAACATGCATTTAAGCAAAAAGAAGATGGGAGTGAACTAAAGGGATTTAAAAAGTGTTGTATGACCTTGAACTGATAAGACACATTTCAATGAGCAGCGTGTCACTAGCTTAAACTTGACAATTGTGGATTGTTACACACAAATTATTTAGTTTAAGAGCTTAAGTTGTCACTGAAAAACCCTTCTCTCCTCATCTATGACAAGCTCCTGGAACTTTAGTGTTCAGGGTCCTTCTCTTCTTAATACACATACTTCATTATGCACAAGCACAATATATACTGAGATTATAAAGGCCTTAAGAATTGGCCTTTTTAATCTAAGCTCTTTGTCTTGAAGTCATAGCTAGAAGAAGACCAAAGTAAATGTATCCGAGTCCTCATGGGCAGCAGGATAATGGCCAATATATATATTTTCTTGAACATGGAGAAAATGGCCTCCAGACAAAATCCAATAGAGGGGATGTGGTGGAGAGAGTTTGTGGCATTAAATCTGCGGCAATTATGCCATTATAATTTGTCCCTTGTCCATGTTTCATTGTCCCTTTACCATGTTTCATTGTTGTCACTGAATTGGTATTTTAGAATGTCATAATTGAGAGTTGACATGCAAGGGAGAGTGTTTAGCTTTAGTTTGGTTTAGCGTTGCCTGCGTGTGCTTTCCCCTAGTGCTGAAGGATATGAGGAGAATATTTATCTATAAAATGTCATAAACTAGTAAAAAAAAAACGTTCATCTCAGCAAGTGGAGGGGTGGTTGAACAGTGTTTCTAGGTTAGACTTAAGATTGGATAATTAAAGGAAGAATAGAGGACGCAGAGGGAAAAATTATGGTAGACACCGATGACATGAAAAGGCAGAGAAATGTGACACGAGAATAGGGATGTTTGAGTGAATTAGATGGAGGCAGAAAGGGTGTGGGAGGGGGGGTATTGTATGGATAAAGAGTGAGAAGGACAGTTCTATCACAGTGCCATGACGGTCAGCGCTAATGGCCGGTAATAATATGTTTATAGACTTAGAGCCTGGAGGGCACTCAGTACAGCCACAGGGGGTCTTCTGACAGATGTGACACACACACACACACACACATACACACATATATATACCTACTAAACAAACACACACAAACACACACTAATGAGGAGCTGGAAGGATGCCTATAGGGACAGTTAAGTGTAGGGAGAAGTGGAGAAGAGGCAATGTAGAGGTGAAAGAGGCTAGGGCTGCGTGAGAAGGTCTGAAAGGACTGAAATTAAAGGGGCGCTATGCAGTTTTGACCATTCTTTTCTCACTTTTTGCTCACAGGTTTCTCTATACAGCTCCCCCTACAGCTTCGGAATAGATATTTGGCAGCTCCTCTGTTTACTTGTATCTGACTCCTCACTCAGTCGGTCTGCCGTTTCCTCTTTCTCTGTTCCACCAACAATGCTTTCCTAGCTTTCCGCTTCTTTTTTGCCAGCTCAGCCATGACGATGGTGTGAAAAACTCCACCACTACCTTGTTAGCCGGTTTATGAATGGAGGCATGTAAGCCTATGTGTGCAGTGCCGTGAAGCAATTTGTTACATTACGAGACCTGATATCACGCAATACTTCCTGACACCGAGGCCAGCGACTCGGGTGTTTTTTCCGCTCACAGGCGCTAGGGGGGAGTGAGAACGACCTCCATTCAACTCTTCAAAAAAGTAATATAACCACCTGCTGCCACCTTTAAAATAATGTAAGCATTAAGCCATTATTTGGTTTAAAAAGGATACGCTATTAGTGCATGTGTTTTGTTTTTACAGTGCCTCACATTAGCATAGGTTGTCTTGACCCCGCAGTGTTGGTATGTTGCCCTCTGCACCGAGCATTGTGTTTGACATCGGGGGCCCCTGGCCACCTAATACCCTGTACAATAGTTTAAAGGTCCCATGGAATAAGCACTTGAACTTCTAGTAAAGCAGCTCATTCCTGTAAAATCCCTTCCTTCTGCCTGTGTACCAAATCAGTCTTTTTCTGCATGAATACTAGCCCTTTGTTTTATACTTAAGATGTCTTATTTCTAGCATTGCTTTACCAGAACATGCATCACTAAAGTTAAGATATAATTTCATTAAACCTTTTAAAGCAAAAGTGTGAAACGTCTGACAAAAATAAGCTGTATCCTAGTTTATTCTATCCAAACTAGTAGATAGAATCTCATCTAAGTCACATTTCATTCAGAATTTCAAAAGTTCAATTAAAATGAAAATTGAATGAAAGCACGTCTAGTGATCTTTTTGCGTTTGTGCGTGCATGTGTTTGTTAAGCTGTGTAAAGCTCAGAGCAGGCTGGTGGATCTGTGTGATCTAACCCGTAAGAGGCTTAATGTCTAGGAAGATAGGGACTCAGTCACACACATGCACACGTAAATCTGTGCATCTGATGTGTACTTGTGAGGACCCTCGTTAACATAATGCATTTATTGTAACCTTAACCTATACTATGTCTAGCCTTTACTTGTAAAGGCAGGGTTGGTATCTATTTCCAATATACACTTTTTATTGCATTGCTTGAAATGTTCTTTACACCCCTACAGCAATACATAACAAATTGGCTCTGAAAAATTAGCGAAAAAACATCTGCCATCTGTAGCTGCTGTAATCCTGTAAAAAGTACCACCAATCACTGTTTCGCGTTCCGCTTAGAAAGAACCAATACAATGCCTCCTTACCCCGCTGCGCCTACTCTATCTCACTGCATTGATATGAGTAGTCATGTTCGTTTTAAACATTTTTTATGATACTATTAGGTCGTTGCTTACTGATGAATGAGACAAAAGTAAAGTTGCGTTCCTTTCTCTGCTCTGCTCTGAAACAGCGGTGCAACGGCACAGTAACACATTGGTGCAGTGGTGCTCGTGCACTTCTGTGTTGGTTGGACCCCGGGGTGACTACTTTGAAATCTTGCTAGCTTTTTGACTGTACCAACACTGCCTTTAAACTAAGTGTCAACCCTCAAACTGCCCATGGCAGAATTCCAATTCCAGAAATGGCCTCACTCTCACGGCCTAAAACTCAAACTGGTTCTCTCAAAGATGGAAGCTCAAGAGTACAAACACATACTAAAAGCATATCGACGCAGAGGCATGTGCATTCCACATAATGTCTAGTAACTTTGACAATGCCTTAATTTATTCACAAATGTTTCAGAAACTGACTGATGATTCTCAGAAACAAAAGAGGCAGACTATAGCAGGGAGGAATAGGAAAAAAAGAGACAGATGGAGAACACGACAGAGAGAACAGAGAGAGAAGACAAAGACAGGAGGTTGTACATAACAACTACAGCGAGGATTGATTAATATGGGCTATTAAGCTATAACACCGGATCATAGTCTGGTCCCTCTGGCCATATTACAGTGACATGATGGAGCGCCTGTATTAGCCATGGGAGAGTGCTAGTGATGCAGATAATAGCCATGTCCCAGGAGACCTGCACAGGGAATTAATGCTGCTGTCTGACACACAGGCATGGATGCAGACGCTCACAACAAAGCAAATGAGACAGAATCATTTACATACACACAGGCAGGAATGGATGCACACACACACTTACATATACAGGTACAGCTATAGAGAACACACAAATGAATAGACCTTTAATTGCAGGTTAATTCCTTATTTTGCTGACAAGAAATCCATGGTGATTCATGGTAAATGCATATATACCCTATAACCCTATTTCATTCCTTTCTGTGGAAGGGATGAGGATTATTCTGTTATCTATACCTACACACATGCACACACACTCTTTATAATTTCCTTGCAATTGTTCACCCTTTCAAAAAGGTTGCTGCTGAATCTGGCTACATTCCCATCGTTCTCAATTCTGTACATATACATATCTGTATCATTTGAAATATTCTGATACTGGTGTAGATACTGTATGATTTTACCATTACTATACTGTTTTTTTTAAACCCCTACATTGGAAGGAATAAAAGCTTGTTTTTTTGCCAAAAGGGCCAAAGTTCACATGTCAAATGCTGTCTAAACAACTGCTGAAATTGCCTGGACCAAACTAAGCACTACTAAATGAACTACCTGAGTGTATACAAAGTAGTTATAAGTAGGGTGCGATTTTCCGGGAGAGGCTGCGTGGGGTTTCCCCCTGTCTGGTCTACATATCCGTGCCTCTAATGACTTATGTTTTATCCTCTGTGGGGACAAATTCTACCTCCCTTCTCAAAGTGATCAATGCTACTTTACCAATAGACCATATATTATATACTTAAAATATAATTATTTTAAACTAAGTAAAGCGCTGTAACGTGAATTGTCAACAGCAATTGCTGATTGTATTTAGCCGCTACAGAGCTCCGGGAGGCCGGCTATCAGCGGCAGGTGACTGTACTTTCAGGAGCCTTGGAAGTAGAGTTCAGCCAGAAAAAGTGAGCATCATGCAGCGGTAACAGTTAAGGTTTAGGCACCAAAACTACTTAAGTTTAGGAAAAAGATCATGGTTTGGATTAAGACACTCCAGAGGAACGAACAAGCATTTCCTGGGTGAAAATATTTAGCTTTCGCCGCAAGTGAATTCCGCTCTCCGGCTTGTAAGCACTTTGTTTTCCATTGAATACTGAAGTGCATATTTAAGTGGTTGGCATGCCTGGCCAAGCGGCACTATACCCATGGTACTGCAAGGAAGAGTTTTGTTTTTTTGTGCATGATCAAAAAACAGATTCTGGTTATAAGTACCTCCACCTTGACCTGTATAACACTGTATCTGTTACAGATTGCAGGGGATAGTGGACCCAAATGCAGACAGCAAAGTACAAAATCTAATCTTCCTCTTTTCTCTGCCTCAGTGGGAGGAGATTGGGGAAGTAGACGAGGACTACGCTCCCATCCATACCTACCAAGTGTGCCGGGTGATGGAGCAGAACCAGAACAACTGGCTCCACACCAACTGGATCCTGACTGAGGGTGCCCAGCGGGTCTTCATTGAGCTCAAGTTTACCTTGAGAGACTGCAACAGTCTGCCCGGTGGGGTCGGGACCTGCAAGGAGACGTTTAACATGTATTACTACGAATCGGACGGGGCCGAGGAGGAAATGGAGGATGGAGAGATGAGAGATGGAACGGGGATGACTGAGGAAGAGGACAGGGCATTGAAGGAGAGCAGATACATCAAAATTGACACCATAGCAGCTGATGAGAGCTTCACCGAGCTGGACCTGGGGGACCGCGTGATGAAGCTCAACACCGAAGTCCGTGATCTAGGTCCCTTGACCCAGAAGGGGGTCTACCTGGCATTCCAGGATTTGGGAGCGTGTATAGCTTTAGTCTCGGTGCGTGTTTTCTACAAACGCTGCCCGTTTCTAGTGAAGAGCTTGGCAGAGTTCCCCGACACCATACCGGGCTCAGAGGCCTCACAGCTGGTGGAGGTAGTTGGCCACTGCGTCAATAACTCCCTGCCATTATATGAGCCTCCCAGGATGCATTGCAGCACAGAAGGAGAATGGCTGGTGCCGATCGGGAAGTGTGTGTGCCAGCCGGGATTTGAGGAAATCAACGGATCCTGTCAAGGTAAGAGAGCGGAATTTGCGTGCTGAATCGTGCGGTTAGTTGATTAATGAATAACATGTTAACAATTATTTTGATAATCAGTTAGTCATTTAAGTCAGTTATCAAACAAAAGTGGCAAAACAATTCTTAAATGTGAGAATTTGCTGCTTTTTACTTTTTAAAATCACCATCTTTTTTAAGGTTTGTGCATGCATATTAGAGGATGGATACCCGACCCGAGCCCGACGGGACCCGACGGGTCGGGCCGGGTTCGAACAGATTTTTAGAAAGGATGCTCGGGTTCGGGTCGGGCTCGGTCACATCAGCGCGATAAGGCATTGAACATTTTGAATTTAAAACAGCTTAAAATAAATGTCAAATATTACCCTAACATCCGTCTTCCTGTGTGCTGTGACAATGAAAGACGTGCGTATTAAGCTACATGTGGCAGCGCAACGATGGAAGATGTTAAAAAGAAGTTGGTCGCAGGAGATTTTAAAACTATTGAAAATGAAGGAAAGTCAGCTGTGCGTTGATGCACTCATCTGTTGACATTTCCGAATGCCTTCCTACAATTGCTTAATAAAAGCGGGCTTTCCACACAAACAAACGTACGTGTCATTAGTATGAGAAACAAATGCGATTTTAACTGTCGGGCTCGGGTCGGGCTCGGACATAAATATCTTAATGCCTGTCGGGCTCGGGTCGGGTTCGGTTACTGCTCTGTCGGACGCGGGCCGGGCTCGGACAGAAAAATCCGGCCCGATCCGCACTCTAATGCATATGCGTGTGTGTCTTTGAGTTGCAATCTTAGTCCTATCTGTTTATTTTTATATCCATGCACTTGTTGTTTTTTAGTATTGTGTGCTTGAGTGAGATCTGTTTTATTCTTTCCCTAAGAGTGTTTCTTGCTGGTTGTGTTTCTCCCCAGCTTAGTGTACAGTATTCCCCCGAGCCCTGCAGCACTTTGCTGCTCTCATACAGCCTCGGTTCTGCTCTGACTCAAGCCCAAATATTCCCACCACCGATCTTAACTGCCATTACCACGGGCACCCAGGGCCTCTCTATTTTCTCTCCTTCACTCCTCCAATCTTCCTCTGTGCTGTCTTTATATTACTCAATTTTCAGACTTGCACAGCAGACTCTACTTGTGCAACCAAGATCAGCTCTGAGTGGCATGGCCAAATATCACAGCGGTATGAAGCGGTGTGGTATATAACGTTGATATGTGTGATTATTTGGTAACTCTCGAGTGTTTCATCTCTTCGCACAACACGCTACCAATCACGTATCGGCCTCAAGCAATGAACAAAAAGATTGGTCTCAAATGCTCAATAACAAATAGCACACTCTTAAACAGTACATGTAGAGGTTTACTTTATCTTCTGCTTTTCAAATTTGAGTGTGCACATGCACTGTAATAAATCTGAATTCTATAAACAGAACAAAACCATTCCTTGTCCTCTTTAGTTTCACCCAAATGTATGTCCAACTAACCATGGTTTCAGTATTAATACACCAGATACAGTACAATATTCCTGTGCCACAGAGCCTTCATTATTGCATACAGTGCCTTGCGAAAGTATTCGGCCCCCTTGAACTTTTCAACCTTTTGACACATTTCAGGCTTCAAACATAAAGATAGAACATTTTTATTTTTTGTGAAGAATCACCAACAAGTGGGACACAATTGTGAAGTGGAACGAAATCTATTGGATATTTTAAACTTTTTTAGCAAATAAAAAACTGAAAAGTGGTGCGTGCAAAATTATTGGGCCCCCTTGCGTTAATACTTTGTAGAGCCACCTTTTGCTGCGATTACAGCTGCAAGTCGCTTGGGGTATGTCTCTATCAGTTTTGCACATCGAGAGACTGACATTCTTGCCCATTCTTCCTTGCAAAACAGCTCGAGCTCAGTGAGGTTGGATGGAGAGCGTTTGTGAACAGCAGTTTTCAGCTCTTTCCACAGATTATTTATTGGATTCAGGTCTGGACTTTGACTTGGCCATTCTAACACCTGGATACTATTTGTGAACCATTCCTTTGTAGATTTTGCTGTATGTTTGGGATCATTGTCTTGTTGGAAGATAAATCTCCGTCCCAGTTTCAGGTCTTTTGCAGACTCCAACAGGTTTTCATCCAGAATGGTCCTGTATTTGGCTGCATCCATCTTCCCCCTCAATTTTAACCATCTTCCCTGTCCCTGCTGAAGAAAAGCAGGCCCAAACCATGATGCTGCCACCACCATGTTTGACAGTGGGGATGGTGTGTTGAGGGTGATGAGCTGTGTTGCTTTTACGCCAAACATATCGTTTTGCATTGTGGCCAAAAAGTTCGATTTTGGTTTCATCTGACCAGAGCACCTTCTTCCACATGTTTGGTGTGTCTCCCAGGTGGCTTGTGGCAAACTTTAGACGAGACAGATATGGATATCTTTGAGAAATGGCTTTCTTCTTGCCACTCTTCCATAAAGGCCAGATTTGTGCAGTGTACGACTGATTGTTGTCCTATGGACAGACTCTCCCACCTCAGCTGTAGTTCTCTGCAGTTCATCCAGAGTGATCATGGGCCTCTTGGCTGCATCTCTGATCAGTCTTCTCCTTGTCTGAGCTGAAAGTTTAGAGGGACGGCCAGGTCTTGGTAGATTTGCAGTGGTCTGATACTCCTTCCATTTCAAAATGATCGCTTGCACAGTGCTCCTTGGGATGTTTAAAGCTTGGAAAATCTTTTTGTATCCAAATCCGGCTTTAAACTTCTCCACAACAGTATTACGGACCTGCCTGGTGTGTTCCTTGGTCTTCATGATGCTCTCTGCGCTTTCAACAGAACCCTGAGACTATCACAGAGCAGGTGCATTTATACAGAGACTTGATCACACACAGGTGGATTCTATTTATCACCATCAGTCATTTAGGTTAACATTGGATCATTCAGAGATCCTCGCTGAACTTCTGGAGTGAGTTTGCTGCACTGAAAGTAAAGGGGCCGAATAATTTTGCACGCACCACTTTTCAGTTTTTTATTTGCTAAAAAAGTTTATAATATCCAATAGATTTCGTTCCACTTCACAATTGTGTCCCACTTGTTGGTGATTCTTCACAAAAATAAAATTTTTATATCTTTATGTTGGAAGCCTGAAATGTGTCAAAAGGTTGAAAAGTTCAAGGGGGCCGAATACTTTCGCAAGGCACTGTACATAACTATTGGACTAGGACTGGGCGATGTGGAGAAAATCTGATATATTATTGACCAAATACCTCAATGGCGATATTGCGACAATATTGTAGGGTTGGCAATTGGTGCTTTAACAGCATATTTTGACAATTTAGTTTTAAGATAAATAATGTGGATATAATGACTTAAGTGGCAACGGCAAATAATAGAACAGCTAGGTCTGGTAAGTTCAGAAAATTACATCACTTTACTGTAATGCAGCCTTGCAGACAACACTTTTACCATTTAACAGTATTATGATATCCAAATTCTAAAATGAAATCTAAGATTATACCTGGTGTCCTATCACAAAATTGATATATCAATATATTGCCCAGCCCAACATTGGACACAGGTTTGAAAGTGAGCAAAGGCTTGTTTGTGGTGTGCATGGCAACAGTGGTTTCAGGGAGTGCTTCAAAATTCAGATTTTCTGTTGAATTCGTCACACAATGCCTCCAAGTAAATTGTAGCCTTTTAGAACCAGCACCTCTCTTCTTGGCATTCAGTTCACTGTAATCTATTGTTAAGAGATAGCGGCTGTGTAATATAGAGTGCACCGTCTCTTGCTTAACTTTGTCAGACATGAAGTCTCTATGGGGATATCATTAGGAAATGCCTGTCAGTGTGCCACTGGCCTGCCTGGAGTCACACTGCCACATATTGTACAGTGACACAGACTTTTACAGATACTCTATGTGGCTGACGAGGCTAAACAAAAAAGCATTATGGTTTTTAGTTGTAATAAATGAGTGCTGATTCAGTAGTGTCTATATCAGTGTTGCATAACAACCGGCTGTAGTCATGAGTATTCATAAACATCTACGGAATTTGCAGTTTAGGGAAGGGACTTCTTTGAGGATGTTCTGTATTGTGCATAGCATTAATACTTTATTCAAAAGTTATGTATATGTGTGAACAGCATTACACAACAGGTACAGTAGTTTTATTCCAAAAATAATGCAATCTTATGACTTTTTGGGCACTTGGACTTGTATCTTCCTGCATTATTGGCAATCTGCTTTACTTGTTGTCATGCTTATGGTACAAAAAAACTGTAGACTGCAGTTTTGTTTTCTTCAGTCTTTAGCATGCTAGCAGCTTGACTCTAGGGATGGCAAGTGACTGATTGACTGTCACACAGTTGGTTGGATGGAAATATCTCAACAACTTTTAGATGGGTCGGCATGGATTTTGTACAGACATTATAGGTCCCCAATGGCGTTGTAGATCTCTAGTTTTTCTCTACCACCACCATGGGGAGCCTGAAATATCTGTCTCTATATCTATAACTGCTGGATGGAACATCATGTACTTTGATATACAGATATTCACGTCTCCCTTTAGGATGATACTTTAACATGTCATCAAGTGCCATCCTTATATTTGTCCAATACTTTAGTTTATGACCTACAACGTTTATGACAATCCCATTAGCCTCATCTGTACTTTGTGTTTAGTGCTGATTAGCTAATATTAGCATGCTAACATGCTAAACTAGAGTGGTGACCATGGCAAACATTATACCTGTTAAACTTTGGCATAGTATTATTGCCATTGTGAGCTTTAGCATGCTTACATTAGCATTAAGTCATGTCTGTATGTGCAGCCTCACAGAGCTGCTAGCATGGCTGGAGACTCTTAAGCTTGTTAGGATTCTTTGAAGTAAAAAGAAACATGCTTTGATGGTGTCAACAGCAATACATAATGCATAGTATATCAGCTGAATTGCTTCAGATGCATGTCGGTTTGTAGCACTACAAACTATAAAAATCACACAGCACAGAATCTTAGTTTACAGAAGGAAAAGAGAAATTGAAATGCTTAGTTTACAAGAGTATATACAAGAATATATATTTTGTATGCCTTCTCTTTAGAAATGTGGATTTAGGCTATTATTAACAGTTTTTTCCACTTTTAAATTGTCTAGACGGCAAATATTGCTTAATATTATTCACAACGTTCAAAAACCTGTATGCCTAATTTGAATTGCGTTGCAAGAAGCTGATAGAGTGCTTCATTGCCTGTTTTCACCAACAAAGTTGCAGGAGGTTTAACTGATTTTAATTTTAATTAGTGCTTTGCATTCCATGAAGATGAAGTTGTGTGATATGCAGATTTCTTTCCCATTGGTTAAATGTTTCAGAATGAAAACATCTCCAGTGTTCAAAGGGAAATTGATTTAAAAATAAATAAATACATAAATGAAATTACTTTTGTGTCGTGGTCCATATGTACAGCAAAAGGGAGTAAACAAACTTAACAGTAAACTGTCAAAACACATTCCTGGCAATTAAATGAAGCTACAAGATGATTATTTTGTTCTCACAGTTTCTAATGTAGATGAGTCTGCCGGCCTTTGAACGTGTCTACAGAGAGAAAGATGGCAGGATTTCCTCTCACTCAGCTTTGTAACCATATGTGTTCACTGTTCTAGCAAACACTTTTTCATGTGCATTTTACTCACCCACTAGGTTATTAAGGGTTGAATTCTGTTTTTGAGATGTTGAAAGAGTGCCCGGAGCCCATGCTGAGAGGAGTTATGTATTCAGTCTTTATATTTTTGGGGGATGGTTTTGGGTTGCCTTTGAGATGTGGAGGTTCTGTGCATGTGCTGCTCTGGATTTGAGAACCTGCACTGGGCATTTAGGTTCCAGTTTATTACGTCTAGTTTGCCCTCTCTGTGAATAGCAGTGGGCTTTTAAAAAGACATGAACATTTTATTTTATACCCCTTTTCAGTTGTTGTCTCACTGTAGACTGGGAATCAATGGGTTGCAGGTACAATGGGAGAGAAAATGGGTAAGTCTGTGTAGATCCCGGCTGTATTAGCTGCCTAGTCAAGCATGAATTAACGCAGCCTTTGTGAATGTAGGACAGAACTCGTTACGGACAGCTCTTTGTCTTTTTCTTTCTCACATCTCTAGTTCTTTGTCTCTCATTTGATTTCGGTCTATACCTCCCCTTCCTTTCCCCCCATCGTTCTGACTGTGTATTCCTTTTTCCTCTCTTTATTTCTCTCACTTTCTTTTTCACTTTCTGTGCCTATATGTTCCTCCCTCTCTCCCTCCCTTTTTCTTCATCTTTATGGCTGCCACCCACATCAGCACTCGCGTGTCTTTACACTCTTGGCAGTGCCTCTCATTCCGCTCCCTGCTCCTTCTCCACTTTAAAGATCTGACCATCTTCCTCCATCAACAATCCAATTCGGTCTTGTTTGCCCTCTCCCTGATTCTCTCATACATTTACATACACACACACACACACACACACACACACATCTTTCTTGAAAGTACATCTGTATTTATAGACCTCATTTAGCCACAATACACCAGCACAGAGAAAGGGGTTTCCACAGTGCGGAAATACTGGAGAACACTCTACAAAACATTGTCACTGAACAGTAACATCCATATAGGAATGCATTGTTGGATTTGTGTTGGTTGTGCTTCTATCGTCCAGCCTTTGTTTATTATTTAGTTCATATAACCTCATAGGATTAAAATGATCATATGTCCACAGTATTTCATTTTCAGATTTTATATATATATCGGTGTAGCAGAGTGCAAGATGCATGGCAAGTCAATGTATTTACATTCCGTCTTGTTATACTGGAGATATATGACATTGTGTCAGATGACATCTAAAGATATTGTACTGTATGTGGTTGCGGGAGATGGAAAGATGTAGGCACATCTTAGCTGAGATAATTGGTGATCGCCTGCAGCACTGTCAGCCCAGCGAGACTGAAGAGAGGGGATGGGGGAGTCGGGGAGTGCATCCATGGGTAGATGGATGGATGGATAGACAGAGGATGGGAGGATTACAGAGAGGAGAAGTGATGGCAAAACAAGGGGACACAAGATAAATGGACGGTTTGTCACCACAGGGTGTGAGGGCAGAGAGACAGAGAGATGGATGAGTGTTGTTTCAGTGGTGATTGCAATAGACGAAGGATAACTGAGGATAGAAGTGGGCAGATGGATCAGGAGATAGATGAGGAGGAAGGGGGAGGGGATTATAGATTGAGTTCACCCTCGCAGATGTGATTTGGGCTGAATGAAAACCAGAAGAACTGTGGAACTAACGGCTGAATGGAACATTGGAGTAATGTATGGATTGAAAGTTGGGTTCATGGAATAAGATCTGAATGGTTTGGATATTATTCACGATATGACTTTTGTTTGGAACATAAGAAACCCAGCTATTTATATCATTCTGTGCATTGTTTTCAGTCGATGCATGTAATTTCTTTTTTTTTTATGGGTTCTCTGAGCAGTTTAGAAAGAACTATGTTTGTAGTCTGGCTGCCAGGCTGCATTAAACCCTCTGCTGGGTCTGGCTTCTCCATCTGATTGTCAGTAATGAAATATGAGAACAATGACACATTTTACATACAGTACTTTCAGCATCTATAATTTATCATTGTATTTTCTCATTTACTAATTCATATTTGATTTAATTATTTATTTAACTACTAGGCAAATTGAGTTGAGGATGTACCAGCACTATGGCCCACGTTGACCAGAAACCTGGCACGCTCATCAATCAATTAGATAGAATTCAGGTTGGTCATACGTAGTGTAAGAGATTTCTAGAACCTTGAGTGAAAGAATAATGGCATATGAGCTGAGTGAAATGTTGTAATCATAGTAAAAGAGCTAAGTGACACACTGAATAAGGGCTGGGTTCGATGTTGGAATAATGGAATAAGTGCTAAATTGGATGTTGGAAAGATGAAATGAAAGCTGAATGTCATGTTGGGAAGATGAAATAAAGGCTGAAAGGAGTTTTGGGATTGACAGCTTTGATGTTCGGAATTTGGCTGCACTGAATTCAAGTGACAGTTGAAAAGACCCGGAGGTAAAAGATGGGCAGGCAGCGAAGTCGGGGGAAGAGAGGAGGGGAAGTTGGGGGAGGGGAGGCAGAGAAAAAGGAAAGGATGACAGAAGTTGAGGATTACAAATGAAAATGACAATGACTGATAGTATCACCAATTAAAAGCACTGTATGGGATGATGAACTGCCTATCACTGATAAAAATAATAAAACCACAAAGTATTTTGTTCCGCGAGTGTCGTCTAAGTGTGTGAAGGGAAAAGCTGGATTCCCCTTGACAATACTTTGTTTCAGTGTCTAGGGCTCCCCTGATGTTCCTCTGTGTTTGCCTGCCTGTCAGACGTCACTGCAGCATATGTCAAACTCGAACTGGTCATGGTGGTGGTGCTGCCATCAGAAACTGGCGTAGTAATGTGAGGAAGCTTTCTGGATTCTCCCTTGAGGGACTAATGGGATATAGCGAACGAGCGATTCGTGGGCTTGTGGTTGATGGAGACAAGGGTATTACAGTAGCTTGCACAACACAGAGATATACACATGATCGCGGCGGCATCTGCCATTTAATATGATTACCCACCATGTGTGCTGATAAGGATCTGAGTTCCAACACCTCCTTGCATTGGGTTGCTTTATGCATAATAGTTATTTTTTTGATTATTTTTATTTTTGTGTTAGGGATTTACAAGACACATTTGTAGATAAAGACATCTTCCAGTAAAACATATTCAAAACCAAAAGAAAGCTCCACTGCCATGGGTGCAAGAGTGCAGCCTAAACTTGCAGATGCTAATTGTGAATCATAATTATTTGAACTTGAATGAAATCCCATGTCACATATTTGCTCCAGTTTCTTTTGCCACGATTCTTTTTAAATGTTATCATCTGAGTTATCAGTATTCAGAAAGCCTTACTCATCCCTGACTTGCTCAAGAAACAGAACAGCATGGTGAATGACATAAATCCACAAGGGGCAGGAAGTCTCTTTTGATTCCATCATCTCCTGAAATATGAATTGACTGGATTCATTGCAGAAAGAGTCACCATTCATGTTTTTAGATCCTGTTCAATTAGTAGCTGCTACATGGCTTCTTTCACAACACTCTCTCTCTCAGTCCTCTCCTTCTGCATCGCTCTCTCTCTCCTCCATCTTCCTCTCCAGCCCCCTCTTCATCACCCCATCATCTCAACGTGGTGATGCTGTCATGACAACTAAAGTGCTTCCTGAGTGCTTGTTGGGTAAACTGACTTTCCCAGAAGTGCTTCCTCCCTTTTACCCTTCCCCCTGCTAACATGCAGACACATTCACATGTTTTTTTTTATACTTGTGAGGACCCTAATCGACACAGTACGTTGCCTATCCCCTATCTCTACCCAGAATCAACATAACTAGGTGACTCCATTTGCCCTTAATAAAAGCCTAATTTTAACCCTATATCCCTAAAACCAAGTCCCCCCGCCAACACCTCTTTGAAGAAATGTGGGCCAGCCACAATGTCCTCGCAAAGATATATGTACACACAAACACACACATTCCTGCAGTCCGTGAAATATTAATACAATGCTTCGTTCAGCAGAGCCAGCTTCTTTCCATGAAAGCCTCGTCTCTAGAGTCCCAGTCAGCGGCCCAGTGTCCTGTTGTATGGACTGGTCAGACTGGTAGTTGTGAACACTCCTGATGCATTTAGGTCAGTCGAGGAGTTTCCCAAATTATACCGTTTATAAAACAATTCACAGCAGTTACACAATGATGACTTGTTTTCCTCGAAGAGATGATGGGGAAGTTGAAATGCGTGCGCACTTATATTGAGATGCAGCAGACTTTATGTATCTGAATGATGTATTTAATTCCGCAGATATTGAGATTAGCAAAACTGCCCGTATGTACAGTACATTTACCGTATATAATTGTTGTAGCCCTGACACCTTCCTCACTTTAGGAAAAAGCAGTATGAATTTGTGATTTACAAATTCCAACTTTGATATTGTGAAACATAAAGACATCCAAGTATTAAACCATGGCTATACATTTCTAATTCAGATGCTGGAAAGAAAAAAAAAAACATTGTAATATAAAAATGTCTGTAAATGTCTCTAAATTACCTGATCATCTCTACAATTTATACACTCACCGCGTATGCACATAAATATGCGTTATAAATATGCACCCCAAAAGTTCCGCATAGGTGCTTATTTTTAAATGGGTAAAAAAAATGTCATTCCATTCCAAACCAATTTCATGCACACACATTTCTCCCATATATCTAACCTGAACCCCACCTCCATCACATGTCTCAGGAGTGTTGTAATGGCACTACGATCCTGACCTTTTGTACACTTAATGTGTGGGTGCTTGCAATTTGGGTTTGCAGTTGTTGTTCCTTTGCTGAAATGGTAATAATATATAGTTCGGTGTCATTGTTAAAAAGCATAACTTGACACTTGATTCAACTTATGATGTATTTCTAATGTTTAATCTCCCCCACTAGACTTTGACTGGAGCAATACATTGATTTATGTTCGATAGCCCCTGTGACCTGCTCGACCTCTTGGTTTTTGCTTGTGGCCTGAGAATAAGTAGGTGCTGAACAATGACCTCCTCTGCCACCCAGCAGACAGGAAAACCCCATTGAGTGGAGTGTATATTGTTACGTTATTATCTTCTGGCTTTGTTTGTGTTCACACACATTTATACACAAATATGAGCATGCATCGACCCATGGACATATGCACACATGCAGAGGCGGGCACACAAACACAGAAGTTCAACAATAATGCATGAAGGTATAACAGCATCATTCATGAACACACACACACTGTGTTTATGTTCCTTGAGGCCAGTAGCTCACTGTGGGACAAATACAGGAAGAGGATATTTACTGTGTTTCCTTGCCTGGTTTATTGCTTCACAATACTATGTGTTTACAACATAGGCTTTGTATTGAAACTCAACCATACTATTTTTTTGTGCTGCTGCTGTCAACGTTTACTTTCATGTCAACCCTGCTGAATGTGTGCACAGTTGGAAGAGGGACAGGAAAGATGGAAATATAAGTGGATGTTACGTGCAATGTGAGCCATTTGGCTTTTTGTTCTCATTTTGTCTGACTGTAAAGTTCTGTTAGATATTCAGTGGTGGACCGTATATTAGTGTAATTAACAGTGTTGTAGTCAAGACCAACTAAATCGAGACCAAGTCATTACCAAGAGTAGACTATATCAAGACCAATACCAGACCACTGAAAACTACAGTATATACACAACCAGCTAATATGTATAGCTAAAATTCGTTAAATCCCTTTGGGTGATTTTTGGAGAGTTTTGATTTGATGATTTTTATTATTTGTGTTTTAATAATCCATTTTAATACACTACGTACATATTTGAATCCTTGCTGTGTCTACGCCCATAGAAATGAATTTAAATCCAATGTTCTGTTAATACACAGTATGGGGCTCTTAACTTTAACTTCTGTTTATCCCCCCCAAGTATGTCTCTCTCCCTCTGCCTTAATCGCTTACTCCCTCTAATCCCACCAAACGACAGCCAGTCATATAAATCAACATGCTTACAATAAAACGTTTCCAATTAAAGAGGACCCTCGTTAAGAAGCATCAACGGACACCGCTGGATCCTTAATTGCCCGGGATACCAGTGTGTGATGCATATTAATTACGTATTAACCTCACAACAAAAACACACACACACACACACATATATGCATACAGGTACATTAGTGTGTTTTGCATATTAATTACCTGTTACCCTTTGTGCTGTGCATTAAGTGCTGCGTGGCATCCGAGAGACAGCTTGCCCAAGGGCAACACACACACACACACACACACACACACACACACTCTAATACCACCATTGCTGTCTATTCACATTCCATCAACAATGAGGGATGAGCCATTTCAGTCACCCAGCCATGACCATAACTAATCTCACCACAGCAAGTGTGTGCGTGCCTGTGTGTGCTTGGATATAAAGATGTATGTGTGAGTGGGTGTGTCCCTTTTTAAGACATTTTAACAAGTAAGGCACCTGATCCAAAGATCTAACCCCTGCCTGTCCTTGCATCTGGACACGTTTTATTGATGTCCATCTAACATCTAAGATGAATAATAAAGAAATGATTCAATTATTTTCCAAGTTTTACATACATTGTTAAGCAGGTAAAATTGGGTGGGCTTGAAAATTGAGCTGCCTGCAGTGGTGTGCATATTTGCTCTATATAGTATATATTTTTTTATGTTGGGGGTGACCTAATACAGCCATGCCAGCCATACAGTGAAAGCATGCTGATTTTAGCCGGTAATGTTAAGCATGCTCACATCTTGGTTTAATATTTTAGCATGCAAACATTTGCTAATGAAGCATAGACTACAGCTGAGGCTGATTGGAAAACAATACACTTTTCAGGTATATCTTCAGGGAAAAACCCCCGATACTGTGTCTTTGCTAGTTTAAGACAGATGCAGTTGTCACTTTCTAGTCCAGCGCCCACGTCGTTTGAAAAGGAAATGCACCTGCTCCCAAGGTGCATTGTTGGCGTCTTGCTTTCTTAAAGCGGCTGAAAATAATCACGCCATTGAGCAACAAAAACCTGGTCTAATGTCAGTAGCGCAGCATTTCATTGAATTTTAACAGAGCATTAGTAAAATGCGCCAAGGCTTGTGCACAGCGCGTGCACACCATGCTTGTTACACACACAGGGATGCGCAACAGCACACAAACATACAAAATGTTAAAAATAAAAATGTGAAATAGTATTATTTTGATCTGCTTGCATGGTTTCACTTTACACACGAGCAGATCAGTTTCTTCTTCTGAAAATCTCTCATTCCTGCTTAGCAAATCCGCCATCATCATAGCAATGCGCCAAGGTACAAACATGCCCGGCTTTTAAAGGGAATGGGAGATGACACTGATTGGTTTATTGCATGTTACACCCAAAACACACTAAATGAGCACACTAAATACAACCACCATTTCTTCCGGCGTTAAACTAGCAAAAGTGGATTTGTACATGCCCTAAACGCACCTGCACCAGACGCTTCCCACCGTTCGCTTAGATCATTAAAAAATATAAAAATCAATGGCATCCAATCCATATAGCCACATATCTCCAATTAATAAAAATGTCAAAAATGATTTCTCTAAATGACTTTGAAGTAACAACCTTCATTTCTTTCACTTCAACTTTGCAATCGCTTAGTCAATACAGTAATCCGGGTGCCATTTAAGTGGCATTTAGTCGATTGCTCTTGTCCTGAAAGCCACACCATGGACTTTAAGGCTGCCCTTTAGCTGTTTGCTCTCATATTCCCCTCTAAACATGTATATTTTTATTCCCTCTTTGCAGCATTTTAATCACTTCATCCCCAGTTTTAGCCTTTAGATGGCTGCCCTGACCTTTATACCCTCTTTGGCTGCGTGTGATAAATCCATAGACACATAATTAAGCGAAAAATGGAAAAACGGAACTTTATTTGCACTCATGCCATCATGTCATGTTTAGCAACACAAGCTAGAAGTTCATTTCCACCCATGTTCAATGTTCACTGTTCCTGCAGGGCATGGTTAATCTATTTACCCTAAATGTAAATGAGCTAGAATTAATGATAATAAATACCTAAACATCTAAACTGTTGTTGCGTATTAGTGAACTGGAAGTGACTTTAATTGGCATGCATATTTTCACATTAATTGGCACATTTTAATTCCAAATGTTTACATCATTCTCATAATCAATTGCAACTTCCAGGGGAAATTAATTCATTGTTTTAATTTAATCAAAATATGTCATATCGTATAATCTCTCCATTACAATACATTACCAGCAGATGTCTACATCTATCTTGCTGCTGTCTCTTTATCTATGTTGCAGTAACAATTTTCAGCAAACCAAGGCAGTTTAATTTTACATACAGTATATTAAATTAAATTCCATAGTTCCATGCAACTATTTTCCGAGAAAAATCCAGGATTATATGGTGAATATTGTCTGATATATATTTCAGGTATGTGTGGACTAAATAGAAAAACTAAGTACTAAGTTTCCAACAGAAACAAAAAAAAAACAATCTACAAACATTCAAAACTCCATCAACAGGAAATCCAAGTAAGTAGCCATCATAGTGCCTCACTGCCCACACTGTTTGATTGGCAGGTGATTTTTGGAGAGTGCAGCACAGGCACACCAGGAGGTTAGAGCTAAGCACCAAAAATAAATACTCCTAGCTGGCATGATATCTGAACATACTATCTAAAGTTATTAATATGTTCAGAGGTTTTTTTTGTCAGTATTTTTATCATGCTGTTTTTTATCATCTCCTTTTCACACGTGTGTGTGTGTGTGTGTGTGTGTGTGTGTGTGTGTGTGTGTGTGTTATATGTCTGTGTGTAAGAAATGAGCTGCCACCCAATTTTTATTGATTTGGCCATGGGGGGTTTGGAGGATAAAGTCAAGGAGAGCTAGACACCAGACTATGGCAATAAATCTGTAAGCAATCATAAATGTTTGCGGGCTAAAGCAGACAAAGGATCAGGTGTGTCCTACTGCCCTGAATGCTGCATCCCTCTTTTCCCTCTCTTTCTCTCTCACACACACACACATAGAAGGTTATACATGATCATAGACTGCAACAGCGTAAAATTAAGTAAATGGCATTGCAATACAAAACATGACATTTAATAAGTACGGATCAATTTTTTCTGCATTTATACCTTTTATCCCCACATGTAATGGCAGCAGAACTAAAGCCTTTAGACGATCTGAATACCACCATCTGAATAAAATAACCCCTAAAGGCATAACGTACATTATTGTCTGTGCTCTGTTAAGCATGAATTATGTCATCTGCTCATTCGAAACTAGGCCAGCATCATGAAAGCCTAACAAGCAATATCTTGAGCTACATGCCAAGCACATGCACAAGTTCTTGTGTGGTATGTGTGTGTGTGTGTGTGTGTGTGTGTGTGTGTGTGTGTGTGTGGGGGGGTGAGGCAGAGGTGCCACACAGAGCGATCCAGGGCAGAATTTTTCAGGCCTAATGTTCCATGACAATAGACCAAGGTTCCTTCAAGGGGAATCACAGCCATTGCCGCTTAATGCCTGGGAAAAAAATCTAGGTCCTCCTTTGTCTCACCCTCTCTCCTCTTTTTCCCCTTTTTAATGTGGTTTTCTTCTCCCTTTTCCTCTATTGCCATCATTCCCTTTTGCCATGTTATTTCCTTTTTACCTTTCCATACTTTCCCCTCTCCTGATCTTTATCCTCCTGTCCTTTTACTTGAAGTTTAATTATGTAGTTGTTAATACCAGTTGCAGCTTGAATGGACTTCATAGCAACCACATTTAGAAACAGTGGGTGAAAAATATACGTCCTAACCTTTAAATCATTGGCCGGAAAAATCTCCTCTCTTTTGTCCTTTACCCCTCTGTCTTTGCTCTCCTCACCGCTACAAAAGAATAAAATAGAAATTTGTCATTGACTACACACCATAATCTACGGAACTCTGACTATCAAAAGTCTAATACATTTATTATTATTTCATCCTCTATTGCATGTGTCTATTTGTATCTGTCTGGGAGGATCAGCAACATCCGGAAGAAAACAATGCAGTGATAACTCAGTGTTTGGTTGGCTTGGGGGCACAGACGTGGCAACAGAGGTTGATGATGAATGGCTGGGTGTTAACATTCTGAGTGTGTCACCCTGCTGTCTACCTGCCCCACTCTGAAGACTGTCTGAGTGTATCGTTTGTGTGGGGAAAAGAGATAGTGTGTCTGTTTCTGTGCTTGATGTATTTGTTTGTATATGTTTCCCATACGGTGCCGGGTGAAGGTCAATAAATGGAAGACTGATCATTGAAAAAAAATCAACTTTTTTGGTTAAGATAATAAAACGTGAAGAAGAGAGCAGAGTTGCACAGGTTGAATAATCCCTAATGGGAAATCAGACCTTTTAAAAGGAACAAAGAACTAAATACAAATGTGACAACAAAAACTGTTACTACTACTAATACTGCTACTACAGTCATATCTCTCATGAGGAACCTCAAATAAACTTCAACCGCCCAGGGAAATTGTTCCACCATTTGGATGCTGACCTCCTTTTTTTTTTTTTTTTTTTTTTTTTTTTTTGAAAGGAACTGCTTTTCCTCTCCCCTACTTTTTTTAACCTCTCTCCCCATTATTCCCTTCCCTTTCCTATGTGGACGTCTCCTTTTATCATCTCTTCTTTATCCAAACCCAAACATCCGCCCCTCCCCTCTGTGTCTTTTCAGTCTGCAAAGTGGGGTTTTACCGCTCACTGCTGGAGTCTTTGGCCTGCAGTAAATGTCCACCCCACAGTGTGGCTAGGAAGACAGGAGCCACTGCTTGCAGTTGTGACGATGGATACTATAAGATTGACTCCGACCCTCCCAACATGGCCTGCACACGTGAGAACAGAACACATTTATGTTTGCACTTGCATACTTCTGATTATACTTATAATCTTCAAATGTGCTTTTTTTCTTGGGTATCATGTTGCTGTAATTGGATCACATTTTAAAAGTCAATGGTTTACATTTTCAAAATGTTGTTTTATGACTTTACTGGATCCATTTATTTTTGTTCTTCACTCAGGCCCTCCTTCTGCTCCACGTAACGCCATCTCCAATGTCAACGAGACCAGCGTCTTCCTGGAGTGGTCCGTTCCCATGGAAACGGGTGGCAGGAAGGACGTGCGCTACAACATCCTGTGCAGACAGGTCTTGCCAGATGGAAGGGGTTTGGAAGAATGCGGCCCCAACGTACGTTTTTTGCCACGTCGTGTCGGGCTGTCAAACACCTCGGTCATGGTGGCCGACCTGCAGTCGCACACCAACTACAGCTTCCTGCTGGAGGCTGTCAACGGGGTGTCAGAGCTGGCCAAAGAACATGCCAAGCAGTATGTGTCGCTCAATGTGACAACCAATCAGGCAGGTATGTCACGCCAGTCAATACTTTCTTTTTTGTCAATCACAGCTTCCCCATGAGTTCTCCAATCAGCACCACAGCTGTCCTGTTTTCCCCCCAGTATTCAAACGTGTTCTGAATTTACTAATACATATCCTCACCATTTTCTGGTTTATTAGCTGCTTATTTTCATACCTCCTTATTGAGACTTGCACAGACCAACCTGTGTGTTGGATTCCTGGCGAGGATCTGGGTTTGATAACAAAGACGCCAGATGATCAAATTATCACAGTATTTGTCCAACAAATCTGTCGCTGTATTCATTTTCTTTCTCATGCACCATGCCTGCCGTGAATGAGGGAACATTGCACAGTGGAAAGCTTTTCTTTGTTTCTGCATTTGCATCCAGGTTTGTCATTGAAAAAGCAGCTTGGTATCACTCAATTAGGCAATACATTTCATCACCAGGATTTGCAGGAATCAGGGACTTAATGAATCTCTTGATTTGAAGGTTGTGTGTGTGCGTGGGGTGTCTTGTGTGGAAGCAGGTGTTATTCTGCATGCCGATCAAACTTGATGAATCAGGCAGATGTAAGGCAAGTTTACATGTTATTTTTAGGCTGGGAAGTACTTTTTTTTTTATTGGTCAACTCTGAGCAAAAAAGAAAACCTCAGATGGTATCAAAGATGTTTTGCACTTGTAGCTGCTGGGAATATTCTATTATCTGCAATGCCAGAGCAGCTTAGCAAAGCTCTGTGACTATAAAGTATGCTTGAGCAAGGCATTAAACCAACAGTGGCCAAACATAAAAAACACTCTAATACTAGACAATGAAAGAGTCCAACTACTCCCCAAAGCTGTAAATATTGGAGGCTTTGCTGGCTTTTCTTTAAATGAAGATTAAAATTCATATGGGCTTGGAGAGCCCATTTTAATGTTTAGGGGAGGTATGCTTGTGTAGTTTATTTTTTATTTGCTTGTAATGAAATGGGTAGCACACAGCGTAATGAAATGAGAAAAATATGAGATTAATGCTTTCCTTTCTAATGCTTCCATCACGGAAGGCTAGAAGAAAAACAGTTTTTCAAAGAGTGTGTTTGTTGAACAAATGTTTTTTTGACAGTAAAGTACAGTAATATTAGAAAGTAGTAGTAACAGTAGGATGGATGTGTGTGTGTAAGGGAGAGAATGAGCAAGAGCGGCAGATGGTTGTCTGACAGTCAAGAGTACTGACGGCCCTCTAGCTATGTTGTGACTGTCAGCAGACTGAGTGGATTACACCAGACTACAGAACACTCATTCAGTTTATTGGAGTTGTAGCTAGATTAAAGTTAGCCAGTCACTGGACCAAATGGAGATTAGGGATTACATTAGATTACACGTGGCTGGCAGAGTCAAAGACAGATAAAATACACTGCTCTTTGGCATGGATGTGGTACAGGCTGCGCTAGGGGTTTTATTTCTGTTAAAATTAGATAAATCTACTCCCTTTAACTTTGAACTATAATAAATGTTAAAAGAAGTCAGCAGCTCTGAGTTTGTACAGCGATCAATAAATCAAATCAGTAAATGGATACTTCATTTACGCAGCTCCTTTCATACAGGTTAGTACATTAATCAGAGCAATAAGGCAGCACATTTACACACACACACACACACACACACACACACACACACACACACACACACACATACATATATACATATATATATATATATATATATATATATATATATATATATATATATATATATATATATATATATATATATATATATATATATATATATATATATATAGTTTGATTTTCATTGAGAGATGATCTTATGGAAAGTTCCTATGTATGGTGAATGGTATGTGATGATGTGGGGCTATTTTAATTCTAAAGCCCAAGGGAACTTTACCAGGATGCATAGTATCCTGGATCTGTTTATTTAAAAATAAAAATGTGCCTGCCTATATGTGAATTTAACATTGGGGTGTATATTTATGCTGTATTTTAAGGAAGAACATTTATTTATTTACAATACATTATTCATTCACAATGAAGATGGGTGTCCTTAAAAGGTTGGATTTTCCTAAATCTTTTGAATTAAGGCATTAAGATCAATTTCCAAAAGATGTTTTTTTAATTCCTCTTTTTAATCAACTTTAGCAGGGCTGTGTAAACTTTCTTAAGCCACTGTGTGTGTGTGTATATGTGTATACTAAGTTTCATTAAAATCGGGCCTGTAGGTTGTCCTCAAACCTACAACCAAACAAACCAACAAACAAATCAAACCTCGTTTGTAGAGGTAATAATGCTGGAAGCATTGGCTAACTGACAGATTTTGAACAGCTGTACCAATAGCAATGTTTAGTTGTTCCAAATATCTGGAATACAGATTGCAGGACATGTACAAACATGTGTGCTCACATGCAAATGTTTAGCGTGTTCAGGTTAACCTTAACCATATTTACATTGTACTCTAGATACCATATTTTGGCAAGTAAATGCAATAAGAAATAGGAATTACATCTGCAAGACGGCAGATCTCCCACCTGTGGCATTACTCACTAAAAGGGACCGAGAGTTAACTTGAGCTAGAGCTTGTAAACTTTATATGGATATTAAAGGTCCCATGGCATGAAAATGTCACTTTATGAGTTTTTTTTAACATTAATATGAGTTCCCATTTAGGGCTGTAATGTATCAAACCCATGATTTGGTTGATAATACGATTGACTAATACCACGATTTGATGCAAATGTAGATTTTTTTTTTTTTTTCAAGTTCTCTTACATTTACAAAGTAAATTAAATGGCTACTGTTTCACAGTTTGTTGCAGGCTCCAAAATTAACACTTGGCAAATATGTGCGGCGGGCCAACAAACAAACGCATAATAAAAATAATAATAATAATAATAATAATCCTAATAGCACATTTTATTTAAAGACGCCTTTCTCGGCACTCAAGGACACCGTACAGTGATACGTAAGAAATTTAAAAGCAGCAAAACCTAATTATACAACAATACCAACAACAGAAAAACACAGAGCAATAGACATTAAGTGGAATAGGCAGTTTTAAACAGATGTGTTTTGAGTTGTGATTTGAAATGGGGGAAAGAATCAATGTTTCTAAGTTGGGGGGGTAATGAATTCCAGAGACGGGGAGCATAAACACTGGCGCACACACAAGCCACTACCTTCTGTGCACCTTCACCTGCAGGTTGTCTGCTGTGTGTCTGTCTGGTTTACTCTCGGATGGCCGATTTAACTCACCGGTCCTCATCAATATGATTTCATGTGTCTCTGCTCTGCACAAGCAGAAAAAAGGAGCTTAAAATTCAACGGGCGATGTGATCTGGATGGGAACGATAACTCTGGGAGTTGGAAGGGTGTGTAACAATTCTGCCTTCTCACAGCGCGACACAGGTTCGTGGATCGCGCTTTTGCCTATGGTCCCCCAGTAGCCTAGAAATGGCGATAGGTGTAACACGAGCCCTGGGTATCCTGCTCCACCTTTGAGAGAATGAAGGCTCAGATGGGCCAATACGGATTCTTCCCTATATGTGTTCATAAGGGGAAAGGTTACCTCCCCTTTCTCTGCTTTGCCCACCCAGAGAATTTGGCCCGCCCATGAGAAAGAGAGAGACATTATGGCTTGCAAACGAGCAAAGTGGCATTTGGTCAAGGCCACACCCCCATCCTCCACCTTGCCCCCCCCTCTCTCCTCCTCAATAACATTTCAAGCTATAGACACAGATATGGCACGTCACAAGGAAAGCTCATTGTGGGACTGGCTCTAGTGTATTTCTGCACTAAGCTGAATTTTGGGAAGGAGACTTCAGATTCAGTATTAGGGGACCACTAAGGTCTATATAAAAGCATCCAAAAAGCACCATGTCATGGGACCTTTAAATTAATGTAATAACATTATTTCTATTTATTATCAATGCCTTGCTCTGACCAATCAGTGCACCTAACTACTACATCAAGACAATGTGTTCTTTTCTCATCTCATCTCATTATGACAGATGTTGCTAGATTATGTGCTGCACCTTAAACCTCACCCAACCATGATGTCAGCACATTTCTACACATTCTACATCGCTGCAGCTGGGTTTTATCAAATGGTTTCCCAACGTAGTCAGAACGATCATGTTAACAATAAGCCTGAAGCTTGTATTGTAACACAAACATGTTAACATCCTGCCTTGCCTCTGTATCACAGATGCAATTACCCACTGATGACTTTAATCAACATTGTGAACATCTGTGTTGTCTTTGAATGCGCTTCTACTTGTGAGGATAAAAAGGCAGGGGAAAAAAAAAGATGCAGAGACATAAGTACTAAGAGACCGGGGTGACAAAGACACACAGAGACAGAGAAAAAGAGTCGGAGGATCTGCCATTTGATATGTGGGAAGTGTCACCCTTGATAAGGGATCCGTGAAATAGGTGATTTCACAGTGTCCCTGTGAAGCCCTGCTGAATAATAAAGTGTTGGTACTCGTGAGGAGAACGGGTGAAAGGCAGAGGGGAAAGACAGAACAACAGGACGGAGGTAGAAGTGGTGGAGACATGATGGGGAGGGTGTGATCAGGAACGAAAAGGTGAGATTAAAAAAACCAGTGAAGAAAATGAAATAAAGGGAAGTAACAAGAAGAGGGGGGACATTTACTGCATGGAGAAACATTCTAAAAACACTCTGAGGTCCGGTGCAGCTCGCCAGTCTGCTCTTACGTATTGTATGATGTGGACCCAGACGCAGAGCAGGCGAGGCAATAAAGGCTTAGTTTTACATTCACAAAACTCAGGGCAGGAGGAGGTGTGGATTTATCACGGCAAGGTGTAGCCAAACTTGAAAGCAGGGGCAAGCAGGCTTGAGGAAAACTCTGTAACAGAAATCAACAACTCCAGGCGGCACAACAACTCACAGCTCGGGGATCTTGAAGAGAATAAAACAAACAAAGCACAGTAGGTTCAGGAAATCACAGAGCAGAAACACACACTAAAAGGTTGAGTGTAACTGGCCGACTGGTACTCTACCCAGACCCGTCGCTATGGGCGGGCCATAGGGGGCCGGGCCCGCCCCCAAAAATGCTTGAGGCACAGATCTCTTTAAAAAATACAGTAATTTTATATTATCATAGTTGCTAATTTTGTCTTGCATTAATGTTGCATTCTTTATCATTAAAACATTAATATATAAAGAAACAATGGTGTGATTTTGTTTGATTGATGGGAATCTACACTGCAACAGCCAATCACGGCCTTACTAAAAAGAACGTTAGGTTACGTACATGACGTTGCCTACGTCCATGTAGCCACTCAACAGTTACCGCGAATTTTTAAAAACTGGATGAGTTTTCACTTACTCGCTTCAGATCATAGACACTATATAAGAAGATGTATATCCGTAAGTGGTTGAAAAGCCCACCAACAGCCTCTGCCACAATTGAAACGACACCGACGCCTGATGTTGGAGAAGGAAACCCTGGACGACAGTCTGAGCCTGATGCTAGCTCCGTGGAGCCCGATCCTGGGCCTGGCAGGTCAAGTGCAACCGCGACTGGGGCAGCATTTGGGCCACAACAACTGCCTGTTGAATCAGTGGGTGTGAGTGACCTCGGCACAGACAAACCCAAACAGGTTGTGTTGAAGAAATATCCAGTTAAAATGTTTGGTTCAAAAAAGCGATCATTTTCCTCTAGCTGGTATTTGAACAGGGCCTGGCTTGAGTACTCAGTGGAAAAGGACTCAGCATTTTGTTATGCCTGCAGGAAATTCAAATCTGCATCATCGGACGCGACCTTCTCCATTAAGGGATTCGATGATTGGAAACATGCAATCGAAACAGGCAAGGGCTTAAATAAGCATGCAGCTTCAAAAGAACATTTAGCATGTGAAGCAATGTGGAGAGATTCAGAAAAACGTAGAGAGACGGGAAAAGAGATTTCCACTCTCTTAAATTCAGAGCAACTGGCTCGCAACAGATACTACATGTCAGCCGTAATTGATATGCTGGAGTTTTTAGTGGTGAATCAGTTGCCGCTACATGGAGATAATTCTGGTTTTGCCAGTGTGCTAGATGACAATAGCTCCATGGGGCTGTTTTTGTCTCTCTTTGAGTACACCATGCGCAAAGATCCCGAACTGACAAGGATTACAAAAACAATCCCACAGAATGCACGCTATACCAGCCCACAGATACAAAACGAGATTATCAAAATGATGAGCAAACTCGTGACAGAAGAGATAGTGCGACAAGTCGGCGATAGCTGGTATTCAATTAAAGTGGATGGCACACGGGATCCTTTAGGCCAAGAAAATATATCTGTAGTTGTGCGTTTTGTTGACGAAAACTATGGTGTGTGTGAGCGCCTCTTGGTAATGGCCACATCTGAGAAAGGTGATGCAGAGGCTCTGACAGGTGTCATCATTGATGAGCTCACCAGCGCCGGACTCAGCACGGACAAAATCCTGAGTCAGGTATATGATGGCGCATCACTCATGTCTGGCAGGCATGGTGGTGTGCAGAAATTGCTCCAAAACAAGCTGGATCGTAACATACCATATATTCATTGCTTTAATCACCAACTTCATCTGGTTGTGATTCATGCGATGTCCAGCGAAGCAGCTGTCGAGGATTTTTTTGGTGTATGCAACATGCTGTACAACTTCATCAGGAAGCCAACCGTGGCTATTATGTACAAAGGCGATACCCTGAAACGTCTCTTGGACCAGAGATGGACTGGCCACTTGGCAACGGTCAAAGTTGTGGTGAAGAGTTTTCACGACATATCCACATTACTGACCGAGGTGGAAAACACACGAGGCCTTGGAGCGGAGGTGCGCAGTATGCTGCACAAACGCAAGGCCCAGCTGATTCAGCTTGCTTTTGAAAAGGACCTCACTCACAAGTTTAAGTCCGAGTGGAAGGACACTTTGATGAGGAGGTTCTGCTCGGAGAAACGCCGCCTCCCGCTGTACTGACAGGAGGGACTCTGGAGAGAGTACCGGTAGGTTCAAAGTCTGTGTGTGTGTGTGTGTGTGTGTGTGTGTGTGTGTGTGTGTGCATGCGTGCGTGTCTCATGGCAATGCATATATCTCTGTTGACTGCTTTAAAATGCAATGTTTGAGAGATGCTACTGGTGTTACATCTAACATGTTGTATAGTCAAGTGTTTTATGGATATTCATAAAATTACTTCTATGTAATGTGGTGTAGGCTATAGGCTATCTGGTCATATTGCTGTTGGTTATGTTTAACGTGATGATGTTTACGTGCTCCGCGAATAGAGTATACAATTATTTTAAGTATACGTACTATAGGCTAATAACAAGTGTGCCCTCCCATGCATTTCATATGCCCCCTTTAAGACTGAGGTCTGGCGACGGGTGTGACTCTACCCCGTGAAGGCAGTGAATAATCTGCCGCTGACTGTGGGAAGCACAGGGACTTTCAACAGGAGCCTGTTGAGATGAATGACCCCAGATGCGCATGGACATGGAAGGAGGGGGAAACCAAAAATTGAAAGTCCAAAAAAAACCACGAAGCTCTGGCTGCAATGCATTGATCAAACTGACCACAGAACTGTCACTGCAGCCCAGTGGTGTTACTAAGCATCTTTTGAGATATTTCTTCTAGTCTTGTGAATAGATCAGTGAAGGTTTGAGAGGCAGTAATGAATAAACTGTAAAATTCTATAAAAGGAGACATTTTAATGAGAATAACAATTAATCCAATTGTTAATAATTACAAACAATTCAGTCTTTTGTTAGCCGATAAGTTTGATGATTATTTGTATATGCATTAAATGAGTTCCTGTTGTAGCGCAGCTCCATTATGTCTTTATTTCTGCCCATTAGATTTTCATGTTGTTCACAGTGTGGGAGCACAGTGTGGTAACTGCACACTAAACGCTCTCATACATTGTTTTTTGCTGTTGTTGTCTATTAATCAAATGAATCGTGATACATTACCGTGTGGGTGGTAAAATATAAGTGCACAGCCTGGTGCTTTGCCTGTGTGTCTTACTTTTGTTTTTAGACATAGATATAAAAGTAGGGGGGTAGCTACTGCAGGATGTATGCACTGAAACTAAAATGAATTGAACTTGGTGAACTTGGTTTTCTAGAGGAATAACCTCTAGAAAACAGTATACATTTGGAGTTTCCAAATGTCCTTTTTGAAGATCCGTCTGTAGAATGGTCATATCTTGAGTTGGTACTTATACCTGAAACTGTAGGATATTTCTTTTCTGGTTTCTAGTTTACCTGATGTATGCATATAGTCAGTGTGGTTCAGGAGCTGCAGGCAATTTAATATAGGTACAGTATATCATTGTAGGTGTGTTTTCTCCCAAACAAGGGTTAAGTCATTTTCATTGGAAGAGGTTTAAGAAGACAGTTGAGACATTTGGTAGATCAGAACAGAGAAGATATGGGATAGAGAGTAAGAAAGAAGCTGTCCATGGGGACACATGGTTCATACATCGTTCCTTGGGTTTTTATGAAATTCAACTTCATACTGTACAGTACATAATGTAACCGTTTACTTTATAAAAAGATTGCCTTCTACCTGGTTGTTAGTTTAGTATTCTTTTAAGCATGTGTATGCATTGTATGTTGTTATTAATCCAATGCCAGTAGAGAGAATGGGAAAAACGTTACAGTTAATGGTCAATGCCTTAAACACACGGCCAAGAAGGTGCCCTGGACTTCCAATATTTTTCCTGTTAGGACTTAATGAATTCCTGAGTGACTAAAATGTGAGTTTCAACTGAAAAGAATGCAATGTGTTGTGTGATGGATTGGTTCTGGGCTGCCAAATTACACGGTTGTAAATGTATTTTAAAAAAAACAAACATAAGAGAGGCATGAAATAAAGCAGACAGGTAGGTGGTTACGTTAAAAACAGAAAAAAGATGAGAGCAGCCTTGGTACTTTACAAGCCTAATAAAGCCATATACTGTATCTCTCTCTCTGTCTCCTATCTATCTTTCATTCTTTCTCTAGGTCTCTCTTTCTGTCATTCTCTGAGGGTAGTTAAAGGATAATAAACCAGATAGTTCAAGGTCTATATTGATTTTGGTGATGTTTGAGACCGATAGCGATCCGAGAGGCTTATGTCCTGCACTGTGATAACTTTGCTCTTATCTGAGGCCAGAGTTGTTACACTGGAGGGCTGCACTCCTCCGCTGAATAGCACAACACAGCCTTTTCTAACTTTTCTCTGCATGAAACAGAAGCTTCAGATAGATGGCAAAACAGAAAATGGCATTCACAAGCATTTAGAATTAAAGGAGAAATCTTGTCGATTCCAACTCTGTTGCCTGTAAATTTGGAGTCCTGTCAGTAGCAAGAAAAATGCAAACAATCAGTGCTGCCTACACCGTGTTATCCTTCTGCTAGAATTAGCACCCAACAGGCTTAAACAGGGCAAGTTTTAAATGTGCTTTTGTTCTCTTAACATGTTCGAAATGTCATTAAAAGTGCCTAGCCATGTACAGTGATTCCTTCCAAATGAACCCAGTGGATCTGATTAGTAGATGTGAAAATAAATGCATGAAAGGTGTGCTAATTCAGCTGTGTTTAGTTCCACTGTTGATACTGCAAGGAGTGCTTTGGGACCGTCTACAAACTACAACAGAGAAAAGAGATGCAAACATATTTTAAAAAATAGGCATATGCTTATTTTTTTAAAAGTGTCTGTAGTACAACTAGCAGTAGACACATTATAATTGGGGTATGTTTGGAGACACTACCTTATTTAATCATTAAATTAATAAATATTTTTCTTGTATCTCTCTTCGGTGTTGTAGTTTGTAGACGGTCCCTAAGCTCTCTAACAGTCGTCTCAACACCGGAACTAAACACATCTGAATTAGCACAACTTTCATGCATTTCTGTCACATCTACAGCAGTCATATTCACAGTCTTCACTCAAAAGGAATCAGTTCACATGGGTAGTTTGTTTTTACATGTTAAGAGGCTAAAAGCCCATTTAAAACTTGCCCTGTGTGCTAACTATAGCAGGAGGATAACAGGGTGTATTGTGATTGTTTTTCTTTTTCTCACTACTTACAGCACTCAAATTTACAAACAGAGCTGTGTTGGAATTGACCGGAATTCTCCTTTTAATTTTGTAATGTTCTGCGTTACAGTACTGTATGTGCTCATTAACAGATGTAACACATGCTGAAACTGTTTAAACTAGGAAGTGTGATTCCACTGCCTTCTCTGTTGCTAATTTCAAAGTGTTGCTGAGACCCTGTCTACACACCATGTCTCATATCTCACTTCTTTCGGTTTTTGTCAACCCTCTCGCTTTTCTTCCTCCTCCTCCTCCCCCTCCTTTAGCACCACCTTCTATCACTTTCCCTTCTCTCTCTGTATTGGCATTCCACAGATCCATCATGTTTTAAAACACCTGTTTAGTGTTGTTTGCTGAGATGTTGCTCTAAAAGGTGGCACATTCTGTAGCACTATGTTGACTCAAATTCTATTTTGAGTGGATGTTGTGTGTCTGTGTGGTTTAGTACTGAAGTGGATTGGATGGCTAGATTGGTCTTCTGTTGCTTCAAATATACACTACCGGTCAAAAGTTGGAGGTCACTTAGAAATTTCCATTGCACTCAATCATAGACAGAATACCAGCTGAGATCAGTGGCATTGTTTTTTTTAACCAGGGCAGCAGTTTTCAGATTACATTATGTATTATTACATAATTATTATACTTTTTTTCAATTACATCAGATTATTAAACAAAATGTGCCTTTGGAACATTGTTTGCTAATAATGGGCAATGTAGATATTGCATTAAAAATCAGCCACACACTCTGATCAGCTGGTATTTTGTCTATTATGGAGTGGAATGGAAATTTGTAAGTGACCCCAAACTTTTGACAAGTAGTGTACATAGCATTTCTTAAAACGGCACAGTAACAGTAAATATAATTTTAAAAAAAGGAAGCAAACTTCGCACACATTTTGCAACATATACTAAATTAAGAATGGGCATGACTTGTTGGAATATATTTACAGTTTTGAATTGCTGAAATTATCGTTTAGTCATTCAATCAATAGAAAACCCAACAATTAACAGATTAATCATTTAACAAAATCCCAAACAATTGCTGCAGTTCTAGCTTATCAAATATGTGGATTTGCTGATTTAGTTTGATTTTTTTATATTTAAGAAAATATATGTGTTTAAAACTGATATGGTCACAGTTGGGAACATTTGGGTTGTAGACATTAGATTAGGCTCCGAGAATTTGTGTGGGTGCTCTGTCACTATTTTTATTGGAAAAGCATTTGACAGATTAATTCATTGTAAAAAAAAAAAAAAAATGAATAATTTGCAGCGGCCCTATTTCAAAGTTATACATATTTTAGAAGTGGAATGTCACATCAAGTATATTTATATAACCCCAAATCATAAGTTTGTATACCAGAGGGCTTTACAGTCTGTACGCACTATGACACCCTTTATTCCAAACTTTTGATTAAATATAGCATGGCTAACTGCATCCATTCTTGGAGGATTTAAACTTAGATGTTGGTGTATTGTTACCCATTAAGCTGCTGGGGAAAGAAGCCCTCTCTCTCATCATTGCATCCCAGCATTTATACCATTTAAGCATTGAGTTTGTGTGTGTGTGATTCTGTCTCTGGTTTCAGGCTTTTAAGATGTTACAGATAACACTTCTGTGCGACCATCCACTCAGGATACAGTTACTGTGTTTGTAGCGATGATTTATTCCCTGTGGAGTTCTGCTGAGGCTATTGAAACCTAAACACTGTTTAGCATTTGCAGACACACACACACACACACACACACACACACACACACACACACACACACTATTAGGATGTTGCCTGAGGGAGCATTTTGCCTGGTGAAAAGCTCTTTATGTGTCAGAGACTCTCCAACTGTCCCTCTGAGAGATGGGCTAACAGTTCAGGTTACAACAGGATGGCTCAATGACTGATGGAAACGCTCACATCTGAGCTCACTTGACTTCAAAACTTACAGAATAAGTTACCCAAAGTCTTATAATGGAAATGAAAATGTTGCAAAAGCCCAAAACAAATACTGTTAGGCTAAAGAAAGTTTTCTACTGTGATAAATATTGCTTTTGAAATCTGCAGACAGCCAAACTTGGTTACACTAAAAGCCATGTGCCAGATGTGTAGAGTCATAGTTGACTTCTTGGGCTTCTCTGCCAGTGTCTACTGAATAGCAAGATATAAAGGGATAGTTTAATTAGGCACAGGTGCTGCCAGATTGCAGACATATTTTTTTCAGAGGCAGAGCTGCTTTGGAACCAGAACTCTCAGTAGTCTCAGTTGTTGAGTTAAAGCTCAGTGGGCTGCGCCAAATAACCACCGAGGAACTTTGGTTACTAACAAACTTAAATTCCAAAGAAGAAACTCTGGGGGAAAAAATGTTGTAAAATATTGCTGATTTAAGTTTTTCTTCACCCAGCATGACAGAAATAACATTACATCACAGTGTACATTCTAATATAGTAAACCCCCGTTTTTCCACCACCACGTTTCAAGTGGTCTTTTTTGTGAATTAGTTCTTTGATGTTTCATCTTCCATTTAATATTTCATAATGTACAACAAATCACAGCAAGCATTACAATGAGCTTTGCGCATGTAAACCTCAAAGGATGAGGTGCCAACAAAAGAAGGATGTTAACCAACATGTTTATTATGACAGTCATGTTAAATACTGGAATTAAATAGATGCACTGTGTTGCATCATATTTAACTGCTGCTTTTTACTAGTCAAACAAAAATAAAATTGGTGTGTGTGTCTGTTTGTGTGTGTGTAGCACCGTCCCCGGTGAGTGTGGTGAGAAAAGGCCATACGGACAAAAGCAACATCGCTCTTTCTTGGGCAGAGCCTGATCGCCCCAACGGCATCATCCTGGAATACGAGATCAAGTATTTTGAAAAGGTAAAAATAATCCAAGTTTTTCTTATATTTCGCTCCTTATACAAAGCTATGTGTCTCTGTCCACTGACTTTTGGCCTCTGTGGTTTCTGAGAAAGCTCATATTGTACATATGTTACACAGAGGTATTGATTGATTTATTCATTTTTATTTTCATTCATATTTATCTTTTTATTTGTCTGGGACATACAGTACATGTTGACATTGATCTAAAGTGCAACCAATGCAAAGTGGGACTTCTAGCCGTAGGCAAATTTGCATTCCTTGTCACTGGGATATGTATTTTGCATGCACTCATATGCTTAAGTACTTTTTATGTAAAGTATACTGCATATATTGACAAATAATGTTAGGGTTAGCTATAGTAATACTAATTTACGTTAACTGTTAATTACCACATAGCTTTTTAACAAATGCTGCATTATGAAATGTTTCATTATAAGATCCATTAAAGTTAATACATATTGAGTTAGTCTTTTTTAATTTGTGTTTACGTTGTCAATGCTATGCTCATCTAAATGCAAGTGAATGTAATTATATACAACCAGCTGAAGCCAGTACCACATGACATTGGTATACTTAGTTGTGTATGAAGTTATTTTGGTTAAAATTTTACTTCTGAATGAAATGTACAGTATATGTCATGCATTTGAGAATTTGTCCAATTCCAGTGGAGTTTTGCCTTGTGCTCCACATGTTTAATGTGTTATATTTGAAGAAACTCATTGACCAAGATTGTTCCAATTGGTCATTATCAATTTAGTGTGAAGTGTTATTTTTAATTTATTTTTTACTGAAGTGGCCTTTCATGTGGCAGGGTCTCCCCCCTTTTTTTTTTTTTTTTTTTAAAGTTGGACTTGGGTAGAGACAGTAATTTGATGCTTCTATTCAGCTCACTGTTCTTGTGCCCTTCCTCATTTTCTCTCTTTAGTCCTCTGATGTCTTCTTTTCTGGGAAGGTCAGAATAAAGGTATACAGGAGAGCAGAGCCGGGTTTGTGGTCAGTGGTTGGGTAATGGCTTTTGGCTAATGGAGAGGACATTTAGCTGTGTTTAAACCTGATGTGGTCACAGTTGGGAAACTGATCCTTACACACATGCACTCAAACACACACACACGCACTACAGGTTGCTGGGAAAAATGTGCAGGCGAGACAACGCACATGCAAAATCTGCAACAACAAATAATAAAATCTGCAAAACATATGTAAGACTACTTAATGAATTACAATAACCCCCTCTCCCTCTTCTTCAACAGGAGCAGGACTCCAGTTACACTATTATAAAGTCCAAGGAGACTGAGATGGTGGTGGAAGGCCTGAAGCCCTCTTCAGCCTACATCTTCCAGGTCAGACATGGGTCAAAAAAAAAAAAAAAATTAAAGACAGTCATAATAAAACAATTTGTAGTCTGAGATGAGAAAAAGGAGAGTAAACAATTAGAAATATGTAACACAAATGAATGTATATAAAACAATATGGTGGTATATTCAGTGGTTGAACAAGTATTCAGTATTTATCTGTTAGAAGTTAAAGTCCTGCATTGAAAATGTTACTTAAGTAAAAGTGTGCAAGTACCATGTACTTCGAATATTAGACGTAAAAGTAAATCCTTACATTTTAGAATCTGAAAACAATCCAAATAGTTCCTTCAATCAACTACGTATTTTTAATAAAACTTAGCATTTTATATATATATTCTGTATAGAATGTGTTTGTTTTGTGTGCAACAATCTTAATAATCTAAGTAACGAGCTACTAAAGCTGTCAGATTAATGTAGTGGAGTAAAAATATTTCTCTCTGAAATGTAATGGAGTAGAAGCAGAAAGTGGCATGAAAGGAAAAAGACTCACGTAAGGTACCTCAAATGTGTACTTAAATACAGTACTTAAGTAAATGTACTTAGTTAGTGGTTATATTTACTGTAGATGTGATATATTTGGATATGTTGCATTCCAGGTGCGAGCCAGGACCTCAGCAGGCTATGGAGCATTTAGCCGACGTTTTGAGTTCCAGACCAGCCCTTACTGTGAGTACACCTGAGAGAGAGCATGAACATACAAGTTCAACTTGTACGTGACTCTCACCTGCTTTTACGAGGCTGCATCAACAGCCGATGCCAGGTGTGTTTTTGTGTGTGTGCTATTTGTGTCTAATCCCTCCTCTTTTCCTTTGGAAGTAACTGCAACCAGCGAGAGTGCTCAGGCTTCAATTGTAGCGGTGGCGATCACCTTGGCTCTGGTCCTCCTGGCGGTAGTCGCTGGATTCCTGCTCAGTGGACGGTAAGAGACATGTGCAAGTGGAAGCTTATATTGAAGGGCCACACACATGAGAGAGCCAGCTCAGATTGTAAAACTTTCTTATCCTTTAGTACAGCACAGCTGTAATGTACATTTGTAAATATGTGGATACACGTTAGCTTAGTCAGCAGACATCCTCTTGTCCTCCTCTGACCTAATGCTGACTAACAAACATACCAAAAACCAAATCTCATTTGTGACCCAGATATGTCTGTGTTAGAGCAGCATTAAGGGATTAAATACATGGCTTGAGGTTAGAGATTTGTAATAGGTCAGGATTAAGGGGTTGCTTTTTAGGTTATAGTTGAATGGTTGATGCTTACAGGCAAGTCTTCAAGTGCGGTGGTGACACAACTTTGTGGTCCATTATACATCCGCATTCAGCACTCCATACATAACACACTTGCATTTTTGTTGCATCTTCATGCCTCCACTTTTGTACCACCTTGTCTTGGAATTACCACAATCAACTGATTTTTCACACATGCACACAGATAACATACATGAATGCAAATGCTGTATATAGCAAGGGAAGCTTTCAAACACATGCAAAGCACATAATCAGTGGCCAGGCTAAACGGTGTTGAGAATCCTCTCACGATCCTAAAAGTCCAAATTATTTATCTAAAGACAACTCTTGACTTTTATTAATCACATTTTTCTGTGATATGCATCTAATTAAGTTAATTACCAGCTATGCATGTCCAAATGCCTATACTGAACCGTAATTAACAAAGCGAAGGGCAGTTTGACAAAGCTCAGCCTGTGAAATCCGATTCAAATGCATGTTCTGATGGTCTGTACATCTATACATGCGTTTGTTTTATTGATCTGTCCATGGATCTGTTTGTTCATTTTTTTCATTCATACACATATTCTGCTGCTCGTTCATTCATTCATTAAGCTCTCCGTCCCTTTACCTACTCCTTATTCTTTGTTCTTTCTTTATTGAATCAGCAGAGGCTCTGGTTAGGTTAACGGATTAAAAAACAAATAAGAAAGAAGCAGTGGTGATTTTGGTTTAGCCAATCAAAGATGAGGATCACTCTGGTTTTGTGTGTGGGGGGGAGGGATGAAGGAATGCCATATTTTCTGGATTTGGAACACAAGCACCACAACACCCTCCAACTACTGTATCCCTGCCCCCCATCCCCCCCTACCCTCCCCTGCGACTGCATGACCCTCCAGACGTAAACGCATGAATAGACATCAGAACACAGCAGACATGTATGTAGACACACACACATAAACACACACACAGGCGCACACATGTTGGAAGTTGAAGGGCCAACGGGGCATGGGCATGCTCAAACCCCTCGACTCAATAGATCCGGCAAACTAAACACCCTCAGGCAGACACACATGTACAAAACACAGACAAACATACACACAAAATCCCCTCACCCACATCCAGCCTGTACCAAACCCCTCCAGCCAAGCCTGGCTGTCCTGCAGAGAGCCCTGATGGTAAAGACTTGGACATGACCCGTGTGTGTGTGTGTCTGTGTGTGTGTGTGTGTGTGTGTGTGTTGTGTGTGTGTGTCTGTTTGTGTGTGTGTCTGTTTGTGTGTGTGTGTATGTGTGCGCGAACTGAAAAATAAGGAAAACTGCGGCATCTAAAACATTTGGTTGACTCTTGTGCTTTACAGATGCACTGATATTTGATGATTTACCTAATTTTTAGTGTTTCTGTGTCTTTTCTGTTAGTGTCATATGTTTGCGTGTTTGCATGTCAGATTAAGTTTAAAAGTAATCCTCCTGTTTATCTCTGATGCTGCTTATCTAAATATTGAAATGCAGAAGCTTTGTGCACACAGACACACATGCACATACATCAAACAGACAAATACAGGTTTTGGCCGATACATCGGGGGAGACAAAAGTGCAAGACTGCTTTCTCCTCTGCCAAAAGTCAGAATTGATCTGTTGACAAGGGCTTTCTTGGAAAATGATATTATTTGAAAACTGCACTCCTTTGCTAATGTCTAAAATGCTGGTATTTTTCAGCATGTTCAGCAACCTTGAATTGTAAGTTAGCAGAGGAAATAAAAAGCTTAGGTTGCACTTAGATCCAAGTGTTGTCGTGCTGTGTGTTGGCCAGGATTTGCTTCTTTGTGGTTGGACAATTTTGTGATACCTTCACTTAGATCTCTGTTTGCTACCCTCTGTTCTCCCCGAGTGTAAATGTCACTGTTTGCTCTTTGTCTAGATATACAGTAAATAAAATGCATAAGGGCGTACAGTATTTTGTGCTATCTTGTACTAGAATTTGGAAATGTAAGAAAATTATATACAGTAATTGCTACATGATGCTAAAAAAGTAAATTGAAATAATTAGTCCTTTTCCATGGGGTTTTACCATTGTTTTGTCTACCCCCTGTAAGTGGTCAGTATGTGCTACTAATATAAGCATAATTGTAAGGTTTTCTGCCATGAAATTAAAAAAACAAACGCCAGTCAATGCTTTTATGTGTGAACAAAAACACAGGGCATTTATTCCGATGTGTTTGTGTGTCCCCTCACTCAGGCGGTGTGGCTACAGCAAAGCAAAGCAGGACCCTGAAGAGGAGAAGATGCACTTCCACAATGGTCACAGTAAGTTAAAAAAAAAAAAAAAAACTTATTGTGTGTGTGTGTTGAGGGGGGTGTCTGTGGCCAGTACAGTTCTACTACATGTAATGTAGAAGGTTCAAACAGCGGTCATGTCTGTATTAGTTTATCCATCATCCTTATTCTCAGTGTGTGTGTGTCTGTCTGTCTGTGTGTGTGTGTGTGTGTGTGTGTGTGTTTGTATGTGTGTCTGTCTGTTTGTGTGTGTGTGTGTCCGCGCTTTTTTTGCATCTGCGTGCGGTTTACAGTATTTTGTACCAAGATTCTTTAAATAACATACTGGATCTATGGCAGTCATTTTGGCTGAGGACACACACAAGCTTTATTAATAGGCTGTGACAGCTTAATATATTTGGCAACATTTCTGGCATTGTATCCTGCCATCCATCTGCTGGCTTAAGAGCCAACCCTGACCGTACATCAGAGAAAAAAATCCCACAGTGCCAATATGTGTGGCACACTGGCATATGATTCATATTTAAAACAAACGGTAATTACTTATCATGCACACAAAAAAGTGACTTGTTTTGGGGATAATTAAAGGAATCAATCATTGCATTTTACTCTAGATACAGTTTTGTAGGTAGTACCTTCAGTTGAATTCATGTTTTTTTAAAAGGTAGAATAAGCATAAGGGCTTCAGAGCATGCTCTAAATAACAATTACAATCTAAAAAGGCAGAAATAATGTTGATAAGGGGTATGAAATATGGATAGAAACTATAACAGTATACATGTTATGTATTCATGTCATAATGTGGGACATTTCGTGGAAATGTACATGAAAAACTCATATAAAGCCATTACTTAACATTGATCACAATTGCTAGTAATTCCTGCTCCTGGGTTTGCAACATTGCATCCAACGGCCTAATAACATTTACTGTACGTTGATATGTATGTATGTATGTATGCATGTATGTATGTACTGTATGTATTGTGGATACAAGTCTGAATAAATGTTAATGATGGTAAATTACATCTAAATGGTAATGATGCAATGCATGTGTGTCTGCAGTAAAATTCCCTGGGGTGCGCACCTATATTGACCCCCTCACCTATGAAGATCCCAATCAGGCCGTGCATGAATTTGCTCAGGAGATCGACGTCTCGTTCATCTCAATAGAGAGGATCATTGGAGCTGGTGAGTCAACTGTGTGTGTGTGTGTGTGTGTGTGTGTGTGTGTGTGTTTGTGCGCACACAAGTGTGTCTCTTACAGATGCTCTGATTCATATTCTCAGCACACATTTCGGGGCTGATTTTTCCAGAATAATGTATCACAGAATACATTATTGTTTGTTTTGAAGGGAACCTGTTCAAGCATGCTCAGGTACAAATACTCTCATCCTGTAACAGCTGAATTTCAAACAATACTAAATGAACAGTAATAACAGCAATGAGTCAAGCCTAATTGTGTCATGTTGTTTAGAATTTAACCATTTTTTCATTACCTCTACAACAGGGCGTCCTTTTTTCCTCAACCTGCATAAACATGTCGTATTCATGATTGCAAGTCATTGTATAGACGCACGTTTACACACAGTTAAGTCGAACGCTATGCTAAATAAAATAACAGCTCTCGCTGCTATAAATGGCGTTTGTGCCCTGCCAAAATGTTGATTTGTAACATTTGTGAGCTTTATAGGCTTTCTAACTGTGTGGTGAAATAGGCCTTTAAGTGTAACACTTACAATGGTTTGTAGGTTCCTATCTGTTGTGATAATGAAGTGAGTTGAATGATGCCTGCCCGGTATTTGTAGGTCAAACAATTGGTTGCATTGCTACGTTGATAGCAAACAACATAAGGAAATGCATTGCAATTATTAGAGGAGTTTTATAACAGTATCAAGTTTTTCAACTTTTCCTTATGTGTGTTTTATTGTTGCTGTTCTATTGGGGTTCTATTGAAATTTGTAAGGAATGTCAAGAGAATAATTACGTTTTCTATGTCACTATCAAAGGCCTGATTTAAAGGTGGTGATAAAGGTAATGTTGAGGTCTTTGTCTCTTTGCCTCAGGGGAGTTTGGCGAGGTGTGCAGCGGACCGTTGAGGTTGCCTGGGAAAAGAGAGATCCAGGTTGCCATAAAGACCTTGAAAGCGGGCTACACGGAGCAGCAGAGACGCGACTTCCTTTGGGAGGCGTCTATCATGGGCCAGTTTAACCACCCAAACATCATCCGCCTGGAGGGCGTGGTCACCAAGAGTGAGTCATCAGCATGTCTGTTTCTAGTCACACTTTCCACACTTTGTTTGGCTTCATGGAAGATTCACCCTGCAGGTTTAAAAAAAACAAGATGTCACAATGCCTAATACTGGGACTTCTTATATGTCAGTTGCACTGTGTTGATGCTGATGTACGAATCTCAGGCTCAACTTGTCAGACTCTGCTCTGGTTTCTTCAGTCTATAAGCTGTCAGGGTTTTCCCACATCCATCAGATTCAGCTGTTCTTCATCACTCATGTTCAGATGTGTTTTGACAGCTTCAACAGTGGTTTATCAAGCTCAGTTGCACTTTTGAATTTACCCTTTTCTGACTCGTACTTAACGTTTATGGCTTCTATCAAGTCGTACAGTGATAACAAAATTAAGTGTAATATATTTCAGAAAGCTCAAATATTGCCAAACTTCTATTCACCCAATATAATTAATTACAGAAGCATCTGAAAAGAATACAAATGAACATAAATGTATTCTTATTTGTGTACTGAAGTATGTTCTCATATTGTGCTCCTCAGGCAAGCCGGTGATGATCATCACTGAATACATGGAGAATGGATCACTGGACAGTTTCCTCAAGGTAGGAGGACAGAGGGGGAGAAGAATGCATAAGAGAAGAGAAAACAGGGAGACGGAAATGTATGATTATAAGGTGATGGGTAGGAAGAGCACAAGAGAGTAGAATGATAATTATAGGTAGTAGACAGTGGATAAAAAGGACGATGGAGAGTAAAATGTAGGGAAAGAAAAAGAGGAAGGTAAGGAACACCACCATTGATTCAAAAGAATCAATCCAAATGAATTGTTTGTGGCTTATGCAAATGAAGTGGGGTCAGCTATTAGACGTAGATCAATGTTGCTCTGTGCTGAGTTAAGTGGCAAATGGGCAGGGTTGGAGAGCCCCTTGCTGATAGGCCAAATTGGGAGGACAATTACCACAGTGATGGAAAAACATTCAACCCTCTAAAAAAGCAAAATACATTTATGAGAGCGATTTCTGGTGAAGCTACGCCACTGTGGGAGAATATGTCCATCAACACTATCATTATTCCAATCTAATACCTCATCATTCTGCACATTCAAGCAGAAATTAACTAAAGAAGAATATGTGATATAATTGGTTGTGAAACATTCTTGCTGCTGTTGTGCAAAATGTCTGAATGTCAACACTTTAAGGATGGATAATCACAGGAGCCCAGACAGTGTCTACAGGGTGTAGATTGCAAAACTTCCTCTACAATTTTTGAAATGTTTACTTGCCGCAACTGTGAGACAGATCACTTTGCCAGAAAAAAAATAAAAAGACATCGGAGTACTCAGGGCTGGAATCACGTCTGTACTGTCTAGGCAATTTGGACTTGACTGAGAGGAGAATAAGGACTATAATGAAGGCTGGCAAACCTCTGAATTAAGTGATCCCTCTCCAGAGCACTTAAGTCTACCCACTGGTTACAACGGCATGATGCTCAGTTGGCGGACAATTCTAAATCCTGAATGAAAAATGGAGTAAACTCCCGCACCAGATGGCTAATGGAGAGGTGAGAGAAATAAGGTCGTACAATTGCATGATATTAAAGGCATATTTCAGAACCGCAATTATGGAAATTTGGGAAAGCTGAGAATAATGTGGTGGTGTTTGGAGGTGTGCTTGATAGGCAGACTAGAAAGATGCTCTTTACCTGAACAAGATGTTCTCCTAAGGCTATGTTTACGCTTAACGTTTTGGTTCCAAAAAACAGCCGAGAGCGTCTTTTTGTTGCTATAACAACAGCCACTACTACAGTATCCTAAAGCTCTATGTGGAGCGGTGCTAACATTGGAGCAAGCTAGAGAAAGAATGTAGAGAGAGAGAGCAGTGCTACTAACGTTACATAAAACAAAGCAAGTTTGAAGCGAGAACAGAGGAGCACCCGGTCATAACATATAGTGCAATAGAAGGGTACTGTGAGACAAAAGACAGAGTAATGATGTGCTATAGGGCTGTAGTCAGTGCAAACTGCTACCCTGTGTGCCTTGGGGAGTAATTCTGGATGGCAAAGGCAGGCAGAGGAGCTGGGAGGCCAGCAGGCGGAACAGTACAGACAATCCTGTGAAGTAATTACATGGAAGAACCAGGGGCTGGACTGGCTCCCCGATTAAGGGTCACAGCTATGGACAATGCAGTACAAGGCTCATAACTCACATCTTTGGCTTAACATCATATTTTACATGTAAGTGGGATGTTCTGCTGCTACGAATGGTCGGGGAAAGTAGTTGAAGGAGTGATGGAAACTGAGGTTTAAATCCAAGAGGGGAAAAGGTCTAGGAGAGCCACATATCTGCTGTTGATGAGGGGAAAGTTACACTTTTTACAAACTTTAACATTTGGAAAGGAGGAAGTGCAGGCTTAAACCAACAGTCAAATAGAGCTGTCATTGGGTGAAAACTGATTTATGGTTCTGCGGAGGCAACATGCAGAGCTTTTGCTGTAGCTACACGTATATACCATTGCGTTTTATCAGCCATGGAGAGTAACTATGCCGTAATTCCATATAACTGTAAGGTACTTGTAATTGAGTATTTTCATTTTCCCCTACTTGCCTATTGTATGTTTTACTTCTATTTTTATAGCTTTAGTTACTTTGCGTATTCATATTAACTTTACAAAATATTATGATTAATCTATGATGTATTTAAGTGGATAAAAAGGAGACTTTATTGATTTGGTGGTGGAATTCACAAGCTACCTGCCAAATCAAACTGCTGTTATTTTGGTAAAAGTAATGCAAAAGTACTGTAACACATTACAAATCAGAGACAGTAATATTGTAATATAACTTCTTACTCTCAAATGACAGTGACTAGTAATCTATAATGTATTACATTTTGGAAATAACTTGCCCAACATTGATCATTAACATAAAATGTAATTGTAATCGTTACAGACAGATAATGTGTAATTTATATTTCCAGAGAGTGTAAATGAGATTAAGATGTCTTAATGTGGTTACCCTCAAAAGCCTCCACTGACATCAAACTGGGAGTTAAAGTTGTATGTGCAGAGGTGTGTCTGTGTTGCTATACTATAACTTACAGTAATTGGCTTTTTGCCGTTAATGGCTATGTGGCTTTCATGCTGGAAGGCAACCCTATGAGTGGCCTCTAACAGAATGCTTAGCTATTGTTTTTGTCTGCTGTTTTATTTCCTCTTACTTTTGCCTTTCTGTATTATATTTGGAAAATGACACAGAAAAACTGACACAGTTTTTCACTGCAGGCAATTTCTACAAACACTATGGACAAGCATGGAATCGAAATAAAGTCTTCATAGTGGGGGCTCCTGGTGTGCAATTAACAAAATCAAACATGAATTCCTTTCAGTGGATTTGCCATAATGTGGATTTTAAACATAATATTATCCCTACCTTTTGCCCATTATTTCACTGCAGGTTTTTTAACTAAAGATATAATTTAGTTTTGACTATTGTCAAAAACACTATGGACAAGCATGGAATCAAAAGTTCATAGTTCAAGCTAACTGAAAAAGACATCAACAGACATTCATAAAAAATACAGACCAAATGGGGGCCTTCAAAATTTAAATCCCAGTGTGCAAAGATTAACAAAAGTCAAACATGATTTCCTTTCAGTGGATTTGCCATTAGTTTTGGCTGGTGGCTGAATGTGGATTAAACTCTGCATTCAGGGGTGGGAACTATCAGACATGATGGATTCTGCCTTATTAAGCACATGTCTGTTGTACAGATCAGTAAACATAAATTCAAAGAAGCATACCAGCAAATGCATGAAAAGGTAAAGACGGACTCAATAATCCTGTCCACTTGAAACTTTTGTTCTTCCAGAATAGACGCTGCCCTTTTGCTTATCTGTCCATGTCTGTGTTTAGTTCAAAGGTCAACTTGTTATCAATGATGATTCCCAGATTTGTATGATTCAAAGAACCTATCTATAATCCCAATTTAGTTTTGACGCCTAAAATCAATGTATGTCCTTTGTCTTTGTAACATTTAAATCTTTTGCACCAGTTTAAAAATAGGGTAGTACAGGGCCGTGAGATGTTCCAGTGGTGTCCATTAAGCTTACTATGACTGTATCATCTGCAAACTTTACAATGTAGTTGGTCAGTTCACTGCGGCAGTCGTTAGTGTACATAATGTATAAAAGAGGAGAGAGAACACAACCTTGAAGGGAGCCGGTTGATGTCCCTGATATTCACAATGTATGAAAGGCACAATGTATAGCTGCGCACATCATCGGGACACAGTGTTGTAAGGTTGACCCCTCTCCTTTGTGCTGATAAATGCAGATACCTGTCTGACATGGGCTACGTCCACCGGGATCTGGCAGCTCGTAACATCCTGGTCAACAGTAACCTTGTGTGTAAAGTGTCTGATTTCGGCCTGTCCCGAGTCCTGGAAGATGACCCGGAGGCTGCGTACACCACTCGGGTAAGACTGTGATTGTTTGCATTGCAACCAATTATTCATTTGAGTTAATCAATCTCCCAGTGCTCAAGATGACCTCTTCAAAATACTTGTTACGTCTGATCAACAGTCCAGGACCACAAGGTATTTTTTGGCAATTTACAGTGATATACAAACAGATAAAAGCAGTAAATCCTCACATTTACCGCAAATGTTTGGTCGTTTTGCTTCATAAACATCTTAATGAATCAATTGTTGTCAGTTGTCTGCTGATTGATTAATCATGTAATTGTTTCAGTACTAGTGAGGGAGAGAAAGAGGAGAGGTAAACCGAAGGGCACACTGTTCTGTGTCTTTAAGGACATTTATATTTAATCCGGTGTGTATTTCTGTGTGTGCGCAGTGTACTGTGGTATATCAAATTTTGGATTAAGTTAAAAACTCCTAGACAGAGTCTTGCTCAAAATGAGAAGGAGCAGCGGGTTTTAAATTGAGCTGTGTGTCCCAGGCTGAGTGGCATCCTGTCAGCCAGAGACTGGCTGCTTCCTGCAGGAGGAGGGCCAATTAGTACCCAGCTCGGTCTCCGCAACACTCAATTAGCACTGAGTCTTGCTGCCTTCGCGCCAAATATGCTGTCATTCACCTCTCACTGCCAGGCTACATCTTTCTCTCTTCTCTCTCTCTCTCTCTCTCTCTCTCTCTCTCTCTCTCTCTCTCTCTCTCTCTCTCTCTCTCTCTCTCTCTCTCTCTCTCTCTCTCTCTCTCTCTCTCTCTTGCTTTTATACTTTCTCTCCCTGAGGGAGCAGTGAGAGTAACATAAATCATACTCTTCAAATAGGCAGACCCTGCGATATCCCGTTGTTCATCAAAACTGCATCAAACTAATTGTCCTACTCATCAGCTGAAAACACATTTTCCTCTGGAACTCAGCAGTCACCCTGTGAAAGTCTCTATCTTTGCAATGAAAGCGCAATAATGAAGATGAGGAAAACAGACGGAGGAATTTCGAGCCCCCCGTCAGAACTGGGAATAGTTAAAGAAAGTGCAACTTGGTACCATGAATGTGTTCCTTAATTGACATTCATTAGTGTAATCGTGGGTTGAACCACATGCAGAAGAAGTGTCTCAATTAAGGTCTGTTCTTCAGTTTCCGTCTTTGTGTAAAAAAATGTAAAAACTTTGAATGACTGCAGCTGTAAGGAAGGTTGAGATTACATGTTTGAAGCCTAGTTTTCTTTAGAAGGTTATCAGGTCAGAAGGTTATCTGGTAAATGTTCTTGCATGTTGTCACAGGGCGGCAAGATTCCTATTCGCTGGACGGCTCCAGAGGCTATTGCATACAGGAAGTTCACCTCAGCCAGCGACGTGTGGAGTTACGGGATTGTCATGTGGGAAGTGATGTCATACGGAGAGAGGCCATACTGGGAGATGTCCAATCAAGATGTAAGTTTGATGTGATGATCTTCTGCATGCATGCTGTATGAAGTTTTCCACTTTAAATTTGAATTTAACTATCCCTCCACATTTGGACCACCAAGTGGAAGTATGTTTTCACCCTTTGTGTGGTGTAGGCAAAGAAAGAATGGTGGATTGTACAACGACCATTAAATAGCTAGGACAACTGAGGAAACATATAAACACAGTTATGGAGCTTTCAGTCATCTCACATGATCTGGAGGTGGAGTTTGCCCAGTTATCAGGGAACTGGATGTCCAGCTTTTCTTTTTGTTTTCACTAATTAACACAATGTATCTTGTTTGTTTAATCCGTAGGAATTAAAGAACAATGTGCTTACAGGGGTAGGGGAGATATGGGCTGGACTATTTGTTGGCCGCAACCATTTAACATCCAAGAGTTGGTGGTTGGTTGCCTGGCAACTGTCCCGAGCCAATAAATGGTGGCATTTAACAACAAGATATGCCATTTTAAAGGTGTTGGTGGGACTATTTGTTTCCATTTGACAAAGCCAAGCTAGCTGTTTCCCCCTGTCTCCTGGCTTTAGCTTTATATTTCACAGGCTGCTATGAGAGTGTTATTGATCTTCTCATCTAGCTTGTTGCCAGAAAGCAAATAAGCATATGTGCCAAAATGTCAACGTTTGCTTGAAGGACCTTGGAAACAGCAGTTGAGGAAAACTGCCGTCTTCAGCTGCTCAGCTGCAGTTTTCAAGGATGAGAATTAATTTTGAACCTCAGTGTTTCTCAACCATGGGATGGCTTCAAATCTTAACACGAGTCATGATATGTCATGATATATTTTATTTACAAGCATATTGGAATTTGTTTCATATTCACCAATAATTAAAACAAGTAAAATAAAGAAAATATGTCAAATTCAAGTCAACATCGCAACACTCGCAAATCTCTTCAGTCAGGACAATTTCAGGACTTAAAAACAGACAGACTAAAAGCTGTACACCCCAAATAAAATACCTTTATTTAAAAGTTAACAACATGAAATCACAAATATTTTTGGTCTGTCATTTCAATTTGCATGCAAAGCATTTTGGTAACAAAGCCAGGCTGCATTGTTCCTTAGGGTCTTGTGTATAATAAAGTAGGTGAAATATACATGTTTCCTGTCAGGAGGCTGAATGAAGGTTGAAAGAGGGAGGGCTTTGTGGGAACCTATTATTAAAAATCCATCACTGCAAAGTGTGGACAATGAAAATGAATGAATTTAATGGAAACACACAGAGCGAAATTGTGGGGGTTTAGACAAAGGTGTGCGTAAGCAAAAGGAATGCGTATGGAGGTGCAGAGCTAAGCAGAAAAACGTGGCAGGAAAGTAGCAGGCTGTACACTCACTTAGGCTATCTATATAACTCACATCAGTGCTTAAGGTTATTCTTTTTTTTTTCATCTAGAATTTCTTTTGGGATTTTCCGGCCTTTATTTTGATAGGACCGCTGAAGACGGGGGGAACGACATGCAGTAAAGGGCTGCAGGTTGGAGTCGAACCCGGGCACACTGCGTCAAAGAGTAAACTTATATATATGGGCGCCCGCTCTGCCAACTGAGCTCTCTGGGCGCCGGTGCTTAAGGTTTTTAGATCACTGGTAAAAATAATGCAGCAGTTTTAGAAATATTTGGCTTAATACATAACTGTAAAACTAGTTGGTACCTAGTTATCTCTGCTCAGCAACAACCCAAATGACCTGCATGGTTTATTTGAGTATGTATTGGAAGGATTAACCCCTTGAGACGTATAGTCTTATTTCGAGGGGGTCCTTAGGACAAATATACAGCACTCTAATAACTTCACAAATAAGTAAATACGCAGTAAGTTTGCATGCATCCCAATAGCGCTGCTGTTTACAGTATATGCACAAATAGGTGGCAATACATTAAAGCTGCAGTAGGTAGTTTTGAGGAAACGTGGACTTAGCCTAAAAATTTGAACAAGCACACCTTACAGGCTCCTCCCCCTTGCTCTCTGCTGCGCTACAGCCCCCCCTCCACAGCTCCTTGAGCCTGCCGTGAACGCGCAGACTAGTAAGCAGGGCCACCAATGCTTTCCACACAATACAGGGGATTTATTCTGAGGAGGGTTTAGCTGTTATGTGCTGTGCTTTTAAAACTTTATGTAAAAAAATTGCTTATTTTAAATTTATATTAAAAGTTTTGTAAATATTTTTCAATAAAAAAGGGATTAAAAATGTTTATGTAATCGCTCATTTGTGAGAACAAAAGCAGCACTTTACACAGTACATTACTGAATTACCTTTTGGATCAATTTAAAACACTAAACTTTCAGTAGGAATGATGAATCACTGAGGAAGCTCACTAAGCCAAGGAATAACAACATCTTAGAAATATGTCTTAGGTTTTATTTTGCATATAGGTAAAATAAATCAGCTTTTTTTGTAAAGTACACACAAGGAAATACTGAACATCTTGATTTGGACTGAAAGACGATTCCTTCACGTGCCTCTGTGTCTGGGGCCATGTCTGACCTGTTGGAGGAGCATAAAGAATGTGTGTCAGACATTTGATTTACAATCCTGAGGGGGAAGACACAGGGGCAGGGACAGCGCACAATTAAAGTAGTTTCACCATAGCTGCATTTAATTGTGATCGACAAAAACACATTTAGGCTTACTAAATGTATGTATCGAAACAATATTGCTTATACGGAGGGTGAAGGAGTTAGCTACAACATTCCTGCCGTGCTACAAGCTAACAAGCTAACTGTTAGACTTAGCTAGCAACAAGCTACAGAGTAAAATGAGATTTGCGCTATCACCAGCGATACTGTAACCATTGCTAGCTTAGTTGTGTAGCTAGTTATTAATAAATTAAACAAATCCAGCAGGGATACTTACATGTCGAGCAGAAATGTGACTAGCTCTGAATCCGTGTTGAATCCTTTCAGGAGGCGTAGCTCCCTCCACCTCTGAAAAGCCCTCCGATGTCGACCCTCGTTTTATTTCGGGCTCGGTTTAATTCTGTCTTTTTAGCTCGCTTTTCGTCATCGGTCTTCTTCTGTTTGCCCGTCTTTGTTTTCTGAGCAGGTGTCACTCGAGAAATTGGCAGTTTTCCTGAAAAATTGTTTCTCCGCGATTAGCACAGCTGCAGCACACGGGCAATCTTGAGCTTGAACACGGTATGCGCTGTGCGGGGGGAGGGGGAGGGGGGAGGGTTATGAGTAGCGCGTACACGAGAGTGATTGACACTGCTAAGACAGTCCTCCTGGCTCTGATTGGCTGTTTCTGACCGGGAGCGGTGTATTTCTGCCAGTGGCAGTAAGAGCACAGGGAGGAGCCATAGGAGCTTGATTTTTTCACAGATTATCTGTCGAATATTCTACTGTCAGGACATAGTGACAGTTTTAACAAATATGTAAAAAATACATTTTTACAAAAGTTACCTACTGAACCTTTAAGGGAGAAAAGTAAGAATCTAAGAAAAAGAAAATAATTTGTCATATGAAGCAAGAGCAGGTGGATTTTAGATAATTAAAGGAACAAAATGAAGTAATAGATCTAAGTGAGCCTCGGAGGTCATTTTCATGAGGAGACCTGCCATAATGCCATATGCCGATGAGTGAGAATGTAGCTTTTGCTTCAGACACACCTTGCACACACACTCATTTCCCGCCCAAAGACACACAGACAACATATGCATGCGTAGCCCTTCTGTAACCTCTTCATCCCCCTGCTTCAGACCTCTTCCTCCTCCTTTTGGTTAAAAGGCTGTCTATCTCAGAGAAGGGGGTGAGAGAAGAGGAGGATGAGAGGAGAGGAGAGGCTTTTGATGTTTAATTAAGAGTGTTATGCTGGATTTTCTCTGATCTGTGCCAGAAAGTACATGCTCTCTCACACACTCTTTCTCTAAGCCATCTCCTTCTGTTTCCCATTTCTTCCCCTTTCCTTCTTTCTCCCGTCCTCTGCTTTGTAGCTTGAAAATGCAGTCTCTGTCCTGTATTCTTCCTATCTTTCTTGTCCGTCTTCTCTTTCTTTCGCCCACCTCGGTCTCTCATTTTTCCCTCCTCTGATCTTTCCTCCCTCCCTGCCAGTCGGCCATGTGTAGCTCTTCTCCCTCAGCACGCAGCAGTGATTTGATGCCATGCTTCTCTCTTACGCTTTCTTGCACGTGTACGCTCGCTTTCATGCATTCATGAGTGTTGCACAGAGATGCTATGCTTAGTTATCTCAGTTTAATGTTGACAAGACCCTCATGATCCTATTTTACAGATTAAGGCTGTTTTAACCTTTTCTTTAATCTGTTAAAACCTCTGCATCAAGGCCAAAAACGCACTACCCAGGATAGGGAAAGTGAGAATCAGGATCTCAGGGGTACAGCAGAGTATGCTTACTGATTTGTTCAACAGACAAGTAGGGAGGAAGGCTGAAGCCATTCTGTCCGACAGCGATCACCTCCTTTACTCAGAATTTCAGATGTTGCCTTCTGGCTCTAGGTTCAGATTCCCTGTGATTAAGAGTAACTTGTACAAGCAGTCCTTCATCCCCACAGCCATTTCACTTGTAAACTGGGTCTGGGAGAGGAGGTTTTAAACCCCCATTTCACATGGCAAAGTGTGTAGTTTAGTTAGCGATATGATGTGGTTTCTGTGGACGGTGATGATAGTGGTGATTATGGTGATGATGACAATGATGAAGTCTTGTTTTTAATGTATTGTATATGCAAAACCAATTTCCCTCTGGGGACAAAATAGAGTTGAAAGTTGGAGTGCTATCACGTCTGTCTTTCGTATGAATTTGACCCAGGCTGTCATGAACACAACAAATCAATTCCCTCCAGTGTTTTGCACTGGCAGATCTAGGCTGAGAACTCCAGTCTGCTTTCCACCGCAGGGTCTAACGGAGAGAACTGGGGTTTATTTAGTATTCATCTGACTCGATTTCCCCCCCAAAATATTATGTGATTCAGTGCTGCATCTTGTTACTTGCGGAAATGATTAACTGGTCTGTGCTGCGTATCAAATACACAAATAATGCTCTTATGTTGTGTTGCTTTGTTGATCCTTGCAGCAGGTTAGTTTGTGCTTGCTAACTTCATGGAGGTTTGAGAGCAGGGTCAGATAGAGAGCAGGAGCATGCCTGGAGAAATATCAGGATTTAGCTCGGGAGATTTCAAATTGGAAGTAACATTACTTTTGCTGAAGTTTGTCGGGGTCCTGCTGTGAAAGAGTTATTACATGTTCAGGTGTCAAACAAGTTGTGTCCTTTCTATCCCTGGAAATGCTACTTTACTTTTTACTTTGTCTACTGTATGAAGTGGATTTCTCACATTTGTCATACCTCTTTCTTTCTCTTTGAAGGTATAAAGGTAATAGAACAGATTCCCAATCTTGCAGTGCATGTTGCATCATCGTATTCTCTTATTGCCAAATACACACAGGCAAAAGATCAGTGTTTTTCACCGTGCAACCAAATTTTGTCACCTCTTCTCTAATGTCCTTTCCTTTAAAAAAATTCAAAAACTGATCCCCATGTATATTAAACATGAATCAACGTTCAGTAACTGCTCAACTTCAGATTAACAGTTCTAACCGGGTGAGAAGTGATTTTTGCCTATCATGTCATCAATTAGTCATCAATGTCGTTTAATGCTCAGGATAAGTCCATTGACGATCAGTGTTCCATAAAATACAATTCTGAATGATGATGATTTTATTTTAACCACCGACAACTGGAGTGGAAGTTGATGGCTGGACATTTGAGAGGCTCTCACATCAGGGATGCCAACCGGAGTACACATAGTCCAAGCTGTGTGATTAGAGTAACACAGTGTACTGTCCAGCGTGCCCGGGTCCACTTATAAAGGTGGTCTCTGGAGTGTACATGTGTACTCATGTACGGTTTGTGGCATGAAAGCTAACTGTGCCAAAACTGCTATTTAGAATGTGGCATCACAACTATTCGTCTTTCATGTTCAAACATGAGAATGGATCTCTATGCAGCTTGAAATTTGACTACTGGACATAACACACACATTTTTAGATTTATGGAATAATTTGAGACTATTTGAATGCGAGTGGGTACAATAGAACAACAGAACAATTTCCTGACATTTTAAAGAAGGAATAATGGCAATGTTGACTCCATCTGGCCCATTTACATAATGGACTTCAATGCTTGTGTTATTAATGTACATTTTCCCTTATTGCATGCATTTGTATACATGTTGTGTATTTTATCGTGTTTTATGTTTTAAGTGTGTGTTTTTCCTGGCTGCAAGACAAATTTGTGGTTGGAGTAGGCTCCGAGTCATCTTTTCATAGGGTGGAAAATGGGAGATTTCACTACTCCGGCTGGTCTCCAATCTGCTAACCCTAAGCCTTATCTACTGCCATATAAACTAGGCGTTACTCTCTCACTCCACCTCACTCAATGTCTAAATAAAAGGAAACTCATTTGTTAGCAGATCCTGCGTACTGTACCACTTTTTAAAATCCTAACTTCTAATTCTCTTTGTCCATCCCCCTGTCTGTCTTCAGGTCATAAAAGCAGTAGAGGAGAGCTACAGGTTGCCGGGTCCTATGGACTGCCCTGAGGCTCTCTACCACCTAATGATGGACTGTTGGCAGCGAGAACGCAGCAACCGCCCCAAGTTTGATGAGATTGTCTGTCTACTAGACAAACTAATTCGTAATCCCAGCTCATTAAAAACATTGATCAACTCTTCACACAGGTATGAATTTACCCTGCAAAACAACAATGTATCAAAATCATCCCAAAGTTATGTAAAGTCTTTCATTTAAAAAAAGTCCATGTTGAGAATTTACTGATTTTAATGTTGATGCCCAACACAAAAATGTATAATTTTGGATTCAAGCAGTAGATGGCCAATCATTACATTTATAGATGAATGAGATATTCATATTTTTTTATTTGATTTTTTTTTTTTTTAAACAAAGACTACTAAATATAATTTTGTGTTGATTTTTGCAAGAAGAGATACATATATGTTGGTTTTCACCGCCTATTTTTAATTTGGAAAATGCAGTGTTTTAATTGACCAGCTTAAACACATCTCTGAAATCTAATAGACTTGTTACTGTTCGGACACAATGCAAATAGTCTTTATTGAAATCTTGTGTAGCTGCATAATTAAATCAGAATGGCCTCAGTCTCTAACTGATGCATGCCTGCAAAAAAGAAGAGAGAAAGAAATGAAAGTGTCTCTTTTTTCCTAAAACTACACATTATCATGAATTGTAATCTTTTGATTATCAGCAGATTTGAATATTCAATGAGTATTTCCACACAATACATGGATTGCATTAGTGTATAATGGCATGAAATGGCTTTTAAGTGCTCTGAGGCGGACATTTAGTCAGACACCCTCATTACCTTGTTTTCTTTGCAGAGAAAATGAAATGTTGTGAAATCTTTCTCTTTTCCACTTACCCAAACATTTAGAAACACACCCAGGAACACAGTTAATAAATCAATGCCATATCTAACAGCCCATGCAATAACATATGACAGTTAGCCAGATTATAGGGACGCCAGTCCTCGTTCCTGTTCTAGCGCCAGCGTGGAGAATATTGTTAGCTTGCATGAACATGTCTGTTTGACAGTTTGTTAGCATGGAGAGTGAGCTGAATGACAAAGAGTTTAGAGAGGACAGCATTTCCAGCTTTGCGTGATGGTGCATAACTACCATAACAAAGCCTCGCTGGGAATTGTCAGGACCTTTTGAACTTAGCAGTGGGCTTCAACATGTAGTTGATTGTGACAGGGAATCCCATTCCTTAACGGTCCCCCCCCTCTTTCAAATGCTCCACCCCCCAGATTGTGTAGGAAACATGACAAAAAGTGTATAGGATTTACATCACTTACTATACCTTTTTAAATGCATTACAATGATGTGAAACAGGGTCGGTGCAAATAGTCCTTAAATCTACTACATCCTGATAATGGGTACTGTCTGAAATAAAACTTGCATGATCTTGTTGTTTTAATTTGATTACTGTCTTAATCTTATTTTTAAACTGTTTCTTCATGTCATATGTACCAGGGTGTCTAACCTGTTAGTGGAGCATGCCAGTGTAGAAGGGAGCTGCAGCACTCGGAGCCAGACCATAGGGGAATGGCTCGACTCCATCAAGATGGGTCGTTACACTGAGCTCTTCATGGAAGGAGGTTACTCTTCGCTGGAGACAGTGGCTCAGATGACATCAGAGTAAGGCCACACGTATACAAGTACTAGGACAATCTAGACATGTGGGTAGTTTGGGTTTTAACTACTCATGTTTTTAGATATGTGTTTAAGTTTTCTGCAAAATTACTTTTAAAAAGAGTTAAGTTGAAAATAGTTACTAAACCTTGGCGTTTCTATAAGGACTATTTGTGTTAGAATTTGGTCCTTACAAAAAACTTTGAGTGGACTACATGATCCAGACTGCTTGATAAAAGAGGCTGTTGTTCTTGTGCTGTTTTTCAGGGATTTGCGAAGAGTCGGAGTGAACCTGGCCGGACATCAAAAAAAGATAATTACTAGCATTCAAGAGATGAGAGTACATATGAACAACACTAACTCTACTGTAAATATCTGAAGCATATGTACAGGCACGCACCTACACACACGCATATACACACATATGAACACATACACAAGATATGGACCTAGTATGTGACAAAAAGATTCAGATTTGCTGTTGGACCTAGAGCGGCTTAGCACTTTTTACGGACAAGACACCCAGTCTTTATGGATCCAACTGAAGGATCCGCATTTTTGTGGTTCGTGTGTGGCGATTGCTTGTGGTGTCATTGGGAATATTTGACATTGCAGCACTAAAACCAAACTGAACTGAACTGGGTGGTGCTACACAAAGGGACGATTGCGAGCTAAACTAAACAGAAGATTTTTCATTTTAATTATTCCATTTGTGTGAATCTTGCAGATTCTGATATCTCTGTGCACGTTTTGGATTCTCTCAGATCAAATGTGAAACATAGACCGCAGATCTGGCTCTGAGAGCAACCAGCACTTTTTGGCTGTATCACAAATACGGGAGTTTCATGCAGCAGGCTCAAACATTTTCAGCCTGTCTCAGGTCTCCCACAATGGATCTGAACAGTTTCTCTGGCAATTTTCTCTGGAAGTACAGTTCCATCACGAGTCATTGAATTGAACACCATTCTCAGGCGGGGGGAAAAAAGTAATAATGGACCAAGAGCATGATGTTCATTAGTTTCAGTCTCAGCTTTGGCATGCTGATGTACTTTGGATTTAGTTAGTCTTCATGCGACAAGACTGCAGTTGCAACCCAACTGTGAAGCTCATGGATGGCCCAGACTCTTATTCAGCATCATACATATTATTTTCCAAAGTGATGCAAGACAAGAGTACCGAGTAATGCGACCTACATTGTTTAAAGTCGCTGACTATTAAAATACAACAAAGTCTGTGACAAGGGAAACCATCTTGTTGAACCTACAAAAGAAAAACGTAAAAAGATACAAGGTTGTAGGTATCAGGATACTCTATTATTGTTCTTCTGGCTGAATGTATAGCACTACGCAAAACACAGCACTCAGTTGCAGCATCATCCTGTTTTTGTTTGAAACAAAAAATGTTCATGCTGTCAAAAAGAATGTGGCCATTCTGGTCCCTAATACCAGCTTCTGAATGAATCTGCTGATGTATGTGATATTAAGATGGCTTTCCGTTGTCTTTTCTTTGACAATCTGTAGGAATCTCCACTAAGATCTTGATGGGTTCCTATAGAGCTAATTCAGCCATCAACTCCTGAACCATGCAGATTCTAAATTGAAATTGCATCGTGTAACTGGACACTCCATGCATGTGTTAGTGGAATGTTCAAATCAGCTTCACTCAGTGTCTAGAAGAACTGTTACTGAGATTCTTCTGGAACTTTTGCTCAGATGCTAATGTATCCTTCACTCAGATGCTGATGAACCTTCATGCAGACTCTCCGTCGCACATTCAAATGGAACATTTCGTTCATGGGAATTCATGGAAAGTTCAGTCAATACTTATGGAACGTTTGATCATTTAATAATAGAACTGCCAGTCAGATTTGAATGGAAAGGATCACCCAGATCACAGTGGGACTGTTAAATGATATTCCAATGGAACCTTTGCTTGGATTCTAATGGAATCTCTACTGGGACTCCAATGCAGCCTTCACTCAAGAATACACTCCAATTTTCATGGAGCCTTCACTTAGAACCCAACAACCTTCAGGTACCGCAGAAAACCTTCAACAATCTGTTCAGTTCACCATGCCGTAGAGTCTCTCTCCACCACATCTCTACCACACCACAATAAATCTCACTCTTACAGGACTGCAGAAAATAAGGAGGCAATATTGATCAACTTGATAATCATTTATTTATTTATACATGTTCAAAAAAAGAGCGATAATGAGTATTACGTAGACTGTTTGATTCATCATATTATTCTCTCTTTGACTACTGAGCAGCTCTGCCTACTGTCTTTCATGTATATAATGTATTATAAATTTAAAGCAGGGAGCTTTGTTTTTCTGTCTTCCATCATGTGGACAAGTTGGTATTGGTCAAGCATCTCAGAGTAGTACACATTAGTAAATAGTGACAAATATTTTATATCAGCATTCCTGCAACATACAGTAGACCTGGGCCACTGTAAGGTGGGAGCAACCAGCACATTTGTCCCCATATAAGGGTGCCAAAAAGGGTATGCAGAACTATCAAATATTTATGTTGCGTTGTTGGTGCTTGTGTTTCATTTTAAATTTTGAGCAAGACCTAGACATATTTTTAGTGGCCATAAATAAGACAGGAATAAATACTCTGTTGTCTTTCAAAGCTGCGGCCTGAAGTGTGCACAGGGATTGGTTCTCCTTCTGGTATGGTTTAAAGGTATACAATGATGTCAGTGATTAAGCCCTTGCTTTAGTTCTATTCAGTATGGTATGTAATACATTTCTACTCAGTGCTTTATTGTTAAAACTTGACCCTTTTCACCGTTATGTACACCTAAGCAGGAACTGAGTTCTGACAGTATATACATCCTCTTTGCAGAAGACATGCTCATATTTTTCTTGGTTATACACAGTGTACTGCTAGTGCTGGAAAAGTGTAAACAAAATTAGATTGTAAAGCTAGTTTTATAAGAAGTGGTATTACTTGACAGCATGAAAGGCATAGAAAAGCACACAAGAAGAATGTATGGTTTTAAAGGGTAATTTCACTTTTTTAGAGGATATGTTTTGCTTTTAAACACTCAAACCTTCCTCTGATTTTAAGGAGTCAAAGTAAAAGGCCTCATTGGCAGGAGAAAGCCACCACACTTGGGCGTTTAAGCTTTTCCATCTGCTGATCAAGATCCTATATCTTGACTTTTTCATAAAAGAATGTGAGTAGGCAATGGTCATTGTTATTCTCCATGGTTATGTGTTTTTAAAAGTCAAAATGTTCTACCAGAGTGAAAGTAGCTTGAAAGGTAAACATCTGCATAGTCCCTTTGGTCTCCATGTATCACTTGGAGGTTTGGTTCCAGCTTGTCCGTTAATATATTGTATTGTAGTTTTAATGGTGGCGAACAAGACCGGTTTAGCAACATTAGATCTGCGGTTTTGCGGGTTTTTTTAACCACAGTGTACTTTTTAAATCAAGCAGGTCTTATTCTTGTCTTCAAAAATGTAACCAATGTAGATTATAGTGACTATGCAGATCTTTAATGTAGCGAGGAAATGCATCAATAATATGGTCCAGATGTTATATTGGACAATATATGGCATGTACAGTGAAAGTAATTGTACTGGGTGGTGTCCTCAGTCATATGAATACCACAGGCGTTCTGATAAAATTTTCCCAGCATTTTAAACCCATCCAAATTTCATGGTATTGGCTCAACACAACAACACTTTTCAACTTAAATTTCAACCTTGAAGCAATGCCTGGGGCATGAACAATGGGTGAATAGTACACCCTTATAAGTGCCTCTCATCTTTTGAGCACCATTATTTCCTCCCGCGCCAAAATGCTTTGCCCCAACTTTCTATGTATTTACTTTTTGCCAACAATATCTATAGGCAATGAGAAGAATGTCAGACAATGTGTATGTTGGAACTAATTTAATTTGCACTTTATGAGAAATCTGTTGACCTTTTTGTTTGACTAAAAATGTTTATAGGTAACTGACTTTTTAGTGTCAAAGTTTTCCTTAATGATTTACTATACGATTACTACAATGACTGTGTTGATTATATCACTCCATATTCTCAATGCTTCCCATAGTGTAAAATTTGACAGTTAAGCACAAAGCATTGGTAATATTTTTTAAAAACAAATCAAAGCTATATATATGGAAAGCATCATTGATGTAGAACACCATTTTCTTGTGTATGGCACAACGATACACCTTCAGAACATAAGCACAGTGTGGGACAGAAATCTTTAAGGACAGCGAGCAGATGATATGACTTTGTACAAACGTCAATAGCACTAGCCTCTGATGTCAACTAACTTCAACTAGACATTTTGTCAGAGTGTTTGTGGCATTTTATCATTACCACTGCAAAGTACAAAAATGTGAAAACAGGTATGGATTTGTTGTCATTGCAAATACATATAAAGTTTAGCTGATAGGTGTTGCTGCGCAAAACGTCTTTATTCATTCAAATTATTTATTCACAGCACTTTTGCAATGGCATGATTTTATTCTGGTCAGCTCTTGTTAAACAATTTTAATTGAGCAGGAAGAAAGAAAGCACAGCAAACCAGCAGAGACTTGTAAAGTATTGATGTGTTGTTACTCTCCAATGTCAGCCGGAGATTCATCAACCATGCAGTAAAGTTTTATGCAGGAGCCAATTTTTTTGTGTCAAATTACATTACGTAACATGTTTGATGTAACATATGAATAAACAACTTTGTTGTTTGAAATTGACTTTCAGAACAGGGTAATTTGTTCACATCAATATACACATTAATTTCCATGACAAGTTCTTGCAGTTGTACATATTGGAGTTTGTTGGAATTGGCTCCGTAATGAAAGCACTGCATAAACCATTAGAAGGTTTGACTGAATTCTAGCAAATGTACAAAAGCAATACCTGCTATTAATAGCAAAAAATCATACACAAATGCGTGGTTATCTAGCAACCATAAAAGGTTGCACTGGCATCTGACTGGTTTTAGGACACTTTATAATGATGAAAAGCATAGTTTTGGTGTCTTAAAGCCATTGACAAACCGTATTTGGGGAAAAAATGTTGAAACCTTTACAACCGATATAAATCAAAGACACCACTGTTTGTGTGTCGAGTATGATTGAGATTTGTGCAAAAAGTAAATCCTTCAAATGCAAATTTGCCATGGGGAAATTCCTTTTTGTACCAATGGCCCAGCCCACTTTACAACTGTATAGTTAACTTCTCAGGAAGTGGAAAATAGGTAAATGGGCCATGGCCATGTGGTCTTTGGATAAAATGAGCTGCATTAACAAAAAAAGCAGGTATGCGGTTATTAGGTTTTACCATCAGGTCAAAGACAACGATCATGTTATCAGTAACTCACAGATAAGGTTTTTAACAACTGAATAACTGTTTTGTGATCCTTTTGAAAGCACAGTAGAGATACTATTGATGTGCTATTGGTTTGTCTTTGAGACTGTCATGTATTATGTTTGTGTTGATGTTTTTGTAGTGTGATATCAAATTCTATATTTTTGCAATAAAAATTAAAAAATTGACTCCTGAGTTTGCTGTCATTGTCTGATGCCAATGCGTGACACACATGCATAGGGGGTTCATAACCTATTGACTTACTGTATGTGTATGTGTATTGCACCAGTACTACCAGGGCTAAGAATGACCAACAGCCAACATTTGTACTCATGTTCTACTAATACCGTTTGAATAAACAAATTCACTGACATGCAAAGAATTGTGACCGATGTAGCGTGCTAACGTCTGTATAAGCGTACTTATAGAAAGGCTGTGGACTCACGGAGGTTTGAAGGCTTGACACTGAGTTTTGTTTTCACATTCATATTCCTTGTGAAAACTTTGGTGATCCCTTAACTTCCCCTCTTGTGCCACCATTAGGTCAAACTTTTAATTTGTTTAATAATTTGACACTACCTTGCAAAACACTCTTTTCAACCTCGACTAATTTATTTGGATTAATTAACAAATGTAGGCAAGCATGCTATCGCACCAAACTAGTTATGGCAAACATGGTTAACATTATACCTGCCAAAGATCAGCAGCATGTTAGCATTATCACTGTTAGCATGGTGGCATGTTGACATTAGAATGTCATGTGGCTGTTCAATGCGAATATTTGTTCCTCTTTTTTTTATATATAGTATAAACCAACGCTTTATTGAACTGACAAGTTATCCCTCCAAGCTAATGCATACTAACTCCATCCCTAGGGAAATAATATATAAAGGTGGCTCTGTAATCTGAACCAGCATAAAAAAGATGGCTAACACACTTTTATTAACTCCCATACTGAATTATTTATTTTTTTAACTCCCATGTTGACATTGGCAGTGTATAGTAGTACAGCTTCACAATAAAAGCCCAACTTAAATTCACAAGGCAACTTAATAAAATAGCTCACACTACGCTAACATTTTTTGCCGACACTAGATATCAAACAAAAGCCTGACACTATATTTTATTAAGCTACTGTGAGCTGTAAATTCTCCAATTCTAAGCAGAAGGCAGACTATAACGTTATCTTGGAGCCTGCCCAGGCGAAGCCTCTCTTACTCCGGGCCAACGCCTCCGTCTAACTTACCCTGGGTCCGGTTCCACAGCTGCGTGAAAGCACGGAGCACTCACTCGGCAGCTGCCTAACTCTGCAGTTAGGATAGTTGCACACTGACTGCCAACAACAACAACAACAACAAAACGACTGCTCGACTTGAACAATCTCGGTCGAGGGGGACACCAGCGTATGATCCAAATGTTGGACTTTCAGGGGGAAGCCATATGATTTAGCTCAAAGCACCACCTTACAGCCGCACAGAGCCACTAGCAGGGCTGTTAATTCTTTGTACTGCTAAGCAATGTCCTCAGTGACAAAGCCATGCATGCTTTGAGTTCACCCAATGGAAAGTGGCATATGTACTAAAAACAAATGTTTATTTTGCCAATTTTAGCAGGAATTCTGATTGATTTTATCAGATTTTAATTAGTAATGACATTTGACATTTTTTATGGATGGAACTGTGTGAAATGCGGCTTAACTGTTGTTGCTGTTTATTTTCACCAATTAAAACAACTTACAGGCTGTACATTTTGTAATGTACTCTGCTTGGATTTGTGATCTGTTTTTGTGTTTATATCCCTTGTTGGTTTCTATGTAATGAGCTATTTTAGCCAAACAATCTAATTGCTGAAAGATGTTTCCCAGCAATGCAATTAGACATGGTTTATTGGTTGAGATTCCAAATTGTCAGGGAAACAAGGGAGCTAGTTAGCCATTTTTCTCTTTGTCTGGAAAGAGACTGGGAGGGGAGGAAGAAGAGAGGGAGAGGTTGATAGAGACAGATGGATAAATGAACACAGAAAGAGTTTCTGATCCACAAAGCAAATCAAATACTGCCACAGTAAAAAAAAAAGTGTTGTGCTGAGCTATTCAGTAATTGTCGATGGTGCATTGTGGCTGACAAAAGAATCCAGTACAATACAGTTCATCGCCGGGTTATAGTAATTATGAGCTGTGAGCTTCTGTAAAATGTATGATGTTTTAAAACCTGATGATGCAAGGCCAAGCAATGATGTGTCTGTCAGATGCATTAGCTGCTGATGTCAGCAACTCATGTTTTTGTGTGTTCGCTCCAGGGTGAAAGCCTAGCTACAAATAAGCGTGCTGTACAAGACTATCTGATTTTACATCCAAAACTATACACAGAATGTGGTGAATTGTCATTATGGAGCATTTCTTCTTTAAATCCGTACGACAGGTTTTACAGTAGAAAATGATTTGCCTAATCGCCTTTGCAATACATGAAAAAAAATTTGCACTTCCTTTCATGATTTTTCCTTTAACCTTGAATCATGTAAAGGTGACGCTCAATTCTTACAGCGCTACAGTAGTTTATATGTAAATATATGTGTGTGTGTGTGTGTGTGTGAGATGTCAAATCATGCCTAGCTGTTCTCTGGGGGAATCCACTGGCTCAAGGTGATTATTACACTCACACACATAAAGTGTATGAAGGTGAAATTAGCCATCACACCATCAGTGTGGCTATTACCAAAACCTCTGTATCAGCGGCTTGAAGAAAAGAGCTGTTGGTGTGTGTGTGTGTGTTTGTGTGTGGCTGTGTATATGTTGGGATTGCAATGGGACCATATTCCCACTGGTGCTGACTGGGATTGTTATTGGATGGATGGAAGGGGATATCACAAACCCGGCTGTCCCTCTCACTGTATATTTGCTTGTCTTCACATACTCACCTGCCTGCTACTCTGCCTCTCTCTGTTTTGACCGGCTCTGTCTGCCCGACTGTTATGCCTGTACATCTTTCTATATGCATGTCATTCAGTTTGTGACTCTATTAGGTTTTCCTGTTTGGCTTTCTGCTTACCTTTACATCTCTGCCTCCGTCTGCTGCTGTCTTTACGGTCTCGCTGTCTATTACATTGTCACCGTGTCAGTATCCCAAGGCACGATAAAGTAATTTTCTATTGAAGAGGTGTCAGTGGTCGAGGCGTCCCGAGGGTCATTTGAAAATCATTGCAGAAATGTCTCTTTAATCATTATGAATGACTTTCAGCAGAACCTTAGCTGTCAGTTTAGGCATGATAGTGTGGCTGTCTGTGAATTTATGGGTTTTTGGTATATTAGAATGTAGGCTTGTCTGTGGGTATACGCATGCGTTTCTCGTTTCATTTTTCGTTTTGTTCATTTCACACGTCTTCATTGTATATTTAAACACTATTTCATGAGGTACAATGATCATATTCAGGCCTTTCTGTATGTATTTCTACTCATGCACTTCTACATTTGTGCTTATTTCTGCGTTGGATGTTTGATTTGGCTAGAATGAATGTGGGTGTATGCTAATTTTGTGGTTAAAGAAAAATATGACCATGTTAATCCTGCAGGAAAGGGGTGAAGGAAGTATTTAGCAGTCAAAAGCTGGTGTGGGTGCAGATTTTGAAATGGCAGTGCTGCTTTGATGTAGACTTGACCTAGCTTTTTAGAAAATGCTGAAACTTGCAGGGAAAGCTTTGTGGGGTTACGGTCACTTTATATTGTTTTTTTTTTTTTTTAGAAAGGAATGATCCTCTGAGTGAAATACCTGCGTGTGTGTGCATCTTTAAGTGTAGGCATGCTTGCCTATTGTGTAGATCACTGTGAAAAGGTCCATTAGAGCAAGTTCCTTGCTTTAAAATCTCATTTGCTATCCATATCTGTGAAATGCAATGTTTTGTTTTTTTTATTTTTAAATCTTCTTATAAATACATTTTATGAATGTAACAGTCCATTTGCAATGTGTCAGCATTATAAGGAGTTCTAGTATAGGCAGGTTTTAGAAGCAGGTTTTTGGGAGATTGTCATTGATAGAAATTTACATTTTCCACTTGTAAAGTTGAATAGGAAAACATTTCTCATATTTTCCTGGAGTCATGTTTTTCTTATGTCCAGGTCCTGGCCTCCTAGCTGTCAAAATGTAATGTTTAAAATCACGTCTGATACAGATGCGAGCTCAAGGTGCACATGGCCTGATAAAGCTGCTCGCCTCCATTTAGCAGCCATCCTCAACACCCATTAAACTGTAAGAGGAGGTGTGACCCAGAACAAATAAGCTGCTGGTAAATAGCCTTATCCATTCTGCTACTGATCCTAGAAACCTGCCATGAGAGGGCTGTGTGATGTCAATTGACTGGCAAGGACACACATTTAGACACACACATACACACACACACACACACACACACATACCACACTCACAATAGCAGTCTGGCAGGTCTTTGTGTAGCATTGGAGATAACTTAACACACACATTGGCTCTCTGTCTCACTTCCTCTCTCTCTCTCTCTCTCTCTCTCTGTCTCTCTCTCTCTCGCTCTCTGTCTCGCCCACAGTATCGGTCTCCTTCATACAACAGCAGCCAGAGGGACGTATTTGTCACCTGCCCAGATGTTTTTCCAAGGTCCTTTATTCATGCAGTCAATCATATGAGCAGAAATGTCCCTAATGTGAAGTCCCTTTGGCGCAATGGCTCTGTGTGAGTGTTCAAGTTTGTGTATGTGTATCCATGCATGTGTGTGTGGAAGGTCCGTCAAGGTGAGATGAAAGTGCATTTGACCTGAGACACTGCAATACCTTACACACACATACAGTTGCTATTTTTCTGGTCTAATGAAGTCTGTCACTCGGGCACACATACACACATACACATAGGCCGGGCACACACTCTTTGTTCTTATTTTCTCCATGAAATCGAGCATCTTTATCTGACACAATTTCATTCACAATTCTCTTGACTGCATACAAACTCATTTCCATGTTAAGTGATGAAATCATCTGCAATAACTTTGTTAAAATAAATGTGCTGTGATGCAAAGAGGAATATGTCATAATTATTGCAGATATATCTAAATAAATGAATACACTCTGGTCATCTTATCAAATACAATATTTTTCTATTTCATGATGTTAAAGTGGTAAAAAAAAACGCAAAAACTGAGGAAAAAGGTAAAAAGGATATACAATTGTCTTTGTCAAAACCTTTCATTTTTGGTGTGCATTTCCACATTTGGAGGTTGTCCCCCTCAACCTTGCTCCATAATGAAGAGGTGCTGCCTGCCCACTGAGCTGTCTTGTCTGATAATTATTTTGACATTCACCACTGAGAGCTGGAAGGAAACTATTCTCTACAGCGTCTGCTTGCCATACATTCTCCATAATCAGCCTGGACATGCATGGGTACACTTGCACTGTGCACGAGTACAAAAGATGCATGTATGTGGAGCAGTGTTGGGACTAGTATGTTACAAATAGACTATGACTTTACGTTTTGTTGTTATAAAGGTGTATGATTCAATTCAAACATGTAGCAGTTACTGATCAAAGTTTTAAACCTCAGCATTTCTGGGCTGGAGACTTCAATCAAGATGAGTTGGCTCTTCTTTATATCAGATTCACTACAACACCCCTGCTTTTCACATGCAGAGCCCCATAACTTTGTTTATTAACCTTGTGCTATCGCTACCAGTTGTGCTTGCACAGTGCACCTACGCATTATTCTGGCTGGGTTTGGGATGTTGCATACAGTAATGCAAAGCAGCAGCAACCCTCTGTGAAAGCACCCTGAGGGAGAGCAGGGCCAGATGTTTCTCACAGTTTGAACATGTCACCACATTTTCAGTTTGTGACTTTAAAAATTTAAATTTTTCCCTTGTAGATTTTTATTTTGAAGGAAATCAGTTGGTCTTTAGTATTTCGGGAGATTCAAATCTGCATAAATATGTTCAATTCATTCCAGTTTAGATCAGTTGTGCAGTGGAATGTAATTAGGTTAATTTGCGCTCATTAAAATCCAATCGGTTTCATCAGTCAATAACAAATCCTTTGATCCCAGAAAGTGTTGATACGGAAGACGACAAGGCTCACATTTGAAAAATGTCTTGACTCACAGTAGAGCACAAAAATATGATGCAGTATTTCTGTAACTTTTACAATAAAGTAATGTAACAAAAAGCAGGACCAACACTTTCTATAGTACATGATGTGAAAATATGTGGTTTTCCTCAAATGTGTATAAAATGGAGTTAATAGTTGCGAGAATGTCTTGGTGTCTGAGAGAAAAAAACAATTAATCTTAATATTCACTGTACTCTGCATAGACAAACTAATGACTGCAATGCATCACCTGGATATTGTATTTCAATAAAAAGTGTGTGTGTGTGTGTGTGTGTGTATTAGAGCGTATGACTGTTCTCTTTCTTGGTCGGTCTCCGTCTGTTGAACATTTGCAAGTATCCTGCTCAGTTTCACATATTTGTAATGCATCATATATGTGTAATGAAGTGGCTCTCAATCCAACGCTGTCTCCTTAAAACTCAATGTAATTTATTTGAATTATGAGGTATGTTCAATGGCCAATGCACATAAATTGCCAAGAGTTGTAGGACACTCGTGTAGCACAGGAAAAAGTAAGCAATTACTCTCTAGCAAAGAAATAGGCCTATTAAAAACTGGATTATCCTGAGAGACGGACACACTGTCTCTGGTGAGCTTTTCAAATGTTATTTTTTATTGCTTTGAGCAGCACAAAGAAAAATCCATTCACCTCCATTCTTTTGGGATGGCAGCAGAATTGTTAAAGAAAAATATTTTAACATGGGCAAATAAAAACTAAATACGTGTATGGCTGAATTCCATCCATTTAGCATTGCACTCCGATAACATTGTCAGTCACTGACAATGGACAGTTTAGGAATGACAATCACTGACAATTCGGTTGCTGGTTCCATGAGCTGACTGCTTTCTAACTCCACACCCCCAATTTTTTTCCCATTTCAAACTTGTAGTCCTTAGCCCCAGCTGATGTTGATTCAGGTGACATCAATGACTACAGATGGAAATCAGCTAATAGCTAAATATGTCATAATGTATCTTTTCTCATCTTGAGAATACTGCTGTTTTTTTGCATGGTCCTTGTTCAATAAAATCTAATAACAAAATAAATAAATAAATCACTAGGGGAAATTTATCAGACTTCACCCAGATTCCTCTGGAGCCATGAAAGACTTGTTACATATGTAGTATAGTACCTGTAACGGCCTCATCTTCACTTTTCTTTGTGATTTTACTTGCCTAAAGATTAAAGACAAATACCTCAATTACCCTATAATTAAGTTGTTTTAAGCAGATATTGCAGTAAAGAACATGTTAACAGTTTGCAGGTACAGTATGTTCAAAATGAAGGTTTTGCTGAAATGAAACAAAAATACCCAACATTTAGTTAGCTAATATTTCCATAAGAACAAAGATCTCTGAGAAATAGCTGCACAGTCTGACCTTTGCTTCAAAAGTAGTGCTCACTACAGTGTGTAATGAGTCATTATTTATTCATGTTTTTAAAATGACTATTGATTTTGTCCCACATCAAGAGGAGGCTGCCAAGGGCTCCAACAAAATGAACAGATAGAGATATGGGACATCCCAATCCCAGTTTATGACAAATCACTTTGCTGTACTTTGATCACTATGTGCTTTTCCCTTAGTGATATTCCCCTAGAGGTACATTCTTCTTATTTTGTACTCTCACTGGCAGGAAAAATCAATGGATGTTTGAATTACTTTGAATGGATGAGTTTGTCTGAATGGATAAGGACTGACTGAAGGAATGAACCGAAGGTTAAGACGAGTACATTTCAGAGCACACAATGCCAATGTATTTCTGCTTTCCACATATTTCTGAAGTAGGGTAAAGAGAAAGTCTTGACTGCTTGACCTCATTTGGCGCAGCAGCTAATTCAGTCTCATGTTGTTGCATTTTACTGCAGTCAAAATTTGCATACGGTCATTAAATACAAGCATGTATATGTGTGTTTAACTCAGTGTCAGACCTTCTGTAAGTGTATGTCGTAATACATTCGAAGTCCATTAATGCCCGGGAATGAAACAGAATCCGAAAGAGAACACACACATGTCTGCGCATACACGCACACACATGCATAAAAAGAGTGCCGTGTGTCTCTGATAGCTTCTATTATCTAGGTCTACCTCCTGGCTGCACATCAAACATGGATGAGCTCCAACCATAAAAGGCTCCATTTTCCTTTGATTTATACAAGGAATAAAAATTGGAAAGGTGAAAAGTCCAAACCATGCATATTTTATCAGCCGGCTGACACCAAAGGCAAGACGGAACAAATTTTAACATAGAGCAAAACTTAAAATAGACCATGATCGGATCAAAAACATACTGCAAGACTGAACCTCCTGACCTTATTGGCCGAAAGCCTTCCAACCTCATCCTGTATCAACAGCAATGTGTCTGTGATGACACACATGAGTACATTTTAAACATTTTACAAGCATGTTTCACTTGATTAATTATTCAAATTATGAAACACATTGTATAGACCTTTTTCAGATTTTGAGTAAACATCGTCTGCTTTTGATTATGGGTGTAAACACAAGCAATGTCAAACTCTGATGTCTAGACAGCAATGTAAAAAGGATATTTTATATAAGCTTCAAATTTCTTTTGACAGCGCAGAGTATAGAAATACTGTTTTACCATAAAAAAAACAGCCCTTGGGGTCCAGTTTGTTGTAGGTCTTGTTTAAAGACAATGGTGATTACAGATCAGTACTCTGGCAATGAAAAGCTCTATCTATGTGTCCCAATAGCGTTTCCACTAATAATTCCTATGGCAGCGATTGTGGGGGCTGGGTGGTGTGTGTGTGTGTGTGTGTGTGTGTGTGTGTGTGTGTGTGTGTGTGTGTGTGTGTGTGTGTGTGTGTGTGTGGTACGTTTTCTCCAGATGTGCTGGCCAACCATTGATAAATGAAAATAGTAAAATGATGAGTTCCTACAGAAGCGGTGGTCACTTTCCAATATGAGAATTAAACAAAATAGAGCAAATATATTTAGAAAATGTACTCTGAGCAGTTAATGTCTTATTGTATCAATGCTGCATGCAATACAGACATATTTGTATTGTATCCCTTTAAAAATGCCTTCCCTAGTTCATAATATAACCACATTTTTGTCAATAACTATCACTACAAGTTCAGTTTTGGCTGTTTCTGTTTGGTTTATGGATAGCTGAGAAATCCCATAATGTACAGTTCATGTATCCAATGAATAACGGATGTGATTTTGTTTTGTACAATAATAATCTTTCATGCACAAAAATCTACATTACAGAAAGTAGATTAAAATCAACTCAATGTCATGTATTCCCCTGCACAACTCATTTAGCCTATGTTTAGGTAAATGACAATTTTCACTCCCAAATCACAGATACCATCAACCACCCATGCAGGCCCATTCACCTCACCTTTCTTTTGTTAGTTCATCCCCAGCCCTCTCCACCTAGTCTCCCCCATTACAACCATCCATCTGTGCTGTACATCCATCTGCACTCCCTCCATTCCTCCACCAACCTACTCCCATCCATAAATCGCTCCATACGTAGCCCCACTGCCATCCCCACTTTCCCTCCCTCGTCTCATCCTTCCTTCCTGCCCCCTCTTGTCCCCACTCCCCATGTTCTCCCCTTCCCCGTTTCTCCATCCATCCATCCTGTCTGAATAATGTAGTGGCCACACAACTGCAGTGCCATTGTCCCTGCTTCAATGTTAATGTTGTGTCCTTGTCACAATTATTGGGTCACTATCATCCATCACAGTTAATCATTGTCATACAGATACATGGACAAACAAAACACATTACGGAGAACAAAGGCACACGCGTGTACAGTAGAGAACAAAGGAGCACATGGAACAGGGAAACATGTTTTGCTTTATGACGCTCGTGGAAATTAAAAGATGCACTTTGAAAATCCAAACACATCAGGAGCTTTAATTTTGGCACTGGAACAGATGCCATATGCCAAATGTATAGTGGATTGAAAGAATAAATATGTTTGTCTGTCTGTTCAAGGAATGTTTTTAATTAAACTATGTGTAAAAATACAAGTCAACTATTTTGTTTTTAATCATCTAAAGATACCAGTAAGCACACAGATCTTCTTCTTTCACTTAGACCTAGTGGTGTCAAGTTGAGCACCCAATTTTGGTTTTATGTTGAGATTTTGATATATTTATAATATAATATATGATATAATATAACAATACATTTCCTATTGGGATGAAAGCAGAACTCACAGAACTCACAGTAGAAAAAACATGGCTTGTTTCTGCTAACAATCCCACAATGCCGTGCATCACATTTTATTAAATGTAAGAAAATGTAAGTAAAAATTGAAGTATCAAAGTATTGAGTTCATATTACACAAAGAGTAGTGGCTGAGTGAATGAAGGCGAGATTATAGAAACAGTCCAATACACCCTGAATAAGTAGATTCCATTAGAAGTGGAACTGCATTTAATTTATAGAGGTTTCTATGGCTCAAAATAGCCAGTTGCTTCACAAATAATGACTGACAATGGATTTAGCTTCCATCACCACAGTGGCAGATCAAGAATGGGGGGAGGGGGGGATGAAAGATGGGGGCTAATGTGGATTAGGTTAAACAGACCCATTAAAACATGAAAGCTTGTTGATAGCTGATGTGGGAGTATCAGACATCTCCTCTTAGAGACCAGAGGCTTTAGGGTATTGCGCCTTTGTGTGTGTGTGTGTGTGTGTGTGTGTATGTGTGTGTGTGTAGCTGAATCAATAGTGATGAGAGCAGGCTGGTTTCTATTACCTATTTAATTATCCTCCATCAAACAAACATGATAGCACCTTGAGATCACTTAGATCACGGTCCTTCACATATACACATAACCTCAGACACACACACACACACACACACACACTGGGAGAGAGAGTACACACAAATAGAGGGCACTTTTACGTTTACTATTATATAAAAGAAAAGATAATCAAGGTCTGCAAAGCAGAGGAAAACACAAATGAGCAAAGATAGCAGCTTCTTTAATTAACCTTGTTCTCTGACCTTTAGGAAAGTAAAAAGGGTAACAAATGAGGGCAATTAGGTTTTTTTTAGATTTATCCCTTTTAATTTCATACTGATGGCCATTTTTAATGTGATTGGTTAAGATACTGCAAGCGTGTGCTTTCAGTGACCTCGTGCCACCGAGTATCAGCTCAAGCACCACAAGGAATAAAGCCTCTTTTCTATCGGCCACAAAGCTACTGAGCAGGTGTTGTCTTCTGCTGCCATCATAAAGTTTTTCTGGTTGAAATCAAAATATTTATACAGATGACAACTTGTCAACATCAAACCAAAATATGCCATTTCAATGCTGCAGCTGACAGACAGCTGTGAGACATATGTGTGTGTGTGTGTGTGTGTGTGTGTGTGTGTGTGTGTGTGTGTGTGTGTGTGTGTCTGTGTCTGCTGGTGTCTGATTAGGCAGCAGTGTCTGTCCTCTCTCTCACTCTCTCTGGCATGATTACATAATAGGAAAACTGCAGTGAAATTGTGTGTGTTCCTGTGGAGTGTGTGAGTGTGTGTGCGTCTGTGTGTGTGTGGGTGTACAATATGTGCATGCAAGTGACAGTGAGTTTGTGTATCGTGTGACTCAGTGTGTGTCCTAGAAAACGTTGAACAGTCTCTCATGGCTTCATTAGGGCTTAAACCAAAATTTCAGAATATATAACCTTCAAATTATTAACCACCTACTTGATCCCTGACACACTGAGCATGTGTGTGTGTGTGTGTGTGTGTGTCTTTTCCATATAGTTGTTTTACTCACTTTTTCATGTTTTTCTAATATTTTACTATACCAAAGTTCACTCACTTTTCTTTATGTCTTCTATTACTTTTTCACTCTAAGCCCTTTTCAAGGAGCTGCTGGTTCTGAAAGTATTTTTCCCCACTTTTTTCCCATTTTTTTTAACAATATATTTGACAATCTGTTGCACACACCAAACTTGCCATACAGACAGAAGAAGCAGTCAAGGTACAGCTGCTGGAATATGCCAAACAAGGGATATAATATGATAAGACTGCTGCTTTTCTGGAGAGTTGGCGCTCTTTGGCTCAAGTTGACATATGTTAAGACAACGCCAGTTTTCAGGTTAACTGAAAAAAAGAAGGCCTGCTGGTGCATTGAAATCTCAGTTATTCGCAACAAGTCCTCCAATTTAAACGACAAAATACGTTTGTCATTGACCTCAGAACGATACAGAAACACAAAGCTGTTACAAATTAATGTCCAAAAATATGTACGATGTGACAACGCTATAGTTATGGTTTGGTTGGGTTCAGGCACAATAACTTGGTTTTAATTCTAAAACTTTGTGGTTTGGGTTAAGATAACAATTTTATTAAGTTCAAGGGAGTTTCATTGTAATAACCACTTGGTTAAGTTTAGAGAACAACCACAGTCAGTCATGGTTAAGAAACTAACATCAGCTATTGGTAGGAAATTGGAAATGAACAGCGATTACTCCAGAGAAGAAGCTAGTCAGGGGTTGAAAGAAAACACAGCACCACGGTTGAGGCTCATCCAAAAATGTAGCAGACTACTAGACTGGATGCTGGTCCAATTTAGCCCAACCCACAACATTTGAGGTCAGGAAGTTTGTTCTGGACTTAATCCGTTCTGGAGAAACTATGCTCGAACCAGAGCTGTTCGGACCAATCAAATTGTCGAAGCAGGCTTTGTACGATGATAGACAGATGATCGAGAGTAACATAATCAACCACGTCACCAACAGGGCTTGAGTTGAATTTGTTTACAACAAAGACGGCTGCTGCTGGAGAATTGAGATGTGTAGATTCCTCCATCCCGTCTGTTATAGAAGATATCAACAGCACACTCCTTTTAAAACAGGAACAGAGAACCCCGATCAAGGCATTTGTCAATCGGACAGATGTTCTTCCTGCGGGATTCAGCAAAAGTTCAACGTAACGTCACATACTCTGTTGCTGTGATTGGTTCTGCCTAGAATTTGAGTATGACGACGTCAGGCTAGCAGATTATAGAAATCTGGACCCAATCCACTGGCTCCTAAAGTGCATGGAGAGAACAAACAGTTTAAACCCTTGTGTTGTCTTTCTGTTGATATGCAACTTTTGTTTTTTCTGAGTCAAAATTTGACACCCTTCCCGGCCTTTCTTGTTGTTTTTTTTCCACATTTTTTGTCACTTTTCACAATGTTTTTGCAGATCTTTTTCAGCGCTATATAACATTTAATAAAACACCCAAATTCAATGAAAGTAGTAAACTGAGCCTTTACTTTACTTGGGAAGAGCGCTGAAGTGAACCATCCACATTATTTCTTTTGTTGAAAATGGGTCGAATTTGACAGGAAGGTTAAGAGGTCGACACTAAAGTGACTTTTTTTGTTAGACCAACCCGTTTCTGCTTGTGGGTCATCATCATCATTGACTTACTTGTCCTTTTGCCTTTTTCAATGGAGCAAATATAGATACGTCCTATCACAGTTGCTCCTTTTTTGGCACTGAACATTCAACCAGGAGATATCTTTCCAAGCTGCACCAGTCACCTCACATTGAAAGAAATGAACAGGTCTTTTTCCTGCTGGAACTCTGCAGTTGACGCCTGAAATAACACCTCATCCCGTCCAACTCAATAATAGAGATAAGGAAAGCAGTACAGGAGAGTTATCAGTTCCAGGTCCTACACACAGGACTACTGCAGCATTTCACTATACCTTCCCCTTTCACTCACTCGCCCTTCACTTTTCCCCCTCCTTTGTCGTGTCCCGCCTCATCACCTCTCTTCCTCCCTTCCCACTCCTCTGGCGTTCTCTCATCTTTCTCACCCCCTGCTGCATCCTCTCCCCCTCTCTACCTCTCTTTCCCTCCTCCCCACATGTCTGTCTGTTCGAAAACTGGAGCAACGTCTTAATCGAGGCTCAGAGACGTGACGGGAATTTCTAAGCAACCCAGGCTCTGCAGTACAGACACAAACACACACACACACACACACACACACATACACAAAAATACACACACTCTGCTTGGCAGCCAATTAACAGCCTGCGATCCAGCGCCAAAGGAATAACTGCATGTTGATGAGCTGGTGGCTCTACGTGTGTGTGTGTGTGTGTGTTTCTATGAGTGTGTTTGTGATGAGCTGGTGGCTGTCAGAACCACTTACACAGATAGAGGGATATCTCTTTTATGTGTTCGGGGGGAGAGAGGGGGATTATGGCACATTAAAAACCATCTCCGTGAGGGACAAACTAAGACAGGAACAAGGAAGTGCAAGTTTGTGCCCAAGGTGTGTGTGTGTGTGTGTGTAATGCTGTTCCTGTGTCTTCAATATGTGTGTGTCTGTTTGTGCATACAAGCAGTGTTAGGAGAACAATGCGGATGATTTACATGGAGCCTTGCTTTCTCCTCCTCATCCTCCTCCTCCTCATCCTTCCTCTATTTCCGTTACCTTTCATTCTCCACCTCCTCCTCACTTCTATCCCGCCTTCACTTTGGGGAGTTCATCCAAAGGTGAATGCCTGGCAAATAAAAAAAACAACTCCTATGTTCTCTTTTGTGTCAGAAATACTGACACCAGCCTTGACACGATATCCCCGAGCAGCTTGCCAGTCCACGTTTCATCATCCGTCCTTGTTTTATTGGAGATATAGAATGTGTTGGATAGAATACTGGGTTTAAATCCTGCCTTCTGTGTTGTTGTTGCCCTACTTCTCTGCGCAGTCCTGCATATCAATATTTTTCTGTACACTGGATGTACCTTTTTTCATCTTTGTCTTAAAACTTGAAACAAGTGCTATTGTCTTTCTGTTTAACTCCTCTAAGTCTATGCATGCTGATAAGGTCTTTTACATAATGATAATTGTTCCCGATGGACATGTGTCCTATAATCAGTGCATCGTGATCACTTCATGCATAATGGCAAACTAAAATCAGCTTGTGTCACAGAAATAAATTAAATGAATGGAAAGCACAAATTACCAGTTACGCTATTAATTACAAGCTGTGTATGGTCATAGGTAGCAATGTACATTGAGGGTTTGCTCATGTGTTAGCGAATAATCAAGTCTTTTGTTAAACCAGGATGACAACTAGTGGCAAAGTGCTGAGATAGCCGGAAAGTTACTGGGGTTTAGAGGACATATTAGCCGGTAAATGTTTTGGGGAAGGGAAAGGATGCCATCTAGTGGAGGTGTGTGTAAGTGAGGGGGGGAGGGGGATTAGAGGAAACTGTGCAGAACATAAAAAGTCGGTCTCATGCTGAGGTATTCCACAAACACTGTGTTTCATCTGAGAAACTTAAAAGACTAAACCTGCACTGAAGAGGCTGTCTCTCCTTGATTTCAGTTTTCCCTCAGAAGTGGCTGGTGGTATACCGAATGCAGTATTTCAGAATCAGTGATAGAAAGAAGAAAGAAGACATGTATGAAAAGATTATTCACCAATAACTTTTAGTGTCCCTTCATCACTTTAATCTCCCATTTTTCTGGATTCTTCTAGTCCAAGGAACACTAACGTTGTATTATCTTTCATCTCTGACATTTTAAACCAATGCTGAATGTGTCCCATTTTCCCCCAATCTGGAATGTAACCGTACTGCAAAAGGAACAGAAAAAAGAAAAGTCATTCATTATTAAACACAAAAATACGTAATGTAGTGCTGCTTCTAACACTGAAACATAGATTAGAAAACATAAATTAGAGATTATCTTTTCAAAAGTGATCTTCATCATCCAACAGAAAAATGTCTAAAGACAATCTGGAATAATTCTCTTCCTTTGTAGTTATATTATTTGCATACGATCATTTCAAATGATGCGGTGACATCAGCAATCCTGAGCACGAGCTCCTCCCAGTGGAAAGCTCCTGAACTCACTAGAGCTCCTCCAGTCAGAATATAAAAGCAGAAAGAAAGAAAGCAACACAGGAGAAAACACACACTTTACCAAGAGGACACAACACAGAACACACACTGAACATGCTCTGCTCTCATGGATTCCAGTCTGCCGGTCTTAGTCCATTCATGGACTTCTACTGGCTTGCAAGCAGTCTGAGGTCAGAGGTCAAACCTCTGCTCTACCAGCAGGATCTACTGCAGAGAAACCTACCGGAGCTGCACAGCAGTCTGGAGCTGATGGACAAACTTCAGCACGAGATCCTGGAGGAGACGGAGCCTTCCCAACCATTCTCCTACCAGCTGAAGAAAGATGGAGAGCACTTTGGCCTGAGCCTCTGCCTGAAGGGCCGAACTCAGAAGCCGTCACCTGCTACCTGGCTACAGACGGGAAGCTCCACATCAAGGCAGCCACAGCTCCATGTGTGGAGGAGGCTGAGAGAGTGCTGACTATCAGGAGGAGCTTGGAGGAGGAAACACAGCAGAGTGTGTGTTCACACACAGAAGGCAGCAGCACAGGGACACACAGCAGCACACAGGACCAACCTGAAAACATTGAGTTATGTTGCTGCAACAATGTACAGTACAATGTATAGTACATGTTTCAGTATTTGTATGATGAATAAATGTGTTGAATTTTACCCATTTCATTTTGATTTTAGATTTTTTTCTTTTAATAATTTAATTTCAGTCAGGAACACCCTCGTCATAAATTAGACCATTTATTGCAACAAATGGCTCTGATGGCTCCGCTCTTGGTAATGCTCCCTAGACCAGCCAAGCAGCATGCTAAGCCAAAACAGTATGTGTTTTGTATAATTACTAAATGGTCTTAAATTCACTCATTTTTTTGTCACCTTTTAAAAAAAAATCGTATCATTTGTTTGCACATAAAGGCCGGTGTCACGGTCTTGCCCTGTGGCTATTTGTATAATGTAACTGTTTCTGTAGTTGCTTTTATTTCAGAAAGCAAGATTTTACCAATTTATACTAAATACATTAATTCTATTACCAAAAATGGGAAATTTTGCCACAGCTCTCCACTGGATACAGATGTTACTAGTGAGTGGTGATGTCCCTAGATCAACCCTGTTGTTCACAAGGTTCATGTCTCATGAAATCTGATTAAAACACAGCAGCTAGAGAATACAGGCGATTAGAAAACTTTAATAACAATGTATACTGTATCAATGCCGCAAGGGACAAATCTGTTTATATATATATATATATATATATATATATATATATATATATATATATAAGCTGGTGGTTTATGGGATATGTGATGTTTTTCCTTCATTTTGACTTAAATGATAACTGACGTTTTTTTTCAACCTGGACCCCATTTTCCTATGTTTTGGGGTCTAAGTGAATGAAGACCTCTGTGGTCAGAGGTTGCATACAAGCCAGTCTGAGTGTGTGTGTGTGTGTGTGTGTGTGTGTGTGTGTGTGTGTGTGTGTGTGTGTACCAGGTTTTACTACATTTGTGGGGACCAAAAACTGGAAATACAGTATACTTATGGGGTCCTGACAGCTTTGTGGGGACAAAATGCTGGTCCCCATAACGTTAAAGGGCTGTTTGAGGGTTAAGACTTGGTTTTAAGGATCAGGGTTAGAATTAGGTTATGGTTAGGGTTAGGGTTAGGGTTAGGCATTTAGATTTGATGGTTAAGGTTAGGGTAAGGGGCTATGGAATGCATTATGTCAATGACTGGTCCCCATAAAGATAGTGAGACACGACTGTGTGTGTGTGTGTGTGTGTGTGTGTAAATATATACAACATTGTATATATTCACACACACACACACACACACACACACACACACACACACACACAGGCCCAAATACCCCAAAAACACAAATGCATTATGAATGGGGTTATGTTAAAGTGAGGGTACTGCCTTACAGGATGGCAGTCCAAGTAGCTGGGTTCCGTGTTTTGCTTAAGGGCACCTCGGCAGTGCCCAGTGTCAACAGTGTTATCGAACAATTTTTGTTTGTCTTGTGAATTATACATAACTGGTTTCAAATTTTTTTTTTCAATTTGGTAGAGCTCCTGAGTGGTCAGGAGCTTTCCTGTTATTTCCACAGCTCCCACTGGGTGGCGCTGGTACCAAGGAGTGCTGATACAAAAAATGTGTAGCAAAAGAATAAAAGAAAATTCATAATACTGTAGTAGCAGTACTAATAGTGGGGATATTATTTTAAGATGAGCAGCTTTGTAATGTAGTCTGAAGTTAAATTATATTAGAATGACATCAATATATAGTTCACCTTGCCTCCATTTCCTCATTAGTGTTCAGCAGCTCAGTCTTCCTCCTCTGGTTCTTAGCTAGACGTATCTTCTTCCACAACCACATTACTCTGAAGCCACTGTCTGGCTATTAGTACCAAGATCAATGATAGAGACCAGACATTAATAAGCTGTAATTCAATAAAAAGAAGAGGAAAAATAGAGAAGAGAAGACAGTCATACTCAGGGTCTTATCTGTTTTCTCTTTTTAGGGGTGTTTCCTGCAACGGCCTTCATTCTCCCTGGGGGAGACTCATCATCTGGGGTTTCACTTCCCATCTCTTCCTCTTCATCTTGCAGCAGGGTAAATGAAGATGGTTTTTGCAGTTTCCCTTGTTTTATTGCAACTTTGTCTGGCCACAACAGTGCAACTCCACTGTGACCAAGACTGAAGTGGAATACCAAACACTCCTTTTTATGCTAGACATACTGTACACAACCATGGATTTTATTAGTTTCCTTAGTCAATTTTCAAAGCTGGTGGCTTATGGGATCTGTGATGTTTTTCCTTCATTTTGACTTAAATGATAACTGACGTTTTTTTTCAACCTGGTCCCCATTTTTCTATGTTTTTGGGTCTAAGTCAGTGAAGGGAACAACAAACCTTTGACATTGGTCCAGTATTAAGCAAGATTGCTGCAGTCGGCTAGCTAGTCAAACTAGCGACAATGCAAGTTAAAGGGGCAATTGTCCAGCTTGTATTTACCTTCATAAAATTGCTTGTTTTGCCACTGACAGGCTCAGATTAATATTCTAAGTGTCTGACAATATTAATCATTACCATTAGTCACTTAGACACAAAAACGAAGGAAAATAGGGTCCAGGTTGACAAAAAATACACTTTAATGTCTTCCTTTTTTAAAAATATATCATGGTCAGAGAATTTGTATCTTCATTTTTTAATATCTTGTTGGACCCACAATATAATTTAAATATAACCACCACAAATACATACACCACAAATTGCATAAATAAATAAGGATATTCAATAAAATGTATGTTTTTAGAGACACATTTATTTACCCTTGAACATCATACCTGTTTTTGTTGGAATCCTTGAGCAACAGGTTTACAGCAACATAGCATTATGTCGTTTGTGTTCATCTTAAAAAAGCTGCCGTCACTTCCAATTTAAAGACAAAATCTTTCAATAATTAGTCAACTGGATAGCAATACGAGTCAGTCAAATTCAAAATTTTCATGATTCATAATCCATAACAAGTAAGAGAAAAATCAATCACTTTGGAGTTTTGTCTTTAGAAACCATGAGTGGAAAACAACGTGCCTCTTTGTAAAATCAGCAACATGCTATTCAGTAAAGAACTTAATTAACCTTCATTAATAACATCATTCTTCTATACACTGAATCCTTTCTGGCTAAATAATAACCCCTGTCAAAGTCAACATTGCTACAAAGTGTCACTGAAGTTACAAAAGAATAAGCATTAGTTGCATTTTGAATGTTGGGAAAAGTGGGCGTGAGACATTTTGAAATTGACTCTTAAACTGTTGATATAACATGAGTAACACAAGAGAAAATGAATTAATGTTCACTTGTAAACATATCACACAGATATACAGTATCTAACATATTCTCTTCAAACATTATGAAACAATTATGTACAGTAAGGTATTATTTTTTCTTTATTTGGCAGTAAAATAAAAACATTTAAATTGAAAGGGTGGAAATACATATAGTACATAGATTTTGAAAGGTTTGTACCTATATTGACCATCTACTCGCCCTAATTGTGTAATGACCTCATAATAAAATTTCCCTTTGAGGTAGATCAGTCTCCTCTTCAGTGTAACGCTTCAGCGGTAAGGTACATTGGATATGACCTTCATAGGGTACTGCCTTCTTGCAGTCCCATTGTAGGTTATCCAAATGATTGTGGTGGCAGCATTCATCCGGCATATATTGAATCCTATTTGGCAGACAAATGAGCATCAGCATTTCCCTGGCAGAGTCTGGAGCTGCTTCCATAGTGTCAGCATCTCCTTGGAACTCCGTCTGTGAACGAGCAGAACAGACTTGTAAGCACAGGGATTCCCCCTGTCTGTTTCTGGGAGATCAAATGTTAAAAAACCCGGGTGATGGCTTGGAGTGAGCCCGAGTCTGTGCATGCACATGCCCAGATAAACATCGTCTATTGGGAAAAGGCGCACCCTCTCTGAAACCTCTTTCAATCGTAATGCAAGTGAAACAGAATACACCACCCCTCCGCCACCAGCGTACGGTGGGTACCCGCCTTTGTAGAAACGTTCGGGTATGTAGTATTTAGTGGATGGCTCACGGTTTGGCATTGCGTTGTTGATTACATCCCCCACAAACAAATCCATGTCAGTTACATTTGTGTAGGCTTTCCACAGGTTGTGTTCCTCCCACTGCTTGTGCAGGTAATCCAGAAGGGCACCTGTTCGAACAAAGACATCATCATCCCCTTTGAACACGAAGATGGCATTGGGGCAGTATTGCTGGAGCCATTGCCAGAACAGCAAGTCCTTTAGGGTCAAGTTAAAGAAAGTGTCTCTGAAGTCCCACTGAAGGATATCCCCGTATTTCTGGTTCTCAAGCTCCAGGAGGTTTTTGAGGTCTGGGTGAGGACCTGTACTTATGTCCTGCCTTCCAAGCAGAAACACTGTGCGCACTAATCTGCCCTTCTTGTTGGATTCTCCCTCCACCATACCACTGCGTCCCCATGTTTCACGGATGGCCTGCCTGTTTTCAAAGTTCCCTACTTGAGACTTAATGGCCATAAGGAGCATGGGAGAATCCAGACCAAAGCTACTATTGTTCCTCCCACACATGCCAGGCTGATTGATAAGAAGAGGATACTCCCTGCAGTGCATTGACCATAGAAATGCCCTCATTTGTTCTGGCAAGCTGTTTAAATCGTCATGCATATGAGGGACTGAACAATGGCCTGACATGCAGTCAGAAAGGCATTCATCTTCAATTTCTGTTAGAAGCTTAGCTTTTGGCTTCCTCGTGATCCTAGTTGCGTTTCCTCGCAGTACTGGATTGTGTTGACGGTCCCAAGCATGCTGCAACTGGTTCCACAGTGCACTGTCCTCCAGACGAAGGTTCCAGAAAGGGCCAAGTGGGTGAGAGGCCAATCCAGAGGAGCTAGCAGAAATCCCAGAGGCAATATAGTGGGTGTTTATTTTTGGAGGAGAGTAGGAGATTGTGACGAATATGGACACCAGGATATAAATCAGAAGGTGGCCGGTCATCATGCAAGGCAGCAGGCACATGCACAGCAGTCTCCTGTTGCGTTTGCAGCATCTGCCCATTGCCTGTAATGTAGAAATCAGGCACACACCTGCACAAACATAAAAAAAATAACAGACAAGGATCATGTTTTTTATAATGATAAAAGAGAAAACATTGACCCTCCTCCCTCACTCAACACAGACCACGGCAGTGGCATAGGTATACCTTAGAGATTTTAGTATAGCTAACACTGCAAGCAACCCTCAGGAGTTTCTGTCTCCTTGGTGATGGTCCGGAGTGGGTTGTTATCTGTTCTTGTCTACACACTTAAAGCATCATCCCAAGCCTAAATGCGGATAGGCACACAGCCTCTGTAGACACAAAGTGGAACAATAGGAGATTAACTCCCTCCTTAGCTCCTAAAAGTTGGGTAAATACTGCCACATTATTTTGGACTTTCAATCAAGTATTTGATTAGGGCTTCAACAGCCTGATATCTATGTTTGCTCCTTTTTCTTTTTGACAAAGCACTGTGATTTTTCTAAATGATCCATTCCCACTGCATGCATAATATTGATTGTTACAGATGGAAAATAGATTATAGCCTACCTTCACCAACATACCGTTTCTCTATAATCTTGTAATACTTTATGGAGCCTACTGCCCTACCTCTTTTTACAACTGTTTGTGAAATCCTTACTTACTTAGGCAATGAAGGAAAGACAAAGCATAAAATTACTTACAAGTGTGTGAACTGATCGTTCGTTAAGCCGACTGAGATGAAAAGCACAGTGACTTGTGGTGTCCACTTTTTGTTGTGGTGTTTTCATCCGGCTTGGCTATAGTCTGATTATGATGTTGCTAATCTTCAGCGCATCATGTATGTCCATAACGATAAAGGATAAAGACAAGCATCCTTTAAATCTAACACAGGAGTCCTCTGACCGCGTCTAGCCGCAGCTGAGCAACAGGTCTCAGGTGACAGTGCGCACAGAGCATGCGCGTCTTTGGCTCCAGTCAGTGTATGATGAGGAAAATACTCAAAGGATTAACGTAGGCTTCTACCTATGTTGCCAACAACTGATTTAAATTCGGGAAGCAGCTGCATCAGCTACTGATTTTTCTATAAAGATAAACACAAAGAGTTATTTGCGTGCAGGTGCTGCAGGAGCGTGTCAATTTGCATAATGTGGCCAAAAAGGATGGCATTACTTAATACTCCTCTGCAGGCATCAGTGTCCTTTTGTAGCCTACATGTGTATGCAGTTTTAAATGAATTAACTAACTAATAAATAGCATGAATAAAGCAGCAGGCAAATAAAACAAATCCAATGAGAAAAAATAGACTATGTTTATCTTTATAGGCTAGGCTACTACGTTTTGTGACCACTGATTAGACTGTAACCTAATTAACATACCGTTATTTAAAATGCTAGGCCTATTTGCTTTCACTGAATTCAAAATGCCATATAAGTGTGTGAGCGTTGCAATGCAGAGTATATTAAACCAGTTCATGGAATGTTTTGAAAAGGGACCATTGTAAAGATAAGCGCAAAGCCTACTGATTTTTCTTCTTCTTTCTATGAGATTTGTCTTTGTTCTATTCTATTCTAATCTATTCAACTGACGAGCTACAATGTTATGCAATTGTAAAAAGACAATCAAGGTACCGCTGATATACATCACCGACATACCTTCGTACATAACAACATATGATGGACACAACCTCAAGCCAATCGAACCCACATCTGGCAACAGGTTATCGGCGGAACCCCGGAATTCAGCCAATGGGAGAAGAGAGAAGGCGGGACAGGGTGGCGCCGAGTTACCGCTCATGTTTAGCGTGAAGCGATACACGTTTGGTTGAGCTTTGAAAGAGGGGCCATCATCCCGGCGGCTCGGAGGTGAAAAAAATACAGTTTAAAGTCTCTCTGGATGCATTTAAAATGAACAAACAGGCTTTTCTGACAGGTACCTGAATGCCCGCCCGGTGCCCTTTCATCTCCTCGTTGGGTAAGTGTGATTTTTGACAAAGAAATGGAATTGATTCTTAAGCGACAAAACATGCAACAGACCTGTTTATTTGTCTGTGACACAAAGTAGCAAGCTTGCTAGCGGATTTTTTCATACTCTTTTTTTTTTTTTTTTTTTTTTTTTTTTTTTTTGGAGGCGATTTGAGGAGGCGAGGGGAGAGGAGGGGGTGCTATCAGTCATTTCGAGACAAAAGAAACCTGAATATTTTCACTGTAACTGTACCTCAACAAATGACACACAGGAGTGAAATGAACTCGCTTTTTGTTGCTTGTCAAAGTCTCCATGCACTGGCGGTTAAGTCAGAATCGCTGTTAGCGTGTGTGCACGCGTGCGTTGTGTGTGTTGTGTGTGTTTTTATGTGTATCGTTTCGGAGAAGAAGTAACGTTAACCCAAGCAGATAATTTCCCACAAAAAGACGAGACGAAGACAAAATAACGTTGCTTATTTTGCTCACAAGGCCCTGATAGACGTGGTCAGCATTTCGACTATTCGTATACATTGTGGCCACAACAGCACGTTTTGAGCTTTTTGTTCCTTACATTTAGCTTTTTGTTCCTTTTTACATTAGTAAGACTTTCTGTTCAGTTTGCGAAGGCTCACACATACTACAAGGCGTTATCCCTGCACAACCCCACCAAAAGGCTTTTGTTGTTTTAGGAGTTTATCTCTCCTTCTTTGTGTTTCAATATTTAGCTAAATGAATAGCCACACTCCTGCACTTAAGTGGTCCTTTATTTTGCTAATTGTCCATTTTTGAATGACCCTAATACAAGGTGACAAACCTGTATCATTTTACAAGACGTTATGTTGTTACAGCCTTCTCTTATTCTGACGTCGAAGCCTTCGTCCTGGACCAGTTATTTGTGTAGTGAATGCTGGCCCTAATTGATACCATGCTTTAATGTTTAGGCAATATCAGGCCACAGTAGGTACTGCGATTGTAGTTAAGTATTTTCAGGAATGATCTATCTAGTTCTAAAAGCCATTCAGACTCTTGCTCTAATAGTAAGCAGTCCAAGGGTTACCTAAGCCTGTGAAATGAATTCTTAGAAGGAGCTTGGACCTTCAGAGTAACATGCTAAGGACAATTACCCCTTCCTGCCTGACAGCAGAGTGGAGAAATCTGCATCACTGAGTGGTTCTATCTGTATTTATTATTTAATTATGGGTGAAGAGATTACATTTGTTTTAACAATTCAGTTAGAGTACTCTCTGTAGATCCTTTCTGGATATTCTCCATCTGAGTGGGTGTGTGTTTTCTCATTAGGCTTTAAGAGAGAGAGAGCTATAATATAGGAAATGGTCAGAACTCATGTCAACGCCCAGAACTAAATGTTTAGCGTGTGTTAAGAACATAAACTCCACATTTCACTAGCTGTTTTCAGCACTGATATTTCAAATCCGTGAATTGCTCACCTGTTCCTGACCAGGGTTTAACATAGCCTTACACGGCTCAGCTTTAGAGAGTGAGCGCTGGTTTTGATATAAGGATAGCTTTGCTATGGATCAGCATAGGGATAGTACAGATAATGATGCAGATTTGTCACCTTATACATACACGGGCTACATGCCACTCTTCTCTGTAAAACAATAGGAATGTGGATATGAATGCTATGTTGTCTTTAATGAATCTTTAAAGGTTGACCAAACAAAGAAAAGAATCCATATTTTATGACGCAGGATCATTCACACGCTCGCCATTTAGGGTAAAATCAATGTTTTATTTAGACACTTTGAACGTTTTCAAGAGATTGGTGCAGCGCTACAGCTGCATGAACAGCATCTGTGAATGTTGAAAACTTGTAAAAACTAAATGTTTTCAACGTTATTATTTCAACTTTGTGAACAGATTACATTACCAATATGATCATTTCAATTCTAATATTACCAAAAGTATGTAAGCAACTATTGCCCAGTATCTCTTAAGTGATCAGTACAACATGCACCCCTCACTATAGATCTGTGTTTAAGGATGTAGATGAGTTGAAGTGTTTTTGTGGGATTGCTGCCTGTTTGTGCAAAGAGATGACTTTCATTTTTCATCAACAGCAATCATTTCAGAAGAAAATGTTATGCAATGACTTGTTCAACAGACCTTTTGTCTTCTGAACTATCTTACTCTTTATGTCCAAGTGTTGATGTGTCCTTTCTCTTGTTTCTTCTCTGTTTAGGTTTCTTTGGATGTACTCCCTTGGCTCCCTACGTTTTGTGCTGTCTATGTGATGTTTCCCAAGACTCCTCAATACCAATGTCTTAGTCCTGACTAGACATTCATTAAACAAAAATACTTGCTTGAATTCGGTATATACAGTTTAAAAAGAAATCTCCAGCAGGAATTCCAACAACCCAATTGCCTGTATCACCCTCATCCCCCTCTCCCTTTTTCTCTTTACATTAGATTAAGAGGGCCCCAAAACACACTTAAGACACACAAGCGCACACATAACGTGCACAAGCCACCATGTCCTCCATCCTTCCCTTCACTCCCCCGGTAGTGAAGCGCCTCCTGGGATGGAAGAAGACTCCGGCAGGGAGTGGGGGAGCCGGAGGAGGCATCGGAGGAGTTGGGGAGCAGAACGGAGGAGGACAGGAGGATAAGTGGTGTGAAAAAGCTGTAAAGAGCTTGGTGAAGAAGCTGAAGAAGACTGGCCAGCTGGATGAGCTAGAGAAAGCCATCAGCACGCAGAACAGCAACACAAAGTGTGTGACCATACCCAGGTGAGATGAGGACACACACTCATTTGATAAATGTCTTGAAAAATCAATCATCAAAAAAAAATTATATATTGACAAATTCCACAGCAGTAACACGCTTTAAGTCATGCTCACATCCAAACATCTGCAGTACCCATGCACCGGTATACCGCAAGACCACTAACACAGATCAGCACAGCGCGGTGTGTCAACACAGATTAAAGTAAGAACGAGGGTGACTGGCAACCACAGGCTTGCAGAAAGAAACATCTTTGTTGTGCAACAACAGGTCCACTTCCTCTTTCTGTTGTCCCATACATTAGCAAGGCGGCAGAAGTGAAACCTGATTGGAGGAAACAGATGTTGAACACATGATGCCAACCAAGCTTCGTAAACTTCATGGACTTAGTTGGAATTTATTAGCATAAGCCTAGAAAACTAGACGCACTCTAGCGGCAGCAAGCCAGTGTCGTCTAGCAACTCTCCGTTGGCTTGTGAGCTGGAAAAAACAAAGTGTAGCAGGCCAATCGCATTGTGTACAGAGTTGGTGGGCGGGCTTAACATAATGACGGCAGAGTTGCGACGGTTCCGCATGAATTCCCTGCAACTTGAAAACAAAGAAGATGGCGGCTCCTGCTGGCGAATAGCGGTCTTTAGAATCAGCGTTAGCCGTGACTCTGGAAGACTTGGAGTTAAGCACTAAAGTCATTCTTATAAAAAGGAAGATATGTTTCAGAGTTTTGCCGACCGGATACGGCAAAAGTTGAATCTATTAACTAGCATTGCTCTGGTTGGTTGTAGCGCTATCCTATTGCGTGCAGAGGGAATTAGAAACAACCGTTTATCCCGCCCCTCGGTTTGAGCCCTGTCTATGGGGAGTTCCCAGACCCAACATTTTGATGTGGGTCTGGCTTGTCAGGCTAATGGGTTTTGGTCAAAATGTTCCTGTTAGCATAATAAACATTTAAAAACAGGGCAAACTAGCTGGCTGATAACAGTTTAGCATTGCATTATATATTTGCCCTGGGCTTTGGTGCACCCACCATCCACCTCAGTGACAAAGACTTATTGATATACAATGACAAGTTGTGCACTATTAGATAAAACAAAATGTAAGCGTAAAACCAAGCTTTAGAAATAATGAAACAAAGTATTGATGCATCAAGCATACAGTAAAGAAGCCATTGAATGCAAAGATGGACTTTTTTCTTATCACCTCAGTCTTTGCAAAGGTTCTCAGGAGGATCCATTATGTCTGTACATCTCTACATACTCGTTGAAAAGGGAACACCTTGAACTCTTTACAGTTTTGTTCACAGGAAAAAGTGTTTTAAAGACATTTACAGACTTGTATAAATGGTTTTGTTTCTTCCATAGGAACCCCTGTGCACCTAAACCTGCTAATACTGTCGATACTTAGCCTGAATGGACACAGGTCATATGTCTGTCAGTATAGATTTCTCCTGTGTCGCCTGACAAGGTACACAAGCCCAGTCACCAGACCAGGTGAAACCTTATCATGACAAAGGTGACAAAGTCAAGGGGAGCCCCATGAGAAGCATGTGATTAATGTCAATCAATCCGCTGCAGATCAGCAGAAAGGAGAGCTAACTAGGTTGCTCTGTGAAGATTTTATGAGCTTCCCTTCTCAAATTTTCTTTCTAATCTACCCTTCATTTTTTCCCCTCTCCTTAGTGTCCTATGATTATGAGTAAGTATCAATAATAGAATTTGTCCAGGCAGAGAAATAATCTTTTTGAATGCCCGACTGCACACCCATGTCCGCTACAAATCACCTGGAGCTGATGGGGATTTATGGTGCGTTCCAGTTCCAACTGAAAAGTCAGGATATCTGAGATGACAAACCGGATGAAGTTTGTCCTCTGCATTTAACCCGTCCTATACCTATTTTCCAACTTACTTTAACTGACTTACTGGAATGCAGTCAACTCCATTCCCTCTGACATCCAAGCTTAATGAAACGCAGCAAAAGTGTCACTTCAATGTGGCACCTTGTTTTTAAAATGCTGTCTTGAACGCTGGTCTTTCACTAAAGAATGCTATTCCTAATCACCACACCACCCTGGTTCCTCAGCAGACAAAAAAAAATAAACATGGGCATCTAAACTTAGTTTTTATACCCAGTTTTACAGTGCAATCTTGTTAAATCTGGTATGCATTTGGTTAGACAATAATCTGATGTAATCTGATGATGTATTTGTATTTACAGCAGTGTATTGGCATCATTTCGCTCATGTGTTTTTGAACTGGTGATTAGCTGGGGAGGTGGCAAGACAAATAAGCATGGCAGGTGCAGGGTTAGCAGAGGTATTGAGTTCTGCGCGTGTTTACTTTTCATTTATCATGAACATATTCATCCTCTACGACTCTGGCGATATCAGTTGGTGACAGATGTTCCTGGTGGGTGGATAGTTTCTCAGCAAAGCACTCTCTGTACGGATTCCTGGCTGAGGTCGGGGAGATCTAATCACTTTGCAGTCTTAATGCATCCTGAGTAGATTTGCACCTTGCATCGACATGCTACTTTATATGTCTTGCTATCAGTTATAGAAGCGTGAACAAGCGTGAGCATCAGTACTGGCTCAGGTCAGTGCAGTTCGGTGGAGCAAACTCGTCATATAAGTTGGTGCAGAGAGTGTTGAGAAGCTCTGTAGGTAAAGTATGAAGCAGGGCAGTACTAGAAGATGCTCAAATGAATAAATCACTATCCAATATCACCATACACTCTATTTGGTTATATACTGTTTGCTGAGTAGTATATCTGATACTGGTCTCGATGCCAGAAGAATGTTTTAAAGGGCGGGGAGGGGGTGCGCACTATACCAGGTCTTCACGCTGAGGAATGTAGGCTTGATAGTAGCTTCTGAAGTGGCTATGATAAGGTGATGCTGGTTCTTGTTAGACTTGAATGCTTCTTGGAAGAAGACGTTTGTTTAAATCTCAGAAGTACAGCGTTCGCACCCTACAACTTATGTTCCTCCAACTTGATTCCTATCACTGCTTTTGCGCTACTTCTTTATGTTTGTGTTGATCAGTGAATAAGGCAATTACAGGTAGGCAGGTAGCACATCCTGTGTTCATCAGATGGTAAACCTTGGAATTATGGAGCTTAAACTGAAGTATGGCTGTCCAAAAATAGTGCGGATAAAGTATTTTTTTGTTTACCAGGATTCTTCACAGATTGACCGTGGCTTGATTGAAATGGCTTGAAATGTCAGGGGCAATGCTACCTTCGAGTGGTAGGTCCGGATGTATCACTTGACAGTGCTCAGTAGTTTTCAGCAGATAACACTCCAGGCCTTTGAAGCACAGCTCACTTCCCTTTGAACACAGAGATGTAATGTTGAAGGTTGAAGTCTAAGATAAAATTGCCCTGGTTGTTGTTTTTGACAGACAGACATTGGGCCCTATCTTGAGGCACACAAATATGCAAAAGATTAAAAATAAAAATATGATGGTGCAAATCAGCCATCATAATAGCAATGTGCCAAGTTCCAAACGCTCCTGGCTTTTAAGGGGAATGGGAGATGCCACACTGGTTTATTATGCGCAAAACACACCTATGATTTAATGAAGACACTATGTACAACCCTTTGAACTGCATCGCCTGGTGCACGGACCATTTTTTTCCGCCGTCAAACTAACAGAAGTGGATTTGGACATGACCTAAACACACCTGCGCCATGCACTTAACGCTGTGCACTTAAGTTGTTAAAATAGGGCCCATTGTGTGGTTTGTACCGGTGACCTTTTTAGATGAGAAAGGAAGAGCAAGACATTAGCTTTGTCTGGAGGTAGTCTACAGGGGCTGGAAGTTGGAGAACCCTTTGATAAGGCAGATAAGTGTTGAGATAGAAGGTCTTGTACAGACAGGTCTGGCAATTACAGACAGCAGAATCTCCTCTCCTCTCTGACACGCTGAGGAAACTCATAAGTGCTTTTGGAGAAAAAGTCAGCAAATAGTCTGGGTGTGTGCTTTCTTCAGTCATACACACACTTTGTATTTGTAAACACACATTTGTGTTGTATGTGTTTTTTTTTTTTCCTGTTGTCACATCTTGACACATTTTGTATAGTCTATTAAACCTATTTATTTCCTCATTCACATATCATTGTTGTGTAGAAGCATCACACTTTACCCCACAAATGTCTTCATTCAGCTCTAAAGTGCCCATATTATGAAAAAAAAACACATTTTCAGGGATTTGAGGTGTTATTTTGTGTCTCTGGTGCTTCCACACGCATACAAACTTGTTTGTACTTAAAAATGTTGAGTGAGATGCAGGTTTCTGAACATCCTGCCTTCAGTCTCCGGGTGAGCTGTTCAAAATCTGCACAACTGGCTACATCACTAGCCGAGACCCTGGAGCTAAAACAAAGACCTAAACAAAATCTGCAACCATATGCGGTACAACAAAAATATGGTGTTTTTTTTTTTTTTTCTTTTGAAGATGAAGCCATGTAAACCTATTGTGGTACAACCTCAAAATACAATTCATACTCTGAAAATTAGCATAATATGGGCGCTTGGTAAACAAGTAAACCAATCAGACCTGTATGATCACATATGGGAGCAAGAAAGAGGAATGAGAAGATGAATTGATCTGGTATCAACTTATCAAAGGTAGTCATAATTCAATATCGTCTACCCCGCATCACCTGATTGCACCACATCACTGTCTGTCCAATTTGGATTTGTTACATGACCACCTGTCATCCAGTTAGTGTCTCTTATTGATAAGTGCAAGGGGGGGATACTTTTTCCCCTTTCTATGTGTCAGTGAGAGACCCAACTGTACATGTTTGTGATTTCATTCTACTAATTTGGAATGAAACGCCTCATGTTTACCATCTGTTTTCTTTTTATTTATTTTTCATCCCTTTTGCACTTTGTGTGTGTGTGTGTGTGTGTGTGTTTGTGTGTGTACACATTGTTTGTGTGTGTGTACATTGTTTGTGTGTGTGTATGTCTGTAGTAATTGCTCAGATCTATGGGGTCTAGGCTCAGGCCACACAATAGAGCAGTGGGACTCTACAGGAATGTACGGATACCCTGACCACGGCAGGTGAATATACTCACATGCACTCAAACACACAATGAGTCAACAATTGCTCTACATCTTGTCATGCATTCATAAAATATTCATCTGTCTTTCTATAATCTGCAGTATCACTACACACTGGTTTTTGTAGCCCGTTTCTATTTTATTAAGACCATTGAAAGACTTTGAGACTATCTGAAATGTAATTAATGGAGCTGTATTTGACTTGCAACAGCCAGAAGCTATGACATCAAAGCTGCAGTTGGTAACTTTGATTAAAAAAAAACAAACAACCTTTTGTCATATTTGATTGAACTGTCACTATATCCTGACAGCACTGCCTGAGTCAGATAATCTGGTAATCCTCCTGGTGCTCCTAATGGCATAAGAAAACAACCATTCAGAGCTGAGGATTCTGAGACAGGAAATAGTCAATGCAGTAACAGAATCTTGATTCATATTTCATCAGCCCTGCCTAGTTTGACCGTTTTATCACCGTTCACAAGTTGTCATTACTAATAATAATAATAATACATTTTATTTGTCATGCACTTTACATTTAAGACAAACCTCAAAGTGCTACAGGTAAGATCATAAAAGCAAGATAAAAACATCAGTTTAAAATACATATAAATAGTGCAACAACATTGTTGTGCAAGGTTAAAACTCATAGGTTCTGCTAAAAAGAAATGTTTCATTGAAATGTTCATTGACACTGCGTGAGAGACTCCTTGGATCTGATTGGTTGGTAATCTTCGGGCTCTACGGAAACTTGCAAATGAGATTAGGAGCGCTAAGAGGAGTCAGAGGAACACGATTTCTTTATTTTTTTTAACAGATATCTGTCCCATTTAAATATCATTATTTTATTAAAAGTTACCCGCTGAATCTTTAAGTACACAGTTTGAGAGATGTTCACTGCCTGGGCAGATTAAGTGGTAGTATTGATTGCTCATCAAAATACATTAAAGTGTATTTTCATGGTAATTTCCATAGAGATGCTTTGTCTATAATAAAAAAACGAGGTTAGTCAATTATAGGCTTGAATTACTAAGGAGCAGAAAATATGGCGTCTGATCTGAAACTCTGATCGTGCATGGCTCTTTCCAACTCTAAAAATAAAGTTTTTAGACATAAGCAGCGTCCTGAACTCCACTGGTTGCCGAGTCAATAGCTTTTCTTTTTTATCAAACCAGAAACTGAAGAAAGCACAACTAATCTTCTGGCATCCCTCTCAGTTTATAGAACACACTGTAAACTGAGCTATTAACTATCCTTTTAAGGTCACTGGACGGGCGTCTTCAGGTGTCCCATCGCAAGGGCCTACCCCACGTCATCTACTGCCGCCTGTGGAGATGGCCAGACCTCCACAGCCACCATGAGCTCCGGGCCATCGACTCCTGCCAGTTCGCCTTCAACCTAAAAAAGGATGAAGTGTGTGTCAATCCCTACCATTACCAGAGAGTGGAGACGCCGGGTAAGGATCCTTCAGAATCGTGTGTTCTGGTTTAACTCTTGAGTACTGCTGGCTGGGACCTTCAATGTGCCCACTAATAGGTCAATAATGACATTGATCATGGCAACTGAAAGAGTTGGAAATGGCATTATAACTAAAATTTGCTAGTTTATGTAGTGGAATCCAGTCTAGATTAGAGATGTGCCGATACCAGTTTCGGAAAAGCCTCCGGTACTGCCTAAACTGCTGGTATCAGCAAGTAGTTGGAGAAGCAAGTTTAAGCACTGAGCCGATACCACGTAACTTAGCCCTGAAGAAAATCCTACTTTTAAAGTTTTATTTATGTTCTTTTTCCATTATGACTGACTGTGAAAAGTAGATCATCAAAGAACGTTCTATGGCATTCTTTCTCTGTATACATTTGTTTGTTTTACAAAGGGTTTTACCTGTCAAACCTTTGTCTATTCTCAAACTTTATTTTCAATGGTCCATATCTGATTTATATACAAGGTCAAAGGTCCGGAACAATTGGTGAAAAGCAACTTACATTGATTAAACTTGAATTTAACTTGCAAGCAATACGTTCCTTAGGTTAATTCAGTTTTAAGGCAGTCAAAAATGAATAAGTAAATATTACATTCAAGCCCAGTGGAAATGGCATCAGCTGTGTGCTTGGCCATCAAGTGGTATTTCAGACTGGTCGTGCTGTGATAATAACTCGGTTCACAACAACAAAACACACAGATCACTTTGGTCTTGTCAATGGAACCATTTGGCAACTTTTAAAAAGTAAACTTTCCATTCAGAATCTTATTGGCGTCCGTTTCGGGGTCTCACACTATTCTTTGGCCAACTCGCAAGCCCAAACGGCGTGTGTGCGGCGTGCCTGTTTTGTTTCAGGTCTTGCTAGATCCGGTGTGGGGTTGTAGTTTTTGTAACGTTACTAGTTATTGCAACAACAAGTGGGGAAAAAAAATTACAAATTTGCTAGGCCAAAAAGAACGTTAATCTTGCAATGAAAAAATTAACGCTGTTAAAATGGTTTGCGTTAACGCCGTCAATAATTCGTTTAACTGACATTACTAGTTTAAGTGTTGTGTGGAGGAGCCAGATCCTCCTTCAGGGTGCTTTGGAGGAGGGTCTGGCAAAACGAGACTACAAAGGATTCAGCCAGACCATACAATAATGATAGAAATCATATCACATCCATACAGGGATTGTAATATACTGCTGTTAAAACATAGTATCTGCCGATACGCAGGTTCAGGAATCAGAACATCTCTAGTCTCAGTGTGTTTACTTTCTTAGTGTTTTGGTTTGTGCATGAGAAGCAGGATGTTGTTGCATGAGCACACTTGCTTAGGGAAAAAAATGCATTTAATTCTACAATTCAGATTTGTTTAGCAAATCATATATGCCTCCGTCAGTGACCCTTCCTTATCTCTCCAGTGCTGCCTCCGGTGTTGGTGCCACGCCACACAGAGATCCTGACAGAGCTTCCACCTCTAGACGACTTTACAAACTCCATCCCCGAAAACACCAACTTCCCTGCTGGCATAGACCCTCCTAATAACTATATACCAGGTCTGTATGTTGCGCAGGAAGCAAAAACACATTGTTCTCATTCACTTCTTACCCTAGCTTTCATACAAGCTGACTAGATATGTATTTAACAGAAAGTTGGTATTTAAAGGTAAGATTATAAATGCCATCATACTCTCAATACTTAAAGTGGACTTACAAGAACACACCGAGACCTCAGTCTTGTTTAAAATGGATTCTTATTGTTTGTTTACGTGTCTTTTTACAGAGACTCCTCCACCTGGTTACATCAGTGAAGATGGAGAGACTAGCGACCAACAGATGAATCAAAGTATGGAATCAGGTAGACTAGTACATGCCACTGTTCATCTTACTCAGCTGAAAAAAAAAAAACACTATAAGGGTTAGAAGGTCATTTTTGACAACCTAAAATCATACACCAGCAAGGAACATAAATTATTTACATGTTATTAGTAGTTTTAAACTAGGGATGAGTAAAATGGCCTAAAATTCATATATTTTTTATTTAACTTTATTTATTCAGGGAAGCCTCTCTTTTGCAGGAAAGCCCTGATCACATTCACACAGTTACACATTCATACCTGGAAACTGCCCAGTACAACCGCAGTCTGATTACTAACTGGTTGGGGTTCAAAGGCACCTCAGAGGTCCCACCTAGATTTTATTCTGTTGGTCGGAGGATTGAACCAACGACCTCCCGGTCACAAGCCCTCTTCTCTAACCTTTAGGCCACCACTGCCTGCATATCCGCAATATACGTTGCAGCCTCTTGCGATAACAATATATGAATTCTAATAGAACCATTTCGGAACCGGTTACATAGACTCAAGGAAAGCCAAACTGTTGAAATGTTTTTTAAAGAGAAAGAAACGTAATATGTAGTTTTAAGAACATTTATTGCATATTGTAATACGTAAAATGTAATACTGTAATTATACAACATAATGTTGCAGATAAATAAAATCCAAGTACACTAGTTGCAGAGACTTTAACAAAGAAAAAGCTTAAATATTGTGTTTCTTTCCTTAAGTGCAAATCATTCTGAAAGGCACTACACTTTAGTTAGTTAAAGTCCATTCAAATGAAAACATAATAAAGTGCTAAATGAAAGCACAATACATTTTTTGAATAAAAAAAGATACTTGAAGTATAAGGCATATATAATCGTCCGTTTATATAGTGACTTGTAAGGCTGGTGAAAGGCTCAGTGGTATGGCTCCACCACGGGTCCGTTGTAACGACTTAAATCCGAAACAAAGTCCAAATAATGGATGTTGCACTGGTCTTTTTCACCAGCTCCTCCATTTCGCTTTCAGCCATGTTTACTCGAGATGACCATGATGCGTTGCAGCCGGTTGGAGCTCAGGGTTCTAAATTTTGCGGGTAGATTGCATCATCAACATGCAGTATCGCGCAGTATAATTAAAATCTCTACCGTAGGCCAATTTTGTATCGTTTATATTGCATATCATTACTATCGCCCATTACTACTTTAAACAGCACAATTTGCAAATTAAATGTAATTTAGATTAGAAAAAGATGTTATGTGATTTTATTTTTTTCCTCCCAGGTTCACCAGCAGAAATGTCACCCAGCACCCTATCACCTGTCAGTCATGCACTGGGTAAGACGATCACTTTTCTTATTTTATTACACGTCGATGTAAAGCTCTTTAAAGTAAATTTGTAGAGCCAAGATAATTCTAATGGTGGGAAAAACATTGTCATTTGTATTATTGAAAATGGACCAAAACATTTTGTCTACAAAAAGGCCTAGACAGTTGTTGACGTGTGAAACGTGTCCTACTTGATTTATTTTCAGACCTTCAGCCGGTTACGTACAGCGAACCAGCTTTCTGGTGCTCGATAGCCTACTATGAGTTAAACCAGCGGGTCGGAGAGACGTTCCACGCCTCACAGCCATCTCTGACAGTCGATGGCTTCACCGACCCCTCCAACTCTGAACGCTTCTGTCTAGGGCTTCTCAGCAACGTTAACAGGAACGCAACGGTTGAAATGACAAGGAGACATATAGGTACGAACACACACACACACTTCTACACACAGAGACAGTAACTCATCAGTTATTATTAGTACAGATGTACACTGATTTATTAGAGAAAAGTGAATTGTATTTTTGCAGTGAAGGAAGCTTTTGGGGGTTTCGAAAAAATATCTATTTTATTATGGATAAACTGCTGAATAAACATGATATTTTCTATGTCTCAAAAGGATGAAGATTTGTTCTTTATGATATGTTGTTCTCCCTTTTTTATCTTCACATCTTTCCTGGCTCCCACTCTGCAGGTCGCGGTGTACGGTTGTATTACATCGGAGGGGAGGTGTTCGCCGAGTGCCTCAGCGACAGTGCCATTTTTGTCCAGAGTCCCAACTGCAACCAGCGCTATGGCTGGCACCCTGCCACAGTCTGCAAGATACCGCCAGGTTCATACATAGAAATAGTGCTTCTTCCTTTTCCTCTCTAGCCAGATGAATGCTACTCTGCTGACAAAAGTGTCCGTTCTGGTTTGCTAATAAGATACCTATCTTTTGAAACTCACATCAAATCATTGACCAAATCCTGTTTATTCCATTGACCCAACATTAGCAGATTTAAGGGCTGGGGTCTCTCAATAAGAACTGGAGATGCTCATCCATGCCTTAATTTCCTCCCGTATTGATTATTGCAATGTGCTCTTCTCCTCACTTAATAAAATCCTTCACCGCCTGCAACCCATTCAAAACGCTAACACTTACTAGATCAAACAGGTGCACCCATATCACACCTCTACTCTGCTCCCTGCACTGGCTTCCTGTAATTTACAGGATCCATTTCAAAATTCTCACCATAACCTATAGGGCTCTACATGGTCAGGCCCCTGCTTATCTTGCCAACGTGGAATGTGGACTGTTTTAAGGAACAAGTGAAGACACAGTTTATGCTAGCTTTTGGGTAACCTATGTCTTTTTTGTTTATCGATCATTTATCTGTTGTATTTGTACTTTATTCTAGTCTTAGACTATTTCTATGTTTTATCGTCTATACACAGTACAGAGCACTTAGTGACCCTGTTTGTGAAAGCGCTGTATAAAAAAAATTGTACTTACTTACTGGAAAAATAACTATTTAGAGCTTAGTTGATGTGATAAAGGTCATATAATTTCATTCATAATGGTCTGAAAAAGGTCTTAAGAAGCCTTAAATTTGACTTGGTGAAACCTGTAGAAAGATGGATTGAGCTCCCACTGAAACTTACCCGGCAACTTGAGGAGGAGGAACACAAATCACTACTTATTATTATTATTATTATTATTATTATTATTAGTGGCTAGTTAATATTATTATGATAAGGGCCTGGATTGAGGAACATGCTATGTTTCTCACCTGATATTGTTAAAGTGAAGCCTGAGGAGGAGCACTAATCCCTCCACATTGTGACATCTTTTTCTCAGACTCTCACCCACACACTGGCTCATCTTAGCCCATGTAGCTTTAAATGAGCAGTGTGAACAGTATCATTACGGTGGCACGGAATTGTACTGAAATGACACAGGGATCTTGTGCGCATTCAGGGGCTGGACAAGTCAGCCTGTTGGAGTATAATCAACATGCAACACACCCACACCTCACAATACATCTGCTTGGTGCTTTTAAGTTATGTTCACATAAACGGCAAAGTAAAATCGCATGTTTTTGAAAACACATTATTTTTTTAAAACTTTCTCACACATATCAGACTTTATCAGGGATTGAAAGAACAAGTCCTGGAAGTATTTCCATTTTTGTCCCCAGTCTTTTCTCAGTCCACCCTTCTCTACCAAGATGAATAAAGGTGTTCTAGGTCTACTCTCTCTGATAGTGATGAGCGGCATATACCTCACACCTATTCTCTTCTCCTTCTTTCTCAGGCTGCAATCTGAAGATTTTTAACAACCAAGAGTTTGCTGCACTGCTGGCCCAGTCAGTCAATCAGGGGTTTGAGGCAGTCTACCAACTAACCAGGATGTGCACCATCAGAATGAGCTTTGTCAAGGGCTGGGGAGCAGAGTACAGGTATGGTATGCTCTGACACACATCATTCTCTCTTAATGTCAGCCATGACGAGTGGAGGGTTGTCTGGTCAGACCGGAGAGTGACACAGTGAAATTATTTCTTGCGTCCTCATGTGGTGGCTATTCTTGAGGCGACCTAAAGACTCTTGGTTGCTGTTATATTAAATTTGATTGTGTGACATGGCTTACAGATACAGCCTCCTTCAGTTTAGACACCCTCCATGTACTCAGGTTTAGCACTGTCACATGTTGACCACTGGGACAACGTTACAATGGATTTAACGGCCTGTGTGGGAATCCACTGACTTCAGTAATTCCATTGAAAACAGAAATGTTGCTGTTGTAAATGCTGGTGTTACTGAAGCTTAACTTCTGGGTACTGTGGCTCTACCTGTTTTTCTTATTAGGGTGTAACTTTGGTGGTATAAGTGTCAAAGGTTATTTAAGTTTTTTTTTTTTTTTTTTTTTTCTTTTCACTTTTAACATGTTTTTGGGGGAAAACCTCAGCTATGTATGCTTATGATTGCCCTGGGCAGGTTTGCTTGCAGCTAAAAACTTGCAGCAAACCATAACATACCCTGGGCTGGTAGAGCTCATGTTGGTCTGGCTAGAGCAAAGTCTGCAGAATCTCCAAATGCTGCATAGTGTCAACAGCAACTGTACCATCTGCCCTGAACACTGACTCCCAAACGAATGCCCGATGTAAAACTACAAATATCGTAGCAGGAGCGTTGAGAGAAAAAAGGCACAACTTACCTGAACTCATCAATTCTCCAACCAATCTCCAGTGTGAATGTCAGTCTGATGAGCAGGTGGCACCTTGTATGGCAACCTCGGCCTCAGCGTATGAATGTGTGTAATTGGTGAATGGTTCCTGTACTGTGTAAAAGCGCTTTGAGTAGTCGTTATACACTCACCGGCCACTTTATTAGGTACACCTGTCCAACTGCTCGTTAACACTTAATTTCTAAGCAGCCAATCACATGGCGGCAACTCAGTGCATTTAGGCATGTAGACATGGTCAAGACAATCTCCTGCAGTTCAAACCAAGCATCAGTCTGGGGAAGAAAGGTGATTTGAGTGACTTTGAACGTGGCATGATTGTTGGTGCCAGAAGGGCTGGTCTGAGTATTTCAGAAACTGCTAATCTACTGGGATTTTCACGCACAACCATCTCTAGGGTTTACAGAGAATGGTCCGAAAAAGAAAAAACATCCAGTGAGCGGCAGTTCTGTGGGCGGAAATGCCTTGTTGATGCCAGAGGTCAGAGGAGAATGGCCAGACTGGTTCGAGCTGATAGAAGGGCAACAGTGACTCAAATTACCACCCGTTACAACCAAGGTGGGCAGAAGAGCATCTCTGAACGCACAGTACGTCGAACTTTGAGGCAGATGGGCTACAGCAGCAGAAGACCACACCGGGTGCCACTCCTTTCAGCTAAGAACAGGAAACTGAGGCTACAATTTGCACAAGCTCATCGAAATTGGACAATAGAAGATTGGAAAAACGTTGCCTGGTCTGATGTCTCGATTTCTGCTGCGACGCTTCGGATGGTAGGGTCAGAATTTGGCGTCTACAACATGAAAGCATGGATCCATCCTGCCTTGTATCAACGGTTCAGGCTGGTGGTGGTGGTGTCATGGTGTGGGGAATATTTTCTTGGCACTCTTTGGGCCCCTTGGTACCAATTGACCATTGTTGCAACGCCACAGCCTACCTGAGTATTGTTGCTGACCATGTCCATCCCTTTATGACCACAATGTACCAAACTTCTGATGGCTACTTTCAGCAGGATAATGCGCCATGTCATAAAGCTGGAATCATCTCAGACTGGTTTCTTGAACAATGAGTTCGCTGTACTCAAATGGCCTCCACAGTCACCAGATCTCAATCCAATAGAACATCTTTGGGATGTGGTGGAACGGGAGATTCGCATCATGGATGTGCAGCCGACAAATCTGCGGCAACTGTGTGATGCCATCATGTCAATATGGACCAAACTCCCTGAGGAATGCTTCCAGCACCTTGTTGAATCTATGCCACGAAGAATTGAGGCAGTTCTGAAGGCAAAAGGGGGTCCAACCCGTTACTAGCATGGGGTACCTAATAAAGTGGCCGGTGAGTGTATATGCAGCACTATATAAATGCAGTCCATTTACTCACAAACAATATAATGCAGATGCATCTTTACATAAAAACCTAGGGCATGACAATGTAAACAAGCATCTGAGAGGTAAAAGGTTTGTGTTAGCTTAGGCATGCTGTCATCTGCACTGCATGTGGGCAATCTCTATTATATTGCTCCTTTTGTTGTAAAATGTCAGAGATTATAGAGCATTTGTCTGTGTCTTTGTGGCCCTCCAACCATCCACCCAGCAAACATCTGTTCAGCTCCTGGCTCTGCTTTGTGTTGCACCCTCCCGGGGGCTAGACAGTAGTGTTTGTGTTTTTTTTGGGCTTGTCCTCACTGGCCAGGGTTAAGCCGTTATGTAGCCTGTCTGGTTAGCAGTCAGTGTCTCACCAAACCTGGCTGGACCACAGTGGAGTGAGCTGTGTTGGATTATTTGGTGATACCTGGGCAATGCAGGCACCTATTCACTTTTTAGTATTTTCTGTGAATCCCTTTTAAGAAAAGTGCTCTACCACTATACCTCTTAACAATGCTACCACTACTTTTCTTCTTGTATTAGGCTATTGTTTCTTTTAAATGTTTTTATATGTATTTATTGAAATAATTCAGAATGTTAACGCATTTCAGCATTCAGTTAAGGGAACACGCCAACTTATTGGGACTTTAGCTTATTCACCGTATCCCCCAGAGTAAGATAAAGCCAAACATACCCTTCTCATCTCTGTGCATGTCGTTACTCTGTCTGATGCACCCACGGCTAGACTAGCTCAGCACAGATCCCGGAGGTACCCAGCTCCATCTAGCCTACTGCTCCCAATAGTGACAAAATAATGCCAAGCTGTTCCTATTGACATTTTGTGATTTGGATAGTCACATCGTGTACAAATAACAAGGTCACATGAGACACTTATTCTAACCATATACATACTGGGAACTATATTCTCAGAAGCAAAGCAAAGCACTGCTACTTCTGCTACTTGGGCGGGGTAATATGCTCGCAGCACCTGAGAAGCCCCGTGGTGAGGAGCAGAGTTCCACTGGAGTTTGCTCAGAGTTGGGGTAATAATCCACCCATGTACCAGTGCTTTGCCTTCTGTCTCATGGGACCTTGTTATATGTAATGAGAACATGTTGGCATTATTTTGTCACTTATTGGGAGCAGTAGGCTAGATGGAGCCGGTTACCTCCAGGATCTGTGTGAGCTAGGCTAGCGGTGGGTGCGTCAGACGTCAGACACGGAGATGAGAAGGGTATGTTTGGATTTACCTAACTCTGGGGATACGGTGAAAAAGCTAAATTCCCAAAGTGTTCCTTTTAATGACTGGGATAGAAACTGGTATGAAAGTACTGGAAGAAAATACTAAAATGAAATAGAGGAGATTCTGTTATCTATAAATGCTACTACAGGGTTGTGATAATATTCACAATAAGCTCACAACATATCACATGCTGTAATACTTGTTGTTTTTTACCCTTATGATGTATGTTATCCCTACAGACGTCAGACAGTAACCAGCACTCCCTGTTGGATTGAGCTGCATCTCAATGGCCCCCTCCAGTGGTTGGATAAGGTACTGACCCAGATGGGTTCACCATCAGTGCGCTGCTCCAGTATGTCCTAAACGAGGTCCTGCTGCTGCCTCCACAAAGTCAGTCTGACTTTTCACAACATTTGTCCTTGCCCGTATGTCCTAAAGAAGACCACCGTGCAGTCTTAAATGGTTGCACCACCAACATTTTAATTTAAGAAGAAAAAAAATGATGACACAATGCGCCTGCAGGACAGGAGAACGACATCACTCAGACAATAGTAGGATGTTAACAATGATGTCACAGTGGGCCTGATCAACTTTGGCTCTGTTGGATTAATGTTAGGATGACATTCCAGTAATCATGAGCCTATTAATTGAAATCTTCCTGCAATATAAAAATGTCACAAAGGACCAGACTACATTCACATTTTTGGTATTTGACTGAGGCTCTGATCCAGAAACAGCTTCCCTGTCCTGCTAAATGAAATGGTAATTGCTGTTTCGGGGATGCACGTGGGACCTCCTAGCTACAGGGCTGTCTCTCCAACCACTAGTCCACCTCACTGCTTCATTACCAACCTAACGCAGCGCAACTTGGATTCAGCGTCAAGATTTCTGTTTACACAAGGTTGACCAAAAGTACAAAGTAGTACTACCACTCCAGACTCATGTTCAACCAAAGTCAGCTCCACGCCTGGACATGAATTCTTTCTTGGTTCTGGTGACCAAACTTCCATTCTGTTTTTATCTAAAAATTTCCACTCTTCTCCTAAATCAGGCCTGTGCTGTTGTTATCTCAGACCTGCCTATGCTGGAGTGATGGACTTCAGCTCTGAAAAGGGGTGACCACCAGGGAGAGCATGTTGACGTCCATAATTATCACATACCCTGTCTTCAGATGGTCAAATGCACATACACACTGTTACACAGTCAAACCTTCAACAACCAATCATCTCCACTGTGTTTAATGTTAATTGGTCCCATTCATCCACGAGTGTACAGTGGGGTAGATGTTTTGAGTTTGGATCAGAGCTGAAACATCAGCAATTAGTAAGTAACTCTCAGTGCAAATATCCCTCTTCTTGAACTTGATACAATCTTTAAACATTTTTTCAGGCAGTAATAAAGGCGTACAGATTTTAGTCCCAGTTAACCGTTTGCCCCCTCTGGTTTTTGAGGCCCAGTAATTTGCACTCATTCTCTGTTTCGCCCCTGCAAGATTTTACCCTCTCTTACATTCTCTACATTAACGTTTTTACAATTCCATCGTCTTGCTTATGCCGGAGAGTTGGATGTCGGACTTGGACTCAATATATGTGCGTTTTAAGAATCGTAACCTCAATGTCACCCCCTGCTGTCTAAAAGGAAAAAAAGATACCATCATTAAGTTTCACTGATGTAGATTGCGTAAGTCTCTTGATTTTATGCTTGGACTTGCATTGTTTCCCCATTAACATTTTTTTTTGATAGGAAGACAAGTCCTGCTACATGGGACTTCAAAACTATTTGCTTCTACACTGTACTTGCACTGCCCCAAATTATGCACACTTAATATTGCTACAAGAAAGTTGCCTTTGATGTAAAATACAGCAAGATATGCTTTGGAATGTACAGGTAGGAATGTTAAAAAAAAGTCCAATTAAAGTCATGACAATTACAAAATATATCTTCCATATTTTTAAGAATGTTCACTATAGAGTTTTTTTCCGTGTATTGTCCTCAATTGGCTTATTAAAGAGCATTTATTTGATTTTAATGTCTTGCCCCAATTTCAAAAGTCAGCTGGTACCTAGTACCAGTATTTTACTAGTATCAGTATTTTAGAGTCTAAATCTTAAGTATTAAACTTTAACTATTTGACAAGCTAGTTATACTACACAGCTTTTATTTCTTTACACATTCTTTTAGCTACATTTTTGTATATATGAATATATTTAAAAATGTCAAAGATTTCCTTCATTTTTATTAGAATTCAATATTTTAGAAAACGCTGTTTGTTTGAAAGGATCACAGCTTGATGATTTATGAAGTATGTAGCGTAGGATGTAACGTTTTCACTGAATTTACCACAGTTAAAATGATGTGACTGAGAGGCCAAGTCCTAGTAATTACAATCCTCTTTTCTTCAAATCTTGAGTTGGCTACTAAAATGGTAAAAGTGGCCGGCCGGTGAATCTATCAGCTGTTATAGCTGGTGACAAAGGTAGTTCCTTGCCTTACTCTTACTAATTTTTCAGCTCTATGGGTGTGACCCAAATTATGATAGTGCTGTTCCAAAGACTGAATGCATGTATTTACAGTATGTCCTGTACACTGCAGGTCCACTGTCATAAACCTAATTGCTGATGAAAACCTAATCAAATTTCCAGTATTGAATTCATTGGCTTGATCGTAAAGTTTAAATTTGCCAATTTCCTTTTGGAGTTTGGTTAGTTGCAAATTGATAGTTACAAATCAAGATACCTGTTTAAAAAGATACAAACTAAACTCCAATCCAGACCTTTTGGGTTATTAGGAGCTGGGTAATATAGTGTAATTTCCCACTATCAAAGCAGTTGGTATTAATTTTAGAAGCTCTGACGCTAGAAGTTGAATTTGTTGCATTATGTCTTGATTTGGACGCAATCTACATTACATTGCCAAAATAGGACATTCCAGTACGCAATGTAAAAGCTGCTGCCAATTTTAGCTCTGCAGATGTTTAATTCACACCACTCCTTTTATGTATGGGTGTACACTGGCAAATTACAGTGAGCAGGTTTACATGCACTCATATTCTATCCCATTCAGGGCCACTTTGCTCTTACGTGTATCCCCACACATAATCAGAATGTCAGCACAATAATGGGCTTGTAAGTGGGACATGTAAATTGGACAAGGTGTATACATGCCACATAATGTCACATTCCGTACATTGTTTGAATTGTTCCAAACTGTGACAAAAACCTGACAATGGTCTTATCTTTGTGCACAGTAATGCCGCATACACATGTTCTATTTGATCACTCCCTGCTGCAACATGTGGGAGAAATGCTGATTTAAAATGTGTTGTAAAACCAAATGAAGGTTTAACGAAGGTTTAGTTGATCGTATGACGGCTGAGACAAGACGTCCAGAAATCCTGATGGTTAATAATACACATTATCAGGATCCTGAAGAAACTTTAAAATTTAGGATTTGCATTTGATACAGACTTGATAGATGGCCTCCCCCCCTATAGGGTGATGTACTTCAACACTTGGACCAACTAAAAAAAAGATCAACACTTTTTTATTTTTATTTTTAATGCTGCAGAACAATCTGTTTGACCATGGCAAATCATGAACTATACAGTTTTTAGGAAAACCATTTCCTTTATTCATTGAGCATTTGCCTGGGTCAAATTGTTATAGTACTCATTTGTAACCAGGCTCAGACCAGCCGAATGCAGTGATTTTGTCTCTCTGTGCGTTACCGTCTGTCTGTCCTGTCTTTATGCTGTTGTGTCTTTTTTTTCCAATTATTTTCAATTTTTAGGGGAAAAGTTAACTGGACTTTCCCAAGGTCAGTACACATAAAATGGAAATGTAGTGTTAACTTTTAAGGTTGTTGTATCATTGCTAACCCACATTTGTTCTATGCAGAACTGTGTACTCAAACACATTTCCCAAAAGTGTATTTTCAGATGACAAGACATGCCGTTTTATGTATATTGCCATGGTCCAGCAAAACTTTGTTTGTTCCTTTTTAATGAGTGCCACCCAACATTGTACCCCAAATCCAACCAGCTGTTCTCACTTCTGGAGAATTCTGTTTTGGAGGTGAAAGATGAGACCACATGAAGTTTTTTCATGTAGTCTAAATCTACACATTTTGAGGGTCCACATTCCTATTTATGGATTGCTTATTGTGTTTTATTTTCTTCTTATTGTGATGACAATTGTGTATCCCCCAACAAGCATCTTTGTGATTAATTCCTAAGAAGGTGGCTTTTTGGAGAAAGTGAAGTTTCTATATGTCACTGGTGATGTTATTGTATAGTTGTAGGTTTATGTTACCATACATGCTGTTTCTTTTCCTTGCTATCAATGGAGCATATTTCATTAGACAACAAGTTGTTAGGAAACACTGATGATGATCTAGGCTTTCCAACTCTTCTACATGTACAGATGACTTCTTACATTGTACACTAATAAAACGTAAAAAAAACCTAAATGGTGTCCAGTTGTAGAACGTCTAGCATGTGAGACACAACTAAAAGTGTGTCTCTCTCTCTCTCTCTCTCTCTCTCTCTCTCTCTCTCTCTCTCTCTCTCTCTCTCTCTCTCTCTCTCTCTCTCTCTCTCTCTCTCTCTCTCTCTCTCTCTCTCCTTCTCCTCCTCCTTCCCCCCCCATTGTCTGTTAAACATGTACTGTACACGGCATGTTGTTGAGTCAAGTCAACACAAGTGCCATGTGTACCCAAAGGTAAAGACACTTATTGCAGATACATATTTTTTATTTAACATTCTTGTTTGCATGCATAAACAAATATAGATTTTTAAGCCCAAAACAAGACTTCCCTCATTCTAACACAGAAGCCCTTAATCCACATTAACAACCGACATACTCAAACAGTTTATGGGGAGACCACACAGCCCTCTAAACACATACTGCAGAGGGCTGCCTTTCATATTGCTTTTTTAAATAATAGAAAATGACACCAAAAAACAAACCACGCAAAGCTGCCCGTTTTATCCACATGTCCTTAGTAGTCCGAGTTTGTGTGCCTCTCATGTACTAGCATAACCTTATGTTATTATTAATTGTGATTGCACACAGAAATATCTTATTATTGGTTCATTTACAATTCAATTCTAAACAGCCTGAGGCAAAAGACACTTTTATTAACAGAGTTATAAATACATATATCAGCTTGCCTCTGTATGTTCAGTGTAGAGATGCACAACAAATAGTGTGCACTAAAATGTGCCTTGCTCTGTTAAATTGCATAAAGAGATGCACAATTTAGGAATTATTACTATCATTATTTCGTTTTATACTAAAAAAAAGTAAGATCCAAGATATACAATTGAATGCAATGTCTAAAGATGGATAGACATCAATGTAACAACAAGGTTACCACAAGTTGTAGCAGCACGAGGCATGAGTGGAGGTGTGTTGCTATATGTAATACACTTTAAAGGCCAGTAGAGGGAGGTAGAAGCACATAAATGTCTCTTTTGTCTGTCAGTGTTATCGCTTTACGCAAATTGTTATCCTGTTATGTTTATTTTGGTCGTATCTATGTGTTTTTTTCAGAATTAGTGAAGATAAACACTTGGTGTCTGATAAACCTAATCTTGCTGATATTCCACATCTAAGACACACATTTATGATTCCATTTTACACACACACACACACCAGATTGCAACACCGAAACAGTAATTGATAAATAACAAATACATAAAATGTTAATTTCACCCTCTGAATAATTTAGATTTGTTTACTGTCAGTGAGTGAAAACTCTACCCCTCCCTTCTGTGTGCAGTGCAGCAGGCTACTTAGTGAAATGATGGCCTTACAGTTAAACATCTAAGAGACATTAAAACACATTAAAAACCATCGCGGTTAAGAGGTTTGGCGGACTGAGAGGGAACAGTCTTTGAGAGTGAAGAGACTGTATGTGCGTGTTTATGGCCATTCACATTAGGTGACTTCATTAAGATGCAAATGTACCAAATTTAGCGAAATGGCTTATTTTCATCTGTGGTCCCTGGATGGATTGATGTGTGTTATTCTACTACTTCCCTCTGGAGGGGCACAGCCTTTACATTTTGTTTGTATGTCCACTAGGGCTGGGCAATATGGAGAAAATCAAATATCAAAATATTTTTGACCAAATACCTTGATATCAATACCGCAACGATATTGTAGCGTTGAGAATTGGTGCTAACATAAAATATTTACACTGTGAGATTGGTAATCATCAGTAATGTGGATATAATGACTAAGTGAGTAAATCCAAATAATAGAATAGTTACAACAGTCTGGAAAGTTCAGAAAATTACATCACTTTACTGTAATGTAGCCTTTAAAACCAGGAAAAGACACCAGTTATGCCATATTGCAATATTACAATATCCCAAATCTAAGACAATATCTAGTCTCATATCACTACATTGATATAATATTGATGTATTGCCCAGCTCTAATGTCCACGTACAAAAACTTGGCAGCATATGCATCTGCGTTAGTGCACCTATTGCTACTGTATGTGTGTGCAAAGTATGTTTTTGCCTGCCAGAGTGAGTACACTCTTTGTAAGTGATCCGCTTGTGCTCCATTACCAGAGCATCATTAAGCTGTTGTTGTTGATGCTCGCCCTCCTTCCTTATGGTTTGGCCTTGGAGCTCATCCCTTCCCCTGAGCCCTATTACAGTACAGAGCAGTAAGCATTTCCCAAATAAATTAATACTATATCCGGAGTGTACCTAAACTTTCTGGAAGTGTAATATAGACTGGTAATGGTGGCAGTCATTTTTATCTCTTGTGGTTGCAGAACGGATTTCAGTTTATGTTTATGATTCAGAATGTTTTAAAGACACAAGCCCGTTAATTCCTGTGACTGTGGCGTCTGCTTTATGGGCTGGATATCGATTGGACGTGCTGTAACCACGCTGTCTCGTGCAGCGGCCGCAAATGCAAAATGCTCTTCAATAACTATGAGAGTAATTCAGGTTGGTAAATTACAGGCATATACATATTGCAACAGTGAGCTTACACCAGCCTGTTAGTCTACAGCGTATTATGGATTTCAAATGAACATAAGGTTGGCTGATCCAGAGATTGATGGCAGGTTCAAATGTCTCTGCTCCTAAAGAAGACAATATTTCTGTCAATATCCTATCACATTAAGAGTAGATTATCAGAGTGTAATTATGGGCTTTGATTGGACTCTGTGTTGAAGAAATGAGAATGGGATTGCTGTTCTTATCAGTTCTGTTTCAGCTTCAGCTTTGGATCAGTTTATTCTTCACTTCCTCAGCTGCCCTGCTCATCCTGACTCACACATTTCAGTGAAGACATAGATTTTAATTATGTGTTTCATTTGTAATGTGTTGGTGAGTATTATCTGTTGCTATCCATCTCTGTGTCTTGATGTCTGTATATGTAAGGTAAAAATCTTATCTGTCACACGCGGGAATTAAAAAAACACACACACACACACACATGTAACTCTTCCTTTCTGTTATCTTTGATTCCTGGTGACATAGCAATGTAGGTCCTGACATACGATCGGAGCGCTGACCCCAGACTGTCATCTATCATTGATATGACTTTTGTTTGTGACGTTGTTTTGGGCCGTCTGACGTCCTGGGGTAAGGTTCCTCCAAGGGTTCCTTACATTTCACCTACCTGACCCCTACATTCTAAACCTTGTGTGTGTGTGTATTGGTGTGTTGGTGTGTTTCTTTCCTGGACAAACTCTCATTACTTCTTGGCTGTAGGTCTTAGAAAAGCACTTGTGTGTGTGTGCGTGTGTTTCGGAGCCATAGGATCTGAAGAGAGGGTAATCATGTATAAGTTATGTCAACTAATTAAGACTGGGCCCTAACCTATGGCTGACCCTGAGGAGATAACAATGCACCATCTAAAAGCCTTTGTACTTGCAGAGCTGTGGCCTCTTGGCCACACTAGAGTGTTAGATGTCCTGTGTGTGTGCTCTGGCTGGCTGGTAGTGCAGGGCTACCTCGGTCTGGTAACTGGAGCACAAGGAGAGAAGAAACGAGAGAGCAAAGAGAAAAGGACAGCGGAGGGGTGAAAGAAAGTGCCTCTTCAGTGAAAGAAAGTAAGAGAGTCAGAAGCTAGCCCATGTAATTAGGCCTAAATGAGTTTTCCACTGACTCAGTGGGTCGTAGCAATGCTGCACTGGGACAAAGATAGACTGGAGGTCAGGGAGTCATGGAGTCAGGGAGACGGGGCATGCTGTAGTCCTATGAAGAGAGAGGGGGCGCAGTAAGGGATGCTGGAACTGCAGGAGAGATGCACCATACCAGTTGTATTACTGTTGATGCTTTAAAGCTGTACAAAGAGAGATTTTATTGGATAAAACATTAATTTTACCCGCTTCACTTTGTGGAGCTGCATTAGGGAAAAGCTTCCCATGAATTTCTTAATTTAAGGTGTTACACCCTGAAAGTGATTTAAATTATAGCAGCTAATTTGACTCCTTTTCAGAACTGTGTGAGCAATGTCCTCGGACTGTCTCTTTTCTTTCAAAATAGGCCTTTTTCATGATATTTTTAGAGACAAAAAGTCAGATATGTATTCTGTTTATTCCTATAATTCTCAGAATGCAAGAGCAACAGGTGTGCTTCAGCGTGGGGCATTTCTAAAATGCACTGTCCGTCTGTTTGGACAACTCTAGTGAGGCACCGCGAATTAACCGAATGTGGTCAGGCTGGATTTCACCTAGTGACATTTCCTCATGTGCTGAGGGAAAAAGAAGGCAGGACAGGAAGCTTGGGCAGTATTTTAAGCATATGTGGAACATATAAAACACTGGCATTAATATGTTGATAAAAATCCTCCACTCTTGTGTGTAGGCTTTGCACAAGAATTTGAACTCTGGCTAAAGGGATGTTCTCCCAGACACGATAGCATTAGTGAAGTTGGGCACTAATGTTGGTCGATAGGGCCTGGTGCAAAATCTTTCTCCCAGTCGATCCAAAAGGTGTTGAATGGGGCTGAGGTTTTGGCAAGTTGTTAAACACCAAACTTAGATTGTATTAATGTCTACTATGTTTAATCGGTGGGTAATATACAAAATGCCAAATTTATGTATTAAATAGTATGTATATGTGCATCTGCACTGTGTACTTGGTAGAGCTTCCTTTCCCCTTGAGTGTCAATGCAAAGTACCCACCATGGGAGTCTATAGCCAATGACAGAACTGTTGGATATTATCGTCTCTCTTTCTCTCTTTAACAGCACATGAATTAAAGAATATTGTGCCTTGGCAAATAAAAACTAGTCCCATGTGCAGTGCTGATTACTTGCAGCTCTTTGGATTTGGAAAGATCATTGACCATTGGGTTTGTTTTCAAAATGCAGCAGACAACCTGCAGCAAACAACCTTAAAAATGCACATCTGTCCCTACTTGCATATCATGCTCCTGATAATTATTGTAAAATGTTAGGGTTGTTTAAGGACCACACGCAATGGTTTAGGCTTGGAGGTAACAAAAGCCATTAGCAAACCACAACTAGTGCACTTCAGTAGCTTCAGCTGGTGTACAGTACCAAATGGATGACTCAAAAATATCCAAGTTCCTGACTTGACCTGATCTTTAAATCTGTGACACTAGTAATTGCCAAATTGTTCTGGCATTGTTGGTCTATTTCGTTTTATAAAATTGATCAATTTGCCACAAATCAGTTCAGGAAATGGAGATAAACACATTTTTTATTCTTATTGGTCACATGTGAGCTCTACATTTTTAACCAACCACGGGCTATTATGTACAAGTGTGTGTGTGTGTGTGTGTGTGTGTGTGTGTGTGTGTGTGTGTGTGTGTGTGTGTGTGTGTGTGTGTGTGTGTGTGTGTGTGTGTGTGTGTGTGTGTGTGTGTGTGTGTGTGTGTGTGTGTGTGTAAGTGTAATGACATCACCACACCCATTCATGACCTGGCTTCAAAAGGTCACTGGAAAGGGGTTGTTAGGGAAATGGAGCCACAGAGGAGGCTGATGGGACATAGGATGGGCCACAGAGGAGGTCAGACAGTAGTGTGTGCTTTATGTCAGCTCAGATTGTAGATGGCAAAATCGTATTACAATTTTTGTCAAGTCCTTTCAGTCTAACCATACATGTCAGTGTTACTGCGGTACCAGGAAACGCATAGAAATGATGGATCTACCTCATTTACGGGTCCCAGTAAACCCCGCTAAGGACCCAACAAGCATAGCAGCAGGGCCATGCAACTGGAACATCTAAATGGAATGCACCCATCATTAATGCTTTTAATTACACCTGTGCTTTTCCTGCACCGGAATTTCAAAGTGCCTGCTGTGAAAAAGCACAAATTAAGTGTAGGAATACGCTTAATGGTCATGCTATGCAATGCATTACTGGTGGGTTGCAAAATGTCTTGATGCATCTAAAGCAGTCATCACATTTTTCCTTTTCAACCTTTTACACTCATCCCTTTCCCCGAGTTACAAAAGGGAGGTGACGATGTGAGTTCATACAATAATTTTTGTGATTTATTGCACATGCATGTACTGTATGTGTGCAGGTCACTTGTCTGTTCCTGTCCATTTGTGCATTATGCTGTGTTCTTCACAGTGTAAAAATATAGAGTAAACTGTCACTGCTTATGTTGTTACTCTCCTTAGAGATGAGAAACTGTACACACACACACACACGTATGTATATTCACACCTTTCCTTTCTTATCACATACACCTCCACACCCCTATTATCCCTCCTTCCCCCTACATGCGCTACATGGCGGGGTGTGTGTGGGGTTATGAAAACAGTTAGGCTTAATAATTGATGTTCTGCATTTCAATCAATTTTACCACAGTGTTAGGCTAATTAAGGTTAGCTCCGTCCTCCCAGGGGGTGTGTGTGTGTGAGTGTGTGTGTGTGTGTGTGTGTATGAGGGGGGGGATATGTGTGTGTTCCTGTTCCTGGGGGCTCCCTGCTCCATTTTATATCTGAGAATACATGGGAATTCTCTATTTCAGGAACAAGAGATGAGAGATAAAGTCTCTCTCCCTCTCTCTTGCTCTCTCTCTCTCTCTCTCTCTCTCTCTCTCTCTGTTCCTCCCCTCCCTCTTTCCCCAGGCAGGATCCTAAATGCAATTAACATAGCCGCTTTACTGCCTGCTAATTATTAACACACACTCTCATGCACACACCCACCACACACACACACACACATACAGTACACATACCAAGAGCGGAAATGATTATTTTATGCTGGACTAATTTAAAGTTCATTGACAATTGTTTTAATTAATTAAATAAAAAAAGTACACACTTAAAAAATGCTAGGCGGGCACTGCAGGCGTTTGCATATGAAGGTAATAATTATCCTCTGTGTGTGTGTGTGGTAGCTCACCTATTGCATCGTGTGTCTGTGTGTGTGTGTGTGTGTGCGCATAGTTCACACAGCCATACAACCTTAAGGTGTGTGTACGTGTGAATATGTGCGTTAATGAGTCTTTAAACCCTCTCTGCCAATATTTAACATTAACAGGAATAACTAAAGAGTCCAATTAAGAAGCAGAGAATCCTTTATGTGTAGCACATTTGTTTCTATGATTAAATAGTCACAGGTGGGTCGTGCTAACCAGAGGAGGCTGGACCTCTCCTACTGTACATCAGTTTAATAATAATAAATAAGGTAAATGCCAAGTACAAGTAGTCAAATCACATGGTTTTTGAGTGTTGCATGACAACTCCTAGCTATGTGTGCCTTCTATGATCATTTTTATTTGTTGATTCATTCTCTATTTAATATGATCACAAGCAGCACAGTGGCCCATTGGTTACCACTCTTGCAAGACAGTAATGGGTCTTTCTGTGTAGAGTTTGCATGTTCTCCCTGTCTCTGCTCCGGTTTCCCCCACCCACTAAAAACATGTTCCCCTCCCTCTACACCAAGCTGATGTATAATGAGCATCTGGCGTCGTAAGGCTGCCGTGCATCACCCAGGTGGGTGCTAAACATTGGAGGTGGTATAGAGTACTCTCTCGCATAGTATTTTTTATTCTTTCTTTTTATTTTAGACCTTTTTGGTAGAGGTAAACTTTGTCCTCTAAGGGAGTATCCAATAATGCTGTGTAGCTAGGTGTTGGTTTAGGTTTGGCAACTAAGTCAACTGTACTGTAGTGTGGTTATAGGGGTCTAAAATGTAAGGTCAGGCAACCAGTTTGATTTCTATAAAGCTATTTGGGTAAACTCTTTTGTGCAAATAAAAAGCTTGCAGTGAGTGATGATGTTGGCGCTAAGCTTAGCAAGGGTGATATACATTTACATTAGAACCCTATTTCCATTCAAAATTAACAAAACACTAAAGCCCCTTTCACACATACCAGGGCTCGAGCTGGAGGCTGTCCCGCCGTCCCAGGGCTGAAGAAAATAGGATTGGGGAGGATACAAATTAATTTTGGGACAATAGTTGAAAGAAAAAGCCATGTTAGGTTACAGTGAACAGTGATGAAAATGAAACTGACAGCACAACAACACACACACACACACACACACACACATCTAGACCGGTGAAATTGGACGCTGGTCACCTCCGGTACTGACTGTCAGAGTGATGTGCAATGGCATCCCATGGTGGGATACTGCTGCAATTTTTAAAAGGTGAACTATTATGCTTTTCCGTATTTTCTGTCATCTATCTATACTGTTATAATGTCGGAATTTCATGTTATACATGACCAGAGCTTCAAATGATGAGGTAAATGTTTTTTTTCCGAGACATCCCCATGACCTAAACATTCAGATTTCCAACTGTTCTGAACCTTCCGGTTTCAACAGTTTTTTTCTACTATTTTGGGACGGTTCTGAAATTAGACATTATCTGTTAGAGCTGTATATGAGAATGCACAATTCCAAATCAGTTGGGTAGAACATAAATTGATCTATACCCTGCTAGCTAGTACAAAATTGGTGTAATCTCTGATTCAGCCAAAACTGTGAAAATTCACAGAAAGCATGATGATGACGATTCATGCCGCTCACGCAAAACTGGAAGACGACAAACATCCGCGGGTTATTACATGAACAGAAACCAAATGGCTAACTGGAGAGAAGACGTCTTGAAATATCTACAAAAGGGCGGACCTTCAGAAAGCTTTGCGAACCACATATGTGCACTTTAGATAAAACCACATTTTCCCCCAAAAACAATGTTCTTATTGACTGTTATTCATTTACGTGCTGTGCTTACGACGCAGACTCCTTGCAAAGTTAGTTGAACCTCTTGTCTAGACGCCTTCTATTGCACATCTCAACAGATTAGTAACTACAATGTAAGAGAAGTAGACATGGATAAGCACTGAACAAAGACACATACACAAAAGCAAGAAGACAGAGACGTGCGATGATGTTCTTGTGTTTGAAGAGTGCATGTAACCCATGTGTGGCCTCAAGTAACTGGACACCAGGTGTGTTTAACAATGTCAAAGGAATAGGAAAAAAGGAGAACCAAACAAGAAACGGAGACTATAATATATAACGAAAAGATGAAAAAGAGCAAATGAACATCATCAGCATGTCTGCTTGCATCTGTTGGACTCAGGTGTTAAAGTACCCTCCCATTACACTCAGACACAAGGCTGGGGATGCAGAGCCACCGTCCTCCCACCTCCTGATCTCCCTCTTATGCCCATCTCATTTTATGGTCCTCCATTAACTCCTCTTTTTTTAATCCCCTTTTAGCTCTTACCTCCCTATTGTAGTCCACTTCTTCTACATATGTACTTTATTTACGATTAATTTTGCAGTAAAGCCGAAGTTCTAGCTAAATTTACTCACAAGTCTGGTAGTAAAATGTGTGAAAAATATCCATCCTATTGTAAAGTACTGTCACTGTTTTTGTGTTCCTGTAGCTGGATGGACAGTGACATTGTGTCATGTCAATCATGTCCACTGAGGCAACAAAGGAGCTTCGTGGCAGAACAAATGTTGACATTTAAATCTTACAAGCTAATTCTTCACAAAGCCTCTACCAATTGCTGTGGATACCTTTATATGAGAAATTTACATTACTAAAACAGGTGCCATTTTTTTTTAGTAGAAGTAAAGACTAGCATGCCAAAAAAGTAGAACATTCATCCAATTGATGAAGTGTAGGAAGGGTTCATGTGTATGCCATGTGTATGAGAGTAAATGGGAGTCAACACAAATAACTCACACGTTTACAGGTGTTACAAAGTATTCTGGGAAATGATCATGATTTTCTCTACAGCCTGTACAGCCTGTATTCTCTCATTGTTAATCAAGTTGAGTCAGATATGTAAATGTAGATGGACTGTTATAGCGCATTTCTAGTCTAGTAATGACTACTCAAGAGTCTCAAGATCTGTCCTTAAGATAAAACAAGCCATGGACGGTTATTGGTGAAATAAGACACTGTGATGTAACATTACTGTCTACTGTTCATTATATCCATAACAAATGCTAAATTATGCCTAGCCCACTGATGAAAGAATGGTATGGTACTTTTAGTTAACACCGATTTCCCCTAATCACTTATAGACATGACAAGTATTCCAACATATTTTTTTAATATATTTGTTTTTGTATTAATTTCTTAGGAAATGTTTCCCACCACCTGAGAGACATGTTATAACATGTACATGCACTAAATGAGCATAAGCATATATAACATTTTACAGTTTTCCTTTTTTTCTTTTTCTTTTCTCTACTTCCTTTATTATTCTCTTTATTCTGCTCCTCCCTTCATCAGTTTTTACCATTCCTCTCATCTCTCCATTTCACCTTGTCCTTTATAGAAACAACTATGTTTCCTATTAATTCACCTCTTATTTTCTTATGTTGTCTCTGACTGAACACTGAGGCCCTGCAGAAGGGCAGCATGAAGACATGGGGTCCAGGGGTGGGGGTGAAAGACCTCATGCCTGAGGGTACAGAGCGTGCATGCGTGCGTCTCTTTTTCCTCTGTTATTCTCCTCTACCCTGACCACCATTTGTCGATGTGAGTGTGTGTTTGACTGAATGCATGAATATGGGAAAGAATGTCACATATGGGGGTGTATTTGTGCACATGTGAATGAATGAATGTGTGTGGCTGTGTGTGTTTGTGTGTGTGAATGGAGGCCCCTGGCCAGGTCATACGTTATTGATGCTCCCGCCTCAGGGTACGTCGGTGGAAATGGATGTGTGCGTGTGCTTGTGTATGTCTGTGTGTGTGTGTGTACAGGGGGTCACGTTGTGTCGTCAAACGGCGGCTGGTGAAAGATGGCCAGCACTGATATGATCAGTCATCTGTTGATCAAGATGTACTGCTGCCGCCACGTTGCAGTTTCTCTCTTTGAATTTCACTGTTAACTCGTTCTCTTTCACTTCTCTCTCTTCCTCACTCTGTCTCCTTTTCTGTCTTTGTCTCTCTCCCTGTGTCTCTTTTCATTTGTCTTTGAATTGAACTCTTAATGCTTTATTTTTTTCTTTCTTTTCATTTCCAATGGACCTTACTGTACGTACGTTCAGCATCTTTTCAAAGCTACAATAAAGAAAGAAATAATGTTTAACTAAGGGAATAGTAGAATAATAGAAAACGCACATTAAATAAACTATTAACTGTGACAACATGAAAGATACTACTCATAATATTTATAAAAGAGGGAGAAAACTACAGTGAAAAATGCCAAAAGAAAAATGGAAATCAAACATGGTTTCTTTTTTTCTCACACAGTCTGTGCTCTCACAATGCCTCTGCTGTTTCTCTTAGTTTCTTTTTCATTCATGTATATTCTGTTTCTTTAAGGGTTTGCATTTCTGTGTTATTTCTGTCTTTCATTCTAACATCTCAGCATTTCTGCTTTTCACACTGCTTTCTCTCCATCTCTGTGCATGTTTCACTCTCACTGCGTTTCCCTGTTTTTGATTCCTCTGTCACTCACTGTAACAAAGTCTGGATGTTGTATTGTGTGTCTGATGTGAGTGTGGTTTGGCAGTATTGATGTCATGTGTATTGTGTGTGTCTGTGTGTTGATATACTAGAATTTTTTTCCATCTTACGTCGCTCAATATTGTTCTCCTCTGTCGTCTCTCTCCTTGTGCCTCTGTCTCTTTCACCCTATCATTCTCTTCCTTTCATTAAAGTGTCATATCACACACGCACACACACACACACACACAGTCAGACAGACACACACAGTCAGACTGACACGAAACACACAATCACACTTGCATACTCTGTAACTCACGCAGATGTTCAAATGCACATACATATCGTCAAACACACAGCCAGAGACGCATACTGTACAAGACACACACGCACACTGCGGTAAGTAGGTAATGGGCTTTAGAAACAGTGGTTAACTGTAAAACACCAATAGCTAATGGGCTTCAGAGAGTTTGGTTTTGTAACCTTAAGGCCCTGTTGTTTAAAAAAAAAAAAAAAAATAAGGGGTTTTACTGTGTGGTTAAGAGTTTGTGTGTGTGTGTGTGTGTGTGTGTGTGTGTGTGTGTGTACACATCTTCTCAAATCCCTTGCCATTGGGTGGGTGTTGTTTTCTGTGGGAAACAGATAATGTCTTTACAATGTGTGGTTAGAGTGGAGACCAATACAGTTCATTGTGCACTGACCCCAACTGATACATAATGTAACAACACTGACCACACTGATGTATTAGTGGACTAAATGACTGTATTAATGGTGCTCAATGCAGGGAGCATGCACTAAGAGGCTTGAGAAGTGCTTTAAATTAAGGTGTGAAACAGTGTACAGTGTGTCAAAGAGAGTATTTGATTTCCTTTTACTTCTGAGGACCAAATGTCTAGATCCATCACGTGAGGACATTTCATAGCTTGCCAAGTCTTCTTTAATGGAAAGTACTCACATCCGTCAAATTGCAGGTATTCTGCATCTGCCAGAGGCCAAATGCCTGATTTGACATCACTAATTGTATCATATTGGTTGTGGTTGTGTGTATGCCGGCTGACATTTTTAAAAACATCATCATCCATTACTTGGCATGATGTCAGAGGTGCATAACAGAGAGGAAAATGAACATTGACACTTACACTAATGGAGCGGTGAAAATAGTTCAAGTAAAGTTCAGGTAAAAGCCATAATGGGTTTAATTTTCATTTGTAGCTGTTAACATAGGAAGTTGAACTGTTTAAGTACAGTAATTTGTGTCTTTTTTTGAGCCTTCACTAAGAGCCTTGTGGATGTTTCCTAGAGTGAACAAGAAAAGATTTGTTCTTTAAGCTTAACTTTCCCTGTTATATTGCACCTTCTTATGTCACTGCATTATTTTTTAGCTTAGCTGCATGTTGCATGGAGAATGTACAGAATTGCATATTGTGTGTGCTTGCTTATGATTGTGTGTGTGTGTGTGTCTGTTATCCCAACATGTCTGTCTGCCTCATGTCATATTTGTCCCCTAGACGAGTAACATTATCCTCAACTCTTATTCCCCCCTTTTCCCTCCCTTCCTTCAATGCATCTTTTCCCTCTCCCTGCCTCCTTACCTTTCTCTGTCCCCAATTTTCTAACATTCATTTCTCCTTCATCCCCTACTCTCTTTGGCCCAACCTTCCTTCCTTAGTTCTTACAGTGTCTGGCCAGCCATATCTTGCCTTCTTAGGTATTTTTTTTTTTTTTTAAGATAATTTGTTTTTAATTTTTTAGGCTTTTTTCCTTTTATTTTAGTGGATAGACTTGAAGGGTGGGAAAGAGATGGGGGATGACACGCAGCAAAGGGCCGCTGGTCGGAAACGCACCGGGGCCGCTGCAAAGGCCTGAGCCTACATGGGGTGCACACTCTTACTGGGTGAGCTAGAGGCCGCCCCATATCTTTCCTTCTTAAACAGCGTTGTGCAAAGACACACACACACACACACACACACACGCTTATCTCATCAATGTTTCAGAGGGAGGGCTGAATATCAGCTAGCTATAGCCCAAACCTAGTCCTCACTTATTTACATCCGGCTGCCCCCGCGCCACTGAAACCTCAATAGCAACATCAATGATTCATCAGCCAATGTTTTAGCAAAATGCATGCCTCGTCTGTCAATACGGAGGAGAGGACGGAAAGAGGAGGAGGGAAGTGATTGAAGGGAGGAAAGAAGGTGAGGAGACACATGTCATGGGAAAGAGAGAGGACAGGGAGGATAGAAAAGAAAAAGAGATACAGTTGGAGTTAAATTGATGAGAAAAGAAAAGAGGGATATAGATACTAGGGATCGGGAGAAGAGATAAAAAAGCAGGAAGAAGTGAGGAGAGGGGTAGAAGAAAGAGATGAGGGGAGAGAAGAAATAACATGAGGAAAAACTGAAAAAGGAAGGGAGGAGAAGTACGAGAAGGGAGGGTAGAAAAAGGGAGGAAGGCAGAAAAGCCCAAAAGAAAGGAGGAGAGGGAAGGGGGAAGAAAGGAAGGGGAGAATAAAGCAAAAGATAGGGAAGGAGAAAAAGTGTCAAAAAGAAATTTACAGATGGAAAGGGAAGTTAAGGGAGATAAGTGGATGAAGTAAGAAAAGAGAAAACCAGGACAGATGATGGAGATAAAGAGGATGGAAAGGATAGACAAGAAAAATATGGAGGGGAGAAGACGAGAGAAACGACCGGAATGAGGAAGGAAAGCTAAAGCTAGGAGAAAAAAAAGACAGATTAAATTAATAGGACAATAAGTAGGAGAAGAATAGGTAACTGAGAGACAACAAAAAGGGAGAAGAAGCAACTAGGAGATACTGGTGCATCCCTCTCCTCTTCCACCCACCTCCCCTGCTTTTTTCTTTTCAGTGTCCAACATTTGATCCCTTTTTTACGGATGAAACATGGTCTGTTTTTATCTCATTTTTGTCAGAAATCAATGACATTCTGCAGACACACACAGACACGGGAGTCCGATATGTCTTTTACTCTTTAGATTTCAGTAGAACATGACCCCACTTCCCTCCTGGGGCCTTAAAGGAGTTCACAGACATTCACACATTGATTTAAAAAAATGTACCTGCGTTTTGAGATTGCGGTATGTGTGGTTTTGTGGTGTATAGTTACATAAGACCCAAGACAGAAAGCGTCTGAAGCCAAATGGGCAGGAAGGACTTTGCCTGTGCAGTATACAGTATGTAAGAAAACACAGTGGCCATTTACCTTTGAGTATATCTTTGGTCCACTTCCTCTTTTTAGTTTGAATTCTTTATTCCGAAACATGACTCCATGAGAGGTACAAACGTTTTCAAATGGCTATTGTGCATGATCTCATTTATTTTGTTTACCTTTTGAAATAAATTTAACAAATCTTACATGTTACTATAATACATGTTAGCTATTAATACATCACTGACCACAATCCCTAAACTGCAATTGTGTTGGAAGTTCATACTGCATGTAGTAATAGCAAAACATGTTCTCCATTTGAAAATTTGTTAAATACTTTTTTTTTCCTTAACGGTATCAGATTATTATGTTTAATGACCTCACTTTATCATTAAACTAGTTGAAGTTGTACTGTGATGATATGATCATACTGATGTGATAATATATTATGTTTTTATTTTACAAAAACGCTTGTTGACTAATTCACTTTTGATTACAATTTAGTTGAGAAATGACTTGTGGAAGTTGTTGCCTTACACTTGACTATTCTTTATAAGCGATATCAGCCCATCTCTTTGAACAATTAATTGATTATACTTGTGTGACTGCATACATTTTTACATTTATTAAAATTGTGATATTGATTTGAACCATAAGAACCAGCCCTATACGTTGAATACTCATAATAGCATGAAAGACAAAGGGGGGTTAGAGAGAGACGGGTAGAAACTGAGGAAGACAGAGGGGTAGTTGGCCTTGACTTTGAGGAAGAGTTGTTTCAGGGTAACAAGGACGAGACACTGCTGCTGTGTTTCTCTCTCTCGCTGTCTCTCTTTTTCTGTCATTTGGCGCCCAGGGTGAAGTTATGATAATAAGAGAAAGGAAAAGCTATTACTGTGGCTGCTCTCTCATTATTTAAATGATATTAAACAGGCCCTCTGTGTGTGCTGTGTGTGTGTGTTTCTGGCGTGTATGCAAGCCTGCGCAGCTAAGCAACCAGGTGCATATGCATGCCTACGTTTTTGTGTGTGTGTGTGTGTGTGTGTGTGTGTGTGTGTATGTGTGCGTGCGTGTTTGTTTGGCTGTTTGTGCATGTTTTAAAATGTCTTATCTCCAAATGTGTGTGCGCGGGTGTGTGTCCTGGGGCTATGGGTGCTAATCTCCACACAGTGATTACAAGGTGTCAAACTCCCCCACATTGATTATGACATGTTAATTACACGCCGTGTTTCCAGCTGCTCTGATGACACAACACACACGTTTAAAGGCGTACTGTAGGTATGTGTCAGTTTGTGTGTGCGCGTACCATTTGTACACGTGCTTGAGATTGTTGGGCTTTTTACAGATAAACTGTGCACGTGCCATACGTATGGGTTGTCTGAACTCAGGTGTGTGTCTGTGTGTTTAGACAACACTGCAGATAACTAGCATTCACTGACATGATGTTGTAGTAATCGTGGTGGGTTGTTGGGTTCAACTGCACCTATGTAACCGTGTGTTTTCCTGCAGACACTGGCTGTCTTTGATACATGAGCCATGACACACAGATGCACCACAGGATACTGATATTTTTACTATTTGATTTTAAATCTATTTGAATCAATTTCTTCACATTGATCCCAGTTTGTCCGCACATAGTCATTACAGTTGGAAGTTTCCAGACTTGTTTGCTTTATCCGGCCATTCGTACATGTACAGTATGGAGACAAATGATGTGAAGCTTTGTTTACATCCTCTGAAGGCTTAAATGTTACACACCACAGACAAACTGACAGTGCTGCTTTGTATTGATTATAGACCTTTTTCACAGCAGACATGTTGACATGTCATGAGAGGAAAAGCACAGGTGTATTCAAAACCATCAGTGGTGGCTGCATTCCACTCAGGAGAGGCCCTGGTATTGTGTATGCTGACTCACTGATATAGCTTACTGGGACACGTTAAGGTTATCAATCTCAGCTGTGTTTTCCTGTCCTGATTTTGGCTCTACAGAACATGGGTTCATAAAAATAAAACTGTTTTGGCCGGCTACACTCTGGCTGCGTGGCGTGCGTGTGGCATTTCTGTTGCGTGTCAGCTGCGTGGCGTTTTCTATGTCTTTACACACCCGAAAACGAGTCTGACGCGGCACTGCTACTGCTAGGTGACGCGTCTTACTTCATGTTAAGCATAAATATATAGCCTGCGGACAAAGACAATGTCGGCAGTATTAACTGCAAAATAGGCTACAGAATATTTTGTTCTGAATGACAAGTGCAATATTTGAAATTTTCTATTTTTAGCATGTATGCGTTTTTGGATTCGAGCCGCACCTGAGACGTGCTTGTCATGGAGGCAGTGTGTAAGATCTAACCTGTTAACATGGGAGCCAATATAAAAACGCCGACACACCACGCAGCTGACATGCTCACGCCACGCATCAAGTGTGTAGCCGGCCTTATAGCCTCTTGGGAGTTTAAATGTGCTGTCTCTCTCTGGTATCTTTTGCAAATTTTGTTTTATTTCGCAAATGAATGTTTTCATCCAAGTGTGCCACCTGCATAACGTTATCCACCAAGCCTTTTTCACATTGGGACATGTTTGAAAACAAAAGATTGTTGATTGTTTGACACCATTATACATGCCAGTAACTAAATAGTCAATGGTCAGAACTCAAAGAAAAGATCCAAGTTCACAAGACACAACTCGTTGAGTGTTCTCATAAATGATAATTCTGTAAATGATACACTTTAAATTTTGAAACTTCATGTAAAACGGGAAAACGGTGTATCTCCACAATGGTAGCCCTTTGGCAACGGGTAGGTTTACATCAATTAAATGGTTACTAGGCCAACAGGAATTGTAACAAATAATATTTGTGACATTAAAAAAGCATAGGTAATCATGTGCGAATAGCTCTTCAAAATATTTATTTTCTATTTTTCAACCACTATCACATCATCAAGCCAGTAATAAAATGCAGAATTGCTATGATAATCAATAGTCATTGTTTCACCTGATTTCACACACAATAAATTGCCTTTAAGCAAATAGCACAGGGAGCTGTTCTGAAAAACTAATTACAATATTCTGTATGTGATTATGACATTTTCTGTCAATCTTCTGTCTTTTTTAAATATTTTCTGCTTGATTGCATATGCACTTTGATATGTGTGTGTGTGTTTGTGTGTGTGTGTGTGTGGTGTCTGTCCTACTCTACTCCATTGCTTGTTTATATGCTTCATACCACAGGTCCTCGGGGGTTTATAAATATTGATCGTTACAAAGGCTGGATAGATGCTTGATAGCTTGTCCAGGCCCTGGGAATACACAAATAGAGAGACACACACTCTTACATCCCTCTTTCCGAGTAGCCACAGCCCAATACAACCTCTCTCTCTAATGTGTTTAGAAAGCAAAAGCAATATTTTTGAAAATGCATGCAAAACCTCCATGAGTCTATTTGTATTCATTAATGTATCTCAACTCTGCACATGCACCAAAATAGAAAGTTCAGGACCTTGCTCAAATGCTCTTGCAGGACTCAAACCTGTGATCTGCATTTACACGGACATTTTCTGTTGGGTGCTGTGAACGGTTCCAATGATTTTATTGTTGGGTGACAACACTCCCGGTTTGACTCTTATTTGACCGTCATACCCTTTGAGCTGTTTAATAAATTCAATTACAATTCTTACTTTTTTCAGTTTAAAATTTAATTTCTATCCCTGTTGAATGTTTGAGGGGCGGGGACAAGGAAAACATGATTTAATCTGGTGAAAAAAAACACAAATCTAGCATACGGTCTTTCATGAGTTCACCAGGAATTCAAGTTAATTCTGTTTCTCTCTGCTCTTGTTTTTTCACACAGAACCGATTTTGTTAAAGGTATGCCAACATCCACTGTAACAAGTGCTAAATGTCAGCTATCCTAGCTGACGTTAGGCTCTATGTGAAAAAGAACGGCAGAGAGAAAGAGGATAACTAGGGTTTGGAGTTCCAGATGAACTTGTAAAAAGCTGTTGCCGTAGATATACGGTAAAGCCAGAGGTTCTCTGCGGTTAAGCAGTCGTGCATGGAGAGGAAGTGGCCGCAGGGCTTTTCCCAGACAGGTCCCAGTGTGTTTGTGAGAGAGTCTCACAAACGGAGAGATAGGGTAAAACGATTTTTAAATATTTAAAAAATTGATGTGGTGGTCATTGTTGCTATTGTGGTGTGCCACCACAAATAAATCTATCTATTAGGCCTGTGGATCTATTTTGTTTGGCTCATGTATATATATATATCAGCCCTACCTTGACAAAATTAGTGAGCCAAAAATAAAACTGATTGTCAGAAAAGTGTATGCCAAATTTATTTCTAATTACCAAATTCCTAATACTTTAAAGGTCCCTAAAGCAGTCACAGAGCATTGGGTACAATCTTGTAGATGCATTAAAAATCCAATAATACACATGTTGCGCTTTACTTTTTCTAAAGCTGCATTTCAATAACAAGTGCAGTGGGAACACTGGAATGAATCCCATTTTATATTTCTGCCAATAATGTTTCATTCATGTGCTGGTGACACAGAGAATATGACAGCTAGGTTTAGGACACATCTTCTAAACCACATTTAATAATTTCACATTCAGCTGCAGCTTTGCAAATTTCATCAATTAATATCCACTAAGTTGAAGGTTACCCAAACAAATTGATTAGAAGATTGCTTTATAAAGGCCAGCCTGGCAACACAAGGCCTTCAGTGTTAATGCTATACCACTTTTACTTGAATTTTCTATTCTAAATATGTCCAATATGTTTATATAATTCCAGAAACTACATGACAGAGGGGTCCTACGCACACGAAAGAGACTGTAGATGCTATTTTATATTCTTCATCATTGTTGCGATATATGTGAATGGTGCTGCACATGTTCAAAGCCTTTTAGAGAGTGATAGGATGGCCCCTCAAAGCACACAATAGATTGAGATGATTGGTTTGAGGCTTGGCTAAAAGTGCAGCAAGACCACTTGAGGAGGCTGAGTGTCTGAACAGGAATAATGAGACAGCAAGATCAGACGCTGTTCAGCCACGATCCCATCTGCACAGCCAGATACTTCTGAACACTCCATAAACCATCTTTCTTACAGACTTTTTATTTTTTTTTAAAAGGTCCCGTGTGAGTGAAAAAATGAAAGAGGGGAATAATGAGAAGAAATTATAAGACAAGCTGTATTTCCTAGTACAGAACTAGACACTTGTAAACACTCCACAGTTCCCACATGTTAATTGTCCCCTGTGTCCATGTGACTGCGTGTGTGTTTGTGGGCTCCAGTATACATATGTAACTATAAGGCGACGTAGACTATGATTTTGGGCTGTCTGTGTTCTGGTAAGTGTGCGTCCAGCGCATTATCGTCTGAAATGAGTAAAACTGACACAATATTTTCCTTTTGCATTCACCATGTACAACAATCACTTTCAGTTAACAATTATCTATTTTTGCATGAAGTCTTATTGCTAAGCCTTCACTACTCCATCAGTGATCTGCTGCAAGGTTTGATATTTTAAGGACTATAGTATATTAATACCCTAGGAGAAAGGAATAATGTCCTCAGGTGTACAGTGTTTAGCAGCTGACTGGACCTACTTGCTGTTGATATGCCGATGATTACTGAGCCTTTCTTGAACCAAGCTGATGAATCACAGTTCTTGCAGTTTCCCCGTAGTAGCCTCATCCTACTGGTGTGTTTGAGGTGGTGTTCTCTACGGTTTAGCAGCATATGCTCTGTTGCTGCCCCGTAATCTCTTTGTACAGATTCAGCTTGTTTGTGGCCCCTGGCCAATGCCCACTTTTTCCTAATGGTAGAGTCTTCCTTATGGTCTATCTTTGTGTTAAAAGCAGTTTGATGCACTATCCTTTTAGTCGGGCGCTGGTTTTCCTGATTTTGGTTGTAACCCTCAGTTCCTTAGTTTATGATAAATCTCATTGCTATAGCATACAATGATAGTGTGATTCCAACAGTGTGACGACAGTTTGGGGGAGTCCCTTTCCATGGTGCCATTGATTTGCCCATGCTCTAAGCAAGGTCCGTGAAGAAACAGTTTTCTCAGTTAGGGGGTAAAGAACTTCACTGGCCTGCTTTGCGCATTGCCCTAATCTCAACCCTGTTAAACACCTTTGGGATGAAATGGTATGTCAATTATGAGCCAAACCTTATTGGCCAGTATCATTGTTGGACACCAATACTCTTTTGGAATGGAAGCATATTCCTGCAGTCAGGTTTCAAAGTCTTGTGAAAATACTCAAAAGTTGAGACTGTAACAGCAGCACATTAAGTCCCATGGTTTTGTAAAGAGATGTTCAACTATTACATATGTGTATGTGCGTGTGTGTGTGTGTGTGTGTTTGTGCGTGTGTGTATGTCTGTCCCAGCTCATCTCTCAGGGTGTGTGTTAGTGTTTAATTCCCAGTGACAGATAACTGGTCAGAGCAGCACTGTGTCAGCTCTGTTTAGCCTCCTGGAAATTAAACTTAACTCATAACCACAGACGCCAATTGTCCCCTTTCTCGCACGCACGCACGCACGCACGCACACACAAAATGTGGAGTGAATTCCTCATATGAATGGATATGGATCGACAGTGGTACACAAACATGTGGACATACACATATGCAGGCATTTGACAGAAACACACACAAACTTCCTAGACAAACACACACAGTGTTCCAGAAAACAACTTATTCAGTACCTGCCACCTCTGTTTAATAAATAAGAGAGTTTGTGTATGTGTGTGTGTGTCTGTGTGTGTGTGTTATAGTAGTACTTTAAGGTATGTGTTCATTTCTGTACATTTGTGAGAGAGCGAGAGATAGAGATGGACGGAGGAGTGTAGCTGTCTAGATTAACCATGTAGTCGGTGTAGTCAGGCCCCTTAATGAAACCAATAGAGATTCACTCTGCTTTAATGAACAACACACACACCTCACAGCCTCAATTTACAACTGCAATAAGGCCCTGTCACTCACTTTGCGTGTGTGTGTGTCTGTCTGTGACTGAGAAAGGTATACACTTTTTATTTCTCTCTTCCTTACTTTTTTTTTACTTTATAGCTTCACTTCTATCTCTATCTTTCTTTTTCTCTTTACATTTGTATTCCTTCTTCTCTGTCAGGTAGTAAGTGTGTGTGTGTGTGTGTGTGTGTGTGTGTGTGTGTGTGTGTGTGTGTGTGAACCTTGCAGAGTCAATCTGGTAGGTGACACCCCTGATCTGGCTTCTACAACCAGTAAGCAACCCTGGCAATCACAAGCCACGAAATTAATTACCACGTTGTATGTGTGCGTATGTGTTTGTCATTGAGTTTAAGAGGTCACACACACACACACACACACACACACACACAACCTTGACTGTACCACATCAAGTGTAAAGTGTGGGACAACTGACTTGCTCTCTTCTAATGTTTTTCTTTTCCTTCCTCTCCCACTCACTTTACTCTTCTTGTTTTTGGTTTCTAAGGCCAAATGCACACTGTCACAGGATGACCAATTTAGCAAAATTGTCAACATTATTATGAAAATTCCACTGAGGAACAAACCAAGAATCTACCGTGCTCTTAGCCCAATCTGTCTGCCTCTGTTTCTCTTATTTCTAGTTTTTTGATTTATGAAGAGCATAAAATAAAACCGATGACCTCAATCATCAAAAAAAAAAATAGTATAACAAAAATACTTTCCTATGTCCGACGTGCCAACGTTGACTCTTAGTGACCGGATTGAAGTAAAATAATCAGTAAACATACTGCATTCTTATAGTCTTTTTATTGTAGTATTATATGGAACATAAAGCCTCTTTACCAAGAAAACAATTACTTAAACATTTATCCAAACCCAGTGATCTTATAGTCTGAACTCAGGTTGTAATGCAAAAAATCTAATTCTGAGATCATGTTAATAATGAAATTATACATTTTCATAGCATTATGTGTCCGTCTTTGTAGTACAATGTAGATTTGTGTGTGCGTGTGGGATACATCCAGTGATTGAATGAGTTGACTGTATTTGGCTTCACTGAGTCAAAATAAGGCTTGAGAGGAAAAAGCCTCTTTGAGTTGGCGGTCAGAACCTCACCAGATGTTACTTATTAGATGATCAGATTGATGCAAAATAATCTGTGCAATCATGTATTGTAATAGTAGAATACATGCCTGCAGGGATTTCAGTGTGGTTTATCTTTTCTTTTTTTGATTGGGTTGTTAATGACCTTCAATTTGTTTATTAAAAAAGTAGCGCACAGATTTTAAAATAATTTAAAAACAATGTACAGTTTAAAGTAAATTTATTTTAGAAAACGATGAGAAGTTTGAAAGTAGATAAAATCATGATTTCTGACACAAATGAAGGTACTCAAGGGAAATCTGATCACTAGAGCCATTGATGTATTATATCAATTGGATACCAGATCCCAAAACGCCTATTCAGTTAATGGTGTGGTTTGCCTAGTGCATACGCCAAAAATGTTTCTAAACTTCTGGGTTTACTTCCATGGTATGTGGACCACTGAATATGTGCAGTTTCTCCCACTGCAACAGGATTTGTGGGCAGTATCTTATTTATTTAGAGTAACAACTCTGAATGCCATGAGCATGAGAAAAAAAACTACTGATCTCTTATATTTATTTACACATTTTTACCAATGTATGATGCTTTTTTTCTGGAGTGTGAGATCTGTAACCTAACCTTTTAGGTGCACTTCATGCAGCCTGTGTTGAACTGTGGACACAAGAAGGTATTCAGATCCAGCAGGTAGCGAGAGGTGAGTGTTACCTTTGTCAGTAAGATAACGGTAACAGGTCACAGTGTGTTATCTGAACAGGTATTTGACCTGTCTGACCTGACTGTGTTACCATTATAGTGGCAACCAGATCTTAGCCTGACCGGGGCTGAGTGCCATGACTAACTAATTCAGCTCAGACGCTCTGTGTGTGTGTGTGTGTGTGTGTGTGTGTGTGTGTGTGTGTGTGTGTGTGTGTGTGTGTGTGTGTGTGTGTGTGTGTGTGTGTGTGTGTGTGTGTGTGTGTGTGTGTGTGTGTCTCTGTTTCTGAAAGTAAGATGGGCACATGACACTTCACTTTTCCACCTTGGTTTGGTGTGTACTCACATCTGAGTGTTGGAAAACATTTCGGTTCATTTGAATGAGAGAGCTGTACTCTACATCATTTGAAGATGGAGCGTAAACACGGATAGAACAGCGTTTGAGTGGCATTAATGAGTTTGAAATGTGACTACAACACTGTCTCTGCCTTAGTATCACTTTTTTCAATCACACACACATGCACACACAAAACACAGCTTCTAATGTAGTTCTGCTGCTACAGTACTACTACTGTTCTTGTTTTAATGCCACATTGGATTCTGCTATCACTGTTACTTCTGCCACTGACTTCTGTACAACTAGGGAAGAAAAAAAAGATGGTATTGATTCAACGAAAGCCTACCTTATGTTGCCAAGGCATGAGAGCTATGTAGGACTATTCATATTCACCTTTTGTCCCTCATTTCGTCAAAGTTGGCAACCCTATCTACTGCTAATCCCACTACTATTACTGTCACTACTTACTACTACCACTGCTACACACGCTGTTGCTACTAAAACTACTGTTGCTAGTAATGCTATAACTGACTGAATCCTACAATTACTGTCATTACTTACTTAACTAAAACTTACAAAGGTCACGTTTTAACTTTTGAATAATAACTTTATCTAACTAAATCTCCATGATATTAAGTAATTCTGTCTATATTTGAAACATTTAAAATACACAGAATAAGCCAGATTATTCTTCAATTCTAAAACATTCTCAAAAGAAGATAGATGATTGATCCCCACCAGTCTGGCTTCAAGGCTGGCCACCTATCACAAACAGTCCTCCTTGCTGTCACTGAGCAGCTTCACATCACTAGAGAAAACTCTCTCTCTTCCATCATCATCCGTCCGTCTAGACCTTTCTGCTGCCTTTGAAACAGTGAACCACCAGATCCTCATTTTGATACTCCAGGATCTGGGTGTCTCAGGCTCTGTGCTCTCTTTGCTCACATCTTACCTGGCAGATCGAACGTACTGGGTAACTTGTAGAGGAACTACCTCAGAATCTTACCCACTCAAAACTGGGGCTCCTCAGGGATCAGTTGTGGGTCCCCTTCTCACCAACTCTCTAGGGTCTGTCATTCACTTGCACAGTTTTCTTATCACACATACACAGATGACACCAAACCAATTCTCCCCTTTCCGGAGTCTGAAACGTAAGTAGCAGCACGTCTCTCAGTCTGACTGACATTTTTTTTTTGGGATGTCCACACACCATCTGAAACTCAACCCTGACAAGACTGAGGTCCTTTTCCTTTCAGTGAAGGGCTCTCCTAGAACCTGGCTAAAACAATTGACAACTCTAAAAAAATCAATCAAACAGCTGCAGCTGATTCAGAACGCTGCTGCTCGAGTCCTCACTAAGACCAAGAGAGTGGATCACATCACTCCAATTTTGAAGCCCTTACACTGGCTTTCTGTGCCTCAAATAATTGATTTCAAAGTACTTTTGCTAGTTCATAAATCACTAAACGGGTTAGGTCCAAAATACATTTCTGATCTGCTACTACACTATGAACCACCCAGACCTCTCAGGTCATCTGGGACAGGTCTGCTTTCTGTCCCCAGAGTCAGAACCAAACAGGGGGAAGCAGCATTCAGTTTTTATGCTCCCCATATCTGGAACAAACTCCCAGAAAACTGCAGATCCGCTGCTACTCTCAGTTCTTTTAAATCAAGGCTGTAGACCTTTCTTTTGATGTTGCCTTTCTTTAAATGGTTGTTCATTTCTTTAATGTTTAATTTCTTATACTGAAATGTAACTTTTACTCTTGTGTTTTATCTGTTTTTATTTTTTAACTGTTTTTGTGTAAAGCACTTTGAATTGCCCTGATGCTGAAATGTGCTATACAAATAAAGATGTCTTGCCTTGCCTTGCCTATGGTAGTTCCCAGACTGCTAGAAACCTTGGTGTGACACTTAACGACCAACTCTCCTTCACTGCAACTACCCGATCATTTAGACACTACATGATGCACAACATCAAAAGAATACGTCTCTTCCTAATGCAGAAGGCGGCACAGGTTCTGGTTCAGTCTCTAGTTATCTCACGTATAGACTACTGCAACTCCCTCCTGGCTGGCCTGCCTGCATGTGCCATCCGGCCCCTGCAGCTTGTTCAGAACGCAGCAGCTCTACTTGTCTTCATACTACCCAAGTTCTCTCATACTACACGGCTCCTTCGCTCTTTCACTGGTTACCAATTCCTGCCCACATCTGCTTCAAGACACTAGTACTTTCATACAAGGCCACAAACAGGTGAGCCCCTTACATCCAGGACATGGTCAAACCATATACCCCAACCCGCCCACTCCGCTTCAGCCAACCTGCTTGCTACCCCCTCTCAGTGAGGGGCAATTAATCACTCAACAAAATCCTGACTGTTTGCTGTCCTGGCTCCTAAATGGTCGAATGAGCTCCCTGTTGACATCAGGATGGCCGAAAGCCTACGCATCTTCCGACCAAGGCAATAAACACATCTATTCCAAGCTGCACTTTTAAATGGCTCTTTATAGTTTTGCTTATTTAAAGCTAATGCACTTGCACTTACTACTTGTTGTCTGGAGTTTGCACCTTCAAGGTTGAAAGCACTTAATTGGAAGTTGCTTTGAATAAAAGTGTCAGCTAAATGACATATAATGTAAAAAGATGATTTCGGTTAAAAATGGGTTTAAATTATCTCATTGTAACGGCAGCTTTTTCCACTTGTTTTTAAAATGTTAAGACATTTGGACCAAGATAGATGTCAAATAATAGACTAATTAATATATGTTTACAGTGAGTACCACTGTCAGTGTTATATGGAGGATATTTCATACAGTACCTACACCTGTCATTTGTGCGTCTCCCTCATTAACATCCAATGCAGGTCTGTGGAAAGTAAAAGGTGTGCAATGCATCTATTTGCCTTAGATCAGATTGACGTGTGTCAAAGAACGAGCAGGGAAGATATATTTAAGATGTCTAGGACAATGAGAGGCACCAGAGATGGGATCTTATTTTAAATGGTGCAGGGAAGGGAGAATTTAATCTGGCACCAATTAGCAAAAAAACGATCAAATCTAACTGTTGTTAGCTGATTAGCTTGAATTAAATCCATTCAAAGACAACTTGGTTGGTACAATTTCTACCCAGTATTAGTACCATTGTTTTGCTTTGGTTTACTTTCTCTGAACGTACTGCTAATACTGCCGCTAATTTCTTCAAGGCTTTATTTTTTCACCTCTTAATTAAATTAATCTTATTAGATGCCATCTTAGTTTGGGTTACAACAACAGAAAAGACACACACACACACACACACACACACACACACACACGTCTGACTTTCACTTGCTTCTCAGGTACATGGCCAGACAGGTGAAACACACACCAGAAAACACATCACCTGAGCCACCTCAGGTGCACACTATTACCTTCCACTCTGTTACCTTACCTTCACATAGTGTAACCTTTCTTAATAATTACCTCAGCTTACACAGACACATTGAGAGCTCAGGTGACGATTGCCTGTGGAGTGGTGCACATCAACATCACAGGCTAGTAGTCATCTGTGAATTTCAGCCTTTCATGGTCACATTTCTTAAAGGGAAGCAAGCTGACATAGAAGGCATCAACAAATATACAGTAATACATTCATTCCATTAGTGATCTACCTATTAGACACTGTTTGGTTACTGTAATAATCATTTAGAACTCCAAGAAGCCTTTATGTTAGTTCATGAAAGGCGGAAAGCTTTATTCCATGCTGTGACAGTCGCCTGCAGACTAAAAACAACCGGCGCACATTCAAAATGTGGTGTCCCTTTTTAACAACTCTGCCACATTTATTGTGACATACCCACCAGGAAATGCAACTAATGCCATCAAGTTCTAATTATGAGCCAGCTCTGACTGCGCTCCAGGCGTCATCCATCATACTCTGTGCTGATACTGTCTCTGCCCATATAAACGATTGTAATCATGCTCTGTCTCATGTGCCATTTTTCATCCTCTATGGCTGGCTGGGTTTGTACTAATCACTACTATTACAACCATGTCAGTACACCTAAGTAGACCCTAAGGGACCAATCTTGGATACTTTGTTACTAAGACTCATTATTTACTTTTTAAAGACTTTCTTCCCAAAAATATGTGGATTTTTTAAAAGGAGCACATTGCTCTACCTGATTAACACCCAGGTTCATAATTAACTAAATGCAGTATAGTGTTTCCTCTCCTAATTTTTCCCTTGGTTTTTGTATTATACTGTGAAAATTAAAAAAAAAATCAAATTTCAAGTTTAGTAATAATCATAAACAGGCGATATTCAGATTGTTTGTTTTTTATCTGGCCTCTTGTGACGATTAAGTGTCTTTAAATTTAAAACATTTATTGTACAATTCTATCTATACAATTGCAGTAGTTCTTGGCAAGGCAATTCAGATTATGAAATTCCAACACTGAGTTTTAGCAGCTCCCCCAGCGTCCGCTCATAGGTTATGAAAGTAGACAAACAGCCTTTTTTCGGGCTGAAGATGTAAAAAGCTCTAGCATTTATGAGAAGAGTGCAACACACAGCACAAAACCACTTACAAAACAATGTTTGACTGAGACAAATGCAGTGCAGAAGTACCAATACATGTCACCCCTTCTGCTACGTTTTCTGCATTACAGTGAATGCTCACATATCCCTGTCTCACGCAGAATCACATGAATACTGCCTGTTAATTCAGCAAACGTGATTTACAGCAGGTCTGAGGATGATGGAGGGTGGAAATATAGTGAAAGTGAAGGAGAGGCATGTAGGCCTCAGGGGCTGAATTCTCCTGTATTTTTCTCTCCTTTTGCTTTTTGTTTAATTCACTCTCCCCTCCACAATTTCTACATCTCTCATTCACCCTCGTTCCTCTTTTCTTGTCGTTTACTATGGGTTCTCAACCCTCTGTTTTGTCTCTCTGTCTGCTTTCCTCCTCACATATAACCTCTTCATTTCTTTCATGGTTTCCAGATTGCCTCGGGCTGGTCCCTTGGTCTGATGGCTCCCAGCGGGAGGGAGGGTGCAGGACTATGGGAACATACAGAATGCTACATAATAGGATGCTGTAGTCACAGGACTGCTCTGGACAATATAGTTTACATTCATATAATTCAATTACAGCAACAACCACATACTTTAGAATTTTGTTGTTTAATTTGCACCATTAAAATAGACTAAACTATTTTCATCAATCATACTTCTGTTAATTGAAAGCATTATTTTACCATTTAAAGTGGTGGATGTGTTGAATGGCAATACTGCACTATCCTTTCTTTCCAATTTATTAACGTCACTGCTACAAAAAGGTGGGAGAATGAGTCAGAGGTCTGAAGATGAATTGAAACAATAACGTACACGTGCAAAGGGTACAGTTGCGTGGGACAGACTCAAGTTGCTTATGTGGGCAATGTGGGAAATCATCAACATTTACTTATTAAATGATAATATCACACCGTCCTGCAGGTAAATCAGTGCAAAACATATGCGTTCAGCATATGTATCAAATTTCACATGATAAAATCTCATCCATTATGCAAAGTTTTTTGACAGAACTAAATGTGATGTGTGTGTGTCTTGCCACTGAGGCTTTGCACTTCTTGTAAATCACTCAGCTTTCACTGGCTGTGAACATCAACTGCACTAAATGATTCAAATATAAAATGAACACTTTGTGTGTGTTTATCTCATTTCTTCAGTCCTGATTCCTTGACTGCACCGCATAGTAAAGTAATGAAGCAGTGCGTAGTTTTCACAGAGAGCTAGTAATTATGGGAGCACTGTGATGAGAAGGTTTTCTCTAGATAGACTAGATTGGTCATTCATTAGCAGCCCTACACACACACACACACACACACACACACACACACACACACACACAAAACAAAAGCTGCAGGGAGACAATGGAGTGCAGGCTGATTCAATCTGGGCTTGTATTTACAGACAACAATGAGATAACCAAGTAGAGCATTACACACATTGTGTGTGTGTGTGTGTGTGTGTGTGTGTGTGTGTGTGTGTGTGTGTGTGTGTATGTGTGTGTGTGTGTGTGTGTGTGTGTGTGTGTTTGTGTGTGTGTGTGTGTGAAATCTGTTTCACTATCAGTGTTCTGTGCAGCAAACTCTGCTTTACATCTCTCTGGGGAAAGCAAGTTGAAGACAATACCTGGGGTTGTAGAGAGAGGAAGGTGAAGAGTACAGAAGTATTAAGAAATCAAAAAAGGAAGTAGGGAAAGGATGAGAAAAGAGGTGCAACTGGAAAATGGGAAAAGGAGAAAGAAAAGGCCTGTAATTTATAGTTTTAGAGAAAGTTTACCAATTGGTGAGACGACGTCTCAATTGCGTTTACCCTCTTCTTCTCACAAGTACTTGGTCTCTCTTCGCTTCTCAATTGATATGTGCTTGATTTCCAACAGCCCCCTCCGGCGCCCGCTGGGGAGCCTTTTTAGATTTTACGCTTGGATATATCTGTTTAACTCCCCGTTTACCCCTCTGACAGCACAACGACACATACACACACACACGCACACACAAACACACACAGACATGCAGAGCTGACAATGTGAGGGAGAGGGGAGGCTACCCCATGGTCCTTTGGGAATTGGATATAATACAATACAATAAAAGTACAGAGCAGAGAAGGAGGGGTGTTGTTATTGTGGCGTTTTATATATATATATATATATATATAATGGCTGATATGTGTGGATGCTATTAAAGTGTATGGATTCATTTATCAGTGCATGTTTGCAGCAGCAGAAGCTAAGGAAAAGCCAGGCCTTTAAAATAAAAAAAATAAAAGTTACTTTGAGTGTGAAATGTGGAAAATAGGGACAAGATGGGTAAATTATGGATTACACTTGTTTCCTGCTCATGTTTCAGATATTGTTACTTCATTGATTACACCAATTGATCACACACTTTAATCAGTTACTCAAATAATATAGCAATAGACTTCTTGTGTTGATTGTGTTGTATTCTAATCCGTTACATCGGATCATTTATTCATGAGTGTCCTAAAGTGTGTGTGTGTGTGTGTGTGTGTTTCGGGGGTGGTGTTATGCTAATGAGTCTTTGGATGGTTAACACAATGCCTTAAGGGAGGAGAAAGGGGGTGCAGCTACGTGACCGTGACTGACAGCGAACAGCACAACTATAAATGGTTCAAGTTTGTCCACGCTACACTTTTGATTGTTGTTTTATTTTATTAAATGATTGGCGCAAACAGTAACATCAATGAACAACAACAAAAACCAGGACAAGGAAGGCAAAAGGGCCATATAGTACAAAATCAAGGCAGATATCAGCTGGATTATGAAACAAAATCAATAGTTTATATTTGTATTTATGGGCACACAAAGAAAAATGGAATACAACATGAATACATAAAATCTAAGAGCCCATTAGAATAAAATGGGTACTTTTAAAACACCTGTTCACTAAAGTGCTTTAAAAAGCGTTTAAAGTCATTTTATGAGTCATTTTGTGAGTCTGAGAATGTTTCCATTCTGTCTTCTTTCATCTGCTGCCTTCTCCCATCTCATCCATTGCATTTGCCACGTCCCACACTACCATCATTAAAGTTCTTCTGTCCACCTTCCTTCCCTCTTGTCCTCCCGGACACATTTTGTGAATCGATCAAAAGCTGTGGCCATTTTATTTCTCAGCACTGTTCTTGGTTTTTCAATCTTTCCATCTTCCCTTATGTCTTCATCACACTTTCTAATAAGATCCATACACAACTCTACAATTTATGCATGAAATGTTTGAATAAAGACATAAATGGAATGACATTGAGATTTAATGACTGAAATTCTACAGCATTATATGGTAACACTTTACTTGAAGGTGTCTACATAAGAGTGACATGACCCTGTCTTGACACATGAATCCTAACCCTAACAAAACCGAATGACACTTACTAAAAGAAGCATTATGTCATAAACGTTTATGACTTGTTTAAAATGTTCATGACACGTTCATTACAGTGTCATGTCACTCTTAGGTAGATACCTTCAAGTAAAGTGTAACCCATTTTCTTACTGGACTATTTACTTTTTGTAGTCCACTTAAGTTATACTGTGTCTGTAGTATACTTTTTTGGTAACTGGTGGTTTCTTCTGCCCAGAAGCAAACAAATAGATATGTAACTAAATGGATGTCAGACCTAATTGCTCTATAATGCCTTTTCTTCTCCTGAAGCAGGCGTGACCGTCAGAACATATCTATCGATCCACTCCCCTTCGCTCACCCTTTCTCTCCTCCTCTCCCCTCTCCCCTCCCTTGAACCCTTGACCACCACCTCTAAAGGTCAAAGGTCAAGGTTGGAGGTCTTCTTGGCGACACTGAAGAGTCGAGAGACCCGCCCTCCTCTTTTTCTCCGTTTAAGCAGCTGGAAAGAATGTGATTGTGGTGTCAGATTGATTGCAGTTGCATGCCAGAGACTGTGTGTGTGTGTGTGTGTGTGTGTGTGTGTGTGTGTGTGTGTGTGTGTGTGTGTGCACGCTGTCTTCGCAACAACAATGCATTTCAATAGGTCTAATGTGAAAGCTGTCAATACCGCTGATTCAAACCACAACGCTTCATAGGAGGTTATTGCCCTTTGGCTGATAGACTGTGTATGTGTGTGTGTGTATGGATATGTTATATGCCTGTGTGTGTGTTAATTGACAGATGTCGGCCCCTACACAGCAGCCAGAGGGAAGTAAAGGAACCTTGTATTGATCTGTTCAGTCATGATTGTCAGCTGTCTCCTCTTATATTCTCAAATTGTTCTGCTTTATTGCTTCTCAGGTTTCTCTTTTTTTGGCTTCCATATTTAAGTTCCATATTTAAGTTACAAGTTGCTTCTGTTTTACATCTGCAGTGACTTCTACTATAAAGAACAGAGAAAAAGAATCAAATTTTTCAGATATAACGTAGATGAATTGTTATTTAGTCTCAATCATGTACTCTGAGCGCCATTGTTTTTGTCCACAGTTCAGATTAGATGTGATTTTCAGTAGCGATTTATTTAATGTTTGTGCCATTACGTTTCCCCAGTTGTGTTTTTACCTTGATAAATTGTCCTTGTTGTTGCACGGTAATGGAAGGTTTCATATTCACTGTATGATTTTACAAATCAGCTCTTTATATTACCGGGATATTACACAATTATTGCTGGGCGATAGCACACTGGTGGTGGTCTGTTATTGTGTAGTTGTGTACTGTGTGTTGGCATGCGTGTTTACACGTCTCCAATCATTTCTGTAGTATGTGTGCATATGTTGTGAAATTAGGTGTCATTGAGCTCCTCTGTGTCCCTGTGGTGCCTCTTCTCACTGCTGGAGATCAAACAACACACACACATGCATGCAAAACACGCATGCCTGTGCAGACACGCACACACAAATCCCTGTGGTGATTATCAGATCCCCTCAGATCCTCTTGAAGCCTCAGACTAAAGTGGAATTCACATTGCTTTTTATTTACTAGCTATGGAAGACCTGACAGCAGGCGTAAGAGGAGTAACACACACACTCATACACATTACATATATTACCGGCATCTCTAAAACGTCAACCTTTTTAAAAAACAGCCTTAATTTTGTTTTAGCTTGATAAGACATTCAGATTCAAATCAGATTACTATTAAACTAGGAGTCACAAGTAGGCTTGACAAAAGCAATGTTTTGATTCGTATCTCATATGGTTGTGTGCCATTTCACAGTTCAGTGATGTACTGTATGAATACTAAAAGAAGTATGTGTGTGTTTAAGTTTTTAAACTGGTAATATCTCTAAAACTGTTGGATCTAAGTGTGTGTGTGTGTGTGTGTGTGTGTGTGTGTGTGTGATCTTAGCGTATGCCCAAATGTGTATATTTGAGCACTTACCCATACACGTACATGCGTGTGTCTCTGACTGTCTCTCTAAGTGATCATATTTGTCCTCTGAATGTTTCTGAATGTAAACCAGGTCTAACTTCCCCACAGACAGGCAAGTATTGAGATATTATGGGATCTGTGCAAGTACACTCACCTCTCTCTCTCTCTCTCTCTCTCTCTCTCTCTCTCTCTCTCTCTCTCTGTGTTTGTATGTGTGTAGGGATATTATGGAGATCAGAGGCAGGCTGGGAGCCTCCAAGGCTATTAGCTCATCTGTTTTGTATTGAGACGAGGGTATGTACACATCTGCTGATGACACCAGAGAATTGTGTGTGTGTGTGTGTGTGTGTGAGAGAGTTTGATCCAAGACTATTTTTTTTTTAATTTTCTTCAATCTGTGTTGTGTATGCATGCACGTCTTCATGCTTGCGTGTCTTAAAGTATCCAATAGTATTAGGACTTGAAAACTATTCTCTGGCAGACAAATTGCTCAGCTGTGGTAAAACAACTGAAACATATCCACATAATATATATGGCACACAATTTATTTTTCTCTTTGAGGAGTCAGGTTTGATCTTTCAAGGGAGTTATTGCCATCAAAATGTAAAACATTTGAATGTGAATCATCAAATGAACAGCAAATATGTGAGGTGCAACATGAAGCGGTGAAAAATAGGGGAAAGTATTGCTCAAATCACTCCATCTTTGCCCAAGTCTGATAGTGCTCATTTTCCATTCGGGCCTCTTTTGTATCATATCAGTGCATCCTGGCACCAGTGAGAATTAGCAGTAAAATAGTCTTCTGACATTTCATTACATTTTCTCCCTCTATCAAGTGTCTGGCAAGTTAAATCAAGTGGCTTATTTGAAACCCATCTTCAAAAGCCCCCCCTCTTGATCAGCCTCTTTTTTTATTGCATTAGCATAAACTGCATTGCAACAGAGAGATTTGTCCTTTGTCTTTCTCCTTCTCTCTCTCTCTCTCTCTCTCTCTCTCTCTCTCTCTCTCTCTCTCTCTCTCTCTCTCTGTGTGTCTAGCCTATCTTTATCTGTCCACCCAGTGGATCTGGGTCAATTGATGAATACAAATGTCACCTAATGTCCCATCAACTAGACAAAAAAGTGGTGGAGAAGGTGATGGAATTAAACAAAAAGAATCCCACTTCTCCTTTTTCTGCTGACGTTAGCAGCTTTTAAGCCGCTTTGATTGATACGGCATCAAAAGTTACTCGATTAAACGGCGTTTCACACTGCATAGATTCCTACTTAAAAGTCTCAAGACCTCTAAATTATTTATTGATGTCTGTTCCAATCTACATCTGGCTTCGGAGGATTGTGCTCTGTCGGTGTGTGTGTGGGTGTGTGTGTGTGTGTGTGTGTGTGTGGGGGGGGGGGTTAGCGCCTAGAGGAACTTGTTTTCCATGTGCACTTGTTCACCTGCCCGTCTTCTGTAATGGGGCTCAGCAGGGAGGGATGAATAGGCCTGAAAGTGGCAACGCAGCGGTGGAATTGCATCGCGGCAGCTCAGCGTGCACGGGCCTTGGCTCTTTCAAGGATAATCCCACCACTGTCTTTTCTTTTTCAACTCCCTCTCTCACCTATAGAAGAAGCAAAACAAGGAAAGCATGTGCCGGTACAATAATTCAGACAAACAAACTCAAGGGAGAAAGGAAACACACATACAGTACACTCACATGAGCAATCAAGGAAAGCACTGAGCCACGTAAGTGAGAAGATATTGGGTGATATCCTTGGCAAGCAGCTCAAGAATCGTTTTAAAGTTCAGCAGCAACAAAAAGCAGCTTCTTATTCTGTTTCCCTCTTTCCCTGGAGTGCACTGCATTTGTGGGTGGGGAAATATACAAGTCAGATTTAAGACAAAGCTATTTGGAGGCATTTAAATCTCACAGTGTCCCAAAGATGATAGTGTTAATCGTAAAGTATTGTTGGAATGATTGAAATTTTGTGAAATTAACATAATTTCTTAAAGGCCATGAAAAAGCTAACACATCTATGTGGGTCCATGTTAAGTGAACAGTAGGCAAAGGTTTATCACTTGAGGTGTGTTTTCTCTACACTAATATGAATTTGCAAAAGTACACAAAAAACATACAACATAGATGGCTTTCATTGGCTCGTTCCACAGATGCACACATATATTCATGTAAAAAAATCAGCATCTTTAACGTTGTAAATGTGAGGAGACAGTGACTGTGACTTTAGGATGAGGATCATTATCAATTTCCTTTTGAAAATTGTATATGTTCTTGATTTAAAGAAAAAACATATAAAATGAGGAACCCTATGTGAACCCACTGCAGCAGGTGGCTTTGTTAACGCTATCTCATGATTAATGTTCTGTGTTTATTGTGTTGATGGTGTTAAAATTACATAATTTTCTACATAATATAAAAGTATATGCATGATAATAAAGGGTGGGTGCAGGGTGGAAGATTTCAACTTCCAACAACACATTTTACTATGAATAATATTTTTATCTTTTCACACCGTCTGTCTCATAATAACATCCATAACTTGTCCATAACTTCAGTTAAAAGAAACTATAATGGTATGTCATCTGCCTGGTCGATGTTCTGTTGTCTCATTGGCCAGAAGTGGAGTGGCTCATGAAGTCCATTTAAAACCCTCAAACAGCAATTATTTTCAATAATTTTTTCTTGAAATCAAAGGCAAACACTGGCGTTGGGGAAACTGTTTTGAAATATTGTGTAGTGTGGATTCTGCTATATCGGTCTAGCTAGCTAGTTCAACTATACATCTACTATATCCTTGATGTTCTACTTCCGGGATTCCTCAGGTGCTGCAGGAAATTCCACCAAATGCATGTCTTTTCGCAGATGTCTGTTTCCTTCTACTTTTGTTGTGTTGGAATTTTGAACTCCGGTTGATCTCAGATCTCTGCATGGTAAATTGAGACAGCTAGCTAGACTATCTGTCCAATCTAAGTTTTCTTTTGCACAACTAAAACAACTTTTGAACCTACACATTCCACCAAAACAAGTTCCTTACCGAGGCTATTTTTCAGCGCCCCCCGTGACAATTGTGATTGGTTTAATAATATGCCATTAAACCAGGGCACGTTTTTTTCTCCCATCCCAGAATGCTGTGTGGACTAGCCAGACCTTCCTCTGCAGCGCCTTGGAGAATGGTCTGGCAAAGCAAGACTACTACTCAATTAGTTGACTAATTGTTACAGCACTAGTTCACATCACTCAATTCGATTCTTTTGTTGTTGTAAGAACGGCGAACCTCTGCCAGTGAGACAGATAACATGTATTGCTTGTGCGTGCATTGCTACACCTGTGCATTTATCCCACTGTATCTAGTGCACATCCTCACATTCATATCTGCACTTCTCAGCCTGCACGCTCATACGCAAGTGTGAAGGTGCATTTGAGTGAATCATGGCCGGGATTGAAACATCACTCCGTCCTTGAGGGTTGAAACATTGGATGGAGGTCTCTGATGTTGGTTGGATGAAGTTAGAGGAAAAGTAGTGAGTTAATTTACTTTGTGTTGTGCAGAGAGCGGGGGGGAAGGGCTTTAGCTTTGGAGGCTGGCCCATGTTTCTCCTTGTACTGTTTATTGAGGGCCTGTCTCAGGGGCCAGCTATTGATTTCTGCCTGGATGAGATGGGATAGCCCTGGAAGACTCAGTGACGGATGGATGAGAAGGAACGGAGGGATAAGTGGAGGAGTGTAGCTTTTGTCCTAGTACAGAGGCTGCTTCAACTGTCTATAAATGTTAACTTTCCCTTGACCCCCACATATTGGTGTTATGTATTGGTGTATACTGTCTAAGAAAAAAAAAACATTGCAGATTTTAAGTCTAATTTGTTTGCAACCTGAAAGAGCCAAATGCTACTGACTCCAACTTAGATCGTACTCTATCTATCCATCTCCATATATTTCACCAGTTGACTTTATCCCACCTATTATTGAGAATACCTCTATGTAAAGGACGTGTAACGCTGGTGTAGAGTTGGTTCTTCCATTCTTATACTTATAGCACCTCCTCTTAGGATCCCTTTTTATGAAGAATTTAATTTTAATGCATGCTTTTTCTTTTAGAATTACAAAAAACATTTTTACGGCCAGTTTAACTCAACTTGAGGAATATGGATAAGTACAAATCCCAAGGATTCGTAACTGAATCTCTTTCTTTCACTTGCCTGGATCAGACAAGTCACACATGCAGCAAACTAAATGTAATGGCAAAAGTGGCCAATAAAAATAGTTTAAACATCTGTGCTAGCTACCTAACATCTAAAATACAGTGTGAACTGAGATAATGTATCTTGTTAATTTACCAGTTTACCATATACAAGTGACCACCTGTGTAACCTTTTCCAGCATTTGAAGGAAATGTTGCCAATGTAACCACCAGCCCGTGAGGCTTGGTTTATGTTGGCAAACAAACTGTAACTTACAGTTCTGTGATTCAGCTGGCACTGTCAGGGAACCACTGTGAACTCATTTGACAACTCCTGACAAGGTGCTCTTGAGCAAAAAACATTTAGAACTCTCTAGAACTGCCAACAGGAGGGGTTTGTAAACGGCTTTCCAAATGGAAATGTGTGGAAATTAATTCACTTTAGGAATTAAGTTGATAAAAGAGAGGATGGGCCCTTTCGAGGATAAATACAAAACCTATATTTAATACGCAAATGGACTTGTCATTAGTAAATACTCAGGTATCTGTTGTGTTGGCCCTCTTTCTCCTGTCTCAACCCCTTATTTCCTTTTAACTCCTCTCCTCCTGTTTAGATGCTTGGTCTGTGAGGTTGTGTCAAACTGGACACAAATGATACTCTTTTTGGGCCGTCTATCACAAACACACAGTCTTGACTTTATCAAGGTTGTATACTTGATCGTACCCTGGTTAAGTGCCCAGTGAAAGTCACAAAGCACACACACATAGACAAACACATACACACCTCCCAGGTCCTCTGTCAACTTAACGGCTGCCGATCAATGGCAGGAGGTCAGCCTGGTGATAAAGAGGCTTGGAGCTGCATGTGTGTGTGTCTATATATGTGTGTCTGTGTTCATTTGTGTGCTTTTACGTGTATATGTGCGTGTTTATTTGTGTGTGTGTCCGTCTGATAGAGAGCAGGGCTTAGGACTGCCGAGCGATTGAGGAGGGGTGAAAAAAGTGTCCAAGATTCATTTTTTCTCATCTGGTACAGAGGGAAAGGAGGGGAAGCCGTAGCGTTATTTTTCTTGGCTTTAGCCCTCACGGCTCTAAGTGGGTATTGATCAGGTGCCTTAATGCAAACCTGTCAAATTAATTTTGCAGGGAGAGAAGGCTGTGACTGCTGCAAGATTGCTTCAGCATCGGAGAGGGTGTGGGGTGTGGATGGATGGATAGAGGGATGGATGAAGGGAGGGGGTAAAAGGATGTTAGAGGTGGGGAGCCCATGAATTTTAATCATCATCTAAATAGGAAGCTGGCATTCCAGTCTTTTTTCTTCATTCTTTTTTTACTCTTTTTTCCCCCCGTGTGCTTACTTCTACATCCTTCTTTCTTTTTCTGCACCCTGTCCTCTGGTACTCCTGCTTTCTTTCTTTTCTTGCTTTGTGACACAACACGAGACAGTTGCATAGATGCTATATGTGCCTGTAAGCAGCCCAGAAAAAGAGATAGTTGGGGCAAGATGGTGGAAACATCCAAATCTCAAACCAAAAACTATGTTGCTATCTGTTGCTATATAGGCGGTATAGCTGTATTTATTTTTTTCTCTATGCTTTTGGTCTCTTGTGACTTATTAATAACCATGTTTACCTTGTGAGTTTATTGATCACCCTTCTGACTAAAGTTGCTCATAAAGGTAAATTGGCACAGTTGTGATTTAATCTCTTCTTTATTCTGTCTATCCTTGCTTTTTATGTACTATTGAAGAAGTGAACCCAGACAACTACTGACATGCACAGAAACGTACTGTTACTAGTAACATTAACAACAGATCAGTTCTATTCTAAACAGAAGCCGCTGAAATGTATTCAGCCAGTCATTCATTTCATTGTCTGCACTTGTGCTTTTATACTGTGGCATTTCAAAATGTCTGTTAAAATGAACGGTCTTGAACTTAGACATCCTGGGCCTTCAGGATGCTACAGTGACCATAAAAGACAAACAAATGAAAGCACAAATCTATCTTTTTTTCACACAGTGGTGTTGTTTTACAATCCTGCTGTGAGGTCTCATCTCTTGACTGCTACATCGGATCAGGCTAATCCCTCGCCTTCTCCTTTATCCCATTAGTTAGTTAACTGTCGGCCAGGGTCTTCTCACACCGGGAAGAATTAAAAAGAGCCATAAGTAAGTTTTACGACGAGGGATAGAGTGGTGTTACGGTGAGCGGGCCAGCCTATCTGCATGTGATCTACTGCAGTCTGCTTCTTCTCGCTCTTGCTTCTCTCTCTGTTAGTTTATTTGAGAGCTGTAAGTTTTACACAGAAGGCTGTCGCCCCTTTCCATCGATCCGCTCAGCCTTTTAGGTGTGCTTTATGATCCATATAGTACAGAATGAAGACCCACACTCTCTATGTCAAACATTGACACACACACACACACACACACACACACATGTATGAATGCAAACATGCCTGCACAATCCTGTTTGTATGCACATTTGTGGATGTATATAGACACACAAGTCTGTGTAAGACTTACAAGTACTGCATACATTAATATCTCAGACACACACAGACACACACACACACACACACACACACATCTATGGTCAGTCTACATCGATACTGGCAACTGTGGAGGGCTGCACTTCTAACAAATCATAGTAATAACGTTCTCTCTGGAAACAGCAGCGTGACAGAATTATAGTGCTAAGTATCTTGTTGATTCAGAATGAGCTTTACAGTGGAGATTTTGAAATGTCTCATATTTTAGGTGACATTTTAACTATGTTTTAAATTCCTGTTGATGTTTGTGCATATGAACTTCTTTAGAGCAAGACTCATCACACATCTCTCCCAAGTCTCTCTTTGTCCATTTGGTCCGCAGTCTGGGTCTTAAGTGTTGCCCCAAATCTATATGAGTACTGTGGCATTAGTGTTGTGTAAATTGGGAAATAAAGTGCGGGAAATGTTTCATGTCAACAGTTTTTTTTTGTTTTTTGTTTAAATTAGTAGTTTTTGGATACTTATTGAACTCTAAACTGATATTTACTCTCCTGAGAAAGTTTGGAAAATTTTAGCTATTGCTAGATTCTTTTTACAAGTGAATTGTCATAGTTGTTGTCCATGTGGGCATAAAGGTACTGAATAATTTTCAAATTACTTTTTTTCCCCCACAAAACAATTGTGGAAATTTTGGAATAGTTTTACGTTTTGGGAAAGATACTTCCCTTTCTTGCCAAGAGTTAAATGAGAAGATCCACGTCTCACTGTCTGTCTATTACGTGTGAAGCTAGAGATTAGCTAAGTTTAGCAGAAAGACTGAAATCAGGGACACAGCTAGTCTGGTCTGGTTCTAATCAACTGAAGACGCTGCCCTCTTCCTGTATTGTGTTCAGGACGTTTCTGAGCGTAACCTCCTGAGGGCAACTTTGAATGTTGTGTTTACTATACGCAACTGACAAATCCTACTAACCCACTTTCTTAGCATTTTATTTTTATTTTTATTTAGACTCTTTAAGCCCTGCCGGCCACATTATACATGTAGACATCAGCAGAAGCAAGTTATTCACTTCACATTAGTGTACCAAAGTGATTCTTGATTTAAGCTCCCCAAATAGAAAGCTCATTTCGATATAGATTCCCCATGCAGAACAGAATTTGCATATTCCTAAAGAACCAAAAACTCAAATCTCTGCTTTTTTATTCTGTCTCCAGGGTTCTCATAACCACTGCCTTCATTTGAATGGTAACTCGAATTGTCTCACTAGCTAGCTAGCTGCCACAGCTCTCAAGATGCAAATGTATCGAATAGGTGTGTGTGCGTGTGTGCACATCTTTGTGTGAAATGTATTTTGGTGAGCTGCAGATTGGCTGGCTGGTCTCAACAGAGGTTCCATTACCTCTCAGTGGCTTTCATCTGCTCAACGAGTGAGAAGTCCTCGCATTTGAGGCGAATGAGACATGGTGTAACACAGAGACACACAAATGCACAACTAAAGAGAGAGAGAGAGAGAGATGAACTAAAATAGATTTTATGAAAAAAATACAATAGTTTTCAGCAGGCTTGTGCTGGTGAGTGCACCCTTAAAGCAGATATTTTCCTTTCCGTCCACTTGACTAGCATCACTTTGTCAGACCATACACAATGTCACCAGCAGTGATATACTGTACAAGTTGAAGAATACATTTTAAATTGTGAGGCCTTTGATTGATCCCTCTTTCTAATTTATTGTTTTGCTTACATACACCAGTGCGGTGTAAAAGACTGTTAATAGACAAAGAATGGCTGAAAAGCAAACCATTATTTTTCTTGTCTCTTGTAGATAAGATTGACATTTCTTTTTACAGTGAAGGTTCATTGTAAAACCAATCAAACGTGTCTGGAAATCTTCCATTTGAAATGACCTTTTGAATCCAAAGGCAGATAGAGAATGGGCGTTCGAGAAGCTTCAAGATCTCATAGTAACTATTGCTAAGGTAGGATGTTGAAAAAAATCTTCCTCTCTGAATGACTTTTTAAGGTTCGGCTCACATACAGTATGAACACAGCAGGTACCTTAAGAAGAGCTTGTGAGGACTCTAAATAAATATACTGTATTTCCTATAGTTAAGGAACAGACCAAGCTCCTGACTCGATTTTCTTTGCAGCACTCTGAAGCTTTATGCATCATCAGAGAATGAGTGTGTGTGTGTGCGTGTGTGTTTGCGTGCCCGTGCGTCTGTGTGTGTGACAGATGACGTGTACCAGGAAGGCAGATGCAGACTGTCACTAAGCAGGAAATTCACAGACTGACAGGACTGATTGTGTTTAGTTATGACACAGAAGCAAACGCTTATGGCAGTCTGGAAGTTTTGCAAATTGTTCTTAAACCAACTTTGTATACTTTGTTTTTGGGAAAGGAAATGCGTGCAGGATATTTGAGGACCATCTGTAGCTCTCTTATTAGTACTGTCAGTTCCTGACAGCTGTGTGTGTGTGTGTGTGTGTGTGTGTGTGTGTTTTGTTTGGCGTATGTCTTGACGAGGAAGCAAAGCTTGAAACTTTGTGGAAACTTAGATAAAAAAGTAGCAGCACAGTGCTTTAATATTAATGGAACAAGACAACAACAAAAAAAGAAACAAAGAAAACAGAAAATCTGAATCTACAATGGACCTAAAAACTTGAAAAGGATTTACATTTGTTCTTCGAACCAATACGTGGCTGAAATAAAAAGAGTAATCAGGAGCTGACAAATTAAAGTTTAAAGTGATATCAGAATCTAACCAATTTGACAAACAAGATTCTCTGGAAATTAGATGATGTGCAAAGCAACATAAGATACAATGCTATACCACCACGAAAGGCTTGTACCACCAAATAACTAGTAAGACTTCTAGTTTAGTTACATTTGAATGGTAGTTTGTTTTACCTGTCACTCAACCTGGCTCATTGTTCTCAATATCAGCAATTCTTTCTGTGTATGGCAGCACTGACAATATAAAAATGTTACGACATGACATGGTAATGTTTATGTTTTTCCTTTTTATCCAAATGACAAACTGACTTGAAAAAAAAGAGACCTCAGTTGCAGAAAGATTCTTCAGGCCTTGATACATTTGGTTTTTCTATAAAAAAAAGTTCAGTGTATGAACAAAGAAAAAGGGTAAAGCTTCTTTACGTGCCAGCAAGGTTTGCAAAAGTCTGCATCAAGACGGATGTGATGTTTTGTTAATTTCTTGCATTTTTATTATTATTATCTAGAGCATTGTAAACTGTCAAATGAATGAGAAATAATCAAAAATAATGGGCATATACAGTATGGATGGACAAAATATAAAGGAGTGGAGCTTAAAATGTGTGTGTGTGTGTGTGTGTGTGTGTGTGTGTGTGTGTGTGTGTGTGTGTGTGTGTGTGTGTGTGTGTGTGTGTGTGTGTGTGTGTGTGTGTGTCTGTGGAGGGGGCCCTCCTGTCAGTCCTCATAACCATCAATAGCTGCATCCCATTCACAGCAACATGACAGAGACGTAAAGCAATCTGCCTGACCAAAAGCATTTAATTTTGAAATGGCTGCCCAATGAATCCCCATTCAGATAAACAGGGAGCGACACACACACCATATGCACACAAATGATTTAGCATGCATGCACGTATACATGCACACATATAGCATGTTTCCCCCCCACCCCTATCTATTACCTCAGCCTACCCCCCCACACACAGCCTCCAGGGAAAAAAGGAAATGTCTTTTTTAAGGAATGAATACAGCGGGATGAGCTTCGCCACTTTAACCTTACATATGCAAAATCCGGCGTTGTGTATTGAGGTAGAGCGACACAAAACAGGCGCTACAATCAAAAATGTCATTTCCCTGCCAGTGAGACGACCTTGACTCTCATCTGCTGAGAACAAAATGCTCTCACACCCACTGGCACAAACTTTCATCACCAATATGAGTATTTAAATTACATTTAATTGTAATGTATGCTTTTTTTTTTTGGTCAGTCTTCTAATTTTTTTTTTCATTTTGGGGATTTTAAAATGCTGCATAATCATCATGGGAATCACAGCAATCTCCCACCACACCATCTACATACAGTATGAGGAGATATGCTGCCCATATTTACTGCTGTTTTAACATTTATTTCAGCAGAGACATTACAGTTACTTACATTCAGTCACTGGAGCTTTACCATAACCAAAGCATGCTTGGTTGGAATTGTCAACCAATAATGCAAAGCATTTCAGTAGCATAAGAGACTGAAAATGGTGCACACTTTCTTTTCACCAAGAATTGGGTTTTTGAATCAAGAATTGATTCTGAATCAAAGTAGTGACATCAAGAACCAAATCAAACCTAAGGATTCCAACCTTTAGTAACGTGCGGAACTTAGTGTGTGTTTGTAATATGAGTGGCAAAGGTCCCTGATGAAAATTTTGCCATGTTAAAATGCATAAAGGACGTTTCTCTTTGTACTGTCTCTCTGCCTGCTCTTCTTCTTTTATTTTACTCTCTAAAAATCTCACATGTTCACAAACATACTCTCTTTCCCACACACACACACAAACACACACACAGAAGGAAAAGTTTGCAAACCATTACCAGTTATCTTTTTCAGGTTAGGACTCTGGCAGCAGCCCTTTCAACTAGCTGTTGTCGGCCAGCGTGTAGTCTTTTTAGTCTTTTTTTAGTCTGCTTTATGAGTTAGGTTTAGTAAATGTTGTTTTTGTTATTTCACCTAGATTTGCACATTGAGGACATAGGTTCTTTTGTTTGTAGTTTTGGCCTTGGTACTTTATTGAATACATCGTAACCGTTCCATAATGTTACACTAATAAATCATTTCACTTTAACGTTGCGCTTTGTGAGATTGCCCCAAGAAGAATGACATTAGTCGTTACAGCAAATGGTCAAAGACTACATGTTTAGGTTCAGGTACCAAAGCCCTCCCATGGCTGTAGGAATTATTAATTAATTATTAATTATTTTATTAATTATAAACACAACGTCCTATTTTGCTATGGGAGACCACTAGCTGTTGTCGGCCAGCGTGTAGTCTTTTTAGGTATGTTAACAACTGTTAACAACTATAAATTGTACATTTTTACAAGGCACCTCTTACTCTTGATGTATTTTTTAAGACAGAAAAAGAGAGACAACAGAAGTACTATCACACTTTTACATGTATTATTTAATCTTGTAATAAAACAGAACACCATTTAAAGGCACGGTAGCTCAGGAACTCAATTTCAATATTAGCTTCTGAAACAGGGAGAAAGCTCATGATCAAATGGAAATGACATAGGCATACATTGAGGCAACACACTCATACAAAATTAACATGTGCATGAAAACACAGCCACAGAAACACACACACACACACACACACACACAAAAACACACACGCACACACACACACACACACACACACATATGAAATATAGTGCTACATAATTGAATTCGCAGCATTGTACCTTTGAAAATATCACTATTGCCTGAAAACTGTTGTTACCTCTAGCCAGATGATGTTAGCTTTTAGCAGCATTGTGTTGCAGACAATGAGGCCACTAGTGCTGCTAGCATCAGGTGTGTGTGCCTGATATCCAATACTGAGATCAAAAGAAGTATTTTTGTGTGTCTTAATTGAATAGAGAAGCATCTGCAACGGGATTGAATCATAACTTTGAGTGTGTGTGTGTCCGTGATGTAATTTGTGGATTATGTGATTGGTTGGTGGGTGGGTTTGAGTGGGTTTTGAATGTGTCTGCCTGTTAATTGAAGTGGGTGTTCTTAAAGGTCTAAGAGGTGTGTGTAACAGACTGTGTTCTTACAGTACAACTGTGGCAGCGAGGAGGCGGCTGATTGTGGGTACAGGTGCTGGAGTGTGTTTGATGTGAAGTATCCACAGCTCACAAGAATCAGCAACACTGGCATCAACACAAACCCTCACATATTAAGGAAGAGAGAGAGAAACACAAACACACTGATTATTTTCACAAAATTCAAATCAAGATAAACATAAGTCACATAAGTAATACATACACAGGGTTAGGGACGAACTAAGGGCACAACATAGTAATAAATATACTTGTCCATCAAAATGTCCAACAAACAACATTTCTGAAGTGCACAAAATGGTTTATTGGTTTCTTCTATCAAAATTTTCAAGCTTCAATTCTGTGAGCTTGACTTTTGCAAGAATAGGTATGCAGAATTGCAGACTTGAAGAGTTACGATACATGTCCGGCCAATCATAAATATGATTTGTGCATTAAGAATGATCTGACCGAGTCCCTTCAAAGTCTGCGGCCAGTTGGTGTTGACACGCAGATAAAATCAGTGTTGAAATATTCGTAAATAATTATTGCTTTCTGTCTGTTTTATTACCACATTTTAGTTTCACCTGCCATAACTCTTCTTTTTCTACTCCCTAAGAAGGGAAAGATGGAGGGCTTTACAATATTTGGTCTGAGAGGGATTGTCTGTCGCTTTCTAGGGTGTTTTAAAAGAGGCTTGATGCCACTAAGTAGGGCTGCTAACGGTACTATCCCACAATGCAATGTCCCAAATCCAGGAGACTTTGAACACGCATACATGTAGGGCAGGGGGAAATGAAGGGGGGAAGAAACATAAAATAACAATAAAAAAAACCCAAATACAAATAAAAAAACAAATAAAAGGCTATTGACAGAGAGAGAGAGAGAGAGAGAGAGAGAGAGGATGAGGATATAAGAGAGTTATACCGGTTTCTCTCTTTGCTCTCTGCTCTCTGTCTATCCCTCAATCCATCTCTCTCAATTAGAAAATGAAATCTATGATTATCTTAAGAGGGGAGAGATTACTCTCTGACTCTGATCTTCATCATAGGTTAATTCACAACAAAATACCCCACTTTTTTACTTTTACTATAATTAAGAAAATTCAATTCACTTATTACTTTTAAACCATCTTATAGATCTTTGGTTTTGTGCAGTAAGTTCTCTACTCTTGGAGAGAAATGCTTTGCTGATTTAACTTCTAAAGTCGTAGAGTGCATTATTGTTAAAAGCTTTATTGCATTAATGGTATACGGTTTGGCTTTAACCATGGGGGACTCAAACTGATGCTTTTCCCCACAATGCTTCTCCAAGCTGCGAGTGTAAAATGTAGGTTAAGTTCTGGGATTTGCAGGTACAACTTTTGACAAACAACTATTTTTACAGCTGGTATGTCCCTGTTTTTATAGTCAAGTCAGTGAGTATCACTGGGAGTTTATTTCATTGGTGTATACTGATGAATACAACTAGCACACATGGACTATTTCCGTTTGTGTTTCCTACTTCTGTTGCACATCTTCCACAAGACAACCACTCTATAATTTAAACCTGTCAGCTGCACTGAGGAAGAAAAATTAAACTTATTTTCTTCTTTTGGATTAATAAATGAAAAGTGTGTGTGTGTGTGTGTGTGTGTGTGTGTGTGTGTGTGTGTGTGTGTGTGTGTGTGTGTGTGTGTGTGTGCATGTGCGCGCTTGCGTCTGCAAGTCATGAGATGATGGGTGATGGAGGGGCTCCATGCTCCATAGGGGGGCAAATGGAACATAAGGAGCACCAGACCTCTCTTTCTCTCTCTCTCACACACACACACACACACACACACACACACACACACACACACACACACACACACACTTTTCATTTATTAATTCAAAAGAAGAAGAATGCATGCATGGTTGTACTTCTATACTTGTGAGATCCTTCATTGACATGGCACATGATTGGTCCATTCACAACATTTTGTAAATAGCACTGAACCTGTAGGGGTGGGCTATTTAGTTTTGCTTTATGAGTTAGGTTTAGTAAATGTTGTTTTTGTTATTTCACCTAGATTTGCACATTGAGGACATAGGTTATTTTGTTTGTAGTTTTGGCCTTGGTACTTTATTGAATATATCGTAACCGTTCCATAATGTTACACTAATAAATCATTTCACTTTAACGTTGCGCTTTGTGAGGTTGCCCCAAGAAGAATGACATTAGTCGTTACAGCAAATGGTCAAAGACTACATGTTTAGGTTCAGGTACCAAAGCCCTCCCATGGCTGTAGGAATTATTAATTAATTATTAATTATTTTATTAATTATAAACACAACGTCCAATTTTGCTATGGGAGACCGCTATTCATTTTCCTTGTCCTACCAACAGTCAACGTTGTTTTTTTAAGCTTGACTGCAGTCAAGTTGTGACCTGATCGAGTTTATTATTGTAATTATGATTACAAAGCTAACAACATAACACATAGTACCACCACCTAATGTCCTCTCTCTGCTCTCTCACGCCTTCTCTGTCGCCATCTCACTTTACTATCAACACACGCTCGCTTACTTTCTCTCCCTTCCCTCTACTTATCTGTCTCGCTCTCCATTTATTTCCCCCCGGCCCTCTCTCTGTCTCTCCGCTGCTCTTGTCTGCAGGAATGAATCAGACGTTAGAGACCAAACAAGATTTTCAACCCATTGCTTTTGATTAAGTGACTTAACACAGAGGTCTGCGGCCCGGCAATATCACTAATGGTCCGAAGAAAGAGAGATAGTGTTTGGGGGGAAAATAGAGAGACACAGAGAGAGAGAGAGAGAGAAAGAGAGGTGGGCTTAATCTTCCACAAGTAGTACCATTATCCCCCGCTAAAGGAGAAAGTGATTATGAACTTAAAAGGAGCTTTGCGCTCATAGCTTTCTCCACAGCAAGTTTAGTTGGAGAATTACGATTAAGCCGGATTTAGATTCACGCAAATGCCTTTTTTAACAGAGGAGGCAGCAGGGGAGAGGAGAAGCCCCTTGTGTTGCAGGGTGAGCGTATAATGACAAACAACAGTGGCACCATGCTGTCAGCACGCGGCTCACAGCTGTGTATGATTTTGAAAAATGACTCATTTTCACTAATTGTGCTGGAATTTGCTTCAAAATGGGTGGTAGGTTTTATCAAACATCACCTGTCAAACAACTTTATTTTGTTAATCTGTATTGTTTTTACATTGATTCAGCAAAAGAACTACATGTGGTTATGAAAATAAAAATATTATGTCTTTTATTTTCATTCTTTCTGCTGTTTACAGGAACCAAGTGAGGAAGTTCATAAACAGATGAGCATTTCTAAATTCCCCATTTGGGCTTTACAAGCAGATAGTTAATTCTACAAATGTTGCTTTTATGGAAATGCAAAACATATGTCGCTACTTATCTGATTTTCTGCAGGATATCAAAACAATTTGGAATATGATCTCAGTGATGACAGGATGTACTTAAAACCCCAAACCCCTGCCAAAAAAACATGGAAAATAAATTGTAATAATAGTAGCTTGTTTGCAGGAGATTGTTTTTGGATGATTCTTTCCAAACCAGGAATGTTACATTTGGATGGCGTAAACACGTGCAAAGCATGCATGTTTTTGATGTGTTATCTTAAGGGTTAGCTTGGAGTGATAATTCATCAGAGGAGATAATTGCTTTGTTATCACTCTCTGGAATTGTTTTCTAAGTTGTAACCCTTATAGTTGGCATTTAGCTGGTACTCTGTTTGGACAAAAAAAGCTTCAGTTTGTATGTTGCTGTCATAACAATCAACCTGAAATAAAATGAAAAGCAATGCAGTTCCAAAATCACACATGGTATCGGGAGAAACCAGGCATGGCTTAGGCTTCCTTTGTCAAGGGACAAAAATGTCAGATTTGAGGATGTGATGAGGTTTATAAAGACCATTACAGGATTTTGGCTGCTGTGAATTGCATCGCTTAAATGAGGCAACATACTGAAAATGAATTTAGTTGCCTGAATTTCACTGTTATTGCTTTGTGCACCAGTCACAGTTTCCAAGAAAATAAGTATTCTCCTGGTGAAGTGTGTGCATGAAGGAGACTGCATGTGTGCGTTCAGGTACTTGCGCATGAGATTCCCACCAGCATGGATGTTTGTGTACATGTGAGGTTATGTGTGTGAGTGTGGGTGTTCCTCGCTGCACATTAGCGGTAATTATAGTCAGTAATAACCCTAACGAGGAGAGAGGGACGGGCTGCATTCAGAGCAGCAATTACAAGTTAATCAGCTACCATGTTGTTGGGAGTAATTAGGCAACGCTGTGAAGAGGATGTAGATTTCAGATATTTACTGCTGCAGTGTGTGTGTGTGTGTGTGTGTGTGTGTGTGTGTGTGTGTGTGTGTGTGTGTGTGTGTGTGAGAGAGAGAGAGAGAGAGAGAGAGAAGGAGGGATAGATGGATATGTAAGTTTTGCTGCAGTCTGGAGACTTTAGAAAGGATTTGTTTAAAATAGTTTTCCCTTCTGCTCCTTTGTCTACAGTCCATGCTGCTGAGTGAGCTTTGTTTTACTGCAGTGTGACCCAACATTGGTTTGTTTCTAAATGAATGAAATCAATTAATCGATGAGATGTCATAGAAATCCACTCAAATTTGTTTGTCCCTCCTTTTGGTTGTCATCCCCGCTGGTGACTGTTCAGTGGGTTATAAGGAAGTCTGCTTTTTGTTTGTAGGAGCCACTGCAATTTTTGGGGAATGCATTAGCTAGCAGAGTGTGGTAGTGCTGACAATAGTTTGATTTGACCATTGTAAATATGCAGACTTTGCTTTATAAAACACAAGCAACCCAACATAGCAAGGCAATCTTCAGTCATCAATCTCAACATTTTGAAAGAGAATGGAAAGCATTTGACTGTTTGAATGGTCATATGCAAACAGAGGTGACAGGGGCTGGACAGTGTCAGTCCACCTGCAAACAGCACAGCAGTACTGTACACTCCGTGTCAAAGCTAATTAGGTGTTAACGTGTTTCGGCATTGATCGCATGTCTGAGGCCTTTAATTGTTTGACTGGAAGGAGGAAGCCGTGATTCAGCTCCCTGCCAAGTGCCATTTAGGCTGAGGTGCAGGTGTCTGACATTGATACACACACTTTAATTGTGTGTTGTGTTAATGAGACACAGAGGAGGGGTGAGAGGGAGAGAGAGACAGACAGAAAGAGACAGACAGGGATCAGCCAATGATCTGTGTGATGCAGAGAGACTGCTCTGACAGCTCATTGCCCAGTGCTGTCAACCCTGCTGTGTGTGTGTGTGTGTGTGTGTGTGTGTGTGTGTGTGTGTGTGTGTATTCTAGTATGGAGATACACATATTCTAAAAAGCATGATTAGCTAATAACTCACTTTGAAATGATGCATCAAATTACCATATTCAATATGATTGTGTGTAAGCTTTCATTCATTTATATTTAATTCACAAATCTGTTAACATGTGACGTTTTCACAACATATTTACTATAGCAGTGTGGACAATATAATAATATAATATTCTTTTGTGATAATTATTTTTAGTGTAATTAAAGGAGATTTTTGTTCGATTTCCAAACGTAGCTCTGTTGTCTGTAAATGTGGCGTCCTGTCAGTAGCAAGAAAAATGCAAACAATTGGTGCTGTTTACATTGTGTTATTGTCCTGCTAGCCTTAGCACCCATCAGGCTTAAACAAGGCAAGTTTTAAATGTGCTTTTGTCCTCTTAACATGTTAAAAATGTCATTAAAGGTTCAGTAGGTAACTTTTGTAAAAATGTATTTTTTACATATTTGATAAAACTGTCACTATGTCCTGACAGTAGAATATGAGACAGATAATCTGTGAAAAAATCAAGCTCCTGTGGCTCCTCCCTGTGCTCCTACTGCCATTTGGCAGAAATGCACCGCTCCCGGTCAAAACAGCCAATCAGAGCCAGGAGGACTGTCTTAGCAGTGTCAATCACTCTCGTGTACGCGCTGCTCATAACCCTCCCCCTCCCCCCGCACAGCGCGTACCGTGTTCAAGCTCAAGATTGCCCGTGTGCTGCAGCTGTGCTAATCACGGAGAAACAACTTTTCAGGAAAACTGCCAATTTCTCGAGTGACACCTGCTCAGAAAACAAAGACGGGCAAACAGAAGAAGACCGATGACGAAAAGCAAGCTAAAAGAAAGAATTAAACCGAGCCGAAATAAAATGAGGGTCGACAACGGAGCGTCTTTTCAGAGGTGGAGGGAGCTACGCCTCCTGAAAGGATTCAACACGGATTCAGAGCTAGTCACATTTCTGCTTGACCTGTAAGTATTGCTGCTTGATTTGTTTCATTTATTAATAACTAGCTACACAACTAAGCTAGCGATGGTTACAGTATCGCTGGTGATAGCGCAAATCTCATTTTACTCTGTAGCTTGTTGCTAGCTAAGTCTAACAGTTAGCTTGTTAGCTTGTAGCACGGCAGGAATGTTGTAGCTAACTCCTTCACCCTCAGTATAAGCAATATTGTTTCGATCCCTACATTTAGTAAGCCTAAATGTGTTTTTGTCGATCACAATTAAATGCAGCTATGGTGAAACTACTTTAATTGTGCGCTGTCCCTGCCCCTGTTTCTTCCCCCTCAGGATTGTAAATCAAATGTCTGACACACATTCTTTATGCTCCTCCAACAGGTCAGACATGGCCCCAGACACACAGGCACGTGAAGGAATCGTCTTTCAGTCCAAATCAAGATGTTCAGTATTTCCTTGTGTGTACTTTACAAAAAAAGCTGATTTATTTTACCCATATGCAAAATAAAACCTAAGACATATTTCTAAGATGTTGTTATTCCTTGGCTCAGTGAGCTTCCTCAGTGATTCATCATTCCTACTGTGATTTTAAATTGATCCAAAAGGTAATTCAGTAATGTACTGTGTAAAGTGCTGCTTTTGTTCTCACAAATAAGCGATTACATAAACATTTTTAATCCCTTTTTTATTGAAAAATATTTACAAAACTTTTAATAGAAATATTTTAAATAAGCAATTTTTTTTACATAGTTTTAAAAGCACAGTACACAACAGCTAAACCCTCCTCAGAATAAAGCCCCTGTATTGTGTGGAAAGCATTGGTGGCCCTGCTTACTAGCTTGCGCGTTCACGGTAGGCTCGAGGAGCTGTGGAGGGGGGGCTGTAGTGCAGCAGAGAGCAAGGGGGAGGAGCCTGTAAGGTGTGCTTGTTCAAAATTTTAGGCTAAGTCCATGTTTCCTCAAAACTACCTATTGCAGCTTTAAAAGTGCCTACCCATGTGCAGTGATCACTTCCAAGTGAACACAGTGAATCTGATTGCTGTAGATGTAAAAGAAATGCATGGAAGGTGTGCTAATTCAGCCGTGTTTAGTTCCACTGTTGATACTGCAAGGAGTGCTTTGGGACCATCTGCAAACTACAAAAAAGAAAAGTGATACAAACATATTTTCTAAAATAAGCATATGCTTAGTTTTTAAAAGTGGCTGTAGTACAACTAGCATGAGACAAGTTACAATTGAGATAAGTTTGGAGCCACTACCTTATTTAATCATTAAATTGATAGCCTAAATATTTATGTTTTATCTTTTTTCGGTGTTGTAGTTTTTAGACGGTCCCTAAGATCTCTAACTGCCTTCTCAACAACGGAACTAAACACAGCTGAGTTAGCACAAATGTCATGCAATTCTTTCACATCTTCAGATTCACTGTGTTCATTCAAGAGGAATCTCTGCACATGGGTAGGAACTGGTAATAAAATGTCATTACCACATGACATGAACATGTTTAGAGGCTAAAAACACGTTTAAAACTTGCCCTGTTTAAGCCTGTTGGGTGCTAACTATAGCAGGAGGATAACACGGTGTAGGCAGCACCGATTGTTTTAGTTTTTCTCTCTACTCCACATTTACAAACAACAGAGCTACTCCTTTCTTCTTTTATTTAAAGGAGAGCATTCTCCTTTAAATAAAAGAGACTGCATTATGACTATTACTATAGTGTATTCACTAATTGTTTTTGTTGTAGATAACAGTATCACAATATTTTCTGTGGCAATACTGTATCCACACACGGGTGCCCACTATCAATCTTTTATTATCTAAATTGCACATCAGAATTTACTTTTTGGTGCTAGAATAATAAAGTCCATTGCTTTTTTCAGTTCACTAGGACAAACACAAAAATATATCTTTTTTTCCTTTGGGGACGTAATTTGAAGTTGGAAAAAAGTAATAAAGTGCAATATATTGCAACTTGTTTAAAATCACAATAGTATTGTATTATAACAAAAGTATTGTGATAATATATCGTGGGGCATCAGATTCCCACTCCTAGTCCAAACCATGTGACTGGTGGATGGGCCCTTGCATCATCGGGATTAGAAAAGCATTTTTTGCTCTTTTGACATATACATACATAATACATTTAATTAGCATTTTAAAGTGAAGTAAAACATGTCCTGCATATTTAGAAGAGTGCAAGTCAAGCATACTGTATGTTGTTCTAAGACTTATTTACATTCTCTTTTACATTTTGAGTTTTCTATAATTTTTAAAGGACGTGCATTCTCTCGATAAACTTAACCAATTACCGTCGTGCAATTAGACTAACTGACTTTTCTATCGGAGTGACCGTTTGCCAGCGACAAGAGACAAATGCTGAGCAATGCGACAAAACGACTGCCAATCAGAGTGAAGGCACCATGATGTATGTGCGTGGTTGCTTGAAGAAAATAATTCAAGATAGCGAAAAAAAATTCAGGTCATCGTATTTCTGTATATATTTGATACGTTTGGCATTTTATCTCATATATTTTGTTACTTTTATAAATAGAAATAAATACTTTTAAATCCCAAAACATCATTCTTGTGACTTGACAATACCTCTGAAGTGACTTGTAAGATGGGCTTGAAGGTTGCACCAGAGAATTTCTGTTTACTGTTGCCAAGCAACGAGGAGTAGGCTAGGCATGCCCTGGAGCGTGAGTGTGTGTCACTCTCTTTTGTAGCTTGTGTGACTGTAGGGTTAGACTTGATAAATGTGAAGCAAGATCTATAAATGTATTTTGCTAGTGTGACATGATTGTATGGAGGGACTCTCCATTGCAATATTTAATAATCTCCCCACACTAACAAGTTGACTTCCACCATTAAAGGTGACCGATTTTTATACAAGCAATTTTTTTTATTTAGAATGTCAACTTTTTCTAATTTGTACTGCCATATATATTCTTATTTTTAAGTGTGCATGTATATATTTTTATGTGTGCATTTGGGCGGAACTGGTAACACAATTAATCTGTCACATTGTATGCTATCAGAGAAAAACGATTTTGTGTGTGTGTGTTTGTGTGTGTGTGTCAGGGTAAATGATAGAGGAGGGCTGGATTGACCTCCTAATTACTGCAGCGGTGATGGGAGGAGAGACACGAGGCCAGAGGTTAATAGCTGAGTTGTCGGACAACAAGGCTGAGCAGGGGAGAGGGGAGGCAGAAGGGAGGGGTGGCCAGATGAGCAGGAGAGGGACACGGAGGAGGTAGGCAGAGTAGAAGACAGGGTGAAAGAGGATGGAGGGTGGGGATGGCAAAGGATAGGAAGAGAAGGACAGATGTGAGTGTGGATGCCATGAGACAATTGAGTGTAAATGACAACAGAGTAGCAAGGTGTAAGGAAAATGGAAAAAGGATGAGTAGGATGGAGAGAGATAAAAGAAATTGCAAGAAGTTGAGTTTATTAACCAAAATATGCTCTTAGGGGGAATGAACCACCATCAATCCATCAGTTGCCTTCAAAAACAACCCATATTATTGTTTTCTGATCTGGTGCCCCCCCTTAAGCAAAGATTGTTGAAACAAACATTTCTGGCTGATAGGGAATAGGATGCAAACAATGTCCAGTGTCCAAGTTGAATTTTCTGCAACTGTCCAATAGGGGCAATATCACATTGTGCAATATTTTGTCTAAAGTGTCACAATAAGTATGCATATATATAGCATATATGTTTTGTTCATTTTGTGGAGCGATGTGTCCTGTACGTTGGCTGTGTGGCTTAGTTGTGTTTGATTTAGAGCCTGCTTGAAACGCTATAATGATCATGTTTCATTGGCCAATTACCGTGCCACTTGCACATGTTAGTACATGTCAGTGCACGGGGTCACTACATGACAAACCCTATGGAGCGTACCACGTGACATATGTGCATGTTTGACAGAGTGGCAGTGTAAATGAAAAAATAGAGACAACAAAACGGATTAAATCATTAGTGCATGATCCCCAAAAAACACTGGTGCTGTTAATACGCCAGAGCTAGCCAAACAAGCCTTGCTAGCGAGTGTTTTTGCTAGTGGCACAAAGTACGACAAGAACTCAAAGAGACATACCAAAATCACCAATGCTAAAATGTATTATTTGGCCAAAGATACGTTGCCCATCCACACAGTGGATAAAAAAAGCTTCAAGAAGCTTCTGAATGAACTAGACAAACTGTACCAAATCCCATCCCGCACCAATTTGTCACAGGTAGCTATCCTCCAACTTTATAAAAGGTGGTGCAGGCAGAGTGTGGAGTTGGATAGATTGAATATTTTTCATCCACGACTGACCTGTGGCCCAGCCACACTACGGAGCGGTATATAAGTCTCACTGTGCACTACATTGTTTTGAATCTACCAATATTGTTAAGATGTGTTTCCTGTAACTTTTGTAATTTTACATATGTTAAACCCTTGTATGGTATTCGGATCAAATTGACCCATTTCAAATTTTTACGAGAAGAAAAATGGTACAAGTACATCAATGGCCTTACCTTATTGTCTGTGATAAACATGTATTCCTGACTCAATTCAGAAAATTATTCTGGATATGACCACTTATGTTTTTCCTATAGTGGATTTCTAACATGAATTATAACCTTATGACAAAAAAACAAACCACACTTCCATTTTGAATTGTGTTCTATTTGAGACTGATTGCATTCCCTAAACATATATGTTATCTCAATTGTTTGAAATTGAGATAAAGATGATATTTGATAATAGATTTTGAAGTCAAATTTGATTTCAGAATTGTTTTTAAAACCCCATATACAGTAAGTCACGGGTCAATTTGACCCGAGGGTTTCGAGAGGGTCCCGAAAGTGAAGACAATACAAGGGATAAAAATATCTAAATTAATATCAATATCGTAATAATCATAATCGATATCGCAATATCACATTTTGTCAATATTGTGCAACCCTAATGTCCACTCTGACCTCGACCCTAAGTAGGAATTCAGACTGAAAAAGAGTCCTGCGTTATAACAAAGCAGGGGGCTGTGTATCTGTTGGAATAACAGATACACAGCGGTTTAAAATGCTCACAGGCTCTGGAAAGTTATCACAGTGACAACTGTTTTATCTTAATCACCACCAACAGTTGAAATATTAATATGTCTGTCATATACTAAGTAATCTGCCAGGAATGAGCACTCATATTTGATTTGCCCATGCAGCACTTTGCTGTATGTGTTCAACTCATTTGTTTTTTGCTAGATGACCCCGAGTTGTTTTGTCGAAGCCCCGTGTGTTGGCACCTTCACTGAGCTGACCAACTGGTTCCTTTCAAATCAATTAGAGGGCTGCATTTTTTAACACAGGGCTAATGTTAGTCTGAATGCAGCCTAAGAGTTTTTGCAACACTGTAGTAGGGCTGTGATGACTTGTCACTTGTCATGACATTAGTTGAAACCACAGTTGATGAGAATATCTTTAACTAGGCCATGTTACCAAAGAAAACATTTTACTTAATCGCCGGTGAACAAAAAAAAACACAATTAATTTATTTTAGGCCCCTCCAAAATAAAAGCAATTTTCCCTCTGTGTGCGTCTGGTACAGTTTATCTGTTGCCTGGAGCGGCAAGAGGTGATTAGAGTGCCTGAGAAAGGGGGGTTAGAAGACAGAACCTCATCAGGAATATAGAACGGATGTTGCAGACACCTATAACCTAATTAAAACAAGAGCAAAGGCAAACGAGAGAATGGGCATTGGCTGGAGACTATATCTGTTTAGAGGTAATCATTCACAAAGATTCAAATGTTACTTTCTGACAGTTTGTGGATATTTCTATGGAGGAAATCTGTTGCGCTCAGTTTGATTCTCAAAGAACATGGCATGTACAACAACATGGTGAACAACATAAACCTCCTCACAAGAGAGTCTTTGGAACTTTCTCTAATCTGCCATAGGTGTTGAATTGATTCCCATCCTCTTCATTCTCATTAAACCATTCAATGACCCCATGTGTCCTTTATCAAAGCATCTGCTTTTGATATGACACTCACTTAATAAGGTCCATCTAAATGTACTGGTTCAAATGTAGTCTCTATAAACCGATATCTGCATTTATATGCATTCATATTCATAAGCAACAGGACAAGATTTTGGAATCAAAATGTTCTGGTTTCCATTTGTAGTGCGAGTAGTATTTACCAATCATGTTTAAGTGGGCTTTGGTTGCATGCTAGTAAACAATCAGTGTGAAAAGCAAAGATCCAAAACACATTGGCCACCACAGTATTGTATGTACTGTATTTGCATTCATTTGCAGATGTCTGTTTATAGAGACGTCATCCATCTCCATTGTCACTGAAGGTCTTGGCCATATACCAGTTATCTACATATTTGCTGGCTACACCAGAATCCCAGAATTATTGTCCGTTGCCAATAGTTAGAGACTAAATTGATGTCTGACTGACGCCAGGAGCTTGGTTCAAAAGGGTTGTACTTAGTGCCTTAATTAATCAAAGGTGTATTTTGGGCGTAACATGCAACAAACCGTGTCATCTCCCATTCCCTTTAAAAGCCAGGCGCGTCCAACCTTGGCGCATTGCTATTATGATGGCAGATTTGCTAAGCAAGAAGGAGAGACTTTCAGGAGAAGAAACGTCAAGCGTGATGTGAAAGCGCCCGAGAAGATGATAATAATATTTTGCACGCTGTGCCCGAGCATATTTTACTGATGTGTTGTTGACTATTGACTTTAGACCAGATTTTTGTTGATAAATGGCGCCATCACTTCCCACTACCTCAATACGCCAAGAATTCACCTGAACACACCTCCCTGTAAGACCAGCATGCACATGGGCACACAGATGGGCGCTGATGCAGGAAGAGAAACATGGTTATATGAAATCAATTAAAACATTTCTAAGTTAACATTTTCAAATTAGTGAAGAAGTAGAGAACAATCATACATGAATTAATAAATAACATGGACATTTCATATTGTATAACATTTAGAAAATTTCAGAAGTTTACATATGAAACATTTTATGAGAAATGTAATGGATATGTTCAACTTTTTTAAGTTTTTCGGTCAATAAACAATAACATTAATAACTTGATGATGCTGTTCTGCTTATCTGTATTGCAGTTTCCATTTTAGTGGAAATAGTGGAGTATACAAAGCGAGCTAAAATAAGTTTTAGTATGATAAACAGCTAAAAAAGACTGCCAGATATAATTATAATTGAAACCAAATTATATATCCTATAAAGTGGGAATACAATTGGTCAAAACTAATTAAATGTGTGCTACTCCGGCAGGGTGCTCCAAAACTCTTTATCTTTTAAAACAACCAAACTAACAATTAAGTTTTGCCCAACAGCCCATAAGATAGCAGTAGACGTGATGGGGACCGTGCAGAAAACAGGGCCTCGCTGCTAGTTTCAGGTCTCGGCCTGCAGTCTGAGAGAGAAGTGAAGTGAGAGCATTGAGAGTCTGATTGTAAACATTATGGAAACACTGATGGTGCTGTTCCTGTTTGTAATTAATTACCCTGATTGATTCTGACTGCAGCATGCTTTTTGAGTGGCATTTCATCATGATGTTCTTTAGTTAATACCCCCACTCCCCGCTAATAAGGCAACAATTAAAACAGTCATTTGCATCTAACATTATACCCTCTATTAGCCAGTGAGGGAAAATATTGCTGAAGGGGGCAGAGGTTGCTGAGTAAAGACACAAAACAAAACGTGTGTGTGCTACATGTACTTACTCAAATGCAGCTGCATACACAACATAACCTTGCAAACACACACAAGGGAACAGGCAGTCTTGTGCACACACTCACACAACTTACACTTTTGCCTCTGCGCTGCCCAACTGATTTATGGGATATGTGACTGCGAGTTCCATGACCCTGCGACGGTACTCCATGTCCGACCCTTGGTACCTTGACATATACACTTTTTCTTACACTAACACACAGACACACACACACACAAGCAGATGCCCAGCCATCACTCGTAGGAATATGAGTTGCCACGCCAAAGACGGGGGGGTCCACGGGTTGTCCTTGGGGCTGATTGGCTGAGAGTTGTCAAACGATCACGGCTGCGGCGAGCAGGGGCCCTCTCTTCCCCCTAAAATCAATTTCAATCAACGTGGAGACGCAATATTATCAAATGTCAAGTCCACTGCGGCCCTCGGCCCCGTGCCGCAGCAAAAAATTATTCCTGACAGCCACTTGGCGACTTAATTAAGTGCAAAAACAGGACGAGGAGAGAGGAGGGGAGGAGACTGGTGAAAAGGATGAGGGTGAGGAGGGGTTAGTGGGGGGGGGATTAAGAGTCAAAATACTTCAATTGACAAACGTCTTTTTGTTTGGTTGACTGGTTGTATTGACAAGGCCTCAGAATGATAGCCTCACAGGGGAGCAGTCAGGAAGGGAGGGAGAGGGAGGGAGGAAAAGGGGAAGAATATAGGGGAAAATCGTAATAGACAGGGAGGACACAGCAAGGTAAGACTGGGAGGAGGCATGGGTGTGTGTAAGCAGGGAAAGATGGACAGGGTGAGAATAGAGGGTAAGAAGAATGAAAAAAGGAGAGGGGGTGGATACACAAAGTTGGAGATGGAGATAAGGGGTTATGGGTGGAGATGAAAGATGTAGCGAGGGAGTGTGAGAGTCAGAGAGAAAAACAAGGAAGAAAGAACTAGCAGAAAATGTGGAGATGGATGGGTTGAGAGGGGGATAGATGGAGAGTACAGGAAGAAGTATAGATGAGTAAGTGGTAGTTTATTGACAACGATCTCCCTCCACACACACACACACACACACACACTCACACACTCCATCCCATCCGCTCGTCTGCTCTCTTGATATTGAAATGATTCCTTGTGAAATAAATCACATTTCGATTGGCTGGTAATTGCTGAGGATCGATCAACGCATTCTGCTACACTCTCCCAGGGATTTTCCTTCTTTGTCCACAACACACACACACACACACACACACACACACACACACACACACACACACTTATGGGTTGTCAAAGGGGAACTGGAACCTCAAGGGAGAACTGATACCTGATTGGGTGAATCAGTAAACATGAGCTGCTGATTGTTCTTATGCAGATTAATAATTGGTGAGGTGGTTAGAAAAAAAGGGAGTGAAAGAAAAAAAAAATGCCACTGACTGTTCCAGTTAAATGTACTAACATAATAACTTGCAGACCTATATACTGAAGTAAAGTCACATCAGCATGAAGCGAAAGATTAGCCAAAATAGAACTAATACAATATTTATTGTACCATAACCACCGCATTATTTCCCCCCAGAACATTTCACCAATGCCGTGAGATTTTGCTCAGTGTGCTGCAAAAATGCTAGTCTGAATCATGAATGAGTCATTTTGATCAATTCTACAATCAGTCAGCGGTTAGAGGTCCATCTCCCTCATGTTAAAGTATGATTTATAAATGGCTAGTGGTTGTTAGGATGCTACGGGCGCTTTATCAGGCTAAATGAGAATGGCCTTTCTACTCATGTTCTCTGTATGACAGGGACAAGCAGGTTGTCAATACAGAAATGACCCTGCTGCAGGGCTGAAAATACACACACGCACACACACACACGCGCAAACACACGCACACAAATATACACAGGAAAACACCACATGCCTGTTTGCACACGTTCAGTTACACACATGGAGACACAAACACCTGCAGGGTCGCGTGTACACACACTGAAAAGTTGCATAGAAAAGTTACTGTGCAAACAAAATGTAAATTGCTCATGCACAATGTCCCCAAATACACTACTACATCCGGCAAGCTTTCACGCACACACACACACACATACACAGAAAATACATATTCACACCCAAGGAATGGATGAGTCAATACACGTATTGATCACCTTCTGATTTACAGTAACAGCAAGCATTATAAACAGCGGCATGGATTTTTCTGTTTCCATAAAATACATACGCAATTTATTCACCTTTTAGAGGCAAATCGATGTGAGTCTCTGGGTGTGCTGTAGAACATATTCCTCTCACATACAGTATACAACAGTAGGGCTGGTATTCAAGCATACATTAAAGCTGGAGAAAACAGCTGATTGACTACATTTTGATCACTGTAATTGTTAAGTCTTGATTACGTCAACAGGAGCACACTGAGACTCACTAGAGAGTAATAAAAAAAATTTTATTTGCCGCTTATCATCTTATCATCAAATTAATTTACTAATTTAAAAACAGACCTATATGATTCTTACTTTACCATTGTGAGCCAACAAAGTTGCTAAAAATTGAAGATGAACATTTAATAAATACAAGGCTCGTTAAAGATAAACTGCGCCTCGCCTGTAAAGTGGACAAAAGCAGGCGGCAGCAGCCGGGGGCAGGGACAAAAATCCGTTTTCAAGTCGAACAGTTTCCAGACGTTTTCAGCAGCCTTCGGGCTGAACAGGAAGTGTCAGAAACACTGTGGTCCAATTTAATAAAATTTAGCAGACCCATAAATCAGCTAGTACAAGTCTCCAGTTGTTTTAATTATGACAGAGTAGCTCTCAAAATGCTCTAAATGCAATCTGTTGCTGATTTTTATTAAGGACACACTTTAGATGATACGTAATCTGAACGGATTTAGTCTCTCTGACTTCTAAACGTCACAGCACATCACAACATGTGTTCTCTACAGAATAAGCCTTTAAATCAGACAAAAGACAATTACAATCCCTCCAATTCAAAATCAATAAATGTTTATATGAAACGTCCTCATGTTGAGTCGATTCTTAATCAGCTGAGAGGCCAGCGTTTCCCAGCATGCTCTGGGTCCACCTGGGTCTTGCAGTCGGTGACATGCTACTGCGCTGCCTGCGTGTCAGAACCGTGGCCGCATTGATCTCGTGAGGTTATCGTTGTACGTGTGCATGACGTCAGAGAAAGTCTATCTAACGTGCATGCAACGGCCAGCGGTCGATTCTGCGCAGACCTGGCTCATCTTGAACGCGCCTACTGATGTAATAATAATATCAACAACATCCTCATTGATTTTAAACCATCTGCAGAGATGAATATTTAACAACCAAACTCCAAAGGGAACACAGAGGGACAGCCTTTGTACAGAGAGGTGCATGCATGATGTTTAGGAGTTCAGAGTATATTCCCTGTAGCAAAAGGGTTGACACATGTAGTATTACTGGCCCCAGATCTTCCTGATGTAGCTGTTGATGTCCATTTTAGTTCAGGCCTAAAGTATATTTAGTACCTAACATGGCCCTAAGGCTCTTTGCAGGTCAGACAAATTCTTCTTCAACAAGCTCTGAAATCCAATATTTAATTTATTTTTTAGTTTGCATGGGGGTATTGTCACGTTGAAACAAAAGAGAGCCTCACTCATCTCTTGTCCCAAAGTTGGAAACAATAGAACACCTGACTAAAAGTCCCCATCTTTTGGGCATATAGTGTGTGTGTGTAGCTCTGTGTTGAGCCAGGCACTAATACGGCCAGAGGTCTCTGTTCAATTGATTGTGTATCTCTATGGTTGTACTTGAGTATTCCCCACTCCTGGATTCATTTGAGATGTGTTACAAAATCCCATCAGACGTTGAGCCTATGGGAGGTCATTTGTGATGATGTAAAAGAGACACCTTTGATATTTTTGTATTTATGTGTGTTGCTCTCTCTAAGACTAAGTTTTATGGCTTGCATTTCACACACACACACACACACACACACACACACACACACACACACATACACACACATACACACCTACACACCTAAGGGTGCTTTGTGTAAATAAGCGTGCCTGCACCCCTATAGGGAGGTCAGAACACCCATCCATCTAGTGCTGCCTAGGGTTATCATGCACACAGAAGCGCGCACACACACAGTTTCTCATTAACACACACACAAAACCTTTCTCCTCCTTTTTCTGTTTTTTTGTCTCTCTCTTTTCCTCAAACACACACACACACATACAGACACAGATACACACCTCTTTCACCCTGCAGCCATCATTTAGTGGTTTGTGTTCAGAAAGTGTTTTGGATGTGTACCACTAGAGATGACACGGAAAGACAGAACACTGTCCAGAGGTGTGTGTGTGTGTGTGTGTATGTGTGTAATGTATTCGAGCTACAGAGGTGGCAAACACCTGCGGAGTGCTGCTCATGCTGCTCACCCTTTAATGTCTTTGTCCCGTGTATACTAACACACAAATGCTAAATACAGGATTCAAGTTTTTTTAGATAAAGGAGCTTTTTGGTGGTTTTTTCATTTGATGAGAGGAGAATTTCTCTCTCTCTCTCTCTCTCTCTCTCTCTCTCTCTCTCTTTCTCCAGAGAGGTTATAGTACTTTCCCCTCTTCCTGTGAGCATACCTCTCGTCACCCTCCCTGATGATTTCTAATGTTAAGAGAGGGACTGAAGCAAATATGAATGCTGTATCTTTAGGCAACGCAATACGAATTTTGTATCGGAAGCATTCTGTTTTCTGTTTGTAGTCCATTTGTAGTCTTAGTATATTGACCAATCACGTTTGAGTGGGCTTTGGTAACATGCAGGTAAACAGTCTGTGTGGAAAGCAACAGAGGCGGAACCCATCGAATGGCTACCCAGTAACCCCAGAAATATTGTCTGTTTCCCCCAGAGGCTAAATCGCCATACGACTGATAGCCCATTGGTTCCGAGATTGAAACCCCACTTACCTTTTTGTCATTATAAACTCATGCTGTGCAGCTCATCCTCAAATAAATTCTACAGGAAAATGTACACTTTTTGGTCTGCTCTTCCAACTGGCCACGACATCTTAAATATCATTTGATAGAATAAGCCATATAAAACATTTCTTCAACCTAAAAGCCCTGCACCCACACACTTGTGGCTGGTTAGACCTCTGCTAGTTGGGTGGAAGTCAGTAGACTCTATGCACCAGCACCTCCCTCACCTGCATTGTTAGATGAGGATGACAGAGGAGAAAACTTAACCACATTCTCTAGAAATGTAAACAAGTTTTTTTTTTTTCCCAAAAGAAATCCAAAACGCACTTTTTACGATCAAGTATTGTTTTTCTAAGATGTGTGGGCAAGACTCACACTGCTAGGTTCAAGATGAGTCATGAAAATATTTTAAAATTTTACTAAAAAAGACAAAAGAGAGGACTTTTGATACAAAAATACTCATTCATTTAGCATATAACTGAACAATTACCATGGGGACACAGGATTAGAACTTAAAAATGTAATTTTTCTTTTCTCTTTGTTTTGATGTGTAAAGGAAGAGTTTTAATAATTATTGTTTTGTGGCCGCATGTGTGATAAATGTTTATGATTGTAACATTTGGAATATTTTCTTTTTAACCGAAGTAAAAAAAGGAAATTATTAATTTTACTTTTTACTGAAACACATGACTTAAAAATTATTCCAAAGGATTCTCGCTTGTCTTGAACAACATATTTGAATTTTTCCTGTTTTGCAATATTATAGTTGACACTAATGAAAGACAATGTTGTATGCTGTACAGACAGTGAAATTGTACAGTATACATACATGTGTAGACACATAAATGCATAAATACACGCATAAAAATAAATCAGTACATTTTAGCCACAACATAAAATAAGTATGTTGTGGTTACGAGGCATTAGCAGTTGTATTTACCATCCTGACCATCACTTAACAGCGCTCACTTTGTGTATGTGTGTGTCTGTGTGTGTGTATGTGTGTGTGTGTGTTTATGCACATGTTTGCGGGCGTGTTAAAGCTTTTAGTGGGACTAAGACCAAGCAATTCCTCTTCTCTAACTGTCAGAGAGACCTCATCTCGTCTCTGATTGTTGTTCTGTGGTTCTGGCACACAGACAGACAGACACACACACACACACACACACACACACACACACACACACACACACACACACACACACACACACACACACACACACACACACACACACACACACACCTCTCAAGAGTGCAGGTCCCTTCTGGTTTGCCCTCCCCACACACAAAACTCCACCTCCGCCCTCACACTCCTTTTATGTTCTTAAATATTGATAAGTAGCTTTGCAACATTAATATCTTATATGGCTTACAAGAACACTTAAATAAAATCTCCTCCCCCCCACCTCCCTCTTCCTCCCTGCCTCTCTCCAGCCTCTCACTTGTTTTTCATTTGTGTAATGCGTTTGTCTGTTTGGGAAGTGGAGAGGTGGGGGGTGGGAGGGGGATTATAGGGAGTGTGTGTGTCTGTGTATGTCTGTATAATGAAAGTGGGTACTTCTTTTTTGCATTTTACAGACCTTTTGACTTAAAATTGTACAGAAAAGAGACAATATGTAGTGTTTTACTGGAAAATGAAAGCATGTCAGGGCCAAATACTCAATATGTTTTTGATTGGCTGGTATGTTTAAAATCATTTCACTGAACACCTTAATCATAGTTGTTTTCTAAAACTGTATTCGACAAAAACACTGATGCTTTGCATCAGGTTACCAGTTGACTCAGTGGTAAAAATTTATGACAATTTAAACTAATTTTACTTCAATAAGAAGTCATTGTATGAACATCATCATTCACTGCAAGATGTCCCAATACAAAAACAATGAATTCAATGAACTCAAAAAACTTCAAACAATCTTCACCTTCACCATTAAGAACAATACACACATAAAACACACAAAATTCCTAATTTCACAATTGTCTACAAAATAGTTTGCCTTTTAGACCTAGGAACAACCACAATTTGTTTTAATTAGGTTCACACTTACATGAAAGGTTTTTTTGTGTTTACACAAAAAACAAAACCAGGAATGGTGAAAAAGCACCAAATTATGCACTCCATGTCTGATTTCCAGCCTTGGAGCCACTGTGACATCCAACGCTGCCATTGGATAAGGGTCACATGTTAATACTTCCTCCCCTGTCCACATGCTCTTGGAAAAAAAAGTGTAATTTTCTTCTTTTTGACTTTAACTGTACTATAAATAATTGCAATTGTATTGTAAATGCTGTATTCAATTATTTTAAGGAATCAGCACACTTTCAATATAAGACAGCTGCCCTGTCCAATCAAACCACCACCTTGTTCACTTTTAAGTTGCTTTGGACAACAATATCAGCAAATTTACACACACCACTTATTACTACAATCTTGATGCCATGCATTTGTCTCTGTGTCCTTTTGGGATGTATACAGAAAAAAAAGAGACATAAGTCAGAGTTTAAGTGAGTGAAAAGACACAGCCTGCTGTGAGAAATCATGGACATAATCTCATTTAACAAGTGGAGAGAAGCTCATTTCCTTTACAAGGGATAGCGGTGACTTGTTAACACTTAGTACAGAGTGATTGTGTGTGTGTGTGTGTGTGTGTGTGTGTGTGTGTGTGTTTTGTACTTGACAAGATTTAACCCCGCTGAGGTCCTGAGAGGCTGATGGAGAGTTTTAAAGGGATTAGAACAGGATTAGGGACCAACTGGGAGGGATTAGCCCCCCGACTCTTATAGCTGCTCCATTGCAGAAACCAGACACACAATGCCTTCGACACACACGCACACATACACACACACACACAAAATGACCTCTGGACAGTGTTTTGTCTTCCCTTGTCATCTCCTCAACAAGTGTGAACACACCAAGCACAGGTGTGTGTGTGTGTGTGTGTGTGTGTGTGTGTGTGTGTGTGTGTGTGTGTGTGTGTGTGTGTGTGTGTGTGTGTGTGTGTGTGTGCGTGCGTGCGTGCGTGTGTGTGTGCGTGCAAGCATGCGTAGTGGCTAACTAATACCATTTCAAGGTATTAAATTAAATTCATCAATAAGGTGAGATATAACGTAATCAAAATAAGACATATCCAGTGAGGAGACAAACTTCTGATGTAGCAGTGTGGTTTGGTTTGTATTCTTAGTTTAACGTGTGTGTGCGTGTGTGAGAGAAATAAACAGAAAGCGAGAGAGGAAGAATGGAGATTTAAGAAATTGCAAAGTCGTCAAGTGGAAGGAGTTATGCATCAGAATTAAGAGCCCTATGTGTTTATAACAATAGACTAATTTAGGCGTGTCGTGTGCAATCACCAATCATATTAAGCAGCGGGAAAAAAACAGATTCAGTGGAAAGTAGACATTTCTTGAAAAATCTTTTTTCAACAGTGAAAGGGTTTATAATTGTACATTGCCATGACATGTTCATGCTCAGAACTATACAGATCAACAAGAGCAATAATTGCACCCAAAGTTTTCAGTCTACATTTTGTTGATCAGTTTATTTACCATTAGTCAACTTTTAGTCTTCAAAGACGAATAACTCTAACAAAAATAATCTCAGAAACTCCACATCTTGGGTATTATGTGAGTATACACCCATGCTGCACACACAGACAAAAAGGGCCTCTTGAATGCGTATTTACCCGAGCGCAACCTCTTCCTTCAACAAGACAAATATTCGGTCCAGAGCCCCCTCTGTGTGTGTGTGTGTGTGTGTGTGTGTGTGTGTGTGTGTGTGTGTTTTGCAGGGCGGTTTTTCTGTGGGAAGCCAAATGGAGAAGAGTGATAGGCCGACGTACGGCGAGGTTCATCAAAGTCACAGCGCGCGACGGCACTCATTTTTCATTGGCTGAGGGGTCCTGCGCACCTGCAACCTGCAGCAGCCAGCCCACCTGAGAGGGAGGGAGGGAGGGAGGGAGGGAGAGGAGGAATGAGAGAAAGAGACTAAGAAACAGACATGAGGAAGAGCTGCTGGACGAGACCAAGAGCATGAGGGAGGGAGGGAGACACTAGTGGTTGGGACAGTTTGAACGACAGCGTTCTCCCTTTTACATTTCACACCCGGGCGCTCCTCGCACCGCTGGGGGGAGGAGGGGTGGAGGAGGTGCGGGTGGTGCGTGTTTTTTTGCTCAAGGGAGAAAGATGGGGACATACATTCTGAAGATGTTATTATTATACGTTTACCGTGTTTTGGGATCAAAGGAAATAAAAAAAGTCACACACAAAACCCACACAAAGCAACACAAATAGAGCAGATATCTACATGCATGCGACAGCAGCCTCACACACATACAAACACATGCAGTCAAACTCTCAATCTGCTAAAGTTTACTTTTTTAACTCAAAAAGTTGTAATTATTTATTTTATTCACACTACATTAGACACACACAGAAGACACCCTAGCATATTAAAGTAGGTCTAATTTAAGAATATATTTTGCCAATCTGGATACTTTTAGGAGTTTAAACAGAGTGGGAATATGGCTCTTACTGTATTTTGGTTGCTTCCAATTTTTTGAGGTATAGCCATCACAGTCACAAAGTTAAACATTGTCTAAAAAAATTAATTGCAAGACAATCATTCAGGTTTGTCTGATTGCTTAAAATTTGAATAATACAAGGAGTCACATCTTTTGTGATGCCCTGAAAAAAAAGTTTTGTTTTACAGACAGTCTTTTTCTCATGCTTGTATTTGAGGGAAAGTTTTTTAAACTAAACTAACATTGGCTCGTTAGTAATCTGGCTAATTTTTCGACTGCAGTCAGAATTTTCTGTTTTATCATACCCTATAGAAATGATGGCCAAACTACAAAAAGGCATCATTTGTTATTCAATACTCCTTTAATCTCATCTCTGACTGTCACTCCCTCAATAACTCTAAATATCCACAATATACTGTTCTTGTTTAGAATATTTAGAATATTTCAGAGGAATAAACCTGTTATTATTAGAAGCTGTGTGTGACAATACACACAGCTTCTAAAAAACAGTTTCTCCAAATGCCTTTTTTTACAAGTTAAACAGTAAGTTAATAAACACTAACAGTAAATCAGTTGAAGTGTGTGTGTATGTGTGTATGTGTGTCTTTGGTGAGGGGGGGTGTCACCTGCAGCAGGTCATCATAACCGTGTGATGTCCATCGCCCCTGTCAACACACGTTTGATTGTACACACACCTCGCCGTTGCCCCCAGCAATAGAAACCCAGTGTCTGTCCGTTATACTACATGGAATACTGGACCCATCACTCAGCCACTGTCACACAAACACACACACTTACAGAGAAACACACATGCAAGTAAAGTCACATATAAATAGACACATCGTGACAGAAAAACATACTCACACACACACATGGTCCAGCAGACACACATATCGCACTCCCTCCCGCCGCTTGGGTTCAAGCATACACACTCTCACTCACTCACAACAGACAGCTTACTCTGGAAATGAAGCTAATCCATCACCTGGAACAAACACACACACACAGCAGGTATCTTCACCTTCACAGCTCACCTGCTATCATTGTGGCATCCATTCCTGCTCGACACTGTAGCTGCTGTGATAAATTCATAAATATACACAAACACACACACACACACACACACACACACACACAGACCAAACAAATGTAAAAGTGTTCTGAAGTTCACACTTTCATTCTTGCTTTTGTCTTCTTTTCTTATGTGAACACTAAAATTGATTGTACACTTTTACTTTACAGTATTTTACAAATGCTTTGCCATTTTTTTTTTCCAAAGCTTCCTGCCTTAGCAGATCCACACTGATGCACACTCTCACAAATAGCATTCATTATAAAAGAATACTATGCAAAATATTACACAAAATCATGAAAGGAAATGTTGGTACAAATACTGTAATTAATCTGCTTTACTCCTATTCATGTTGGTTTAAATCATCTATGAATTGTGTATTGGGTTTGGCTACTCCGTATAAGAGATCAGGTGCAAGGAGTACCTTTGTAGCTGAGTGGTTACAGTGCCGGCCACATAACTGTAACATTGCCATTTTGATTCCAGCCCAGGACCTTAGTTATCCCCTTAGTTATCCCCCTTAGGTATCCTGTATCCTCTTCACTGTCAACTGCCCAATAAAGGCAAATAAGCCCAAAACCATCTTTTTAAAAAAGAGCAGGTTCAAAAAAAGGAACAAAATGTTATCTGGACTACCAACAAGATATTACAATGAAAAATGATAATAACATTCACTTCATACCTGTGCTATGGCTTCAGAGGCTCCCTGGGCCTGTGCATGGTAGGCCTATTCAGCAAATCCATCCAAAAGTCACATGTAAAAGCCACAAAAAACATTTTGACTCAGACACAGCTTTTACCACAATAGGTCTTTTATTATTAAGGCATGCCCTAGCAGGAAAAGCACTGGTGGAAGACGTATTTAGATCCTTTACTTGGGTACAAATAGTACTAAGCCAGTGGAAAAACATTCAAAACTTTATTTAAAGGATGGGCTCAGATTTTTTCAAGTCTATCTTAAGAGAACACTCACATGTTAAATGTACTTTTAAAGAGTTATTGTTCACCGTCATTCATCCTCTCTACTCACCGGCAGTGAAGTAATGCCTTGTGTGACTAAACTGTCAGAAATAGCGGACAAAATCTATAGTGCTCGATCCGTGGAAGGATACTGGTGTTTCATGTAGGTAGTTGCCAGGACAAAAGCCGCCATAAACCCACCCTTTAACTACATTACTTTAGTAAATGCAATTTATTTTCCGTCACTGAAGCACAGGTGTAATAAATAGTGATTAATAACATCTGTATTTCATTTAGGGGTTTCACTGCCTGTTATTGTGCTCGCTGGGACATCTAAATGGAACAGAAGCATTGCTAATGTTATTAGTTTCACCTGTTCCGTTGATAGCAAGTCAAAATGTCTACTGTAAAAAATGCCTATTATTCATCCAAATTAAAACTCTTTCACGCCTTTGACCAAAACACAATTCAAAGCAGAGACTGATGCAAAACTCAAACCAGTTTTATCCCCCAGTACAACAAGAACACAAAATTCATATGAGAATCACTGGTGTGCATGCTTTGAGAAATGCTGGCCAGCAGCGCTGCGGTCTCATCCAGCAGCTTGCTGAAGGCTACAGCAAGCGTCGTTTGGTTGCTCTCTTGTTACTGGGCTGTAAATCCAGCGGATGGCTCCTGTCTCTGCGTATTGATCCGCTCCGTCACCTTGAACCTCAGTATTGACACATGGGGCGACGCTGAGCGGGGGAAAAGCGGCAATTTACCGACCCTCAATTATGACATTCATAGATGATGTCACAACAGGGGCATGGGGGGCTTTGAGACACACAGTACGTCGAGGGATTGAATCCATTTGTTTGAGCTTTGTGCACCAAAAACACACAGCACGAAAAAACCTTCCATCCTAAACAGCCCTTAATGGCACCCTGTGTGCTTGTGTGTGATTGTATGTGCATCTGCACACACATGGAGCATTTCTATGAATGTGTGTATGTGTGCGTATCACCTCTGACAGCCGATCTAATGTCTGCTGGCCTCTCGTTCCCCAGACAGATGGTTCACTGGACCATGTCATTAGCAGAATACAGTCGGCCATATGAATGTCATATTAAATACCAGATATTAATAGTGCGATAACATGAGGCAAAACATTCTCCCTGCTAAAACCTCCGGCTCTGTATCTTTTGTCCAGTATGGCCAGTTGTAGCAGTAAAGCCATGTAATTACTGTGCAACAGTCAGACACAAACATAAATGTCTTGCTTAAACTTTACAAGCTCAATTTTGTATGTTTGCATATACGTAATAATAACATAGCTACTGAACTGTAGCCTAGAGCACAGTTAGTCAGATTTGTGACCGGGAACATCTCTTTAGGGAAACCTAAAAAAGAAATGCTGTTTATTTCCTCAACACTGATCATGTACAGTAGCCGTCCTTGACCAATGAGAACCACTATTGTTCTGAGGTTGTCAGAGTCTGTGTTTTTTTTTCTGAGAGTGTAGATTTGGGGAAAAGTAATGCTTCTTTTGCAGTTTGGTGCACTATACTTCTATGTATTTAATCTTTGAAAATCAGTCATAATAGTCAATGGTGGCTGTATTCAACCGAAAAGTGGTCACAGTTGTCTAGTGTTTGTTAGTTTCTGGTTTCAGCAAAGGGGACAGTGTTTCTCTCAGAAAAAAGGTTAATACCAATATTTGGAATGTTTTTAAGTTGCATTTCAACTCTGACACTATAAATGACAGCAGTACACAAAATACCAACAATGGGGTTAAGAAAGAGTAGCTTGTGTTGTGTGTATATATATATATATATTACTAGTCTAAATTAGAGCTGAAACAAGTCGATTTATATACAATTAATCTGCAATTATGCTAATAATTGATTAAGTGTTGAAGATATTTTTAAAGAAAAAAATGCCAAATATTTGCTGGTTCCAGCTTCTTAAATGTGTGAATTGGCTGTTTTTTATATAATGATTTTGGACTGTTGGAGGAAACAGAAATTGAGAAATGGGAAATTATGTTTCATAGACCAAATAATTAATTAAATATTATTTATGATAATTGGAAGATTAATAGATTATAAAAATTGTTAGCTGCTGCCATGGTGTAAATTAAAATATGATTTTTCAGAGTTTTTCAAAAATACTTGTATGTTTTCAGGCTCGTCCACAAATTATGATTTCCAAGCATATGTAAGAATTTAAAGTTGTAAAAACAAAACACAGCACTCTTCCAATATTTCAAAGAGAGCAAATTATTTTGCTTTTAAGGCCATTTCACGTCCTTTAAAATAATTATGATCTTTCAATGACCCAACTTTGGTTCCTGACCTTTGCATGTAGTACACTGCTATATTGCATTACAAATGGATTTTAAATTGAAGCCATATCAGATGTCACATATCTGATTCAGTAAGTAGTGGCCAGGGGCCGCCCAGCCATACGGTGAATACGGTGTTCACAATCCAATGATGAGATCATGAAAAACTGTGTCTGTTTCTTGTGTGCCTGCCCTCTTAAGACTCACTCCTGCATATACTGACACTCAGAAACACTAGTGTGTACACACACACACACACACACACACACACACACACACACAGAAAGAGAGACACACTCCCCAGGGCCTGACTGCTCTCAGTGTTGACCGTTGAGGATGTGGGTCAGAGTGAGAGGGCAAAGAGAGAAAGGCTCTCAACGGCCCACACAGATGGGCCATAGTCTCACAAACAGACACACAGATGAACATACGTGCACACACTCTGGGAGGTCAGGGTTCACCTGGAGAAGCTCTGGTCATTGTCCATCCATCAGTTTTATTACAGAGCCATGTCAAAACAGAGAGTGGACGAGAGTTATAAGACATAGGGCGGCTGTGGCTCAGCGGTAGAGCGGTTTCCTGCCAATTGGAAGGTTGGTGGTTCAATCCCTGGCCCTGCAGTCCCATGTTGAAGTGTCCTTGGGCAAGACACTGAACCCCGAGTTGCCCCCGATGCTGCGCATCGGAGTGTGAATGTGTGTGCATGTTTATCTGATGAGCAGGTGGCACCTTGTACGGCAAACTTGTACTCTTTGAGTAGTCGTTAAGACTAGAAAAGCGCTATATAAATACAGCACATTTACATTTACATAAACTGATTATTCAGTTGGTAGAAAGAAAAAAGCGGACATGAACAGTAAAATTCTAATAATATTGTATTTATAAAGTAAAGCTCTAGTAATGTGCTTCCTTCGTTTATACTTGTTTGCCTCTGCACAAACCCAGCTGGCCAGCGTGTATTTATGCATGTCTAAGTGAGTTCATACATCATATGTACTTCAGATTGAGGTCTCTGAGTGTGTGTCTCTGTGTGTGCGTATGTCTGTCCCCCCTTATTTCCCAGAGTTTTCCCATGGGAGAATGGCGGACATTTTGTCCTGTCACTTCCCTGTGCGTTTTTCCCCCTCTTCGCCTGTCCAATAATGACAGTTTAATTTGCCAGCCAATTACACCTGAGCGGTATTTAAATGAGCCAATCAGGACTTCTGACAGGATGACTAGTTGCTCCAGTTAGCACTCAGACGCAGAGGTTGATTTACTCTCCGACTCACTTAGTGATACTGTTTGTACTGTTGGAGGCTTGAGTACACCAACAGCAACACAATTTAAGAGACAGATCATCTTTCTTTAAATAAAATGAAAATATTTTGCGGATTTTGTACACAAGTTTGACAGTTCCATCATTAGGATAAACCATAGTAGAAAGGGAAGAAAACCATGCATTAATATAAGAGTGTAACAATACAAAGAAAACAAAACAAAGCAAAACGAAACACGATGAGGTGAAACAAAATGAGACAAAAGGAAGAGAGATTGACGGGGGTCGATCCTAATCCCCTCTTGCCCCGTGTGTAAATAACGTCTAAGCACCTTATCCTGCTCATTTATGTAATGGGGGACTTTACTGAACCACATAAGCTTCTAGGAGCCTTAGATGTATTTGCGCAAGTGTGTGTGTGTGTGTGTGTGTGTGTGTGTGTGTGTGTGTGGTGATTGTGCTCTTCTATTTCTAGAGGTGGCCATATTTGTATAACGTGTACAGGTATCTCAAAGTATAGTTGTGCAATGTTTTTTGTAATTATACTCAGTATACAAGTAATTTTTCTGTGTGTGTGTGTGTGTGTGTGTGTGTTCCTGCACTCCTTGATTAAACAGCCCCTCTAATCTCAGCTGCTTACTGTTTTCCCAAGCTCCCCCCCTCCAATAAGTGTAACTACCTCCTGACCGCACAATAACTGTAACTGTGCTTTTTAATACCGAGCGATGGTAAGTAAAAATAACCTGAGTCTAATATCTTCAGATTAAATACATCTTTCACAGACTGCTGTGCTGCTTTAAGCTGCCCCCCCCCCCCCGCACACACAGACGCATGCACACACACACCCACACACACACCCTATTCAAGCATAGACATTGCCATGCATTCACACACACTGGACACATATACTTATAATCACAGTGGCATAACTATACTTAAAAATATTAAATGTAGAAGGCTTTGCAAATTGCACTCATGACCTGACCTACAAGGCTTTTTGGTACCTTGGAAAAATTACTCTGTTTGATGAATACGTAACTACATTGAATGATCAAATTCTGTTCTATGCAGTGAAACAAGGAAGAAGAGCCTGTAATAGTAATGACTCTCTGTAGGTTAAACCTGAAGCAAGGCACTAATGCTACCAGAGTTACAGATTTAATTGCTATTGGGACCAGGAATTAGTCTTACTCAAGTCTGATAATGTAGTACGCTGATGTTAGTGTTCTTGAGATAAAATGTTAATGATGTTTTGACGATGAGCTGATCAGGCATAGTTTATCATATTACTAATTAATAAGCTTTAAAGAAAAGGAAAAAGCGGGCTAGATAGCAAATAAAACTATAGAAATGGGTAAACAAAAGAAAGAGACTGAGGGGAAATCAGATGGCTCATGGTTTATCTGTTTGTTAATTATTCCTCTAGTTAATCTCATTCTGTATTTAGATGTTTTGTTAATACTGTGCAACTGAGATGCATGTCAATAAATACTGAAGGGGAAGGATAGAAGAAGAGGGATAAGTTGAGAGAAAATGAGCAAGGATAAAAAGTAAAAAGGGAGATAGATAATTAGAGAGAGGGACAGGAGAGAAATGTGATGATTGGAAGAAGGGAAATCAGCTAAGAAGAAAGAGGGAGGAGAATATTTTGCAGTGGTCCAGTCATCATGCTGAGTAAATAATTGACTTATCAAATGGAGGGTTAAATACTCAACAATACAGTATGCTCAAGTCAGAGAGAAAAATAGCGCACACACACAGAATTGTTCCGTCATGACATCTGGACACCTCTGAGTCACAGGCTGTTGCACATAAACACACACAGACACACCTGGAGCAAAGCATGCTGGTCTTTCCCAAGAGCGAGTGGAACCCTGCTGTGCGACTGAGAGCATCCTCCATTAACTCCATCCCACTCACACACACACACACACACACACACACACACACACACACACACACACACACATATGTACATGTCTATCTCACTTTATGTCATGGACACACACACACACACACACACGAAGAAGAGGAGAGAAGCCAACGATACTCGACGAGAGGCAAGAGGCCAACGACAGGAACGGGAAGGAGAAAAGAAGAAGAGAGGAACTGAAAGGATGGGTTAGGAAAACAGGATAAAAGAAGACAGAGGTAGAAAAAAGAATAAGAAATAAGGAAAGAAGAAAAGGTGAGACGAGAAGGGAAAACAACAAGAAATAGGACACAAAAGGAGAAGAAATGAAAACATAACATTATAAAAGTGGAAAAAGAAGGGAGAGCATGAGTAAACTAAGAAGAAAGGAGCTGAAAGGAGAAGGGAAGATGAAAGGTACCAAGAAAAGGAGAAAGGAGGAGAGGAAAGAAAGAAAGAAAGAAAGAAAGAAAGAAAGAAAGAAAGAAAGAAAGAAAGGAGAGGTAAGAAGGAGGACAAAAATAATGGAAAAAAGGGAGGAAATGATGAAAGGATGAAAGGAAAGTAGACAAGACAAAAGAAAAAAGACTAGATGAAAGGAAAGAAAGAGGAGATGAGAAAAAAGGAAGGATGAGTGAGGGAGAAAGAAAAAAATAAAAAACAAGACAACTGAAAGAAAGAAAAATATAAAAAAGGACAGAGGCAGAGAGGATAGGGCGGAAGACGTGAAAACAACAGGTGAAAGCGAGAAGGAAGGGAACAGCAAAACAGGCTGTAACAGGTGAGGAAAGAAGAGAGAGAGAAGGAGAAAGAGGAAAGGAACATATAGGATAATGCATAAAAGCATATTAGGAAAGTAAAAACTGAGAGAGAAGGAAGAAAATTGAAGAAAAAAAACAAAACAATGAAGAGATAGTAAGGAAAGGAAAGTAGAAGAAGACGAGCCAACACGCAGGAGGGCATGGAGTGTCTCTTCTTTGTTTGTGCTTCATTTGTGTCGGCAAATTGCAAACAAAACGAGCATCGGTAGCTCAGTTAGTTAGTTAGTTAGCAGGGGAATCAGTGAGTACTTAGGCCCCAATTATCCACTAAATCTGCCTCTCTCTCTAAATGAGATTATTGCCACACAGAAGCTGTGGCTCCCATTGGGTTCCATTAACTTTGATTACTCCTCATTATTTACTTACAGCTCTGCCACTGTTATTGCTTTCACTCTAATACACACACACACAGACACACAGACACACACACACACACACACACACATACACACACCATGGGAAGAAGAGAGGAGGGGAACGATGCAAACAGGGAACACACATATAGTAAAACAACACATTTGTGTATAGACGTAAATGTAGACCTAGACCTCGTGAAAAGCAAAAGGCAATATTGACACACAAAGAATATAGATGCAGAGAGAGCTGTATGTGTGTGTGTGTGTGTGTGTGTGTGACTGATTAAAAGGAGAGAATGAAAATAAAAGGGGTTACAAACTGAGAAAATGGCTGTTTAAATAGAGAGTTGGAGGGACGCGTCCAACACCACCATGAACATTTCATTTCATTGCACACATGCTGGTAATACTAGTTTCAGAGGAATAGCATCAACTGAAGGAAGGGTGAGGGAGCCAAAGAGAAAGAAGGGAAGAAAGCAACAAAGGAGAATTTAAGTCATCATTTAAAGGAAACACAAGAGATGTAGATGGGAAACAAGTGGAAAAGTAGAAAGAACAAAACATACAGACATACAGCGAGATTCCTGATAAAAGAGTATCCTCACGACAACAGCAGCCGTCAATCAAATCTTAACCAACGTCTTAACCACAGGAAATAAGTCATATCAATTTGACAAAATACTTGTATCTAAAAGAAGCTTTTTTCTGAGCTTTCAACACCATCTGACAGCCTTCATCTGTGGATGTAGTTCAGTAAGCAAAGTAGTAAATGGACCTTGAGTCAAGATTATTTAGTCAAACTAATCTGTCCAATGTAAAGACACTCCGGTCATACAAAGTTGTTTTTGTTGTAAATGATCATAAGAATATTGGATGACACAATTGACAATGTGGTCCTGCTAAAACAGATGCAGAAATTAAGTGTATTGTTTCTGCTCCCTTTGGAGAAACCCGGATGGAAAGGGAAATGAAGTTGTACCAAAGAAGTCATTTGTATTATTATCATGATAATTTGATATCTTCCGTTGATTGAAGTTGTTTTACAATTTAGTTTGCATTCATACGAGGTTGATTTGGAACAAAAGAAAGTGCTGAATTGATTTGGAAGAGAGACAGAGAGGATCACAGTCAACCCCTAAGAAAACGTTTTTTTTTTCTTCTTTTATTTGTCAAGGAAAGTAACACTCGTGTTTTTAAGTACACCCCTCACTACATAAGATCCCCCTCCCTCAAAGCTTTACTGTAGAGAGCAAACAACTTTGTTTGGTGACTGGAGAGCCATTCAGCTGTTGTTTTGGGGCCATGCCCAGCGCTCTCGGCACACACCACTCAAATGCCACACTCTTTATGCTCTGTGCTGCCATACAGGCCAAATCACCAGGGCACAAGTGTGTGTGTAAATGTATTTTATGTGTGTGTGTGTGCGTGCGTGCGTGCGTCTCTGAAACCTATTACCACATCAGCGTCAAGAGATCACAGCTGTTTCGCCTACAAACTTTCTGACGGCAAAAAAAGAGAAACTACAAAAAGCTATGAGAGTGGGAAAAAAAGAGAAAAAGCCGAGGGAGAAAGAACTCAGCTCTGAGGCCTAATTTCACTGACATTGTCTCTCGCCTAATTGCAAATATCCCTCTGTCTCTCTTTCCCTCCCTGTCGTGGCGGCTCTGTGGCGCTCCAAGGTACAAAAGAAGCCGGGTTCTAATTTCATTTTGGTTTGTCTTAGGACAACTCTTAGATGTTTAATTCTATCCCAATTTCATGTAATCAGGCAAAAGACTTCCCTAGAGGGAGGGCAATGCAGGCCAGGGCCAGGCGGGTGCTATTTGCAAATGTAATTGGTCCACCTTTATTCTGCTCCCCCTGATGTTCAAGCTGTCGTTTCCCTTTTCTCTCGTTTATCCTCCATTATCTGCACATCCATTTTGCATCTTTTCCAGTAGCCCCACATCCTTTTCTTCCCATCTCCTTCCTTACCTCCTCCCCTGTCCCTCCCCTCTCCTCTAGGCGAAGCCAGCATGGTTGTTATTGTGATTTCATATTTTCTTCTCATCCCTGCCTTTGCAGCCTCTGGACATTGACTACAAAATCCATTATCATTTGTATATTTTAATTATGCAAATGAGGATAGCTCAGCTGGCCTGTTGGAGGCTGCAGGGGAGAACGCAGGAACTCCATGGCGGGTGATTACAATTCATCCGCTCGTCTCGCTTTAATTGTAACAAGCTAATTACCTTGTTTCCATTTAGTTTGAACAATGCTAAAAAGAAAAGGGAACAGTGATAGCTTTGGCTAAGTCATATGGCGACACTAGCTGACAGGCATGGAGAGGAGAGGGAGGGTGGATGAGGGAGGAGTGAGAAATTAAGGAAGGAAGAAATGGAAGGTAAAATGACGGAAGCAAGATATTTGTTATCCCACTCAGACAGGAGTTTACAACTATGAAGTTATCACTGCAGAAGAATAAGAATGCAAAAGGTAAACATTACCAGGAATGTATTTGAGTGGTCAACGCATTGCCAGATAATCACTGCGTTTGAGTCTGGTTCATCTTTTTTGCTGGATAACCCTGTGTTTTTATGGTTGTAGCACTCTGCGTCGCCTCCCTCAGTCGTCTCACTAAAATGAATGAGGCGGCTTTTTATGGCTTTTTTATCAGCTTTTTACTTATGCCGGGTCTGAACACAGTCACCTTGGCCTGCATGAAGTTTTGTCTAATAACAAAAAAGACATAAAAGAAAAATCTAAATCTTGCTTACATAACTGAGTGGCTGTAAACTATGTGAACACCTTTATTAAACTAGTGGCTTTATCTGGAAGTTATTTGTGTGCATGTAAGCATGCTGGTGTTAATGGTGTTTACGTCAATAGATTGACCTCTTGCCCAATGTTGGTGGTTTGATTGGACAACAGTTTAGACAAAGAGGGGTTAACCCAAGTGCTGAATTTACAGTGATTGAATGTCTCTCTCTAAGGGCTTTGCGGCTCATAAAATTATTTTTGCATACCCAAAGTAATTACTGTTTTCGAACCCTTTCGATTACAGCCATACCCCTGGTCTCTTTTGAAACTACTGTTTGTAGTTTACTATTAAAAATCTGCATTATGCCTAATGATTCTGAATCACATTTACATGCAAATATTTTTTGTTTGTTTTGCTGTTACTGTTGTTTGAGGGCTTAAACTAGTTTACACAAATTGAATAATAGAGTGTTTGCACTTTCAAAAGATGTATATTTTTTCAGTTAAGTTAGGGTCAACTACGCTCTCTCAAATAACGTGACAGCCCCCCCACGACCAATAATTGGTGTACCATGTCAGACGGAAGGTAAAAGAAAAAGTGGTTTCTCTTTAGAGACAAAGCCCTGCAGACTCTAGAAAGCAGCTGAACTGAATAAAGTGGAGTTGGAAGTGAAGGAAAAAAGCTGATAATTGTATTCCTTGAAAAAAGGAAATTGAGGAATAATGTAAAAAGAGTTATCCTTTCAAAAAAGAACAATGACTATTAGCCTGGACTAATACAGGCTTATATTGCGTAAAAGGCTCATAGTCCGCTCGGATCCCTCTATGTGAGACCAGGTTTGTGTTTCTGCCAGAGGTGTTCTGTCTCATATTCACTCTGTTCAGAGGTTTCTCACTGAAATGAGTCCAGGGCTTCTGGGGATCAAGACCAGGCCTCAGCTGAACAAGATCTCATTATCTCTCCCTCACATAGACCCATGCAGACACATACATAGACACACACTGTTCATAGACACACCGATATGTATTCACACATGCACACACCGTGGCATGTCACAATGAGGGATCCTTTATGTATGTCACTGTGGACAAGTCACTTCTATGTGAAGTATATCACAGATTCAAAGGAGAGGATTTGTTTTGCTACGAGAGCTCAAAAGGCCAAACGTGTTATTTTACTGCTTCTCACCCACACATACACGCACACACACACACACACACACATCAATACACACAAAGTCTGATGTACTCATACTGTGGAAACACACCAGCAGTCGTTCCTCCCACCTTCATGCACACATTGCATACACACTCATGAACACACAAATTACACACTCACCTCTTCCACTCTACACATAGTCAACTTTACACGCACGCACACATGCACGTATGCACGCACACACACACACGCAAAGACAGACAGACAGACAGAAACACACAGCCACACATCAACACACACACAGTCAAATATTTACCATCTCTCCTGTCTCTACCAAGCAGTGCAGCATGCTTCCTGTTGCCAGCTCCCACCTTCTCCATGCCCACCTACTTTGCAGTGCCATCAGGGAGAGACTTGAAAGGTATTTGAAACTGTCTTCCTTAATCATTTCCCGGATCCCGCAGGACAACACTGTGTGACGTGATGGAGGAAGGACTGAGGGGGGGAGGGAAAGAGGAGGAGGAACAGGGGGAAGAGAAAGCGATGTCACACATCAGTCATGTCCTCTCCAAGGGTTCAGGAAGAACACCCAGTGACACAGATTGAAGGAGTAAAAGACTAGAAACCGAATTGCTGACCCTGAATTGTTTTGCAGGTTTTCTTTAAGGTTTTAATAATGGAGTGGCAGGAATTAATCAAATTAATCATGAAATGCATTACAAGAACATATTTTTTGTGACTAATCTTTTTGCATTGAGATCAAAACTGGGTCATGGGCCTCTTTCTGCCACCACCTCCATCCCCTCACCATCTGTGACATAACTAGTGCTATTTTGTACTGGCATCTCATGGTGAGAGGTTGGATTTACTCCCAAGGTTTTATGGCCGTTACAGTAACCCATTCTTTTGCTTCTTATCCTATATTATACCCCCTCACTCGTTATTCTTCTATAGGCACATTTTAACCAAACATTCAAATTACTCAAATTAAATGTATCCTCATTCTGTGAGCCAGTGACAATACACTTGTATTATTTAGGGTTGAAAATCAGAGATGGCAAAAGTACTCACTTCCCGTACTCAAGTAGAAGTACAGATGGCAAAAGTACTCACTTCCCGTACTCAAGTAGAAGTACAGATGGCAAAAGTACTCACTTCCCATACTCAAGTAGAAGTACAGATGGCAAAAGTACTCACTTCCCGTACTCAAGTAGAAGTACAGATACTTGTGTTAAAAAAATACTCTGGTAAAAGTAGAAGTACTGATTTAACTTCTTTACTCAAGTAAAAGTAACAAAGTACAGACTTGGAAATTTACTTAAAGTAAAAGTAGCCTTGCAAATGACAAAGCTAGTGAGGACTAGATTAGAATTGTATTTAAAGCTGATTCTGGTTTTTAACTTTGGCCCAGGTGTATCTGTTAAAACACAGCCGGAGACAACTTCTCTCTGTTGATGCTTTATTTCAATCATGCAACAGTACAAACATGGGCATGGGTAGCTCTGCTATGGCTGTGTGTTGGTAATAAAAGAAATAAATAGCATTGTAAAGGCTCCCATACACAATGCATAGAATCATATATGCTAGTAAATAATAACAATAAACCCATTAATTACATTATCTTAATGCAGTGTAACTGTAGCATGTAAATAATACACCTAAAATACAAACGTGAGCAAGGGCGTTTAACAATCGCCATTACATCGAATCAACAGCCAGGTGCAACCCAGCTAACAGGTGAAGAACAACAAAATCACTAGCTAACTTTAAATTTGCCAGAACTATAGAACAATAAAACAACAGGCTTAAATGAATTGATAACATAAGTTATAGACTTACAGTTCTCAAGGACGCACACATACAATCTCTGCTGATTCTCCTCCGGACAGCTAGTCTCTTTCTCTCACTTTTTTCTACGTGTGGCGTGCACGCCCACTCGCGGTGCGAGGCGCGTGTCCGCGCTGTTCTCCGACATGCACTCACACCTGATAGAACGAGCCAATTTTGTAAAATGTAAGGTGTAGAAAGTACCGATATTCGTGTTAAAATGTAAGGAGTAGAAGTAAAAAGTCGCCAAAAAAATAAATAGTAAAGTAAAGTAAAAATATCTGAAAAATCTACTTGAGTAGTTACTTCCCATCTCTGTTGAAAATACTCTGTCCTGGAAATTTTTGTGGCCTGGAAACGATGTTGTCAGGGGCAACAGCTCTTGTTTGGGGTCCCAAGTGGGTGCCAGGTAAGGGGCTAGACGAAATGATTCACCTTTATGGAGCAGAGACTTTATAAAATAGCATCCTTGTCCAAACTACAATGTTTTGTGGGCTCGCCACCTATGGTGTTCGGTGTCAGAGTCTTGAACATAGCCAAATGGGTGGCAAGGGACGTGGAGGGCTGAGCCCCTGTTTTAAAAATGTGTCCTGGCATGTGAAATGGCAACTCCCTGGCAAAGAGCTGGAGCTAATGAGATAGAGCAGTTCTATAACTTGGTATAGTTGAGCACATCTTTCTGCAGTGCACTGCCTCTGGAACTAAACCTCTGACTAGGGAGTGACCTAGGCAGTGGGCAGTAGGCTGGGTTGAGATCTGGAATGGCATTGAAGGTTATTGAATAAGTCCAGTTTGGTGTGGGTGGATGTTGGGTCATGGCAAAGTTCCCCCTCCAAGGACAGAATCAGAAACAATGTTAACTGTTGATGTAGTTTTATAGTAAAGGTGCCCCGCCTTGCCTAAGATAAAGAGCACATAACTAACATACCCTTTACAGCAAAAGAGATTATGACATTTTCCTGAAATATATTATTATACTAAGCTTTAAGGGGTAACAAGCAGTGTCGCTACTGAGTGAGATATCTGTTTAAACTAGTAACTCGATTGATAATAAAATTTGATGCACCAGGACATTTTTGATTCAGCTCAGCTGGTGATTGCTTGATCAGTTTGATAAGTTCACTCGCAGTGATTAATTAGCAAATGTCAGGAACTGGAGTTGGGAAAATGAACCGCCCAAGCAGTCAAAATCTGGTTCTGATTAGTGAGAATAAAACTCACCTCTGTACTACAGGTCAGACACCAGGTGGACATCAGTTTGATAATCACCAGTTGGGGATTGTGTCTAGTTGAAGTTAGTTTAGAGTCCATTGATATTGACCAGCTGGACTTTATCATTAATGGCTCACCACATTTACTAACCAATTGACACTCTTCATCCTAGTGTACTGGAAATGTTGGGCAGCTGATGTTGAAGAGGTTTTTGAATCAGACTCAGCACTTCCAAGTCTGTGGCCTTGTTACTCTATTGGTACTTTGAATGAGTTGAAGTGTCTTGGGGTCTCATTCACTAATGAGGATAAGACCGACAGGTGGATCAATGCGCGTTTCCAGACTCGTGTCTGGTGAAGATGGAGCTGAGCCTCACAAATACCTCAATACGCCTTACTATGTCTATGTCCATGGTGCTGAAGTACAAAAATCAAAGCCTTGCTAGAACAATTCATTTATTTTTTGTACTTTTTAAAATTGAATACCCGTGATCCAGTGTTTGTAGTAGTTAAACTGCTGTACTCCCTGCTTTGAACATTAAGATAAACATTGAATTAAATAATATACAAATAGAATGTTAAAATACAAAGGGAAAATTATACATTGTTTGTGTGAAAAACTGCAGTCATAGGATTTCAGTACTTGAACAGGTTTTGAATCCACAACATATGTCACACAACAATAAGACCATACTGGGGTCTGATAACTCCCGTCTACTTACGTTCTTAAGATGTGGAGACACATTAATGAATGCATTTATGCATCCTTGCATGTTAATAAGAATGGCTCCAGTACTTGCTGTCCGAATTATCCATACTTGTGTTACTTTAACATTGAAAATCAAATACCACGGAACACAGTTGCTAAACCACTTATTGTAATAATGCCTTAAACTGATTTGCAAATTTGCTTACTTCTCTTTAGAATAAGGTATATATTTTTTCTGATTCACCTAGAGGAGGGACAACCATACAACATTATTTTAATTTGTTTCTAGTACTACTTTCTACTAGAATACATTTATGAAATAATTAATTCAACCAAGACTCAAATTGCAAAATAAAGTGTTCGCCAGAATGGAAAACATCTTACACTGTGATTATTTTTTAATGTTACAAAATCAAGGAAACTTTAACTTTAACCCTTTGCATAGAAATCCGCTGCAGGCAAAACCCCTGATCTTATTTTACGTCGATATGCAGATGTCACGCTGTATGTTAAAGCTGCGGTAAATACCAGAAAGTCTTAATTCACAGAAAAAGAAAGAGAGTGATTTGATATCTGCAGTAAATATGCAGTGATCACAGCTCACACATTACAGCAGCTAAGTGACTTGATACCTATTTGACCTATATGAATGGTATTATTGTAATGTGCCATGTGTCTCCATTTACCTCTTCTCTCGCTGAAAACCTTGTCACTTCAACATTTACATTTTTCATATATCATCACATATAGACATAATATAGACTTGAATAACACATGACCTTTTAGGTTTTAAGCAGTTTGTGGCTAATGCTGTGCATGTTTCTTAGTCACAAATAAGCTGTCTTTATGTAACTCTGACATTTAATGTTGACAATGTCCATATGTTTGTAGCCATATGTCATCTAAATGAATATGTGTATGAGTGTGTGCGTGTGTGTCTGTGTTTTCTTGTCTGTGTGTGCGTGAGTGTGTTGGTTGGTGGATGTCTTGACCTTGGCTGCGCGGATCACACACCCTCCAACTCCAAACAAAGCTAGTAGGTTCCTGAATGTAGGGGTACTTGTGGCTAAAAAAGTAAAACTATAAGAAAGTACTAACATTACTGTAACGGGTAACTAAATAATGCTCCTGCCCAACACTGCTAATATGATGGCAAACCTATTTTTTTGTACACCACACATACTGTATACTGTGCAACAATATAGGTGTAAATGTTAAATAAAGCTCAGCTATTTTTAGAATATATTTGGCCTTTGGCTAAGGATGAACTTTATATTTCAAATACATCAGACGCTTATAAAACTGTGATCTGCATCAGCCATATGTGACTAATCCCACATATCTAGAATGAAGGATTTAAAGCCTGGCAGTCTGACATCCCACCTAAAAGTTTGTGTTCACAAGGAATCTTTCATTATAAAATTACTTATTTTAATTGCTTGTGATTGCAATAATTACAATGGGATCTTTATGCTGTCCAGTTAGTTAAGTTGTTAAAAACTCTGTGTAAATGTACCAAAAGATAGATTTGTCTTTAAATCACAGTGGTAAAGCCAGCAGGCTCTTCTCATCCTTGTTTCTTACTTATACTTACGAAAGTAATGCACTATTTGATTTGTATATAACACATACACTCACCGGCCACTTTATTAGGTACCCCATGCTAGTAACGGGTTGGACCCCCTTTTGCCTTCAGAACTGCCTCAATTCTTCGTGGCATAGATTCAACAAGGTGCTGGAAGCATTCCTCAGGGAGTTTGGTCCATATTGACATGATGGCATCACACAGTTGCCGCAGATTTGTCGGCTGCACATCCATGATGCGAATCTCCCGTTCCACCACATCCCAAAGATGCTCTATTGGATTGAGATCTGGTGACTGTGGAGGCCATTTGAGTACAGCGAACTCATTGTCATGTTCAAGAAACCAGTCTGAGATGATTCCAGCTTTATGACATGGCGCATTATCCTGCTGAAAGTAGCCATCAGAAGTTGGGTACATTGTGGTCATAAAGGGATGGACATGGTCAGCAACAATACTCAGGTAGGCTGTGGCGTTGCAACGATGGTCAATTGGTACCAAGGGGCCCAAAGAGTGCCAAGAAAATATTCCCTACACCATGACACCACCACCACCAGCCTGAACCGTTGATACAAGGCAGGATGGATCCATGCTTTCATGTTGTAGACGCCAAATTCTGACCCTACCATCCGAACGTCGCAGCAGAAATCGAGACTCATCAGACCAGGCAACGTTTTCCAATCTTCTATTGTCCAATTTCGATGAGCTTGTGCAAATTGTAGCCTCAGTTTCCTGTTCTTAGCTGAAAGGAGTGGCACCCGGTGTGGTCTTCTGCTGCTGTAGCCCATCTGCCTCAAAGTTCGACGTACTGTGCGTTCAGAGATGCTCTTCTGCCCACCTTGGTTGTAACGGGTGGTAATTTGAGTCACTGTTGCCCTTCTATCAGCTCGAACCAGTCTGGCCATTCTCCTCTGACCTCTGGCATCAACAAGGCATTTCCGCCCACAGAACTGCCGCTCACTGGATGTTTTTTCTTTTTCGGACCATTCTCTGTAAACCCTAGAGATGGTTGTGCGTGAAAATCCCAGTAGATTAGCAGTTTCTGAAATACTCAGACCAGCCCTTCTGGCACCAACAATCATGCCACGTTCAAAGTCACTCAAATCACCTTTCTTCCCCATACTGATGCTCGGTTTGAACTGCAGGAGATTGTCTTGACCATGTCTACATGCCTAAATGCACTGAGTTGCCGCCATAAGATTGGCTGCTTAGAAATTAAGTGTTAACGAGCAGTTGGACAGGTGTACCTAATAAAGTGGCCGGTGAGTGTATAATCGTGAGACAGGCATGCAGGGCTGCCTTTCAGGAGGAAGTCAGGTGACGTAGTATAAACAGCAACAAAGTTTGCGTATAGGGAAGAACAAACAGGACTATTGCCCAGTAGATTGCTGTCCGTGTCCTGTGTGAAAGTGAACGTTGACTTATTTTAACAGACTTTTGTTATGTAGCTTAAGTACTTACCGCCACGTATGTAAGCTATGTAACAAACGTTCATGAAAAAAAACATGACCCAAACCACAATTTTTTCCTAAACTTAACCAAGTAGTTTTGTTACCTGAACAGGATTTGCACTGCAGGGGCTTGCCCAGGCGCACTGATCACTCGTTGTGCTGGAAAATTGTAGGAAGAAGCACAAAACTATGTGCACACTTTTTCTTGGGATATCAGGAAAACCGTTATACTGTATGTGGATACGTTGAAGCCAGTAACACACCAATAAATGTGTCTGCCTGTCTGTTAACTGTCTATTTAAGATTTTATTTTCGGTATGCTGTTAATTGATCTCTTGTACCAACGTGTGGTTAACTAGACCACTTTTTTTTCCTACAATTTCTTATTCAGAACAGCACTGCAATGAAAGACTCCATCAGTATCCTTTGTGTTTCAAATACAACTCAGAGGTTTATTATGCTACCACTGTGAGCCTAATGCCAGGATGAGAATAAGCATAATCGTTATACTAGTATATTAGAAATGCAAGATAAGAGCCTTTGGTTCTTTTAGAAATCACTTATCAATGGAAAAGATTTGTTGAAACAACCTGCCGTGCTGTTAAAGTATTGGAGTGTTTACACAGAATTCTCTTGCATAAGAACATACACATTAGAGGAAAAAGAGGGTTTTTAAGATTCTCTTTAATTTTCTGCTACTTCCGTTTGCAGCTTCAAATATGCTAGCATACATTACCAAAAGACAACACATTTAAAGATCTACTTTTGCTTAAAGCTCTTGTTGGTGGCCTCTGGATTTCAAATACAACTCAGAGGTTTACCAGCAGGTTGGGATCAGAGAGAGTGATGTGAAAAAGGAGGGAGAGAGAGAGAGAATTAAACATTAGTGTTCATCTAGAGAGATACTCAGAGGATCATCTTAAAACTGTGTCTGAAAAATAACCATTTTAAATCGCCTAAAGATTATTTTTCACCATATGACCTTGCATTTCTCTCCTCTACTCATGTTTGAGTATGTAGCATGTATGTATGTGCAAGCAAACATCTATAGTATTTACACAAACATATACTAAATGGCCAAAAATATGTGAACACCCATATGTGATAGTTTAACATATCATTCCAAAACCATGGAAGCTTTCCCCCATATTTGGGGGAAGCTTTTGACCATATTTTGTAACTTGGCTGCTGGGATTTGCTCCCATTTATCTTTAAGAGAATTAGCGACATCAGCCACTGATTTTGGAGATGTTGTAGAGGACTCGATAAAAGGTTTTGTAGTTTTCTCTCCATTTGTAAGCAATTCAGGTATGTAACATGTAATCTAGTTTAGATGGGATGAAATAAAACTGAGTAATCGTATCCATCTCCAAACCGAATAGGCCCCAGGATAGAAGCTTGGGGAACATAGTTTACACCAGCAACTGAAACACTATCTTCATCAGAGAGAAGAACTTCTTCAGGGCTTGTCCCAGAGATACCCTCCAACTGCTAGGCATCATTATGCATTAAGATGTCTTTGGAGACTGATCAGTTTCAGTGGAGTGCAGTCAGAAACTTTAAGATTTTTGCTAATTAACACAACTTGAAAATTTGGGCAGAAGTGGTTGAATAATACCTTGTTTGAAATAAGCAGGGACATGACCTGATTGTTGATGATAGAGAGCACATGATGACAAAAATGTAACAGCCACCAAGCAAAAGTACACAGAAATACACAGCTGTCCACATACTTATTGCCATATAGTGTTTACAGTGTCCTATGCTAACCTATACCACTTTTTATGTTTTTTAAATGTCTGTATTTAAGTGTTACACTTCCTGTTTCCAGCACACAGAGCAGTCATGTTTCTAATGATCTACATTAACGTTGTCATGATTAAACTTCTGGGCCAATCAGAATGGCAGAAGGCCTGAGATTACCACCGCAACATCTGGACTATGCTAATGGATCTCATATGTTTTTAATGTTCAGATATGGAAGTCAACATGCTGCTCTTAATTTTTTTGCACAGAGGAAGAGAGGGTGAGTGAAAGTGGCGAGGGGGGAGGGCGGCAGTTGATAACACTCTTTTAAAATAAGTAAATCTTAAATGATGACAAGAGACCCACCCAAAGTGTTGAGTGTCCCTGAGCACTTAAGGAGACCCAAATAGCCCCATCTGTCAATTTTACATTCTGTGATTCTTAGCACAAAGAGCCCCTGTAAGTGTAATATGCAGTGGGGATTTAATAAAAAACAAATACACACTCCAAATGCACAAAAATATTTATGCTCTCAGCTATATTTAATCCATGTTTTAGAGTGAAATTCAGGGCAGCAGGGCCATTTCAGGATAACTGGGAGTAAAATTAACATGTTGCTGTTTTTTTTCTCTGTGTTGCACAGAAATATCAGTTCTTTCAAACAATCCATTCAGATGTGATGATCAGGAAATGATTCTGTACTGGTAATGGTTTGAACATGAGAAACTTTGGCTGTCTTTATTTCTTCAGATCAGAGTGAGATTTTTGTTCAATTCAAAAGAGGATAATATATGTTTAATTGCAGTTGCAATCATTATGTAGAGTTTAATCTGTCTATACTTTGACCTTTGTTTGCCTCTACACATCTGATGCAAACAGTTCTTGGTTCTAGACCAAAAAAAGGTTGGTGCCGCTCTGGAACCAGTTTTCCTGGCCAAGAGAGTTTTTTTGATTTCATAATGCAAAACAGGTTTGGGACATACCGACTCAGAACCGGCTGTGGAACTGCCTTGGTGGAAAAGGTGTAGGCCTTAGAGAGATTCACCATTTTTCAGCCAATGTCAGAGATTGACCTGTTGTTCAGTAGTACGCTTTACACAGTGATGTTTTTTCAGTATTTTCAGACAACAAGCAGTAATAATGTCTTAGTCAAGTTTTTTACAGTTGACTTAGACTTTACAGTCTCTCTGGCATTTTGTAAAGAATAAGAGTCTACACCAATGCTAGTGGCTCCGTGAGGCTGTAATTAAACACAGCTGTGCATTGAGCTACATGCTAACATTAGCATTTTAACATGCTTACAGTGACAGTGCTAACGTGCAGAAGTTTATTAGATTATAATTAGCAGGTTCACCATCTTTTAAGGCTTGTTAAGGCTGATGGTAATATCTGTAGTTTGGTTTACTGGACAGTTGAAACATCAATATCGGTACCAAAGTTCATGGCAATCCCATCCAATAGTTGGGTTACTCATTGTGCCAATCTATCTGGGAAATGCCAAGCTGCTTCATGGAATAAGCGAAGACTTTAAGGAAAAGTCAGAGAATGAAGTTATTAAGATTTATCCTCTGGCGACCATGAATATTTAGACAAAATGTCAAAACAATCCATCCAACACCAATTAGCTATTGTTACAAACAGACCGATAATGCCGAAGCCAGGGCCAAGCCACTATATTTTGTACAGGTTGAGATTCATGATTTTGGGCTATATGGATAAATTCATTTGACATTAGGTCACAGCTTCACAACTAAATCCATTCCGATATATGGTGATGTATAAAAATATTTAAATGCCCTGATTATCACTCTCAAATGTAATCAAAGTCAAGAATTAGTCATGCTATTATATAACGATAATGACATATATATGAATGAACCTCAGTAGGTGTCCAATGTTGGTATTAAAATGTTTTCTTTTCCCCTTTATTTATAACATCTGTCATTGGGTTTTGAAAAATAGATAACAATAATGTTAAGAGAAAAACAATCCACCAAAAAAAGACAGAAAAACATCCTGTATATGTATTAAAAAGGCATAGTGTGTTTGTGCATGTACTTATGTGTGTGTTTATTGCACATGTGTCTCAAGCTTGTTTGGATATCCCCATCAAAAACAATAAAGACTCACATTTCCGTCATCATAGCGCTGTCAGATCAGTGTCACACATCCCATATGTCTCCATGAGCCCTGTTGCTAATCCTTTAGTTCACACACTGTGGTAGAGGGGTGTTTACGCATTGGTGGATCAGCAGTAATTTAGCGAGAGATCAGGCAGAAAAATGATAACAATAATAATGATAAACGCTGTTTTGATGCTGAGTTTTAATGTGGGGGATTAGCATATCAAAAACAATACAGATGTAAAATCCACCCATAAGTGGTGTGTATGATCCTGTTTTGGAAGTGCAAAAGTTGTGTCAAAGAAAAAAGGTATGTTTTGATTTGACAGTTCAATGGAAAAAAGTATAGTAAGAAATGTAAAAGGACATTTTTTTAACATTTGAAGTCTGTATAAACTGTCTAAAATATGTCCATTATCACATTGTGCCATAAAATATAGCAAACTAATTAGAAAGTAACTAATAGTAATCCAAATATTTAATTACTGAGTTTGAGCGTTCCTTTGGTCAATAAAAAGTTGAACACTATTATATATATATATATATATATATATATATATATATATATATATATATATATATATATATATATTTCTTATCTGCAAAAACTTTCTGTGTTTTAATCTCCAGCTGCGTGTGTGTGTGTGTGTTTTATTGCGTTTGCCTCTTGTGTGCACCAGTGTCCTGCATATGTGATTCATTCAACTTAAGCCACACACACACACGCAGGCAGGCACGCACACACACACACACACACACACACACACACACACACACACACACACACATAGTTGTCTCAAAGAAAAGAAGAAAAAAAAAGGCTGCTAATATGTATTGTTATTTAAATACCAGCACAGATAGGCAGCTGAACAATAATTATTTTCTGGAACAATAATTATTACCATTTAATTCTGTTGTTTACCATTTTGCCCAGTGGCCCCTCTTTGAAAGCCAGCCTCTATCTATAATGGCGAGCCCTTGAGCAGAATTGCATTTAACACAAATATCAAATAATTAAAAATCAAATAATTGAAAAATAAAAGTGCTGCTTTTTTTGTGTTAGAACATTAATTGCCAGTGAAACGTGTGAGATGGGCCTTTCTCAGGAGACTGCTATTCAACCGGTCTGGTGTCACATTTCATATGTTTCCATATTTTGTTTCTTAATTCATGTTTCGCAATGTCATGGAGTGAGCATGGAGTGATTAATTGGAGTTATTTTATCCGAGCAGAAGCATATTTATGTTTCCTTCATATTAACGTTGATAATTATTTGTCAAAAATATATGACCAAACTAAATGTACCAAATTTCAAAATCCTAATGCGTAGTAATACATGGCTTGTATTTGAAGTTACAAGTACAGTTGTTGACCAATGAATTAGATTTTCTCTGTTTTTTTTTTTCAACACCACATGAACAATACATATAGATCAACTGTATAATCTGACAGATATGTAAAATAGTGTACTGTATGTTTGTAGGGATTACAAGCCGGATCACAGGATTACACAATTAAAGCTTGTCTGGTTTGGGGGGGGGCACACTGATGTGATACTTTGATGACACAAACACCAGGTACGCACACACAAATACACACACACATAAATGCTGGGACTCAAGCATTTTCTTTTGACATAGGGAAAAAAAACATGCTGATGTAGTAATACATTGACACAGACAGATACACTGCCACTCATCTTTTTTATCTTTCACCTATTATTTTAAAATGATTGATGTTTACTTCTGCAAACTCACAGGCTGTAGATAATTAACTATATGTGCTTGTTGTGTCTGGTAGTATCAGGGGTTTGCAAGCAAAAAAAGGACCCCACAGTGGGCTTCAACGTCTCACACTGCACAGACCTTTAGTCACAACCTCTCGAAATCTACCTCTACATTTTCTCTCCACTCCATAACTTTAAACTTGATGAAGACTATACTTTAACTATTCCATTTTGAATGACCAATGTATGAAGGAACAGCATAAAACAACCATCATAATGGTACTGAAAAGTTATGGTGCATTTGCAAACATGTTTTTGTAGGGTGAAGAAGTTTACATCTTAGCAGGACAGCTGAAAACAGACAGATGTGAAATAATATAATATATATTTTCAGGGAAGAGTTTCCAGTTTTCAGTTACTGCATCAACCCGGGGATCTATCTATCTATCTATCTATCTATCTATCTATCTATCTATCTATCTATCTATCTATCTATCTATCTATCTATCTATCTATCTATCTATCTATCTAGGATTGGACAGCATCAGTGCACTAATGGGATGAGCTCATGTTTTAACTAATCGTCACAGGGACGATTACAGAGGTTTTTACACGTCCACATTTGCGGACAAACACATGCTAATTGATATCATAGTTGATGAGGTCGATGCCTCTCTTCCTCCTCCCTCTTTCACTTCTGTTGTTTGATTTTCTGTGGAAAATCAACTCACTCCCTTTTATTCACAACCTTTCTGCATTACTCTCTAGGTTGCCTGGTGATTAAGCAGTAGATTAACCTGCTGTCCTCATTAATAATAGACGAATAGAAAAAGCCCTGGTTGTTCCGCTTCCTGTCTGCAGCACTAATAGAGCCCTTAACATTCACATTAACATAGCTCTTGTTTACTCGGGCAGATGGACTGACAAGTCAGAAACAGCGAAAAGCGGAAAGCCGAGACATATAAATGCATCACATGTGTAATGTAATGCACATGGACTAACTTGCATGGTTCATGTTTGAAAATAAACTTAGACAGTGAGTTTTTTTCTTTTTTTACTAAACAGAACTACGTAACGTTCTGCGTCACATCTGTAACCAGAAGTAAAGATACGTAAGAAATGTCCATGAGTTTAACCCAAACCACACTATGCCTAACTATGTCGTTTTTGTGCCTGAACCTAACCAAACTTTGACATCAATGACTTGTTTAAAACCATGAGCGTTACATTCTGTGGTTAAGATATGAGGATGGAAAATGCTCCTGTGGGTTGTATTTCCTGCGACCATAGGGTTGCTATATTTAGAGGTTAGCAATTAACAACCTATATTGTTGTTTGGTTTGGATGACTTGTTAGTGATTGTTCTTCTGGAAATTCTTCCACACCAAACTCTGTCATCTTAAAACAGTTGAGGACCAAAGCGCAGAGTGCACTAAAATAACAATAGATGCTGCAGAAGTAATATTTGGGGCGTAATGAAAAGCAGCTCCACACCAAAAGCACATTTATGTGAACACAGGGTGTGTACATGCTTCTGAATGAATTGCACATTGGTCAGATTCATGCTTCTTCTCTTCATTTGTTAAGGTTGAAACTGAGGTTGCAAGTTCAATCCCAGCCGCAGCCAGAACGTGTGCTGCTGATGTACCCTTGAGCAAAACTCAACCCCTATCTTTCGGTTGCTGCACATGAGCTCCAATAAAATGTAAATGTGCAAACACAAGAAAAACATAATTGCTTTCATGCCATTAATCATGCCTTTTCTTTTAAATGTGGTAATATTATTCAGGAATTGAGCTCCTTACATATGTGTAAAAGGTTAATAACAGTGAGTAACTGAAGTTTTTGTTTCAAAACAAGCTTCCACACAAACACACGCACACACATACAAAGTGAGAAAATACTGAGTACAGGCCTTATGGGACGACATTTGTGGTAATTCATTCAGAATCCATTTTAATGCATTGTACAGGCCTAAGTGCCAATCTTCCTTTTTGGTGAGTTTCCATGATTTTATGTCCCATATAAAAACATGCAGTTTGCTCCACAATGGCCTATTTAAGTTACATTACTGCCGAATATTCCCCAGTAAAGAAAATTAAGCCGTGATACTGTGAGATCATCTCCGTTAGTCTTCTCCCGCCGAGATGTGTCGCTTTGACACCCCGCAGAGAACTGAATGATTCTCTTGGACGAGAGATAATAGTCTTATACAGTGTGTTGCTTGCCTATGATCTCTGTCTCTTTTCCGCCCTTTACCAAACCTGATAAAAAGAAATAGTGTTTTATGATGCTGTTAAGCATAATTAGGCGTACAAGGGTTGACAGAAGAAACAAGATGGTTGTACAGTAACTTTTTTCAAGTGTGTGGCACATACGCAATCATAAAGCAGTTGATATAGTGTAAACGTTTTTAAGGGTTTTTATAGATTTCCCGGCTAAGAGTGAAGTCAGAGCTTTCCCACAAGCACTTGAACATAGAAGCAAGAAAGTGTTGAAAATGCTCTTGACTCTCTAGTCCATTAGAGATGATAATGAATCTTTGACCACGAAATAAAGCCAACCAAATAGTCACTGGAACGGGGTTGCCATGGCAATCAACTTTTAAAGCCGGTATCAGAAATACTTTTGTAGTTAAATTGTTAACTGTGATGTTAATTGGGAAACTGGTGTGTGGGTCAGCTTGCTGGTCCGGGTATATAAGCCAAATATCAGTAATGCATTTAGCAAAATTGGATAAACAAACTTCACATCATGCCAATATACTCACACATCAAAATTAATGCAGTAGCTATAAAAAAAAAACATACATACAAAACACAGCCTTCACTTATACTCACTTTTGTAGGACATGCTTTAACAAACATGCTTGTGAACACAACATTACTTTACTTTCTCATATTACATTAAAACATTTTTAAATAACTTCCTGCATGTTGTTTGCTATCCTCACACACACACACACACACACACACACACACACACACACACACACACACACACACACACACACACACACACACACACACACACTGCACCCGGCCCCCTCTGACCTTGTAGGCACTCTGCTTGCCTTTAAAGCGTGCTGTAGCGCCCAGCAGTCTGTCTGCACTGGAGCTAATTGGCTTCAGCTCAGTGTTCACTGTTAACGTCTCATTCCTCATTCCACTTAGAATAACTTCCACAAGTTTGCTTGTGTCTAGGGGTCATTAAAAGTCAAGCAAGCCTTTAATTACGAAAGTGGATCGTTCAGTAAATAAAGTTGCATCTCCCAGCAGCTCTCAATGTACGGATATATCCTTACTCAGTCCTATACAAACTCACCCATGAACAGAAACCACAGTGATCCCATGGTGAACGTGTAAAGGGTCCAAATGTCACAGCAACATCAAAGTGATTATGGGAAACATAAAGTGATAAAATTGGACAATACTGTAAAAACATAAATATTGATTGTGTATTATAGGAATGTCAAAGGATCGTAGGAGATAAAACTACCACAGAGTACAAGGTCCCTATACACTCACTAAATGTATGATATTTGCACTTTAACTTCCTAAAGCTGTATTATATTATTATACTGGTTGGTTTTTTTACCTTTGACCCCTCTGATTGCATCTGTGTATCTTAGGGTGAAATCAGGGGTGTAGTCAAATGTATTAGTGGGTATCCTGTAATGTATATTGGCCAGAATGTGCCTTTTGGGGGGGGGGGGGCATACCATAGTGGGGGTCTGGGTGTCCCCCCCAGGGAAGTTTTGAGCATCAATGACTTAATTTTCTATTTTCTGATACAATTTTATGCACCAATTTAGTGATAATACCTTTATTTAGCTTATGTGAAGAAGACAAACACAGATGATAATTCAAAATATATCAAAAATATAATGGAAAGTATGTTGTTGTGGGTCATTGGGCATTTTTAAGTGGGTGCTGTATATGGAAATCCTGTATCACAGAAATGCTGACTACTCAAATATTATGACCATTATATTAATCAACATGAATATTTATTTGTCTGCATTAACAAACATAATAGTGTTTATTATGGAGTATATTTTACTAGTCTGCTCTGTTTACACTGTGTGCAGAGACACAGATTACCAGTTGCTGTCTCATAGGAAGATTTGTCTTTATTAAAGTGGAGTCAATTTAATTAACTTGAGGAAGATGTTTTTTGCAGACAGGCGTGGATACCCAAAGCCAAACATCTCTGGAGTTACAGATTTGGTTGTTAAGTTGTTAAGATACTCTCACATTAACTTGCAATCAGTCTGTACATGTCTGGTCAATGATGCAGTGTCATGATAGGATTTCTGTAATATAGTGACTTACAGTTAACGTCTCTATATTTCTTTTATATTACTGTGTTAATTTTGTCTTTCTAAGCTGAGGCGTCTTCAGTTTTTTTAATTTGGGGTTTTGTTTCTCTGGTTGTCAAAGCAAGTTTTTACTTATTCTGTCTTCGATGGTGTGATTATGCAACACCTATGCACCATTGTTTTCATAGTTGGATAGGAAACAGCAACACTCACATCTCTGCATTAACAGCTCACACCAAACAAAAATCTGCTGTCTGGATTGTGAAGTCATTAGAGGGATTAAAAAAACAAAAGGTGCTTAAATATATGGCCTCCCAGTTACATTCATCACATTATGGTCAAAATAATTATTATGCAGAAACTTGAGGGAAAAATTATTATTTTCTCTTGAATAAAAAAAAAAAAATAATTCAATCAATAAAACAAATGAATGAACTCCTATGGGGCCTATGTATTTAATTGCAAATAGTTTAGGCCTTTAATCCAGTCATGGTTGATAAAGACACAAGATTCTATGAGCATTGCATCACGTGTTGTTGTTTAGTTTTTTTTCTTCAATAATTCACTCTAGCTAACGTTCCAAATCTTCTATGAAATATGGGAATCTTTAGTGTTTGGTCTGCCGTGCTAATTGGTACAACCGCCTCAGGCGAGCTCACATCTAACAAACTGAGCATCGTTCACAGGGCTGCGTCTCTCTTGGTATGAGAACACTGGAAAATAGACACATGACAAATAAAAACTTAATTAGACCGGATAGCTCTACACGTTGCTGGTGCTATGGATATATATGCTAGTGACATTAAAAAAATTATATTAGAAATATAACGAAAATTGAGCATACTGTTATAATACAGGAAGCGGAGACGGTTGTAGACGCCTTGATTTTATAGAGCGGCCCATTGCCTTAAATAGGTTATAGGTTATCAATGTCGCCTCATAATAATCTGGTATATGCCTACATGTGTACATTTAATAAGGAGTAGCCTACTAGTAGGAATAGAACAAAAAAGATACTTTTATTTGTGTATAATGTGTGTATAACCTACTGCAATAAAACACATAACAGGGGAGAGTGATGCGTGCGTGACGGCACCGGGGAACGCGCACACGCACGCGCCCACAAACCACTTCCCTGTTCAAATCCGCAATCCGTTTTTACCCAACCTGATCAAGGGGAATGGGCGGACATAAAAAACAACGTCAATAATCGTCATTATTATTTTTTGCCCAATTAACGTAAGATGTGTGTTAATTGTGATGCACAGTAAATCTTCGCTGCAGATGAACAGAAGACTCCCATTCAGTAAAAGATGTGCGGCATTAAGTAAGGATTAAAAGTGGGACGTGCAGGGCGACTGTGCACCATATTGTAGCCTACATCTGCCTTTAAATCCACAATGAATTAATAAAAGCGCTGGTGGCTTTGTAACAGGATTGACTGGAATATGTTGGCACATGGTTAAATGCCGAATTGTGATTTTTTTTTTTTATTGTCTCACTTTTACAATCTGAACAATTTGGAGTGAGGCCATAAAGACAGTGGTAGCAGTAGTAGTAGTAGTAGTAGTAGTAGTAAAAGGTACTTTTTGTTTTAAGCCATCAAATTATATCTTTCGAAAATAGTGATAAGAAATGAAAGTGGTGCTTTGGTGATTCGGGCTGGCTCCAGTGCGTTTTGAGAAAAGGTGGTGATGCATTTCAATATGTTAATCACTCACCCGGGGCATGTTTCATTTATTGACAGATTTGATGTTAAATGTCTCAAGCTCACTTAGTGTTGTAGCTCTTAATTTATTATGTTTGGAGCTCTCTCTCTCTCTCTCTCTCTCTCTCTCTCTCTCTCTCTCTCCCTCTCCCTGCTTTGACCCTTCGAGGTCACACAAGCAATTCTTTTTTTAAACGCATGATTAATTTCTCAGTAGGGCGACGGGCTAATGCATTATGAAAAAAGTGAAATGTATTCCAAAGGGGCTAATAGCGCTATTGTATTCCAATAAGTCTTTTCCTCCTGCTTCACATGGTTTAGTCATGCTCCGCTTTTGATAACATGTCAGAGACATCTTTCTCAGGGAGAGAGAATGTTGTGCATCATTGCGCTCTTTCCAAAACATTGTTTCATTATTGCCGTTTAAAGACACGGGGAATTACATTTCATAAGATATGTCAGTGTAGCCATACTTCAAGTTCATTAGGTTTTTATTATTACAATGAAACCATCCACATTGCTCGGCCAGAGAGTATCAACGTTTTCCTGCAAACAACTAAATAAAACAGATACACCAACAATATTTAGAAATATAGTCTACAACATAACTATGCAGCAAATTTCTAAATATGCTTAAAAACTTCGAACTTTATTATCCCTTAAGTTTACCACTGAAAATATGAACACTAAAGAAGTCATAGGTTATACACTCAACACTAAAGTGTGTGATATTAGGCCAACATTATATAAATATTTGCCAACAGGGATTTTTTGTTCAGAAAATTATTAGCTTTTAAAATTCTCTACCAGGTTTTTATACCCTGTTACCGTCTCTCTATTGTGACGTCACCCGATTCAATCGCTGCGGCCCGTGCCTGGCTCGCGGCCCCCTTCTTGTCCCATCGCAGCTTGTTCCCGGGGCGTCCGTCCGCGAGACAAAAGCACGCGCGGTGACAACCTAAATTGGTTTGAAAAAGAGCAGATGGGGCTCATGCGCTCTGCTGTGTCGCTTTTACGCACGCACGCACGCACACACACACACACACACACACACACACACACACACACACACACTCACACAAAACACACACTCAGCTTCACTCACACGCGCACGGATTTAAGACTGAGCCTAAAGAGTGACCCTGTCATGTTTAGCAAGATGCTATTGAGAAAAGATTGGGTGAGCATAAATTACAGCCAGTCTCAACATCCAACAGATTTTCAGCCAGATTGAGAATTAATTAGACATATAGACCACATAAAACCATTAGAACAAAACAAGTTGGATCAAATTTTTTCTTAGGTCTCACTGTTGTTTTGACTTTAGGCTATAGCTTATAAATAATTTAGAATACATTCAGAAAATGAGCACATTTCTCACAAAAGTGTGAAAAATAAAAAGTTGGCAAAGTATGGTAACGATGCAGCTTTGACTGCAGCGTTGTGAATAAATCCTTTTATATGTATGAAGTGATATCTGAAATACACTTACATTATCCATACCAACTGCTATGTTGCATCCCTGCTTGTTTTCTGCCTCGTGGCAATTGTCACCTTTAATCTGAACGCATACAGCCATATATTACCCACACCTGTGCAACGTGTGACATGCATGCATCTATGAAACTGCCATTCTATTTGATCAGCAACTACAGGCGTTAAGCATTTTTGTTTTAGTTTTTTTTTTTTTACATCCCATACATTAAACACGGGCCGCAGAAGAATTTGTCCTAAAAACAACTTTATTAAGTTGTTTTAATTAACGAGGACAATCAGTATTTGGGACAACACTTCCCTGCATCCCCCATGCAGAGTTAAATGGGATCCTGTCTCGCATGCTTCAGACATTTTCAGCTCATATCTGGGTTATAGACTTCATATTTAGGTCTACGCTTTCATATCTGTAATTTGCCTTCGTATTTTTAGTGGAAGAAGTAATTGAGCAGCAGGAGCAACATGCCTGATTTTAAGAGCTTGGAGCAGGGGTGTAGTTAGGTATTCCTCAGGCCCTCTGAGGGAATATAGAGCCGGACCCCCCCATTTTGTTAAATTAAATAATCTTACACTGCAATTTGTGAAGGCCCTCTTCAGGTGAATTGTCACTGCCTTTTATAGCACTAATCGCTAACTGGGAGCCTAAATTACATCAAACATTACATTAAAAATAGTATAGGCTACATGCTTCCTGCTGCCCTTTATCTCCTGTGGGATCAACCTGCACACATGCATACAGAGTCGTATTTCAAAGAGCCTTCTCAGCGTTGAATGTGAGAATCCGCTGTACTGACAGACAATATTCTGATCCCCTGACTGTCTGCCTCTGTGTCTGCTGTCTCAGCCTTTTATTCTCTCTCCCTTCGGCCCCCATGATAAGGCTAATGTTTTACTCCTCATGGTGTCAGTCTGTGTTTAAAAGCCACATCTCCGATGCCAAGCTCATCCGCGGGCTGTGTCTGCTGTTTGTTGGTAATTAATTTGCATCTCAGGGGTTGTGTATCAAAAGTCACACTCCCTACTAGTTTATTCTAGGGTTTCCCAAACTATTGAATGTCAACGAACCCCCTCCAAGCATGTGCAGTGGACCAGCAGACACCCGTCTGATGGCGACAGCTTGTACTGTAGTTACGACTGGGTGTAGAGCTGTGTGCATGTGTCGAATTCATTTAAAAATAAAATTCATTAAGTCACTAATAGGCTACAGTGAATACATTGGCTAAAGTTATGCTAATCTTACATTTTGTGCTGGTCTGCTGTGTTGTCGTTATAGTGAAGGGGACTAGGCTGTTTGTTTTCATCCTCTGAGACTTCAGAGGGGTCATTTCCTACAGGCGCGAAAGTGCATGCGTGTAGTTCCTGGCTCGTGCGTCTCGCCGTGTGCTGTTAGTTTGACTTTTGCAGCGTCTGAGTGGCAGTTAGCAAGACGTCCTTTGGGCTGTTCACGGGGCAGGAGACTACAGCGCGTGAAGGAGAGGAGGAATAAAATGTGTGTGTGTGTGTGTGTGTGTGTGTCCTGGATGGTGGGCTGAGCTCGCGCTACACGCCAATCAAACAGAGGCAGGTGCGCGGTCCAGAGAGAGAGAGAGAGAGGGAAAGAGAGAGAGAGGAGAGAGCGAGAGGGCGAGAGAGTGGGGGGGATTAGTACTGCGCGTGGTGAAAAGCGAATAAAGCCGGCGCGAGCGTCGCAGTTTACTCACATCTCACGAGCAGCTCACTCGACAGTTGAGGCGAAGGCGGGTACCGATTCCGTGTGTTTCCCGGATATAACTCAGTAAAGTCTGTTGGTTTGCTTGATAAAAATGAGTTTTTTAAAGCTGTGTAGGATACATCGATTTATCTCGTGACGGGGATATTTTTTTGACACAGTGACCGTTTGGGAGTATTCTTGGGAGTCAGAGGTAAGGACTGCTCCGCTTCTCCTGTAAAGTTGGCTAAAATGTTGCTATAAAAAAAACTGTGTGGGACGAAAAAACAAAACAGCTTAAAAAATGCTTGAGTAGATTTGTGTGTGGATTTTTCACATTCCGTTGCATTAACCATAGTTTAAAATGACTGTGGGCAAGTGACCGTATTCTGTTATTATAAGTAGCCTAATGTTTTCTTATTGTTATCATGGCATTTATGTTACTAAATAAAGCAATATCTGCCTTTAATATTGTTCCATGGATAGACATGATGCCTAACTAGCGTGCTACTGTAGGCTAATAAAGGCCTAACGGTACTTTACTAGAAATCAAATTTGGGCATAACTGACATTATGCAAATTTAAATATTTCAATAGCCAATATTGTCTAATTTGACGCCAAACGGTTTGTTGTTCGGCCCACACAGTTAGTTCACATTGCGCTGTATAAAATTGTTGCCATTCAAAACGACACCTGTGTAATATAGCCCAAACACTTTATAATTCTGTATTATATTTTGCTAATATAGAAATGTTTTCTTGAATGCAAAGTGCAAATAATTGGTCATAAATGTTTTAGCAATGTATTTTTTAAAACAAGCATTTTCTGAAATTATTGGGGAAAAAAACCGAAAGCAATTTCATTTTCTTTCTGTACATCTTTGTGTTTTTAGTTTTATTTCTTTAATCATATCATAAATGTGATAAACAAAAAAAATGTTTTTGTGTGCTGTAAGATAAGAATTTCTAAAAAATAAAATTCAGAAGTTGTCAACTGACATGTAATTCTAAAGCATATTTCCAACGTAGGCTATTCACCGCTAAGCAGACTTTTACAGTGAAGTTAAAAATTGTGCTTTGTATTCCCGCATTTACAGAAGGCTCTAATTTGTTCAAATAATAGCTTATAATTGTTTATGTCACATAGCACATGCAGATTTACAGCCTTCTCTTCACAGTAAATTCCCTACTATTTCAAATATATCTAAATAAATAGGAAGATTTTTATTAAAATGAAGGAATATTTGGACTAAATGTGACACCAGATCAAAGGGCCCAGCCAACGTTGATATAGGAAAATGAGGTTGACATAATAGTTTAACAATACTGTAGTCCGGTTGTAGTCTAAAAAAAATCCACCTAAACATGCCTTAACATTCTCTGTATATTTTCTGTGTATGTGTGTTTCTTTTTATCTAACACAGAGATTAACTATTTAGGCTACACTATGTTTTAGATTTGAAGGATATTTATGATCGATATGTATGTCAAAATGCAACATTTAAACATGAATTTGTGTCGATATGATAGTGTGGGAACATGGTACTTTCATTGTAACCATTAGGCTAAACGGTTAGAAGAGTGTGTTATCCTCTTTCGAAGTTTGTTCACTGACCAACTACTGTTGAAAACAGACGTAGGCAGACTCATTACTTTAAAGCTATAAATGGAGAACTGCAAATATACAAAGGCTATACTTTGTGGGCAAACATATTTAATGAATGAAGACTTTTTTTATGTACTTCATGAAAAATAACTGTTGCATTTGCATTTGCTGTCAAGCAAACACTTCCATTAGTATCACAGATAAATGTTAATTCAGTATCCCAATTCACTTTATAATTTATTTATTATTCAATAATTTTTATAAGAATAGTTGTAGGTGATCAATCATTTTTTATTATTTTTGAAGTGACGGTGAAGTATAATATTTAAAGAAATTACCCCGTTCCTATAGAAAAAAACAGTTTTTGTCTATATTATTTTGTAACAGATATACATTCAATTCAATTTAAAATACAATTCAATATATCAACATGAACTTTTTTAAATTTTGTATTTTACAAATTCCACACATCAAAGTATTTCTGGGCACACCTACGCGTATATTATAAGTAATTAACTAGCTATTTCATATTTTTGGTATTACAGAAAGACAGGACAAGAGGAATTTTTATGGTAAAAAAAACACCTTATGGGTCTTTATTTCTTCCTTGCTTTTCATGCAGGTCTTTCTACAGTTTTCCTCCAAGTATGGACAAGACCCATCTTTCGAGCCCTAATGATATCATAATGACGAGCTCAACAGGCTCCTACCAGCAGGAACCCCTGACACCACCCAGACCTGCTCATATCCACTCCTCGTCCTCTTCCTTATCCTCCACCTCTCCGTCCTCTTCCTCCTCACCCATGAAGCCAAACCAGGTCGGCCAGGTCATCCTATACGGTGTTCCCATTGTGTCACTGGTCATTGATCACAATGAGAGACTTTGCCTGGCACAGATTTCCAACACGCTCCTCAAGAACTACAGTTATAATGAGATTCATAATCGTCGCGTGGCGCTGGGCATCACCTGTGTCCAGTGCACTCCTGTTCAGTTGGAGATTCTTCGCCGAGCCGGTGCCATGCCCATCTCGTCACGCCGTTGTGGCATGATCACCAAGCGCGAAGCCGAGCGCCTCTGCAAGTCCTTTCTGGGAGAGAACGCACCGCCGAAACTGCCTGACAACTTTGCCTTTGATGTGACACACGAGTGCGCCTGGGGTTGCCGTGGTAACTTCATCCCGGCACGCTACAACAGCTCCAGGGCCAAATGCATCAAGTGCTCCTTGTGCAACATGTACTTCTCCCCAAATAAGTTCATTTTCCATTCCCACCGCACACCAGACGCCAAGTACACCCAGCCTGACGCCGCCAACTTTAACTCCTGGCGACGACACCTCAAACTCTCTGACAAACACCCAGCTGATGAGATGGTCTTTGCATGGGAAGACGTCAAAGCTATGTTCAATGGAGGTAGCCGGAAGAGAGCGCTGCCCTCCTCAGCCCATTGTTCCTCCATTGGTTCTATGAAGACTCTCCCAGGTTCGGTAGTGCCTCACATGATGGGTGACTTAGGTGCTCAGAAAAGAGCCCGCTTTGAAGACGAGGATGATCTGGATGGAGGCAGTCTATCTCCCCGTAAGACACCACGTAGCTACCCTGTCATCCCTGTCCCAAGCAAAGGCTTTGGCATGCTGCAGAAGTTCCCTCCCACATCGCTCTTTCCCTCGCCTTACCCCTTCCCAGCATTCGGCCTCTGCCAGCAGAAAAAAGATGACAGTGATGTTTCCGGTGGGCAGAAAGGAGCAGGGTTGTCAGGTCTTTTATGGCCTGGCCGCAAAGACACGTTTTATCCTCCTTTCTGCATGTTTTGGCCACCAAGAGCGGCAGGAGGAATCCCTGTCCCCACCTACCTCCAGCCTCAGCCCAGCGCCCTCTCCTCTCTGGCAGACAACCCCTCTCTCAGACAGGCCTTTTTGGATCTCTCAGAACCCAGTGAGTCTGTAGCTGTAACTGGCAACGACAATAGTGTCAGCGCAACCATGGCCCCCGGCAGCGCGACAACCACACCCAGATCATCCGGGCTGTTTGAACCAGATTGCACCACAGTAACACCTGACCTTCGCCCTGTGACATCAGAGGGCTGGCTCAAACTCCTGGACACCCCGACCTTCCAAGCCAGGAAGCCGAGCTACGGCTCAGCCTTCCGACCTGTGATCAAGGATGCAGAGAACATGGCCAAGCTCCACAGCAACGGTGGAGCAGTCACTGGGGCAACAGACGAGGACTTTGGTGTCCTGGTCGCCCGGTCAGACCGCCAACAGCGGCTATCGCCCAGCAGCAGCTGTAGTTACGGGAGTGAAAGTGGAGGCGATGGAGAGGTGGAGGGAGTGGAGAGTGAGGAGGAGGGGGAGGTGGATGTGGAGTCATCGAAGCAGGAGGACGAGGAGGAAGAGGGGAGCTTCACAAACAGGCTGCCACAGACTCAAAGCAACCTGTACCTCCCTGCACTGAGCGACGCTCATGGAGAGGAGAGGGGGAAGGAGAGAGTGTATACCAGTACCTCCCCTCCCTCCTCCTCGGACCCCATCCAGCGGGAGTCCCCCAGCTTGCCTACCTCCCCTACTGCCAGCCTGCCTCTCTCCAGCTCCACCCCGCCTCACCGGGATGACCCAGCTTACAAAAACGTAAATATCCCCCCAGGCCACTTTAGCTAATTATTATTTAAATGGTGCTGCAGTCAGGCAGTGATATGATCTGCATAAGCAGATTGATAGGCTGGTTTCTCCCAGTAGAAATTGAAACAGTCACCCCACTCTGATCCTGGCTAATAGGCCCAGGTGTGGATTGTTTAATGGCCACGGTGTGTTTGTTCTCCCTCTGTCACCCCAACATGTTAGGGCAACTCTAATCTTTAACCTGTCGACTTCCACATTAACCAGGCCTGTGAGGGAAAGAGAGGAGGAGGAGAAGGGCGTTATGAGGAGCATTTTAAACCAGAGCAGAGTTGAATCATTCATTGAGTAACATGCTGTAAATACAGTACATCTGACTGATATTAGAGACAGAGAGGAAAGAAAGGCTTTAACCATAAATGCTAAATTGGATCATTGCAGGTAAATGTTACCATTGTCTGATAAAAGCACCAGAGTACCAACCAGAGTACCAACCAGGGAGATTTGCCCAGTAATGAGTTAAATCGTAGACAAAAAATAAATATTGATTAATATAAACAATAATCATCACGTCAAAGAGTCAAAATGAGAAAGCTTTTACTCAAGACTTATGTTCTGCTCTGTTGTAATTTAACTATACGATGCATAACAAGCATATGAAATTCTAACGGTCTATATATTTTTTTCAGGTTCACAAAAATAGAGACGAAGGACTACCTGTGTATGCAACCAAAGATAACTCCAGCATTTCTGGTGAGCACAGATATTTAAATCTTGTTTTTATTCACTCTGTTTTTAAACCTTTGCTGTTCATATTTTCAGATGCACGGGTAAAAAAGTCCACAATGGTAGAATACACAATAAACACACAATAAAATTTTTTCTTGGAAGCATAGTTTTACATGATAATGTTGCTCGCAAGTATAATGAAAATATCAGTTATGTGCACTTCATTTTTTTTTTTACTGTAAAATACTGCTCTCTTAAAAGTTAAAAGACATCATACACTATCAAGCATTTGATAGACTAAAATGCAGTGTCTCTTTCATACAGTACTGTTTGCATGGGTTGCTTGACACTACATCTTTCACCCTTTTTTGTGTCGGTTTCATCAAACGTTTGAACAGGTTTTTACACTGTTTCATCAAATAGCATTACACAATCTATTTCAGCAAACTGTTACACACTATCTGTTCCATCAGACGTCGGAGTCGGTTGTATTATAACATCTTTGTTTCATTTAGTGTCTGAGTGAGTGGTTTTATAGTGCCTCTGTGTCCCTACGAGGCTCATATTCCTGTGACGTTTCATTTGCTCCTCTCATCTCCCACTCTGACCCTTTCGCTGAAGAAAATGTCTTGTGTGTGTTTTGTGGTGGTGTGCTCTCATGGCCGACATACACACAAAGGACACACACCATGCACACACTTAGTTATCTCCATGTGTCCGGATAACCAGCTCAACCAATGGGCCTTATTGAAACTTCCTGTCTTTCTCTGTCTCATTTTCTCTCAGATGAAAACAAAGAGCAGAATGGTTTCTTTGTACCAGGCAGCGAAACGTCAGCGCCCGACTACTGGAGGGAAAGCTCAGGTAGGAATTCTCACCTATGTGTTTTTGTTTTTGCAGAGCAGCTGGAAATGGTAAAGAAACTTCCATCAATGAAGAAAATACAGAAGTATTTGCAGATGACATGTTAGGTACTCCTAAAAATATAATTACTTGGATGGCAAGGTTAATTTAAAGTCGGCATTTGGCTTTACTCTAGTGCAGTTTGAATCTCACATCACAGAGCAACTCTGAGGTCTTTATGAAGCTTCAGATTGAATCGTGATCCAAGATTGACATCAGAAAATTAAAAAAAAAAAAATTAAAATGTTCAAGGGCAGCTTGATACTGTACAGTTTTTGCAATTTAGAACTACAATCTCCAATAACTTATCTACAAAGCAGAAATATAATTATTTGCAAAAAGAATCAATATTTATTGCTTTAGATCGATTTGTAATATATAATGGCATCAAAAGCTAAAGCCCTGTTTTAATTCAGCACAGATGTAGATGAATATGACAAAATTCATGAAATAAATGTCCATACATAAAACAAACAATGCTGATTAAAAAACTCTGTCTTGAAAAAACATGACTTCATGTACATAAGTTAAAATCTTTACTTATTACATAAATTAGATTCAAAATACTAAATAATAAAGCAGTGAGAGAAAGCTATTCAGTTGTCAGCTTCATCCACCTCAATCTCCTTCTCCTCTCAGACATGAGCTAGAGATTCTGATAAATACTCAGAGATGAAACAGCAGTGGAAAGCTGCTTGTGCCGCCGCTCTGCCACGGCGCCTCTCTTTAGCGGCATTGTCGCCAGGGCTGTTGCTCTTAGGGGGGCCGTTATAGTTCAACAAGAAAACATCAGCTCAGAGATAAGCAGCCGCGCTGGCAATCTCCATCCTAGACCCATATCGCCGCCGACATAATTGCCTTTTTTCCCTTCTCAGCGCAAAAAGCCCTTTCCCGTTTGAAAAATATCACAGCTTATTGCCTTTTTATATCTGTCAGGAAGACATTAAAAGTGCTTTATGACATCTGTGCCAACATTTGTATCTACCCCGACCCCCACCCCCACCCTCACTCCCTCGAACCCTACACACACATACACCGTAATGATCTCTGCACATAATGTATAATGTATTTCGAAAAATTACACGAAACAAATTAAATGAGACCACCTTTCCCCTGATTGCCAAATGTCTCCCTGGGCGGTGGGAAGCTCTACGTGATTAGAAGGCCTGATTCCTTCGAGTCCCACCACCCCCCCTCCACTGTCTTTAAACTCTCCCTCTGTTTCTAGGGAGAAAAAATAATCTAATTTTCCATTTATGTAATGCAAACCGCCTTGGCTTTGACTATTCACGGTTAATTGACTGTCAAACGAGGTTGTTATCCTCGGGCTCTGTCTGCAAATTTGCTTGTCAAATGAGACAGAGAGAGGAGAGGAAAGGGAGAGAGAGGAGAGGAGGAGAGAGAGGAGAGGAGAGCTCACTCTGCTCTAAATGAGGGAGAGAAGCATGGGGAGGCTTAAGGAGCCAGGATATGAAATGACTGGAGGGGAATATACATATCGAGTTTGGTGGATCGCTTCATTTAAGGTGCACAATGCCTCATTGTCACTATTCAGATGCAAACATACTCGCAGAACAATATAGAAACTTTCAAACTGGTACATTTTAAAACAGCATGTGATGAAGATGTTTGTTTAAAAAAAAAGGCAAATGGCAAATGGCAAATGGAGAAGTTTTAAAGCAACAAGTAGGTTGCTTCCAGCAGTAACAAAGAGTACACAGACAAAATACACATCATAATGAAATGCTGCATAACTCTAAATAAACTGTTTTACATTTTTGTATGGTTACTCTATCCTCATGTAGTTTTCATAGCCACTGGTATTGGTCAAAACAATTCCCCTGATAAAAAAATAACAGTTTGGAAGCACTGCAACTACACTGCAGTTTCAAGAGCTACAAAATCGATTTCATTTCTGAACACAAGTAGCATCCTTTTGTTGTCTTAATAGAAAGCAAAAAGATCTGACAGCAAGAAGAGATTGAACATGTCAGGGAGAGGGAGTGCAGGAAAGGTCTCTATCTACAGTGCCGTCCAAATTGTTACCACTACCTTACACTGACATCTAGAGGCCAGTGAGTGAATTACAGTGCTCCAATAAAGACTGGCGGGCCAGTAAGGGATGCAGAATGATTTATACTGAAAAAATAAAGACTGATGGAAAATCTGTCCATGAGATGATTATGAATATTTGACTCAGATATGGTCTGATGTTGTGGTAGAATAAGATTGGAACTCTCGGTGCCAAATACAACTTCTACACTGTAACTATGTCTGAAAATAAATATGGCTCATGTGAAATTAAGTCTTCTCGTGTTTTCAGGTGATCGAAGCCAAGGTGCTGCCTCTCCGGTCCCGCTGAAGAAGGATGTTGAAAACATGGAGAAAGGTAAAGATTGTTGATTTGAGGCACACAGCTTGTTGCCCTTGGGGGGAATTGTTGAGTAAATTATACAGTGTGATCTAGGAGATCTGTCTATCTAGCTACCTGTAAAGTGTCCTGCGATAACTCTTGTTATTATTTGACTCTATAAATTAAATTGAATTGAATTGAATTGATTTGTAGGTAAAGATCCCCATTCTTCTTGTCGTTGGATTGACGATATAAATATAAATAGAGGATCTGAAAATAAATATGTTAAGAAAGGATTTCTAACAGACAATTCCCTTTTCGCTTTGTATCTCTCATCCATTCATTTCTCCTCCTGCCTGCTCCTGCAGAGGAGCTCCAGAAGGTTCTGCTGGAGCAGATTGACTTCAGGAGGAGACTGGAGCAAGAGTTTCACGCTCTGAAGGGCACTTCACCATTTCCTGTCTTCCGTAAGTCTTTTTTTTTCACTTAACTCGCTTTTCTTTTTTATACTCTGAAGGGCAACTTCTCCTTCTCTGTGTTTCTGAAGTTCTTTGCCATTTTGTCTCCCCCCCCCTTACTTTTCTCCTCCCCCTTCTTGACTCCTTCATCAGCTGTATTATTGAAACTGTACTTGATCAGTTACTCAAATGATAATACTGCTCAGTCTAATCATACATTCTTGCGCTAATTTCAGATAATTTCCAAGACCAGATGAAACGAGAGCTCGCCTACAGAGAAGAGATGGTCCAACAGTTACAGATGGTAAGACTACTAATGATACAATCAGTGCTGAACACTGATGGATAAATAAATATCGTTGCTACGCCTTTAAACGGCAAATAAAACACCCTTTTATAGATACATGAATTTAAAAAGTCCTCACTGTGCTTTGAAAACCAATCTTCATAATGATTTTCAGAAGGAATATAATTAAGACTACTTATGAAGCACAGTAAAATATAGTTACACAGTTTGAAAAGGAAAAGACAAAATCAAAAAAGCATTAAGAGATGTGACGAAAACAGCCCAATTAACAATTCAACTACGGTAGACTGTAGATATACATTTGAAAGCCTAAGCCATGTCTTCAACTAAAACAGAAATGAATTGAAGAATAAGTAAAGCCACCAGGACTCAACCAGACACTTCTCCTATTGCTTATTTGTCCGTCAAACGACAGAGCCAATCATCCAGTTTGTCTTTCATGGGTGAGAAGTTCCTCTGCAGCCGTCTGAGTGTTTCCGTCCACATCAATCAGCAGAGCAGCTGGCAGACAGGCTGACAGACGGTGTTTGTCGTTGCTTTCTGACACATGCAACAACTGTACACGCTTGTGTGCACGTGATCGCAAATCCTGCACGTCAAAAGAGCGCGCTGCATTCAATGTAACCACGTAGGCAGACGTCTGAACAGGCATACGAACTCATTTATAAGCGTAAAGAAAAAACACATTCAAAATTGACTAATGTGTCTAGAACCAGCAGATGGATCTGTCTGAGAGTAATGACACATTCATTTCACCCAGACATTCATATGTCAAGAAAATTTTAGATTTATGTTGCTGCATTATATTTTCAAATTTTGATTGAATTTGAATATCACGCCCAAACTTTACACCTCTTGCCCAAAATTTTTTATTTACCCTTTGAAGTGTAATGGAATATTAATATTAATTACAGTAACTTGTTTCTTTTCACAAATAGGCAAATGTGTTTATTTTTTAGAAAAATATTGTTATTAACCCTCACATGTTGCATTATTTTAAAACTAAAAAGCCATTTTTCATGAAATCTCATTTGTCTGTTGTTTCTTTCAGATTCCCTACGCAAACATCCTCAGAAAAGAAAAGATCAGCTCCCATCTCAACAAGTAGCGATAAGGTGACTGTTTTTCAATTATTTGATAATGCAGCATATTAATAGAACAATATCAACATAATAGATCTCAGATGACGATATAAACATTTAATTATTTACAGCACAAAGCAGCGAGATTAGGTTCAGCAAAGTTTAATTGTCTTTGAAATGGTTCTAATAGTTTATTTAGCCTGGATTTGAGAGTTTGCAGTCAGACCAGGCTGTTAACATGCAAATGAAACTGTTTTTTTTAATTAATGGAAAATATTGAAATTCAATTACTTTTTGGTGTTTAAGTTGCTTGACAGTGTGGGCCATCCTGGTCCAGCAAACGTCAGCCATCTGATAGCTACAGTGTAAAGCATGTTCAATTTCACTTTCACAGTGGTTCACTAACTAACCCTTCACACCTGACTCTGGCCCCATTGTAACAGACTGTTAGTGTACCTACAAGTCTTTGGAAAACACTCAACCAGGACATGACCCTAATGTTAGGATTTCTTTATTTTCTTCACAGACTGACTCAAGAAAATCCCATGTGAGAGAAAGAAGCTGCCTGGATTTCTGTAAATAAAGAAGAAAAAAAAAATAGTCACATGAAAACCAACAGCGAGATATAGGAGAGAGGAGAGAGACACCAACAGAAAGAAATATGACACTATAGTATATAAATATATTTCTTATGTTTTCCTTGGACAGTGTTTTATTTGTGACACTGCACTACAACCTCTGTTAATAGCCCTGCACTTAAACTCTGTCTTAGAAAAACACATTTGGACCCGTTTGTACTGCTGTGGGGTGGCACATTGGTAACAGTTTCATCCCAGTGTCCTTTTCCCTGGCTCCACTTTAGCCATCTAAACTGAAATGGACACAAACTGACAATATCGGAGAAACAGAACGTCTCCTGGTTTTTCCTCATTTCTGCACTGGCAGTCAGACTCAAAGCTTTACCCAACCAGGACCAAAGCAACCACAACCTTGCCCGTCTTTCGTGAATTTTAGGGCTGTCATAGACCACCAGGAAGGCAGTTGGAGACTTTGTAAAAAAAACTCTGAAATGTTACGAGCTCTTTAAAGATGAAGAGTAAGAGTCATAGATACAGTAAGAATGGGTGTTATTGTTCATGACTCTGACTGCTGCTGGCCCAACTGTACATACACCAGACTGTGGATGAGGATGGACTTCACACTATAATTTTTGCTGTTGTTGTTATTATTGATGTTGCCGTGGTATCAGCAAATGGGGACCCTAAAGAGAAACAAACATTCCAAGCTTTATGTATTGTCAACATCCAACATCCTCCTCATCGTGTCCAGTTGTGTTTAATGACCAAAACAAATAATTATTTCCACTGATTATCAACATGGTCAATCATCACTGAAGAGGTCAGATGTTAGTGGTGATGCATCATGTCAAGTCTGTTAGATGACCCGAACTTGAATATGCCAGATGAAGAACAAAATAAAGAGGGGGGAGGTATTGGTGTTTTGGGGTTTAAACCTAAAGATGCAATGAGACCATTATTAATAGTGGGTGGTATCGCAAAAAGGGTTCACGCTTTAAGCAAACTGTACACTGGCATTGGCAGAACAGTTTGTACTCATAGTTTTAGTGTTTGGGAGTGATTTCTGAGTGTATAACAAATAATTAAGTATTATGTTCAATGCAGATTTTGCTGCACTGATCAAACATATTTTGCCTTTTATTCATACAGGAAGAGTTACATCAAAACAACATCCTGTATCACATCTACAGTATAAAGTTAAGAAGCAGTGTTCTGCTATAACTATATCGAACATCTGAAGAATCCTTTGCTCAAAGGCACCCTGAAAGTATTGTTTACCCTTCACCCAAATGTTCTAAGCATCAACCCACAGGCTACCTTCAGCCAGAGGGGAAGGTAATATTGCCATCATCTGCTAAATGTGTGGGGTGGAATCAGATGAGGAAGCGACATTTAAAGGCCAATTCCGTTGACTTGTTTGCCAAACAAACGAGTGTCCAGGCAACGAGGAGCACAAGACTGAAGTTTGTCAGAGTTGTATATCTACCTGTAAATTATTTTTGCCTGACTGTATACAATGTCATTGTGAGAATATGAACCTCACAGTCAGTCTACCTATATGTGTTTGTTTGTTTATTTATTTATTTGAGTACCAGGGCCTGAGACCCTGATTGTGAAAATATTATTTATTATAATGTTAAAGAAAAAGAAAGCAACATGATGATAATGATAATGATGGTGCAGTCAAGTGTATGCCAGAGAGAATAAAAATGAGAACTCACCCATCTTGTTTATAAAATGAAATGAATGAATGGAAAAAGTTGTCATTTACTGATAGCAATGTTATTATTATAAACTGTTAATGCAGATGTAATTAAATATGTTCTTGTAGTTTCTCTACTATTTATGTGTAAATTAAAAGTCTATACAATAACCAGATTTGATGATTAGGCCTATTTGCTGTTTATGGAGTTGAAATCCTTTTAGCTTCATGCTAATAAGTCTGATTAGAAGGTGACATCTTACCAACTTAATAAAATAAATATGATATAAGATACATAGATTGGTAAAATAGAGATATATGTACAGTACATACAAACCAAATAAAGGAACAGAAAAGACAGTCAGTATACAGTGTAAGATAATACATTAATACAATAATGTGAAAATATTTTTGAATTTTTTTTATTGCTTTATTAGTTGATGTTCAAAAGAAAAAAGGGAAACATTTAATGAATTTAAATTTAATTTAAAATGTCTTCATTTATTTCCTGTTTTATAATCTTATTTTTCAAAATAGACAGTTTTTTTAGGGAAGATAATTAAAACGGGAAAATGTGACACATAATGTCCAAATATGACCAGATTCTCGCACAAATACATTCTTTAAATAAGTAAATCCAAATGAAAGTTCCCTTGTTTAGTTCATGCGCTTTCACCACATAGATAGACAGAAACAAATCCATGGATGTGTAATGACGTCTGTCTTCTGTTGCACGACATCCGCTGCCTGTTTACGGCATCTACATTCTGCGGGAGTGGTGCTGGACGAAGAAGAAGAAGTTGCCAGCATGGCGTTTACGTTGTACACTCTTCTCCAGACTGCTATTCTATGCACTAATGCAATCGCTGTGTTGCATGAAGAAAGGTTTCTAAGCAAGTGTAAGTATTCTGCCGTGTTTTATACAACGCACAGCATACATTTAATTAAAGTGACCCTGTTTACCATGCTAAACGAATCTAGCTAACGTTAGGTGTGTAACGTTAACGTACACTAAGCTAGCTGCCTGTGTAACTTACTAACGTTATACTGACTAATGTTGAGATTTCCAGAGAAAAAATTAAAGTTTGTTTATTAAAGAAAAAAGTCCATGTGTGGAATAAGATGATTTGATCTATTCTATAGAGGTAATCAAAAATTAAAGGGGAAAACTGGCTGTTAAAATAATAATTTGTACAAATGTTGCTGTCATGCTTTCTTTTCTCCTCTAACTAATTGCTGCCTCCTCCTTTGCTTTGTCCTCTCTATATTTTGCCCCCTTTCCTCCTTTCTAGTTGGCTGGGGTGTTGACCATGGGGTTGGAGGTTTTGGGGATGATCCAGGAATCAAAGCCCAGATTCTCACCCTCATTCGCTCGGTCCGGACTGTCATGAGAGGTATATCCCAATTTCCCTTAGAAGAAAACCAAAATAAAACCGGTTCAAGTAAATGTTGGGTGGATGTCATATTTGGTATCCTTTGAAAATGTTCAGACACTGATCTTAGTGAATGCCTGACTTCCTTGTACATATACTATAACTGTACTTGATTCTTTACAGTAACACATAAACCACACTTCTCACATGCATCAGTGTTTTGATTTTGTTTTTAAGAACTTTCCTAGATAAAAAATTGTGTCAAATCAGCAAAATTATTCTTTTAAATCAGGAAGTATCTAATCCTAGAATTTGTAAACTTAACCAAACTTTCGGTATTTGACAGTTTTTATTACTCTTCAACAGATAAATTTCGCTCAGTACTCAGTGCTGCAAAACTTTGATAGCCAGCTCTAAGACTTGAGAGGTAGAGGATTTTGCTAACTTTTAGTTTCTTTTGTTTTCACAGTGCCTTTGATAATAGTGAATTCGGCCTGCATTGTCCTGTTGTTACTGTTTGGTTGACAGCGGGACGCCAAGGGCCAGTATGAAAAAAATGAAGCCAGAGAACTAGACGCATGGAAAGGAAAAACCACAAACACACCCAGTAATATCTGTCATTCAGAGAGTTCTGCAGGGTGGAGATGTCTGCCCATGGGGTTGGCATGGAAATGGAAAAACTTAAAAACCAACATGCACGTGCTCGCATCCAAAGAGAAGGAGACTGAGCCGTCACTCGGTTGAAAGTATTATATGGCTTGTGTGGACTTAAACAACAGGACTAACACTAACCTAACCTGCTCGTCAGTGTGACACAAAAAGGACAACATGAAAATAATTCTTTGTCATAATAATACACTTGATGATGATTCTGTCATCATCCAAAACCTTTGTGCTGTGCTTGCGTTTTTTGGCCTCGTTTTAACAGATTAAGACAAAAGGATTTGATGACGTGTCAGTATTATCATGTTACAAATGAGAAGCTTGTTGTCAACACTAGGGCTGGACAATGTGTAAGTATTTATTATATGCCATTGCATTTCTATCCAGGGGTATAGCGACTATTTTATATATACATTTTGGAATTTTCCTAAACCAGGTAAAAAATACACTGTTTTTTTTAAGGCTGTTAATTTGTATTTTAGACTTAAGTGTGATTATGTATTGTTTTGTCCTGAAATGTACAAGGATATACTCTAAAACAAAACTACAAATTCAAATTGTTAAATTAACAAAATGTGTAAAAGTCCAGTTCCATAGCCACAGATGAGCTTCTGTACCAAAATAGCTAAATTGCTAAAATTCTTCACTTAAAATGGGTTAGTTGATTATTTGAAGTCGTACACACCTGGGATTGGGTCAGATGTGTGTGTAATCTAGATTTGAAGCAATGTTGCTGAACAGCTCAAAACAATTTTTTTCAGTGCCACAAACATCAGTGTAATGGTATTGGGATATTTTTTTTGTCTTGAAATAAATGTATTAGTCAATATTTTTGTCTCTTTTTTTCTATATAAAAATAAAAAGGTAACTGTTACTAAAATACATTTCAAACAATGCCCTTCATCCTATTTGCAACAGTACCTTAACTTGCATTTGGCTAAATAACAGTACTTTAACTTGTATATGATACTGCAATATGCCTCCATTTCTGTTTTGGGTAAATATAAGCATATTTCTCTAAGCTCCATGTTCGTCCATCTATCCCTGCTCAACTACATTAATAATCCCCATATGTTGTGAATTATCACCATTTTCTCCCCTGCTAAGCTCCACAAACATTTTTATTAACACTAGTATATTTTTGCTTCTAAATATGTGAGTGGGGAAAGGGGATCTGCTGGAATTTGAAGCATATGTTTATCAGGGAGATTTGCACCGTAAAGCCACTTTGATCTGTGATTAGTCCGAGTTTAGCTGTGGGTTCACAGTACACTCTGTAAGCGATCACACACGCTGTTTGTGCACTTCACAGGTCAGGGGGTGTGGTGTATGGTTTCTGATAAATCATTCCAATGTGTTTTGACCGGTTAATTTTAGGGATTTAAAGATGCACAATTTGTCATTTGTTTAAGTTTAATGAGTTTTAATTACAAAAAGACAAGTTTGAAAAAAGACCTTATTTGTTTTAACATAGATAATGGAATACATCTACAATTTAAAGGAAACAATAAATACACTGATGGTTTGAGACTGTACCCCCTAAAATGATGTCCATCAGAACAATAGAGATAGCTGCTTCAAATTCCCAATAAATGTTGAAATGAAAAATGAATCAACATTTCCAATGCATGTTAATGTTATTTACTGACACAATTGTGGAAAGAGACAAATATAAGTGCCTGTTATGATTGCTGTTTTTGTTCACAGCAGCATGACCAACAAAAGCACCGAAAGAGAGAAACCAAAAAAGAGGTTGGTAAAAGAAAAGAAAAAACAGAAATGAAATCCAAAACGTTACATTAAAGCAATAGTGTTTGAATCAGAAAAAAATTTACTGATTTAGATAGTTTGTCTGAACAAAGACATTTATAGTGTCCAACATCATGCTTTTTTTTTTTTTGTAGTTTTTTTTTACAGTCGATGAGCTGCACAATATTTGTGCCAAAACCAAAACTGAAAACTAAAAAACAACATTGGGAAACCGTGAATAACACGGTATATTGAAAGAGGATTTGATCAGTGTTGTCTGGCATCCTGCAGAGAGAAGGTTTTTATCATTCTGATAATACCTCCCCTCATATTAAATCTATCTGAATGCCCTGAAAGACCCACTAATGCGATACATCTGTTGGTTGTTAGTGAGATGGGACACATATGTTTTTTTTGTATTATTATTCTAATGAATAAGTGATTAAGTGGTTAAGGTTAACCCTCTTATCTGATTAAAACATAATAATAATAATAATAAAAAAAATAGAGAGAAGAGAAATTTATCAAAAAAGAGAGCGTTTTTTAAAAAAGTTTTTCCTTTTAACGATTTTATTTTTGTTTTATTTTGTATCTGTTTCGAGCTGCAGGTGGGAGCACTGTGGTCTAAAACCTACTTTACACCAGCGAAGAAGAAAACGTCAACAGGAAGCAAGAGTAGCATCTGCTGCCGCTAAAGGTTAGCTAGCTGTGCAGTGTGCGAACTTTCTAAAAATGTAAACTTGATTCCGTTATTGTGCCGTTTGTGCAATTAAAACCGCAACATGTTGTATCAGCAATAAAGTCGCTCAGTGTGTGGTAATGAAAGGTTTTAGTTCCCAGCTAAATAAACGCCATTTTAGCTTTTACCGTCCATGCAAGTGATATTACAGCTTTTTAGACTAACGTAACGTAACGTAATAGTAGCTAGCGTTTGGCAAGCATTAGTTAGCTCATTGTAATTAGTTTGAGATGTGTCTGGCCAGTAAGTATCAATTAACAGTTCAGTTGATAAAAAAACAATGAATAAGGGCTATACAAGCAATACCATGATGTTTTGGGTTAGTGAATGCTATCAGAGCACCCCCCTTTATTTTAATCTTCAAATCCTTAAAACCACCAACAACAACCCTTTATCTTTACATAAAACATCTTCAGTATCTGTGTTCCAACTTTTAACTGAAGCTCTACATTGCTTACACTGGGCTAAGTATTCATTTTTCACAGCAGACATTTTAACTTGTGATACTTGGAAACAGCACAGGTGTCATTAAGAACAGTAACAATGGCTGCATCTGAGGCATGCTGGGTAACTAGCATGGCTTCCTGGGTTAGTAACTGAAATGTAGCCATCGTTAATGTTTTGATCACTCCTGTGTTTATGCTGCTGTGACAATTGTTTTTGTAGTGAAAAGGCCTATAACATAAGCTTTCGTATTTGTATGGCTGCACCAGAACATCAAATAGAAATAAATGTATCTTTTTATACATGTTTCCCTTAAAATCCCCCATTGGAAATCTTTGAGAATTTTGTGATCTCTATATCAGGATCTGTGTTCATTTGCACACCATTGGGTGACTGTAAACTATAGTTATGAGAACATAGTATACCCTTTCTCTTTCTACAGGGGTTTTATTGGAATGTTACAGGGAACTTGATATCTACTACTAGACTAATGTGAATTAGGCTTTACGTTAATAATATCCATATCTTTTCTGTTCCCTTTTCCAATTGTTCTTGCTGTTTGCCTCTTCAGGTCACAATTTAACGAAACAACCTGAATAAACCCTTAACTGTGGTTATTAATAAATACAAAAATCATATATATTACAAGGAAGTCACATAAAAAAACTAAATACTACAGACACAGCAGAGGTCAGTGTTTAAGAATTGTGAAGCTTGTATAGTTACAGCCCTGATTTGCCTTTAACAACTGCACACTACACACACACACACACACAGAAAAATAAGCTTATTCTCAGCACGGAACTTTCATCAGCACGGTTTCCTGTTAGTTGAACTAGACACAAATAGAAATGTGTATTTTGGGGGGTATTAAGAGCATTAATTGTACCATCATATTGATAACTACATGACATAAATCCAAGCATGTCTAAATAATAGGGGATCACAGAGTCAAATATCAGTAAAATACAATCCCAAAATCTGTGTTGTAGGCATGAAGCCATCAATTCTGGGGACAAACCGGTCAATAATCCTCTCATTTTGTCTTGATGTAGGTTTGAACAACACAGTAATCTGATCAATTCTGCCACTACCTATGTGAATTATGATTATGAATCTCTAATCTCTAAAATAATACATTATTATGAAAGAATAAGCTTTTTTTAAACTGACTAAAGCTCCATTTACAGCGGACCTTGGTCATATTTAGCAGTTTAGAAAATCCTAATCGTAGGCTGCACTCCAAGCAGCTCTGTCCTGACAGCATGCTTGGTGGCTGCAGGTTTTGGGCTGTTTTATGTCCATTCAATGTAAACAAAAGTAAAATTACAGCAACCAAATGGAAGGGAGGATTATTATTACACTTTTCATATGAGTGAATTTCTGTCAACAGTGTAGCAAAATCTATTATGTTGTGAATTGTATGTGTCCAACACTGATTTTAGGGGGGAAAAAGAATTTAGGGTCCAAAGCAGGACATCGGTGTCAGCATGCCCACAAGCTGCTGCATCTCTACAAGCTGCAAAACATTTTCCGAGCCTCGGGTCACGTTCACCATTTCCTCCTCTGCAGGTCTCCAGCATGGCGGGCAGACGGACTCTGAAGGCGGTGCTCATCGACCTGAGTGGAACTTTACATATAGAAGACACAGCAGTGCCCGGGGCGCAGGACGCCCTGAACAGGTAGGAAACAGCCCCCAATCCGGAATGGAGGGGCTAGAGTCACTGCATGAATGAAATTGAAATGAGCAATGAAGCAAACTCTCTGGGAGTCTTCTGGGATCATTGCCTCATTCCTTTTGTTATTTCAGATTTATGTGAATCCTGAATGTGCTTTTAATTGTAATATTTTTGCTTTTGTGTTCTGTGCTGTCAGGTTACGGCAGGCGTCTGTAGCTGTGAAGTTTGTGACCAACACAACTAAAGAGAGTAAGAGGAGCTTACTGGCACGACTGCAACATCTCAACTTTGACCTTCAGGTAAAAACATCCAAAGCCATATTTAATTCAGTGCATGCCTTACTGTAATGGTTAAGTTTTAAATTCCCATGAGGGGATTTCGTAAAAAAAAAAATATTGACACAAAAGTGATTGTTTTGCTGTTTTTGACCTTTGGAGGGCTACCTTTTTTCCTGAATCCAGGAAAAAGAGATCTTCACTTCACTGAGTGCAGCGAGGAGTTTGTTAGAGCAGAAACAACACAGACCGCTGCTGTTGGTGGAGGACAGCGCACTGGAAGATTTCACTGGTACAGAGCTGCGTATGTGTGTGTGTATGTGTGTGTGTTTGTGTGTTTCTTGATTCTATTTTCAATTCGTTTGAAACTCATTTGTTTCAGCGACCATAGCATACAACCTAAAAGTATAATTTAAAAAAAATAGCATATTGTTATTATTGTTTGTCAAGATTGTTGTAATTGTCTGTTGTTTGTTTACTCTGCTAATCAGTGCTGTCAGTTGATTTTCCTTGTATTTATATTTCAATCTGTCTGTAATTCAGTGTCAACAAAAACCTACCTCTTAAACAAGTTTTATACATGAATCTGTACTCATTAGTACTTTGTAAATTACTTGCTAATTAAAACAAAACATAGCAAGGTTGAAAGTGATTGACTTATCCTACTGTATGTACGTCTTTCCATTTCCAGGTATTGACACATCAGAGCCAAACGCTGTTGTCATCGGACTCGCTCCGAATCACTTCAATTACCAAACGCTCAACAAGGCTTTTAGGTGGTTAACTCATTCATATGACTCATTCTTCCGTGAATCACAGAACATTTGAGTTCCAATTATTGTGAAGTTTTCCTTATTATGTTACAGTCTAGTTTTTCCTCACTGGTATGAGAAACCAAAATCACGTTCCTAATTTGCCTTTCCTTTTTCCTACTGTGATCTGATCCTTAAAGAGTGGGTCAAAATGATCTCTAACTTGCTTTTTTTAACCAGTTTAAAATGCAGAGTCTATAGCCACTTTCCGACTAAGTAGTTACAAGAACGTAGCTATAGGAATAGTCACTTCTAGACAGTTCTACTAACTACTCTCCTCCAAAACCGTTTTTTCCATTTGCATTCACACTGGCCAAGTGGCCATAGGAAGTGGTAAGGGGGTAAGGGAGTGACGCAAGCACAGCAATGGTCTTTATTGAGTCAAAATCACAAAACAAATACAGCAAAAAAAGTATGTACTAAATCTAAGCCAATGTCATAATTTAAACAAGTCCCTCAAAGAGAAACGGGTCTCTCTCTCTCCCGCCTCTGCCTGCTGCACTGTGTGTGTGTGTGTGTGTGTGTGCTTGTGGAGTTTAACTCTGAAAAGACAGTTAACCACAGGTTCCCGTTGATCTTATGATGGACTTGTGTTGTGAAATGTAACCAAATGATCCGTCAATGGCGAAATTAAAGCCTCTTATTCACAAAGCGGTCTGAGAAACCTCCAGCTTACACCGGGGTCTCCGAGCATGACTGGCTGAGCGACCCCTGCGACCCCCCTGATTTTTGAAATACTGTCTATATTTGAAATCTAAAATCTAAAGTTCATTTCTTGCCTAAAACGTTATCAGAAGTAAATTTAGTGATGAATAAGATGGTGAAAATTGTTTAAATTGTCTCGTTGACCTAGGAAAAGGGAACAGTGAAAAGACCCTGCCCTGAAGAAAGAACTTAAAAATCCCCAAATTGGTCCAGTCGGAACACAAGAAAAAAGGGTTCTAGGAATGTTATATTCTAGGAACTGCAAAAATCCCTCCGGTCAGAAAGCTGCTATTAATAGAACAGTACCAAAGTCAGTAACTCTGTAAAAAAAAACTTTGTAGTACTTTATGCTTTTTATTTTTGGTGAAGCCTGTTAATCAAGTATATTCTTCCCCTAGAATGATTCTGGATGGAGCACCGCTCATCGCCATCCATAAGGCCCGGTACTACAAACGTAAGGATGGTTTGGCCCTTGGCCCCGGGCCCTTTGTAACGGGACTTGAGTACGCCACCGACTGCAACGCTACTGTGGTGGGAAAGCCGGAACGGACGTTTTTCACACAGGTTAGAAATGTATACTTGTACTACGTGTTTCCACCTTTTGACTGAAGGAAGAAAAGAGAAGAGGCGTTTGTATTTTTTTTTTTTGATTAAATTAGATTCAACTTTATTACACAGGTACAAGTACAAGGCAACGAAATGCAGTTTGGGTCTAACCAGAAGTGCAATAGCAGTAAGTGCAGGATATACAATGGTTCCATGAGTGCAGGACATGGATATGTACTGAATAAATATAGAAATGAATACTATTATAAACAAACATTTAAAAAAGCTTTTCGAAATCCAACTCTAGATATGATAAGTGTTTGTTGAGCAACTGTAGAGTTCATTTTTAGCAAGTCAGATTTCTGTATTTCTTGCATGAGTTTTGTTTTTGGTAGTGTCTGAACTGATTTCATGGTTATGAAACTTGAATAACCTCTAAACAAGACCTCTCTTCTAATTTTCTTTTGGTTGCTTCTTTCAAATAGGCTCTGTCTGATATAGGATGTAGCCCCAATGAAGCTGTCATGATAGGCGATGTAAGTATATTTTCAGTTGTGATTAATTAAGAGTCTGGAGAGACTTAATTTTCAGTACTTGATAACAATATTAATACGCTTGTAGAAAGATCTCTCTGTTGGAACTTCCACCCCAAATAAAATAAAACTTATTATATAAATATTAGGTAGTAAATCTACAAACAACTTATAACCATTTGCACAGCAGCCTGTGAACATGAGTGTAGTAACATGTACACTTTCTTAAAAGTTGGTTTGCTGTGGTTTGTGTCCCGTTGCTGATTTAGGATGCAAGAGATGATGTGGGCGGGGCTCAGAACGCAGGAATGATGGGAATTCTTGTCAGAACCGGTAAGAAAAACGACGTCCTCCAATTTATTCTCATCCCTCAGTAGTTTCTGTTGGTTCTCTTATCCTTCCTCTTCTTCCTTTTCATTTCTCTACCTTAACTTCCCTGACAGCAGCACATTGACCAGAAATTGCGGTTCTTTTTTTTTTGTCTCTTCCTCATCTCTCCATCTTCTTCTTCCACTGGTGTTTTCCCTTGGCTCTCATTAGCTACAGTAAATACTGATCCAATTAGTACAAGGTATATGCAGGAATCCTACATTTATTTTTAATTAGACCCTTTACATACTATATTTTAAGACTTCTTAGAATTATAACCCGTTACATAAGCAACACACATGTACTTGCATTTGCTATACATTGATTGTAAGATAGTACAACAATTATTTTATGATAGTTCCTTGGAGCACCTTATCAATACAACATAATTCAGATAAACGGGGTGCATAAGCATAAGAGAATGCATTTAGTGAGTAACCCAATGCAAGGTTTAGTAGCATGAGTATTATCAGAAATACACAGCAGCTAGAAACACAATCTGTTTTTTTGGGTTGTTAATCAATTCCAATGATTAAATCGCAATCAAAGGTGCACTTATAAACTTAATTTTATTTATTATTTATTATTATTTATGCCAGTATTTTCCTGTAAAGCAGTGAGTTCGCAGAGTCCTAACAATTATTAAAAGTTGAAGAATTACAACAATTTGGGCCCTTAAAAAGTCCTGAGTGTCATTATTTGAGGTATTAAATTGTGTTTTCAATATGTTTATTTGTCAAAAGTAGTAATAGTAATATATGCTATATAAATAATATGCTAAACTCTACGTGGATTTAATCATTGTGTAGGTGTGTAACGGGATTCTGTGTAAAATATTTACCTTAGTCCTAGATTTGACGTCATTTGAAAAGGACATACAGTTCATTGCGCACTCACTGACATAGTATATTATGAAATATTTTATTGCACACTTTACTATGACTATGTATTATGACTTTGTATTTCTTACATTCTATCTATCTAATTATTAAATTCACACAAACGTAAGCATACAACCTGGCAAATATTGAAAACAAAATGACAATATGTTCTACCTCCAGAAATGGTGTTTAAGACATTTCAATACGTTTCTAAGGAACCAAATTGTCACAAAATTGAATGTATCAATTTTTAAAGACTTTGTGGACATCCTCTGTTATAATTATTATTGTTTTTGTGGTTGATGGGATTTCACTTTTTCTCCTGCCAGGTAAATACAGAGAAGGAGATGAGAATAAAATCAACCCTCCTCCCCACCTGACATGTGACAGTTTCCCAGAAGCTGTCGAACACATCCTGAAGAACCTGCTATAAGATAGAAGGAACAACACAAGTCTACAGTTTCATTCATTTTCTTATAGAAGCACCTGTTAGCAATGTTATAGCCTAGTGGTGTTTTAACAATGGAGGGAGGGAAATTATTGAATTATTCCCCTCATCCTAGACATCCAAAAGTTTTCCCCTCATCCCCTCAGCACGATTAAGGAAAAATAACCATCTTGTAATCTCCCAAAATTGAAACAATAAATTTCCATAAATAGTCCATAATGTCCTTAATGTCTCAGATTCATTATGTTATATGAAAGGAAAAAATATGCATTTCAACAGTCCCCACCATCTGTTGTCACAAAAACACGTTTTGTCATGTACGAATATAAGTTTGAATGAATAAATATATATAAAAATACTATTGATTCATGAGGGTGTATTGTGTTTGAGCAAAAATAAGTTATTTTTTTAAAGCCCTAATAAAGATCTGTATTCTGATTTCCTGACATACTATATGTGGTAGGTTGACCAGAGTGGCTAGGATGGTGGTAGGTAGGCAGACTCAGACATTGTATGTTTCCAGAGAAAATATTTATTTCCAGGGGTCTGCAGTACATGGATAATTAAATAATCAAAACTTAAAGACACTTACACATTCAACTAGTAGCAGCGCTAACAACACGCCTGTGTTCCTAGCAGCACAACCTTACCTCCCTGTTTCCTCGGGAGCACACATCCTACCATTTATATAGGGTTGTCAATTCACACCCCACTGCTTCAGTCCATCCCATCCTAAAGCAGGTTGATCTACTCCATAACATTAATACCTAGCAATCTCTTAACCTATGGAACTTGGTTACCAGTTCCCTCCTATCTTACATGACTATATAACAAAAAATAAACAGGTCAAGGGTTATTCATACCTGCCAATTTTTGGTTCAATCCCGGCAGTCCCATATAAGACAAACCAAAATAAACATGTTTATCTATGACAGATGGCACCTTTGTACCCCTCGGCCACAGTGTATGAATGGTTTGTTTCCTGTACGGTGATGTCATCTAGAAAAGCCTATATACCACCATTTTCATCCCGACCATTTTCCTAAAAACAGGAAATGCTTAGGCTGGCCCCTCCCCAAACAATTGTCCTGCATGGTGGAACTGAACAAAGGAAAAACAATTGTAAGTATCAACACAGGGAAACCTTTAAACCATGTTTAAACTTGCAACCTAATAAAATGGAACTAAACTAATGATAACGTGTGTCTAAATGTGCTATTTATAGTAACTAATGACTTGTATGGGACAAGTGGTGAGCAAACACACTTCGTCACACTATACAATAGCTTTTGGGGAGTGGTGATTTTTACAATATTTATTACATTACATATTATAGTGAAATACATAACAATGACTTGCTGCCATTTTTATGATTTTTTTTATGACATACTATAATATAACTTTTTGACCTTCATTAATTTTTTCGACAGCAATAGTACGAGTTACAAAGACTTTTGTTGAATATACTATGATTTTTGGTCAACATACTATATAATGACTTTAGTCAACATGCTGTAGGCCTACATATTCCACAATACTATGTCTTTATTTCGACGTATGACCTTTTTCTGACATACTATACTGTGACTTTTTTTTACAATGTTTTTAGACCCTTTTTAGAGATGTGTACATTCAACGGTTGTTTTAGTCGTGCAACAGAAAGCTCAGATTTATGGAGGACCATGTCTTTCATATTTAAAAATAAATACAGAAATAAATAAATGCTCAATAAATAAATAAGCACACAATTAATTGCCCCAAAAAATACAATGAAGAAATAAATGTAGGTAGAAATTAAATTATACAGTGAGACATAAATGTATATATCTCTTTTAATTAGCTTCTTTATTTATTCACCTTTTGTAATAATTACCTTATTTATTGTCTGTTCAACTGTTTTCCTTAAAAATGTAATTTCTGTGTGTTTAATTTTTTTTGTCTGTTTTATTCTTCCGTATTGACTTTTATTTTCAATTTTTTTCGCCTTTTTTAGTCACTTTTACATTTCTTCATGCATTTCTGCCTCTGAAATGAGGAGGGGCAGGGGTTAACGCCCATTGGTTGGTTTTTTACAATCTACATGCCACCAGCCACAGACACAACACAGATGGCTAGCTACGGTGAAGTTGTCAGTGAGCTCAGGCATTTAGCAACTGTTTTTGAAAACAATGCGAACGTTATAAGTATTGACTTTATAATTTTTTTCGTTTAGACCCCAGAACGTGTGTTTCAGTCAGCGGTGTCGTGCCAATGTACTCGTGTATCCCCTGGCGCGGGAGCGCACATGCACACAGAGCAGAGCTTCTGCTGCCCTTCGAATTGTTTAACTGCTGCACTTTGAATTAAATGGAACAAACAGCGACGTGGAAGACTCGGCAGGGTTTCCATAGTAACAGGGGTCTCAGTTAACTACATAAATACGTGTATTTGTCTGTTACATTAAGGCGACGTGTCAAATGTTTATAGCGTGGTTTAATATCGAGTGATAGGCGTATCCTCCCAGTCCCTGTCTACCATATGAGTTACATAGGAGGTACTCAAATATCAGGCCGTTTTTTCACTTGTTATTTTGGGTATCCTCTATGTAACTTTTGCTAGACAACAGCAAACCTTGTTTATTGTGACCTATTAAACACACAAAATAACACCCATGATGACAGGACAGACCCTTTGCATGTTAGGGATGGGATACATAAAATATCAATATCGTTTTTCACCTGTATCCCATCCCTAACATGACTGCATGTCAGGAGCAGAGCCGGGCTGAGCGACGTGGGGCTCCGCGTCCGTCTGTCCTCAGTCTCTTATCTCTCTCGCTCTCCACCTCTCCTCTCCGTCGCTCCGGTAGCAACTGTTGAGGGGCGGAGCCGGGCTTTGCCGTGCACAAACACACACACATTTAGTGCCTGACGCGTATGCACACGCACTCCGCGACGCAAATTTCTACTGGCGATCCAGGCGCGCAACGCGTGGGGGGTTTCCCTTGCTAGAAGCGGCCCGGGAGTGGGTTGTCTGTCTCCAAATCCACTCCTCTCTCTGGCTTCCTGTCGCACATCAGAAGAGACAGAATGATAACAGCCGCAGTTCGTTCAAAGAAGGTTGCTCTACAATAACCCGATGAAATTTAGCAGGTGGATGTTTAGAATAAATCCAACGGAGACGTCTCGGGATAGAGAAGTCCTAAGTTGTGCGCCGCTTCTAACGGCGAACAGGTTGATTAGTATTCCTCACGGCGGTGTGTGTGTGTGTGTGTAACCTATGTGATGGCACTGCATGAAGGACTATCATCAATATCAATATCATTTTTCACCTGATATTTTATGTATCCCATCCCTAACATGCAAAGGGTCTGTCCTGTCATCATGGGTGTTTTTTTGTGTGTTTAATAGGTCACAATAAACAACCTGACACAATTTGGAGAGGTTTGCTGCTGTTTATCAAAAGTTACATAGGGGATACCCAAAATATCAGGTGAAAAAACGGCCTGATATATGTAACTCATATGGTAGACAGGGACAGGGAGGATACGCCTATCACTCGATATTAAACCACGCTATAAACATTTGACACGTCGCCTTAATGTAACAGACAAATACACGTATTTATGTAGTTAACTGAGACCCCTGTTACTATGGAAACCCTGTCGAAGTCTTCCACGCCTCCGTTTAATTCAAAGTGCAGCAGTTAAACAATAAAGCAAGTATTGTGGAGACCAGCCTGCTCATTTTTCCAATGTAACAGACAAATCACACTGTGTTATGCTGAGACCCCTGTTACTATGGAAACCCTGTCGAGTCTTCCCTCCGTTTAATTCAAAGTGCAGCAGTTAAACAATTCGAAGGGCAGCAGAAGTCTCGCTCTGTGTGCATGCGCATTTCCAATTGCGGCTGACTGAAACACACGCTGACTGAAACACGTTCTGTCAGAGCGTCTAAACGAAAAATTATAAAGTCAATACTTATAACGTTAGCATTGTTTTTTTAATAAAACAGTTGCTAAATGCCTGAGCTCACTGACAACTTCACCGTAGCTAGCCATCTGTGTTGTGTCTGTGGCTGGTGGCATGTAGATTGACCGAGGGAGTAAAATGCTAACCAACCAATGGGCAGAAGTTAACCCCTTAAGACCAGCCCCTCTTCATTTGCATAATGAGGCAGAAATGCATGAAGAAATGTAAAAGTGACAGGAAGAAATGTAAAAGTGACAGGCAGAAATAAATACCAGGGGTGAAAATAAATAGGGTAGAAAATGCAACGGAAGAATAAAACAGACAAAAAAATTAAACACACACAGAAATAAATACATTTAAAAAATAAGTAAGGAATAAATAAAGTTGAAGATTATAACGGACAATAAATAAATAAGGTAATTATTACAAAGGTGAATAAATAAAGAAGCTAATTAAAAGAGATATATACATTTATGTCTCGCTGTATAATTTAATTTTTACCTACATTTATTTCTTCATTGTATTTTTTGGGGCAATTAATTGTGTGCTTATTTATTGAGCATTTATTTATAAATATGAAAGACATGGTCCTCCATAATAGTATAGTATACCAAAAAAAATTATATAAAAGTAATAGTATAGTATGTCGAAATAAGCGATAAAAAAGGCATGGTCTATTATGTTGAAAAAAGTGATAAAAAGTCATAGTATTGTATGACGACAAAAGTTATGAAAAAGTCAAAGTATAGTACGACGAAAAAAGTTACACTATAGTATGTCGAAAAAAGTAAAAGTCATAGTATAGTATGACGGAAAAGTCATAGTATAGTACGCCGAAATAAGCGCTAAAAAAAGCCTAGTCTAGTATGTTTAAAAAAAGTGATGAAAAGGCATAGTATTGTATATTGAAAAATTACTATACAAGTCACAGACAAAAGTAATAGTATAGTATGTTGAAAAAAATGATAAAACAAGTCATAGTATAGTATGTTGAACAAATAGATTAAAAAATAATAGTATAGTATGCTGAAGAAGATATGAAAAAGTCATAGTATAGTATGACGGAAAACTTCATACGAAAAAGAATATTGAAAAAGGGATAAAAAGTAATAGTATAGTATGTTGAATATAATGATAAAAAGTCATAGTATTGTATGACGAAAAACCTCATAGTATAGTATGTTGACTAAGATTATAAAAACTCAGTCTAGTGTATTGAAAAAAGTGATATAAGTCGTAGTATATAGTATGACAAAAAAAGACATGTATTTTCTGAAAAAAAGTGATAAAGTCATACTATAGTACGTTGAAAAACCTCATAGTATAGTATGTTGAAAACAGTGATACAAAGTCATACTATAATATGTCGAATTAAGCTATAAAAAGGCATAGTCTATTATGTTGAAAAAAATAATAGCATAGTATGTTGAAAAAATGGGATACAAAAGTTATAGTATGTTGAAAATAGAATAAAAAAGTCAAAGTATAGTATTTCGAAATAAGTGATAAAAAGGCATATTTAGTATGACGAAAAAATAATAGCATAGTATGTTGAAAAAAATGGTAAAATCATAGTATAGAATGTTGAAAAAACTATAGTATGTCAAAATAAGCGATAAAAAGGCATAGTCTAGTATGTTGAAAAAAGTGATAAAGGCTTACTACAGAACGTAGAAAAAAGTGACAAAGTAGTAGTAGTAAAAATGATTAAAATGACAGTATAAAATGTGGAAAAATTAATAGAATAGTATGTCTAAAAAAGTAATTGAAAAGGCATAGTATAGCATGCAGAATAAATGACAAAAAAGTAATTGTATGGTATGTTGATATAAGTAATGGCATGTTATGTCAAAATAAGCATTAAAAAAGGCATAGTCTAGTATATTGAAAAAAGTGCTAAAAAGGCATACTAAGTATGCAAAAAAGTAACAGAAAATTCATACTATAGCATGTTGAAAAAAGTGATAAAAACAACGTAATATAGTATGTTGAAAAAAGTGATAAAGACACAGTACAGTATGCCAAAAAAGTAATTGTATAGTATGTCGACAAAAGTTGTAGTATAGTATGTCTAAAAAAGGCATAGTATAGTATGTTGAAAAAAGTGATATAAAAGTCATGGTATATTATGTTGATAAGGTTATAAAATAGTATGACAAAAAAGTATAGTTTGATGAAAAAAGATATTAAAAGTCTTAGTATGATGAAAAAAGTCAAAGTATGTAGGAAAAAAGTTATGAAAAAGCAATTGTATAGTATGTCAAAAAGGCCTTGTTTGATATGTTGAAAAAAGTGGTTAAAAGGCATAGCATCAGCCTGGTGGATCACGTGTCTCTGTGCAGAGGCTTTGTCCTCGATGCAGCGGCCGCGAATTCAATTTTGACCTGCGGCCCTTTGCTGCAAGTCGTTCCCCTGCTTTCTCCTCTTTCACGTCTAAACACTCCTGTCACAAATAAAGGCCTAAAATGCCCAAAAGATTATCTTTAAAAGGCATAGTATACATTGACAAAAAAGTCATAGTCAAGAATATTGAAAAAAGTTGTTAAAAGGCATAGTATAGAATGTCGAAAATGTGATTAAAAGGCTTAGTATTGTATTTTGAAAAAAAAGTGATAAAAGGCTTAGTAAAATACTTTGTAAAAAGTGAATCCTCTGTGACCGAGACACTCGCCCACACGTAAAAACAGCAACTCTGATTCATAGTTTAATAATTTAATAACCATAACAGCTATCGACTCACCAAAAGTTGCGTCTAAAACCTGACGAGTTAGCGGTTACGGAGGTCTTTTCCGGGTCCTTCTAGCCTCTACAGGTGATTTTCTATCCAGCCTGGAACTTCCAGCCTTTTTCGGGGTCGTTGGGCTTTAAATCCAAACGGTTACATCCAAGATTGATCCACTTTATGTCCAGAATTAATCGCATTTTGGCTCATTTCTGCCTAGCTCGCGGCTACGTCTCTCCTCTGTGTCTGTTTACAGAAATAGAGGCACCAGCATGCCCATATATGGGAGAAAACGTCACCCTCTTGTATGGAAGGCCAGAGGGGACAAAAAGGCCAATAGGCTGTATGGAAGGCCAAGAGGCGCACATTTTTGACACGCATTTGCTTGTGTAGCATTGCTGTGGGTGTAATATCAATACATATGACATTATTATGTTTTATTATTATTATTATTGGCATAAGTAAATGTCATGAGAGCAAAAGCGTCTTGATACTACGAATTGTCATAACTTTTTTTAATATACAGTACTATAGTATGAATATCTGTTTCTACACTCAAACTTTTTCCTCATTTCAACATGCTATACCTATTATTATATTATATATACTATTATTATATACTATTTTTCGACGTACTATACTATGCTTATTTATCACTTTTTTGACATATTATACTATGCCTTTTATCATTTTTTGACATACTATGCTATGACATTTTTCATCAAACTATATAATTATTATATAATTTATCACTTTTTTTCAAAAAAGACTTTCCTACGCTTTTTCTATGAATTTTTTAAACATATATATATATATATAGTGGATACGGAAAGTATTCAGACCCCTTTAAATTTTCATCTTTTATATTTCATTGCAGCCTTTTCCAAAAATCAAAGTTCATTTTTTGATTTCTCAGTAATGTACAATGTAACCCATCTTGACAGAAAAAAACAGAAATTTTGAAATTTTTTATTTGATTAAAAACAAAAACTGAAATATCACATGGTCATAAGTATTCAGACCCTTTGTTCAGTATTTAGTAGAAGCACCCTTTTGATCTAATACAGCCATGAGTCGTTTTGGGAAAGATGCAACAAGTTTCTCACATCTGGATTTGGGTATCCTCTGCCATTCCTCCTTGCAGATCCTCTCCAGTTCTGTCAAAAAATGGTAAACGTTGGTGGACAGTCATTTTCAGGTCTCTCCAGAGATGCTCAATTGGGTTTAAGTCAGGGCTCTGGCTGGGCCATTCAAGAACAACCCACAGAGTTGTTGTGAAAAAACTCCTTCGTTATTTTAGCGGTGTGCTTAGGGTCATTGTCTTGTTGGAAGGTAAACCTTCGGCCCAGTCTGGTCCAGAGCACTCTGGAAAAGGTTTTGTCCAGGATATCCCTGTACCCGCATTCATCTTTCCCTCGATTGCAACCAGTCGTCCTGTCCCTGCAGCTGAAAAACACCCCCACAGCATGATGCTGCCACCACCATGCTTCACTGTTGAGACTGTATTGGACAGGTGATGAGCAGTGCCTGGTTTTCTCCACACATACCGCTTAGAATTAAGGCCAAAAAGTTCTATCTTGGTCTCATCAGACCAAGGATTTTATTTATCACCATCTTGGAGTCCTTCAGGTGTTTTTTTTTGAGCAAACTCCATGCGGGCTTTCATGTGTCTTGCACTGAGGAGAGGCTCAGACCGGGCCACTCTGCCATAAAGCCCCGACTGGTGGATTGCTGCAGTGATGGTTGACTTACTAAACTTTCTCCCATCTCCCGACTGCATCTCTGGAGCTTAGCCACAGTGACCATTGGGTTCTTCTTTGCCTCTCTCACCAAGGCTCTTCTCCCCCATAGCTCAGTTTGGCCACGGCCAGCTCTAGAAGGGTTCTGGTCGTCCCAAACGTCTTCCATTTGAGGATTATGGAGGCCACTGTGCTCTTAGGAACCTTAAGTGCAGCAGAAATTTTTTTTTTTTGTAACCTTGACCAGATCTGTGCCTTGCCACAATTCTGTTTCTGAGCTCTTCAGGCAGTTCCTTTGACCTCATGATTGTCATTTGCTCTGACATGCACTGTGAGCTGTAAGGTCTTATATAGACAGGTGTGTGGCTTTCCTAATCAAGTCCAATCAGTATAATCAAACACAGCTGGACTCCAATGAAGGTGTAGAACCATCTCAAGATGATCAGAAGAAATAGACAGCACCTGAGTTACATATGAGGGTCACGGCAAAGGGTCTGAATAAATGACCATGTGATATTTCAGTTTTTGTTTTTTTAATAAATATGCAAAATTTCTAAATTTCTGTTTTTTTCTGTCAAGATGGGTTGCTGAGTGTACATTACTGAGAAATAAAATGAACTTTTTGATTTTTGGAAAAAAGGCTGCAATGAAACAAAGAGTGAAAAAATTTAAAGGGTCTGAATACTTTCCGTACCCACTGTACTATGTCTTTTCATGACAATTTTTTTTAAATGGTATACTTTTCTTTTCAATTTTTTTCAAAATACTGTCATGACTTTTATGATCTCTTTTCGGAATGCTATGACTTTCTCTTTATATACTTTCTAATGATTTTTTTTCAACATTCTATGACTTTTTTTTTAAGCCATACTATGACGTTTTCATGATTTTTTCAACAAATAATTCTCTTCTACTGTACATAATTCCATATGTGTTCATTCATAGTTTTGATGCCTTCAGTGATAATTTACAATGTAAATAGTCATGAAAATAAAGACAACGCATTGAATGAGAAGGTGGTTCCAAACCTTTGGCCTGTACTGTATACTATATAATATAATACATATACAACATATACTATAACTTTTATCGTCATTCTATACTATGGTTTTTTTATAATTGTTTTTGTCATACTATGCTGTAACTTTTTTAACCCTTTTTTCAACATACTATTCCATGACTTTTTACATATTTTTTTCAACACACTATACTTGGTCTTTGTCTCGACATTCTATACTATGCCTTTTTATAATTGTTTTTGTCATACTATGCTGTAAATTTTTTAACCCTTTTTTCAACATACTATTCCATGACTTTTTACATATTTTTTTCAACACACTATGATTTTTTATTCCTTTTTTTAACATACTTTGCTATGACTTTTTATCACCTTTTTATCCTACTATACTATGCTTTTTTAATAATTTTTTTCAACATACTATACTATGACTTTTTATCATTTTTTTCCAACACACTATACCAAGACTTTTTTTTTAATACTTCATTTTTTTTACATACTATACCATGCCTTTTTATCACTTTTTTTGCCAACGTTCTATATTATATTACAATTTTAAACATACTATTCTATAGCATTTTTCAACACATTTTTTCCAGATACTATACTATGCCTTTTTGTCCCTTTTTGCAAGTTATTATACTGTGCCTTCTAATCACTATTTGACATTCTATGAGTTTTTATCACTTTTTCAACATATACTACATTGCCTTTTTAATCACTCTTTTGAAACCATGACTTTTTTTGTATCACTACCTTTCTTTCTTTGTATTTGACATTATTATTTTTTATCCCTTATTTAACATACTGACTTTCTTCACTTTTTTCTACATACTATACTATGCCTTTTTATCACTTTTTGACATACTATACTTTAACTTGTTTAACCCTTTTTTCTATATTTATAGAATATTTTGAAATGGTAAACTTTGACATTTTATGATTTTTTTTCTACGTGTTATATGGCTTTTTTATCACAGATTATTTTCTGACATACTATACTGACTTTTTTTTGACATGATATAACTATTACTTTTTCTTTCAACATGCTAAGACTTAAAAAAAATAATATACTATGTCTCTTTTGGACATACTATATACAGTGGGTACGGAAAGTATTCAGACCCCTTTAAATTTTTTCACTCTTTGTTTCATTGCAGCCTTTTTTCCAAAAATCAAAAAGTTCATTTTATTTCTCAGTAATGTACACTCAGCAACCCATCTTGACAGAAAAAAACAAATTTAGAAATTTTTGCATATTTATTAAAAAACAAAAACTGAAATATCACATGGTCATATGTATTCAGACCCTTTGCCGTGACCCTCATATGTAACTCAGGTGCTGTCTATTTCTTCTGATCATCCTTGAGATGGTTCTACACCTTCATTGGAGTCCAGCTGTGTATGATTATACTGATAGGACTTGATTAGGAAAGCCACACACCTGTCTATATAAGACCTTACAGCTCACAGTGCATGTCAGAGCAAATGACAATCATGAGGTCAAAGGAACTGCCTGAAGAGCTCAGAGACAGAATTGTGGCAAGGCACAGATCTGGTCAAGGTTACAAAAAAAAATTTCTGCTGCACTTAAGGTTCCTAAGAGCACAGTGGCCTCCATAATCCTCAAATGGAAGACGTTTGGGACGACCAGAACCCTTCCTAGAGCTGGCCGTCCGGCCAAACTGAGCTATCGGGGAGAAGAGCCTTGGTGAGAGAGGCAAAGAAGAACCCAATGGTCACTGTGGCTAAGCTCCAGAGATGCAGTCGGGAGATGGGAGAAAGTTGTAGTAAGTCAACCATCACTGCAGCAATCCACCAGTCGGGGCTTTATGGCAGAGTGGCCCGAAGGAAGCCTCTCCTCAGTGCAAGACACATGAAAGCCCGCATGGAGTTTGCTAAAAAAACACCTGATGGACTCCAAGATGGTGATAAATAAAATCCTCTGGTCTGATGAGACCAAGATAGAACTTTTTGGCCTTAATTCTAAGCGGTTTGTGGAGAAAACCAGGCACTGCTCATCACCTGTTTTTCAATACAGTCTCAACAGTGAAGCATGGTGGTGGCAGCATCATGCTGTGGGGGGTTTTTTCAGCTGCAGGGACAGGGCGACTGGTTGCAATCGAGGGAAAGATGAATGCGGCCACAGGGATATCCTGGACGAAAACCTTTTCCAGAGTGCTCTGGACCTCAGACTGGGCCGAAGGTTTACCTTCCAACAAGACAATGACCCTAAGCACACCGCTAAAATAACGAAGGAGTTTTCACAACAACTCTGTGGCTGTTCTTGAATGGCCCAGCCAGAGCCCTGACTTAAACCCAATTGAGCATCTCTGGAGAGACCTGAAAATGACTGTCCATTTTACCATCCAACCTGACAGAACTTTTGCAAGGAGGAATGGCAGAGGATACCCAAATCCAGATGTGACATTTTGTTTTTCTTTCCCAAAACGACTCATGGCTGTTTTAGATCAAAAGGGTGCTTCTACTAAATAATGAACAAAGGGTCTGAATACTTATGACCATGTGATATTTCAGTTTTTTTTTTAATAAATATGCAAAAATTTCTAAATTTTTTTTTTTCTGTCAAGATGGGTTGCTGAGTGTACATTACTGAGAAATAAAATGAACTTTTTTTGATTTTTGGAAAAAGGCTGCAATGAAACAAAGACTTAAAAAAAAATAATATACTCTGAATACTTTCCGACATACTATACTATGTCTTTTTCATGACAATTTTTTTTAAATGGTATACTTTTCTTTTCAATTTTTTTCAAAATACTGTCATGACTTTTATGATCTCTTTTCGGAATGCTATGACTTTCTCTTTATATACTTTCTAATGATTTTTTTTCAACATTCTATGACTTTTTTCCAAGCCATACTATGACGTTTTCATGATTTTTTCAACAAATAATTCTCTTCGTTTTACAAAAATGACAACAGTCCCCCCCAGGCACGCAAATTTCTTGAAGTTCTGATGAAGTGTGGCAGTCTCAAGAATTTATTCAACATCCATTTGCATTAAACATTGTTTATTACAGTTCAAGTTGATACATAGATTACACTTACGATTTCCTGGATTTTTGATAAAACCTGTTCATCAAAAATTAATGAGAGCCAAAAACAATGCTGAAGAAATTTGATGTGTGGGAAGATCTTTCTCAAATATATCACCAGAGGTTATATCATGGGGACATTGTGAGTTAATTAAATGATGTTAAACTTACTAAAGTAATGATGTTTTGTAGGACTATTTACACATCAGAGTGTAATCTTAAATTAAGTTATTTAGGAAAGCCCTGATAAAGAGCAATCTTTTCATGGCTTCCACCAAGTGTTCCACCAGCGTTTGGTAAGTTTGTACACAAAACCTTCTCCATCACATGCAGTGGCGAACATTTTTTTCTCCTCATGTTAAAATGTGCTTGCGCGTCACACAGACTCATACTCTCTCTCCCAGGCTGTGTATTTGTCCATCAGGTTTCGAGCAGAGGGTTTGGTGTGCGTGATGACTTCCAGGAAGTCAGCTGTTGTCACAGTTTCCAGCTGGATGGCAGGCATTTCAGTGTCTCCTGTGGAGACAGTGAGACAACAGTCTTTAATTCAGGGGCACTTGACAGAAAACATGGCTGTTATGGGGGTCAATCTTGTCATGTGGTAGTAGGTTGTTAAACCACTAAGACTGTGTGTGTGTGTGTTGTCCTACCATCTTGATGGGACTCCAGAGCATCAAAAATCTTGCGAACTGGTCTCATGGCAGCCTCCTTACACACCAGTCGTATATCAGAGCCAGAGTAACCCTCCACCCCCTGAAAGAAAGAAAGACAGACAGACAAAAAAACAAACAGATTATATTTAAGCCTAAACAAGGCAATTATTAATAAATTCTTGACAAAGAAAAAAACGAAATAGATAAAAGGATAAATAACACTTGTCTCAAGGCTATAGTGCATAGTTTCTGTCCCCCCCAAGGGGAATTCTAAGTGATGACAACACTTTCAGAGCAGCCACGAGACAATCCTTCTGTGATTTCTGTGACACAGAAGATTAAAATAGAAAATAGAGTCTTCAGAAGAGATAATTATCTTGTAGTTTGTATGTCTTTTTTGTGACGTGAAACTCATCACTCAAGCTTATACCCGCAAAATTGTCGGAAGATGACATTTTGTTAACATAGCCATACGGATAAATACAGAGTTTTGTGGAGCTGATAGGCTTAATTAGCTTTGTATCAACTCATATGGCAATGGCTTGAATGTAAACGAAATGTGAATTAAAGATTAATTCATTAATATAAACTAGTTGCACACTATAGCTTTAACGAGTCTTACTGTAACACACCTTCGCCAGAGTTTCATAGTCCAGCTCAGTTCGTAGCTCCACCCCTCCTGTGGAGCTGAGAGGAGGCAGCCAATGAGAGATCATTGCTTGGCGAGCTGGCGAGGAGGGAAGACCAACTATAATCCTCTTTTCTAACCTCCTCAGCATGGCATGGTCCAGTTCCCTGAGCAAAGAGCAGGAACAGTTAGACAAACTGTGGACAGCATTTAATTTCTCGTTAACTTTTAATCCAAATGTCATTCATGTTTTTATTATTCCTTTTCATTACCTACATAAGATGTACCTTGTTTTGGTATAACTTGGTAAAAAAAAAAAAAGTATGCTGCAAGTTGCTAATTAGACATTTAACATTTTTTTAAGAAATCATCTCAACCCAACAAGTATTAAGTTAAGCAAGAAAAATAAAAATAAACAAAGCATGAAGGAAAACAGAAGATAATGATGCATGTGTGAATCTGCCTCAAAATTGTCATCACTATTGATCCGCTGGCAATACACACACTCTGATTTGTTGTCATTATCATTACGAAAGAGAAAATACTGATGGCCATCGAGGTTTGTATATAATGTGGTGTATGTCCATGTTTTAGGTATTACCAAGGCAGGTTGGAGGCTGCTAGTACAAACACCAGGTCCTCTGATTTGGCCAGTCCGTCCATCTGAACCAGCAGCTCAGTCTTCATCCTGCGACTCCCCTCATGCTCTCCTCTGAAAACACATCAGTCTGCTGTTACATCAAATTTATATTCACCACCACAAGTCTTTTAATGCTCTTTATATTGACATGACATGTCTTTGTAGAGTGTTCTATCCATGTTCTCCTTAGATTAACAAAGAACTTCATAATTATAGCTAAAGTGATCATTTTAATTATCTTTTTGGGGTAATATTTAATTAATTCTATTTATTATACATGATCATTTAGAACTATTTTAGTGCAGTTTTGACTCTATATTTTGGTTTATAGTTATGAATACTGTGCATTTGCATCCAGACTTGTATAATGGCTAAATGGTACATATACCACTATAATAATATCGTATATATAAAAAGATGAAATGTCTGATGTAATATGGCTGTAATGAAAACATTTCTGGGTTCACAAATTACTGATGTCTCACACTGAGTTAAATGTCTTACTCAAGGACAATTTGACAGGAGACATGGCCTCAGGTGAACAGAAACATTATTGGTCATTTTCTATTCCCCTTAACTTCACAACTGGGAAAATAAAATAATTTAGGACATGTTGTGGTTCACCTTACCCCATGCTCGCTCCTCTCTGGCTCATCACTGACTCCAGCTCGTCCAGGAAGATGGTGGATGGTGCGTGGTACCTGGCCAGTTCAAACAGAACCTGCAGACAGGTACATTTACACAAATCCACAGTAAAACATGCAAAGTATAGGAGACAATGTATGTAACATTAAACATGTTTTTTTTTTTAAATGTTGCTTTTGACCTGTTGTGTGTGTGTTGGAGAATAACCTACCCTGACCAGTTTCTCAGAGTCTCCCCTCCACTTGCTGACAATGCTGGAGGCTGAAATGTTGAAGAAGGTCGTCTTACACTCTGTAGCCACAGCCTTGGCCAGCAGCGTCTTACCCGTACCTGTGTGTATGTAAGATTGTCACGAGAGTACATGTCAGGAAGAATTCAAAATCGTTAGACTTTTTGGACTGGAAATGAGCAAACAAACATGTTTAGATTTTAATTAGCAATCCTGACAACGGTTTACCTGGGGGGCCATAGAGCAGCAAGCCCTTCCACGGAGACAGAATGCCTGTAAATAGCTGGGGGTACTGTAAAAAGAGAGAGTAGTAAAATATAAAAAAAATCACAGAAAAACCATACATCACATCACTTAATTTAAAAATAAAAACTATTTTATAGCTGCAAACATAACCTTCCAGCAACAAAACATACATTTACATACATATCTTCTGCAGACCAATCAGAAGCTGAACTGTGTGCAAAGAAAACTGATTTGCTTGAGGTACAGCTGAGTCAGTACTCCAAATACCACACACCACAAATTAATCAAATTTTAGGTGACAAACAGAGGCTAAGTCAAATCACCAAACTGACCTTATACCCTAGAAAATGAATAATAATGGAGACAAAGGTTGGGGATTGTGGGAAGGTGGAGGTATGGTGTTATTCAATAAAACAGGCCAGAATAGAGGATAGACACATTAGTCCTCATCTCCGTCTGTAAATGCCAAGAGGATGCAGACAACCTGATTTGTTGTCACCATATCCATGAGAGAGGTCATGGTGATGATGATAGAAGTGTATGTATGTATGTGTGTATGTGTGTGTGTGTGTCATGTTTTATTTGTATGTTCAATATCTGTATGCAGCTTCAAAATTGTGTGAATGTGGTTGTGTATAGAACGTCTACATGGCATTGCAGGTGTGCGTGTTCTTGCCTCACTGCCTATCTATCAATCTGTGTATGTGTGTGTTACCATATTATCCCAGATATAGATTTAATGTCAGCCTAACAGACTAGTCTGACCCAGCTGCCCTCCTTCCCTTTAAAGGAGATGTATTCAGAATCGAAGACAGGCGACCGGTGCTGAAATACCAGCGTGCCCAGGCAGCGGCCGCACCTTAATGGGATAGACGACGGCCTCTTTGACTAATCGCTTTACGTCCTCCAGGCCGATGATGTCCTCCCACCGCACGTTGGGGCTGTGCAAATAGATGTCCTTTAGGGGTGAACACACAAAGTGAGGGATGCATGTGAAAGACATCAGCTTGAAATAAACACACACACACACAAATCAGGGTGTGATTAGGCTCGTGTACATAGGTGTCCTTTCGAGTGTGACATCACATAAGGGGAATAGATAGAACCTGCGCCTTCATTAATATATCAGAGCAATCCATTCCCAACAAAGCTCTTTACTTCTCTCTAGTGGACTTATTTGGTATCACTTAACGCATATTTTGACAAGTAGGAAGTTGACATCAAATCAGCCTCTCGACATGTGTTAAGCATATGTTTTCTTGATTGTCAGTGTTTTCAATATAGTATTTGTGTGTATGTGTGTGTGTGTGTGTGTGTGTGTGTGTGTCTAGTACCCTGCTGATGATTGCAGCAAGTTCTCTCATCTCACCGCTCATTCCAGAAAAGCCACTGAGGGGCTTCAGCAGCCGTTCCTGCAACACAGCATAACATCATTATTATTGGTAGTAGTGAAGTACTAATAGTAGCTTTACTGTTTGATTTGTGCCATTGTGATATAAAAAAATGGCATGTAAAATCTATACTTTTCCACACTATAACTACCATGTGGTCTGAGTCACTGCCAGCTCCTTTGACAGCGTCATGGATTGAAACTTTGCCGTCAGTCATCTGGCCCTAAGACAAGATTTTAACTCATTTAGGCGAACAAAAGGCATAAAAAAACAAAAGTATTGATTCAGTTTAATTTTTTTAGCTATTGTACAGATCGGTGTAGGCTTAAGTAAAAAGAAAAAAACATTCAAAAATGTTAAAGATCATTTTTATAAAATAACAGACAGGGAATTCTCATTAGGATTTGATGTTTATTTGTAGTCTTACTAGTAGTGAGGGTTAGTAATACCTGAAATGTAAATGTGATCACCCGTAAATGACATTTATTCCCCAGTACCTTTCTGTTATTGGCTGCCTCCCCAGCTGGACCATTTCTGATGGAGGACACGTTAAGCCCAAACTCTGACAACTCTGGAGGAACAGCTGAACAATTCTCCTGGAAACACAGTCGTCTGGATGTCAGAATAACCACCTTTTATTTTAATATTCTGATCTTGGTTGTTCTGTGGTTAATGCTATACATTTTTATGTGAACTGGCAGTTGTCCTCTTGGCTCCGTTTCCAGACTTGGGGATCTGGGACGGGTTGATTTTGGGAAGAGGCTTTACAGCTGAACAGGGAGTCCTGATGGACAAAGACACAGATAATATCCATCAACGGATGAAGCAAACTATCATTGGTAGATTTTTCTGTCTTAAATTAATCTAACTTACTTGTACTTCCAAGCACACCTAACCTTAGTCAAATCAGTGCAATGCTTCTTTAAATCAAGAATTACAATGTTGTTTTTGTTGTGTATTTTACTCATTTTGTTTATATGATTTGCATGCATTTTACTCATTTTGTTTATAATGATTAATAGCATGTATGGACAGTGTAAACCCTGAACATGAAATGAACAGAAAGGTACGAGAGATGGAGAGACTCACCTTTTTATACTACTACTTCTTGCATTCCTGTTTTCACCTTGACATAAAAAAACAGAAAATATTCATAGAGTTTATTTGAGATTTAATGACTACATCCCCATAATTCAGAAAATATTAAATTGATCGCATTGGGCATCAGATATGATTTCAAAGATGCTTTATGGCTTAGTGTAGTCCATATACCTGGTTCTGCGGTTCTTCTGATAAGTTTGGGATATTTCTGGAACTTGACGTAGTGATAACTCTCGTATTCCATCAACACCATCTCCAGATCGATGTTATCACAGACCTCGAACCTCCTCACACCCCCATTAGTCTCCTGGTCCAAGGCCACTGCTGCAGACACATAGCTGGTGAATGGACACACACACACACACAATCTCACACAGATGCACGCATGATCCTTGGAAAGATCAAAAAGTAACACAAACAGGGTAAAATATGTATGCTGTCTTGAGCTGTGAGCCTGGGGAGTCCAACATGAATTAGTTTTAATGTGTTTTGTTGATGGTTGCATGTAGCCTAAAGTAAGACACTTTCTGTAAACGAATGCCCGCTCCTGATGCTGGGCCATTGGTGTGAATGTTTATCTGATGAGCAGGTGGCACCTTGTACAGCAACCTCGGCCAATGTGAATGGTGAATTGTTCCTGTACTATGTAAAAGCGCTTTGAGAAGTTGAGACTAGACTAGAAAAGCGCCATATAAATACAGTCCTTATACTTTTATTTACACAACTGCATACTGACCCTTGCCCAAGCAGGTGGTGGTAAATGAGGATGAGGAGGTTCTTCCTCCTCATCTCAGTCCTCAGCTCATCCTATTGGACAGCAACACAGAACACAGTTGTCATTATTGATATTAATTAATAACAATATAAGTCAAGTCAAAATATCTGCTTTTAAAAACGTCCAAAGTCCAGTAATACCCTGTGGTTGACACCATAGACTGTTAAAATAAGTGTATGGTTAACACGTGAAGAGCATCATAGAGGGTAGTGCATCATGGATGTATAATAAAACCTGGATACAGCATTCGAAGCGGAGCCCTGTTCATCGAGTTGCTCGAGACGGGTATGGATGCAGCCTGGAGCGTCCCATGTCATCCGTCCCGTCTGATGCGGTCCCGTCTCATGCGGAGATGTGTCCAACGGCAAATTCAGAGGGTCAAAAATACGAAATCGCGATTAATTTTCCAGACGGGTAAATCGTGACCACATTTGTTGCAATCAATTGAAAAACGTTAAAAACTGTTAAAGTAACAGTTTACATACACATAGTTTGCTGATTTCTGAATGTTATGGTTGTGTTGTTCCATATTAACGTAGCTACATCTGATGAAACCTGCATCAGCGACGCATTTCTGCCAACTAACGGCAGGATCGCCTGAGGAGGGATAACAATCCACGATCTGCACACAACGAGAATACAAAAATAAACATGTTGCACTCTTTCCAAGACTCTTTTTAATTTTATATTCTATATTGTTTTCACACTTCACTGGGACATTGCTGCAAATACAACTGCTTATCAGCATGGCGAGAGCTCTATGTATAGCTCTACTGGCGCTGCCTCGGCTGTCGGCTCTCTGGGACCCGGGGCCGAATGCTGTCGGGTCTCTGAGACCCGGGGCCTCGGCTGTCGGGTCTCTGGGACCCGGGGCAGAATGCGGTTGTATTTTTCTACTACCGCGGCCTCGGCTGTCGGGTCTCTGAGACCCGGGGCAGAACGCGGTCGGTTGTATTTTTCTACTACCGCGGCCTCGGCTGTCGGGTCTCTGGGACCGGGGCAGAATGCTGTCGGGTCTCTGAGACCCGGGGCAGAACGTGGTCGGTTGTATTTTTCTACTACCGCGGCCTCGGCTGTCGGGTCTCTGGGACCGGGGCAGAATGCTGTCGGGTCTCTGAAACCCGGGGCAGAACGCGGTTGTATTTTTCTACTACCGCGGCCTCGGCTGTCGGGTCTCTGAAACCCGTCCTGCATTCGACTGCGTATCCTAAAATAAAAATAAATAAAATCTCTGCTGCCACGGCACTGGGCCAGATTGCGATTGTATTGTTCTTCCACGTCCGCGCCAGTGGTTCTATTGTATTTTGTGTTGTATTGTATGAAAGGGGTAAAAAAAATTAAAAACAAAACCAAATGCTTGACCTCTGTCGGAAGAGTAATTCCTTCTATAGCTGCAAGTTGCAGCTGTAGAAGGATTTTTTTGTTTGCCTATAATCTGCATTTATTTTAGAGACGGACATATATTTTTAAATATTTAACAAAAACACCAAAAAATTCTTTAGCATGATAGTTGACGCGAGCTTTTACTTTGAAAAGTAAGAGAGATTGTATTTTAATCCAGATGCAAGCTTTTATTTTGAAAAATATAAACTCGGGGACGGCAGAAGGATTTTTTTAGTTTGCCTATAATCTGCAATTATTTTATAAACGGACATATATTTTAAATGTTTTTTTTCATCAGTATGATAGTCTGCATTTATCGGTACTGTCCGGTTATCTCGACCTCATCAAAACAATGAATTATTTAATGGGTACTGTCCGGTTATCTCGACCTCATCAAAACAATGAATTATTTAATGTTTTCGTTATCTTTTCCGCCCGTTATTCCGCCCGTTATTTTCGACCTCATTCGTTAGCCCGTTATTCCGCCCGTTATCTCGACCGTTATCTTTTTCCGCCCGTTATTCCGCCTGTTATCTCGACCTCATTTTCGGCTAGAAAGATGAACCTTTTAGCCTGCCAACTTTGAGGAGGAAGCTGTGAAATTTTTTCAAGATCGTGTTCTACTACCAAAAGAACGAAGATGCAAGAACGACCATCTCATGAAGCTGTACTTTGGCAAAGAAATCTTTTGAAGTGCACACTCAGGGCCTGCTATCAGAAACTCAATATTCGCAACGGCAACTGGTTCGCTTCTCGTCTTCCATTTGTTACTGTCGCGCGTTTCATCTACATCTGGGCCTGGGAAATGAAATCGGGGAAACTGTGCAATAGGGAGCTTGGGATCAACAAGGACACAACAACAGACTGGAGTAACTATCTGAGACAAGTCTGCGTGGAGGTCATTAAATAATTCATTGTTTTGATGAGGTCGAGATATTGATGAGGTCGAGATAACCGGACAGTACCCATTTATCTTGTAGACATATTTTTTAAAAGTATTTTATTAATTAGCATGATAGTTGACGCAGGCTTATTTTATTCCAGACATTTATCTTGTCAACACAACCATAACATTCAGAAATCAGCAAACTATGTGTATGGCAAAATTGTTACTTTAACAGTTTTTAACGTTTTTCAATTGATTGCAGCAAATGTGGTCACGAATTTACCCGTCTGGAAAATTATTCGCGATTTCGTATTTTTGACCCTCTGAATTTGCCGTTGGACACACCTCCGCATGAGACGAGACCGCATGAGACGGGACGGATGACATGGGACGCTCCAGGCTGCATCCATATACTCTTGAGTTGCTCAGTGGCTGAGACGGGGAGAGACAAAATCCCAGTAGAGGGCGATACATTGCCACAAACGACAACCCTTGACTGGGTATCTAGGCAACCTGTAGACGCTGATTCGTTGTGTCACAGGATGCTTGCTAAACAACAGGATTAGCTCAACGGCAAGCTAAATGCTTGTTTAGCTAGCTAGCAAGTTAACATTGACAGTTTAGCTACCTGTTGTTTGCTGCATAACATGTGTAAAATGCAACGACTTGGCCCTGAATACATGCTATTATCAGTATAACGTTGCTTGTCATCTGAGACAGCTAACTTGGCCATAAGCAGAGGTAGTTAACTTTCCTCCCTTCTTCCAAGTATCATTGCTAGTTAACGTTAGCTAAAAGTTGTTAGCTTGCAGGTCCGTAAACGCTGCTAGAACCCCCCCTCCCAAAAAAAAACAAAACAAAGCCCATTGTTCACTCACCGCTTCCCGGGCTTGGTGGGCGACTTTCATAGATTGATATGAGAGCTCCATCATAATCCTGAAAGGTTAGTGAGACAGTGGTTACGCTGAATCAGTTTCCTAGCTAATGTCCATCAGCTAGTTTTTAAAGACTGTTCAACGTGTTTCTGTGTGAGGTCCTATGTTTTGTCCCTCGGGGATACCGTACACACACAGGTATTCTTGTCTGTCTCTTCCATGACTCTATGCTCTCTTCTGTGTGTGTGCGTGCAAATACAAAGCGAGGAGCAATTAAACACTGTTAAACAATGACATTGCAACAAAACTGCCCAAAGTAATAGTCTTGTATTACACGTTTTTTGTTGGCTAAGAAAAACATATGTTTAAACTGGTAGTCTGGTCTTTATAAATTATAGTTAAATAATATGTTATCTGACTGTCTTCTACTTTTTCAACCAATCACTTGCATAACAGAACCCGAACATTAAGGGTTACTTTGCACTGTTGTGATATTTCAGTTTTAGTTTATTCCAAAAATATCAGTTAAAAATAAACTGAACTTTAGTCTCACTGTCAGATGTTCATACTGAAATGGTGTAAAAATATTTCTATTAAAAAATAAAGTGATGTGATACTGAATAAATCCACTAGAGAGCAGGGAAGAGCTTTGCTGTGAGCAAATTAAAGCTATAATAAAGGCTCAGGGGTCATCTCCCTTTATCTAACCATTCATTTTAGCCTAATTGCACAACAATATGTATGGCGTATTTTTGTATACATTCATACAGACAGGCTTTTTACTAGTGTGTCTGTGAATCTTATTTTGTATTGTTTGTATCCATCCTTTGCAATAGTTTCTACTTGCAGCCCTTACACAGATGTTTTTGGTAATCTGCTGAGAATTTGATGAGAAGATCAATACCACTCTTTAGGTCAAGAGGAGGGACATTCTACTTTTTCTACACTCAAATTAAAGCTGATTCTTTTGAGTGATTCAAAGAAAAGTATCTCTTTCCTCTCTTAAGAATAGTTGAAGAGGGAGAATGGGCCAATGGAGTTGACCATAAAGTAAGATGGAGGCAGGGAATTAAGGCGATGAACAGAGAGTAAGAGGGAACGAAAGAATGACACAAAGGAGTGGAAGGAGATCAGTAAGTACAGGAAAAGAGGCACAAAGTCACACAAAGAAATGTGGAGTTAAGAAGGAAAAGTCAGACAACCACTGATTCATTCAGGGAATGACCTGATATACCTGGTCTACTGTGTTTGTATGTGCACCCTTACAGGACATCGAGTGATTAGTCAAAAGAGACTTTCATCTATCCCATTAAAGTCTGGCTGCTGCCTGGTATTTCAGCACCGGCCGCCCAGCTTCGATTCTGAATGCATCTTCTCTATAGGGCTTACAGAGAAGGAGGGCAGCGGGGTCAGGCTAGTCAGTTAGGCTGACATTAAATCTATATCTGGGATAATATGGTGACATTGACATACACAGATGGATAGAGAGGAAGGGTGGCTTTATAGTATATAGCATAACAAACACACAGACAATGTGCTTTAGCAGGTAGAATGTGTACACAAGTATGCACATTCACTCACTCTCACCTATATGCACACACACAAGCCAACATGCACATGAAAAACACACGCTCTATCATCATCACCTGGACCGCTCATGGACAACAAATCAGGTTGTCTGCATCCTCTTGACATTTACAGACATAGATGAAGACTGATGTGTCTATCCTGTTATGTTGGCCAGTATTATTGAATAACACCATGAGATCACGCAGCAGTCCTCCACCTACCCACAATCCCTAACCTCATCTCTATTTTGATTAACTCTGGTGTACATATATAAAAGGTCAGTTTTTTAAATTTCACTCAGCTTGTGTTTACCACCCAAATTCTCCCTGTTTATTTTTGTTTTGCAGGATAATGGCACCTGTGATATTTTGCATGGTTATGTATTATTAAGTAATAAACCAGGCTTGTGTCAATTTTAATTCAAAAACATTTATTTCTTTTGGCACCGTCAGTTTTCATGTTTACCTTACAGTAAATTGCACATCTGCTCATCAACATTTAAGGTACAGCTTAAGGTAGTTTTTTTGTTTTGCCATACATGAGACCACACTACTACTGATGCTGCTTTATATAAACCAAATAACTTCAGTTTGGGTAGTTATGCAGTATAATTTCACTCCCACAGTAACCCCATATGTGCATTAGTGGGGGGCACCGTACAGGCATCGTTTTGAAAATAAGGCTTCATATGAAAAGGTACTGACTTGGAGGTGGTGGATTCAGCAGCAGTGATTTGCCTGTACTGTACAATTCCCTGTGAAATAAACAAATATTTTCAAAAGGCTTTGATTTTCTGCCATTTCTTCTCAGCATTACATTGCAAAGTGGGATTGTAGAGGACGAGGCCTGTGGATACCATTTTGTTTTTGCCTTGTTGGGCTAGTGCAAAGATCTCGATAATGAATGGAGGCTGAGGACAACGTAGCCAAGTAGTCTCACTTGGTTAGACTCAGAGCACATTATTCAAGTTTATCTTAACAATTACATTTTCAAAAAGGATTGTGCCATGTCTATTAAGCTTGTAAAACTCTGAAACATTTCAGGTACGTTTTTTTAATTAAGTTATATGTTCAATCCATCCTATTAAATTAATGAATAAAATGTGTAGAGGTACAGTTTAACACTGCATAAGTCAGCAGTGTTTCCCCCCTAATCTAAGCCAAATAGAAATAGCACACACATTTTAAAAGGACAAATTTCTCCAAAGAAAGTATGTTTTGTATAGTATATCTTGGTGTTCAACAGCAACAAACATTGTGCAGAATGTGTTGTGTACATTTGTCTTTACAGTTAAAAAAAAACCTTGGGCTACAACTGTGTTTGGATTTAACGGATACTCATCTACCAAAGTTCAGAGAGAAGAAAGGATTGAACCCTTACTCAATAAGCCCAAAAAGGTTAGGGAGAAATTTGAAAATTGCTGTTGCTGTAAAGTAGCTCTAAAGCAGTCAGCACACACCATGACAAAGCATCTATAATCATTTAAACACTGCTGTCTCAGAGCTGGTATGAACCTGACTTACTGAGCCAAAAAAATGGAATGTTGTACACTCATCACTCAGGCAGTTTTCTCCACCATGCCCCCTCAGGTTTTCAACATTTTCCAAAAAAATATAGTATAGTATAAACCGATCAATGGCGAATGAGGAAATGGAGCCACACTTCAAGAGAGGCTTGATCTTTGGAGTAAACATGCTTCTTGACTTCTTGATGTTTGTTTAAGAAGTTAGATCCTCATAAAGACCCTCATTTACTGAGAATATGCATGCATTTAAATATCAAACTGGTAATTTCTAAGAAAATAGTTTACTTTGGCTTGGCATTATAGATTTGTTTTACAAACCAAATTAAGCATTGCATATCGTTTTAAAAATGATTCCTTGGTCCCCAAATTTGCTGTCAACTTTTTTTTTTTTAAATTTATTTATTTATTTATTTTTTTAAATCACAGCTTCAGCATTTTCTAATCAGCATTTATTATTTTTAAGAGTGATTGGTTGCTAAAGAGTTAGTACTCAAACGTCTGGTCACAAATATCTTATTATTCCCAGAATAAAAATCTTAGATATGGCAATTTACTTGGGAAAAAGGTTTAAAAGGGTCTCCATTCTTTAAGCCAGAGCTTTAAGAAAGAAAAAAACAACAACTACTGACAATCTCAATGACTATGTAGGCAGTTTAAGCTCTCAGAGTAATGCTTATTGTGTGGAGTAAGATGCTGATATCACTGTGGGACTCGTTGAGTGGTACAACCTTTACGCAAAGCAGTGGTAAATGTTGCACTGTCGATGCAAGTTAAATGTTACAGGGGAAAGGGACTCAAACACTTTATTTTGGATAGCCTTAATAAGGTGGTCATAACTTGAATGTTGTACTGTACTGATGCAAATTTAGATTGTCTTCAATTCCCGGTAACCATCTTTATATTTAGTATAATAGTAGTATAATAATCAAGCACAGATTTTTTCCTCATGCTAGATGTTCGTGGTGACGGGTAACGTAGTGAAATGACAAGGCGAACCTTTGATGTTTGGTGTTTCTTTCCCCGTGCGGGTGTCCAAGCTTCGACCGTGCCTCAGAAAACGCCGGCCTCTGTAAGTAGTGTACCAGCCTCGAGTAGCAGACCCTTGACATAGACACGGGCGGTGTAGAACATTGTAAGGAAGTCCTGGGTGCTAAACAGGGTGTCTGCCAGAGCAAATCCCAGCGTGGAGGGGATAAAACCTCGGCCATACTCCACCATCCACGTCCCGGTGCTCCACTGGACTGACGTGGCCTCACCCACACTGTGTATGATGGTGTCACCTGTGAAGTTCAGGAAGACAGTGGTATAATTTAGTATAAAGAGAAAACCATTCATATCAAAACATATTGCAGATAAAAATGTGTTATGGTATTACCAGGGTAGTACATTTCACTCTTGGTTGTCCCCTCCTTCCACTGTCTGAAGGTGCCGGATATGATGGTGTCAGAAATCTCGGCCCAGTAACGACCTGACAGAAGAAGAGAGCATACATGGAGTCAAACTTCCAACCTTTCTTATACTAATTGATCACACAGTTCTAAGAAAAAAGCAATAATTTTTTTTTAAAGTGTACTGCATATTAAGATTTTTTTATAAACAAAAGATAACTTCTTGTCCTTCTCAACATAATTAAAGTTTTTTGTATAGAATTATTGATTTGTTTCTTTCAAAATCACTTTAATTCAGTAATACAATATGACCATGAAACATTTAAAAAAACTAAAATAGTATCACTGTTGGTCAGATGTAAACTGTTCCTTTTCCATTGCCTGACAAACAGTCAGACTTTCAATACTCTTCATTCCTTACCCGAGTGTCCTCCTGTGTCGACTGCAGTACCAAACAGCAGCACATACTCCGTGAGCGAGGCGTGGAGGAGACACATGGAGCCCATCCAACCTCCGGCGTTCACAAACACCCATTGCAGGTCCTCGTCTGGCAGGATGTGGCCAGGATACCTAGTTAATTTACAATTCATAAGCTTTAAAAAAAACAAAAAAAACAAAAAAAAAACACACACACACAACATAAAACCCTCATCTTGTGACCTCAATAGCATGTATTCACATCAGAATGTAGCCAAAGTAGGTAACCTAGCTTTGTTGAATTAATATAGGCTCAGCACTGCAACCAACAATTGCTTTAAACACATTAAACATAATAGAGTCTAAGGCTGAAATCAGTTAAGTCCATTGACTTAATATGGGTCAACCACAATGTTGGTATCTGGTTCAAGAAATTGAAGGTGATGACATATGTATAGTTGAAACTTGTAGTCTCTGAATATATTTCTGATGCAAAATAATTGTTTACCTCTTTCTGAGCTCTACCACCACTTTGGAGAAGGCCTGTTCATGGTCCTGTCCTGAGAATAGAGACATTTACAGTATACACATATGGAAGGCAGGGGGGAGGATTACTTACATTCATGTATTGAATAAACTGCAGGCTTGGCTTGGCTTGATTTGACTTGATGCAGCTAAAAAAAAAAAAACTCATTACCAAACTCACCAGCGTACTGTTTGGCCAATTTGGCGACGTCTTCTTTGTTGAAAACGTACTGCTTGGTGGCCATCCAGTGCCGCAGAAGCAGCACGGTCAGGGCGGTGACTATGGCGAACAGGAGGAGTTTTAAAATCGTTTTGACTACAGACATGGTTGAAACAGAACGAAACGGACAGAGACACAGCAGCAGGTTCGACTACACGTGTACACAGAGGCCGACAAGTTGATACAAACACGCCATCGAGAAAAGAGTCCAACTGACAGCTTCTTCCTGGTCAGGTGGGGGGCGGGCAGTGGTTCAGCCAATCCGAGGACGAGTCTGTCACTTAGGCGACGGCAACTTTAGGGTTGCCATCAAACTGTAAAACCCCCTTTAAATAATTGTTTAATGTTTTACACATTTATACAAACATTAATTATACACAAATATACATTTTTAGACATTGTATTAAATGCAAACGTTTAATTTTCATGATTTTATTATTTGGTAATTTTCGCCCTTATGCTTGGGCATTTTAGAGGTTTGTCATCACATGATGTTTGTCAAAGAGCACGTTTTTTTGCACGTCAAAAAAACAGGAAGTAGACAGAAGAGGCTTATGGACTGGTAGCTAGCTAGCTGTCAACTAAAGTTCAGAAGGAGTTAGCTAGCTAGCTAAGGGTTAAAGGATTTAGCACCGGAGGTGACAGTTCTGAAACAGCACCACCTGACATGAGTGGCAAAAAAGAAGTCAGTTTTGATCCAAAAGGTAGGGAGCTTTGTGAACCCACGACGTGAATGCCAGTTCCATTCATCTAGATATCGGTAGCTGCAGCCACTGCCTTGTTTACATGCCTTTTACGTCCGTGCAGAGATGTTATTCCAAGCGCCATTTAAAATGTGCTAGTTTTACCTTCCTTTGCTAAACGCCAAATCCTCACAGACTTTTTTTTTTTTTAAGTACATAGGACACATCAAACACATGTGAACCAATTAGTACTAACCAAAGTGAATAGTATGCAAGCCGAATTCACTGGTCGGTCCAAGTTAATCATAAAACGTCTTAGGATTTTTTCCACCTAGAAACACTTTCCCCAATACTACACAGAACCGTTAAATTAACATATTTATCACTGGACTCCGGTCGTATTGAAATACCACGTAGACGAGAACGTATAGCTTTGCTGAAATCAATATATGTTGGTGTTAAACCACTTGGTCTAGTCACGCCTGAATTCCTGCATTGACAGAGTACGTATTGCTTTACAACACACAGTCAGCTGTGTGGTCTCGTGACTGCTTCCAGCAACAGGCATCCCTATAAACCACAGCTATACTGTACCTTAATCATTTGTGCCTTAATGCTTTTGGATGCGTTTCATAATTTGACGTGTTGGTTATGTGTAGCAACCAAATTAGAACATTTTATATTTTTTGACGTTTTACTGACTAAATTAATTCTTCAGACAAAACAGTACCACATAATTGATGATACAAAAGTTATTAGTTTTAGCCATGCATCAGCTATTTCCTCTACAGATAATGCCAATGAAATGGACTTCCAGTGACTAATCTATTAGGTTGACTTTTGAGCACATGCACATGCACATGATTAGACTATATTCTACTGTCACTTTTTTGGCTTTCAAGAGAACCAGCATTATCTGTAAATCTGTGTTTGTAATTACATTGCTTTGCATTATTTCACTCAAACTCTTCAGAGCACCAGCATCTGCGTTATAACCCTTTGCGGGACACCTGGGTCCTGGTGTCGGCCCACCGCATGAAGAGACCCTGGGCAGGTCAGGTAGAAAAACCTCCTGAGGAACACACACCCAGATATGACCCCCACAACCCACTCTGTCCTGGAAACACACGTGCAAATGGAGAGGTAAGAACAGTTAAGATACATTCCTTCAATATATAGGTCCATAGCAAATGACAGCTTATTTGCTCATGGTTTAGGTAACAATATTTGATTCTCTACAGGTCATTGTTTGCACTGAGGGTGCATTCACACTGCGTAGTGAGTTTTGCCACAGTTCATTTGAACCCTGGAACATTGAAACATGTCTCTTAGACTTTCATCTGAGAAGATGGCAAAAAACAGTAAAAACCACCTCCAGGCTTCAAACAGCCCTTGATAAACCTGTATAGATAATGCCAAAGATGCTTCTTCTCTGCAGTCAAGAGTGGTACTCTTCAGTTAAGCATCATTGTAGATGGTGTAATAAACCACTACATTAAAGGAATAATTTAGCCATAACATTGCCAGTGTTTGCAATTAAATGCAGAGGTCGTTTTCGATACATATCTGGACACCTGCAGCTACCAAACAACATATGCCAATTATAAATGGTATTCGCTTTGGACAGCACAATAGATTTTGTGTTTTTTTTTTTTAAATCTCTGTGTCTGTCTGTTACTCTCCAGGTAAATTCAGACTATGACAGCACTTTTATTTTTGAAAATGATTTCCCTGCTCTTCATCCAGATGCTCCCGATCCTGGTGAGTGCCATTTCTGATGCTGTAAAAATTCTGTAACATGTCATTGTTATACATGATAGAAAATATTTAAGCAACTGGTTGCAATAACAGCGCGTAGACATTGGTTCAATTGCTTGCAATTTTTGTATTTATTTATTTTTTAACATATTTTACTTTCACTTAATTATTTTGCTGTTTAATAAATTGCAAAGTTTAGACATATATATATATATATATATACTGTTAAGGGATTTTTAATCTACATCTTGGACACAAATCAATTTTTTAGATAACTTAATAACATGCCACAATAAACTGTTCAATGAGGGCTAATAGGTATAGTTGGATTAATACTTGTTCCTAAGATTACATTTCAAAAGAATTGTTGAAACAATTTACTTTTGCTGTTGTGTTCCTCAGGTTCAGATCAACATCCACTGTTTCAGTCTAAAGCAGCCAGGGGCATCTGGTAAGAAAAAGGCCTCATGTCACACATTGTAGAAATAATCATTGTCTGCCATCATACTGTGTGGACCCTTTAGCATTTGTGTAAAGTATGTATAAATGCTGTTATTATACTTTGGAATGATACTCTATGTGTTATTTAATGTAACATGCCAAAGAACTGAAAATGAAATGTAACTCTAAACTAAACCTGTAACAGCATATCAAATAGCAACATTTATGTTTTATATTGTACCCGGACATTTAACAATAAACAACAAAAAAATACAATGCTGCAATCAGATGAATATTTAACATCTTCATAATCTGAATTCAAATGTGGTTAGAATTTAGTCAAGGATGCATCTTAATCAGTGTTCCTTTTTAAAATGATGATACATTCAAATTTATGTCTAATTAAATCCGAACTGATGATTGTAATCAAAGCAGTCATGCTGAGACAACTTCCATTTGTTGTTGTGAGCAGCATCAGCATAATCAGCTATTAGGAGAAGGTACTTAATCAACACGCTGCATGCCACTTGTTTCCAAGACATGTTGAACTATGTAAAACCCCAAATCCACACGTTTATACATATATAAACATGTGTGCAATCCTGTCTGGCACCACCAGATGGGGATGTTTTCTCACCACTGAATGTTACGATGGCAGGGATTTCAGTCCAGTGATATTTACCCCAGACCTTGTGTGTTGGCAGTGGCACACTGGGGAAAGGGCTTATTCCTGGATATATGTTTTATTTAGTCATGAAATATGGACTTATGGAAGTTTGAACCAGCTTTTTGATCTATTGGCATTGACTGTTGGATTTATTCCCTGTCAAAGCTAATCCTTTGTAAGTGCTCATACACAGTGTATACTTACGACATCCACAGAAAGCTTTGTTGCCCAATACCTTTTCTAATAAAATGTTCTTTCTTTTGACGTTTGGCCTCACATGGCTCTGTAAAGTGAAGCTTCTTGGACATAGACAAGGCATTTGCATTAAATATTATATCAACGATACAGTATGTGCTCGTCATTTTGCAGATTACATTTTTTGTATCTTTACCCAATAGATTCCCTTCAAGGAAATGCTTCTGGAAATCAACAACACTTAATTGCAACTTTCTTTAATTTCCTTATTCTTTATTTAAAAATTAAATAAATTAATAGGTACTCTCTATGTGTACTGCTCAGAACACTGTCACAGTTGTTGTTATTTTTAAATCAAATTACAAAGTTTTTAGTTACTACAAACTTCTTTTCAAAATTAGACAATGACATTATTCAACCCACACTGTTAAAACTAATTAAAAAGGCTCACGAACCATAGGAAAAAAAGCATTCTAGCTTGAAGAATGCTGTTTGTACCCATAAATTAAAACCAAATAAATCCAATTCCAGTGTCTCTCTCTCACACACACACACACACATACACACACACCTAGCGCCTATGATACTTAATTCATAAATACGACCATTCAGTTTTGCTCCGAGGATAAACACCAAATTCATGTTCAATTATTGATCAAGTACTTGCTGTTTAGGCCCAAGAGCAGCCTGTATGTTGTTGCTGGTATCCCCTGGGTGCCCTTGGTAAGGGTGAAATCAAGCATACACATGAGGATGTGGATTAAAATTACGCACACACTTCTAAACTCCATCTCAGTAGTTAAAACATAATTACACCCTTAAGCTGTGTTTTTTTTTTTCAGTTAGTCATGCTCACTTTTGCTCACTCATGTACAGAGCAGTCATTTGACAGTACTCAGCAATGCGCACCAATATAGAAAAACAATTTGACAAATTATCACTTTTACTTTTTTTTAACAAGGCCAGACCAAAGTGAAGTAGATCAAGCAATCTTTTTTTAATGTATTTCATAGAAGACCCAGGCAAGACAGGAGCAGCACATATATCACGTATTAACCACAACATAATGAATAATAAACACACAAAGAAGAAATAGCCTGACAGGTGGTGATTAACTCCCCACTATCTAACACCCATCTTGCTGTACTCTCTGTCTCTTTATTCATCTCTTTTTTAGTAAGGTCATGTGTTTCCATCCCTGGTCTGATGTCACCCTTTCTCTCATGAAAAAACAAGAGGTTGTCAAGGTAATTGACAAGTGGGCAGAGCTTGTTGAAGAACTAGGCACCACGTATCTCTGGGTTCAGGTATGGGATGCACGCACGCATGCATGCATTCACGCAAGCATGCATGCATTCACACACACACACACACACACACACACACACACACACACACACACAAACACGCCTATTAACATTTACACACTATTAGTCTCGCATCACCAGACCTTCCTCCACAACACTGCGGTGGAAGGCCTGGTTAGTCCACACAGCATTCTGGGATGGGAGACTAATGGGAGTTTATTAGCATGTCTGTAAACCAATCACAATCGTCTTTGGTGGCTTTAAGCTCCGGACTGAGCCCTGGTGCTGCTAGTTGTGTCTCTGAGCAAACTTTAAATTGCTGTAAATTTAAATGAGAGAGAGAGAGCGAGAGAGCGAGAAAAATAAAATAGAATGTTCAAGGTTATACAACTAGAAATGTTTTCTTACAATGTCAACTGCTGAGAATATGACAGCAAAAAAAGATGCCATGTTTTTGTTGATAAATTAGAGGTCAGACGATCTTTACTGGTTAATAATAAGGCATTACTATGGAAAAGCTGAATTTATTGAGTGAAAGAAGCAAAGCAGCAGGTGTGGGAGAAGTTCAGAGAAGACATGGAGAAGGACTTTCGGTCGGCACCAATGTACTTCTGGAAAACCGTTCGCCACCTCAGGAGGAGAAAGCGGGGAACCATCCAAGCTGTGCACAGTAAGGCTGGGATGCAATAGGGCGCTGAAGGAGCACTTTGAAGAACTCCTAAATCTAACTAATACACCCTCAATGTAAGAGGCTGAGCTGGAGGATGATGGGGGATTGTTGTCAATTACCCTGGTGGAAGTAGCTGAGGTAGATAAACAACTCCACAGCGGCAAAGCCCCAGGGATTGATGAGATCCGTCCAGAAATGTTCAAAGCTCTTGGTGTGGAGGGGCTGTCTTGGATGGCACGCCTCTTCAACATTGCGTGGAGGGTTGGGATGGTGCCTAAGGAGTGGCAAACCAGGGTGGTGGTTCCCCTCTTCAAAAAGGGGGACCAGAGGGTATGTGCCAATTACAGGGGTATCACACTTCTCAGCCTCCCTGGTAAAGTCTAATTCAAGGTGCTGGAAAGGAGGGCTCGGCCGATAGTTGAACCTTGGTTTTAAGAGTAACAATGAGGATTCCGTCCTGGTCGTGGAACAACGGATCAGATCTTCACCCTCACAAGGATCTTGGAGGGAGCCTGGGAGTGTGCCCAACCGGTCTACATGTGTTTTGTGGATCTAGAGAAGGAGTATGACCGGGTCCTCCGGGAGAAACTGTGGGAGGTGCTGCAGGTGTATGGGGTGAGGGGGTCCCTTCTCAGGGCCATCCGATCTCTGTATGACCAAAGCGAGAGCTGTGTCCGGGTTATCGGCAGTAAGTCGGACTCGTTCCAGGTGATGGTTGGTCTCCGCCAGGGCTGCGCTTTGTCACCAAACGAGGCATAGTCGGGGTGGGGAGGGGTTGCAGTTTGGTGGTCTGGGGATCTCATCGCTGCTTTTACAGATGATGTGGTCCTGTTTTTTTGTTTACACAGTCTGAATTACCTCCATCAGGGAGATTATATTATCATTTTTATGTTAATTTCAATATTCTCTAATGCCAGTCATCTGTATGATGATCAGTTAATGAGATCTTTTCACCCTGAAAATGGACATCCCATATTTAATTTCTTTCTTTCTAGTGCATTGTAAAGTATCGACATTCTCTGAATATATTCACAGACCAACCCAAAATGGAGAGAAAAAACCTTTGGCATCCCTAAAAGTTCACTTTGACCTTTGACTCATGGAGGAAAACAGAATTCCCTTTATCCCAGTGCTGACATCCAATATAGGGCTCTTCTCTTCTTCTATATTTTTTATGCATTTGCCTTTGTTTCTTTGCACTACAATATGTACGAGCAAAAAGGTAAAACTAAACACTGGGTTAACTGTTCCTCTTGTTTTTTGTTTTTAGATCTTTGAGAATAAAGGAGCTATGATGGGCTGTTCAAATCCACATCCTCACTGTCAGGTAGGAAATGCACAGATACATAAACACACAAGGTATTCATTCATTTGACTTGCACATATACAAACAACATGTAACAACATTGATTCAGCTACTTGAATATATCAAATGTCCTTGAAGTGAGAATATGAAGTTCAGGAAAACATACCTACATACAATAACACACATACACCCGCCACATCTTTCTGTACAACTACTTTTAAGTTGCAGCATTAACAAGAAATAACAAGTGCTTTTATCCCACTGGCACAATGTGATGTGTGTCATTGGTTCAATTTGCACCTTGCTAGCTCTTCAGATTCAATTTGACAATGAAGTTGAATGTGTTAAAAAGTGAGTCCCACTTAAAAGTTTTAAACCAGACAAGTCTCGACATAGAAGCTGTTAATTACCTCTTTGTTTAGAAATCACCAATGACTGTGTGCCGTTGTCACATTTTCTGTAAGTGTGTGTCTGTAATTTCTTCCTTATCTGATTTCTTTTCAAATTTATTTTTTATTTTTTTGCCTTTTAATGGTTGCCTATTCTATAAGGCAAAACTAACGAGAGAGGGGGAGTGTTCATCCTGTTTACTTGTATTATTATATATATATATATATATATATATATAAATATATTTGTTCTTATGCTTTGACAACACAGGTTTTTGTCATGCCAATAAAGCAACATGAAATTGAGAGAGAGAGAGATGTGAATAAAATAGAATGTTAATTCTTCCTATATCACATGCTGAGAATATGACCGCAAATAAAGATGCTGTGTTTTTGTTGATAGATTAGAGGTCAGCCCCTGATCTTTACTGGTACAGCCATTACTATGGAAAAGACACAAGCTAGAGTCATATAATCATGAACAAATCACGGCACTATAGTTGTTAAAGTCATCCAAAATCCAGAAACTGAATTTATTGAGTGAAAGAGGCAAAGATCTGTCAAACTGTCACTTCAAAGAGTAATGTTGAGAACGAGCACAATCAGCAGGGAGAATGACAGAGTGACAGAAACAGAAGAGTGGTTAGTGTAGATAGATAATGTTGAATTTGAAACAGCAATGTTCTTGTCAATGTGGTCAAAACAATATGCCAGCCTGATGGATTTTCAGCCTGAGAGTAATATACAAGTTGGAGCCATTATGCCAAATTCAACTGCATTGGTGGAAATAATAAACTATGATGAGAATATGACACACATTTAAATGTAGAGAAAGACAGAAAAATATGGTAAAAAACAGCTGTCAGGTGTAGTGAGAATTACATTCACACAGACAAATTCTGAGGGTAGTTTTCATTAAGTATTTATTTCCAAAACATCCAAAAAAAAAACAGGTTGACATTTTTGGAAAATTAAGACAGAATAAAAAAAATAAATAAAGATAATTAGTGAGCTTTAGAGGTTGGTAGGCAGTTAACAGGTTATACCCCAATCCCCAAAATGTTGCACTTTTGCTTTAAGAAGTTTGTGAATTATTCACTGCTGTTCATAAATACAGCATCAGTGTTACCACCTTGCCTTTTATAGAAAGTGTGTAAAGGAGACACAGCTATTTTATACAGAGATAAGTAAGTTAACAGTCCTGATTGTATTGACGGGTTCCTGGTCTCTGGTTGATCAATGACATTTCAAATCCTCCGGCTTTTGGAGTAAAATAATTATTTGCCTCCGTACAGAAACAAACACCTGCTGTACTTCAATCTGTGCTGTGATGTTTTTTGAGGCTGTTGTATACATATAACAGCAGAGGGCAGTATGTGACCTCAGAACAACATGTGTTAACACACTGTATCACTAGCTACTTCACAACGTTGGTTTAATTAAAAAAAAGCTTTCTGATTTAAAATGGTTTAAATCCCCTTTAATATACAGGTGCCACCAAAGTCTTGTTTGTTCTTGTTGACTATTACAGTAAATGATGTATGTTTTTTTATGTGGTCCACCATTAAAGAATTTTAGAAACATACTCAAACTTGTTGGCTTTGATGCAACTTTTTTTAAAGTTTAAGAAATGTTTCTTCCTGCAGTCTAGATTTCCCTTTCAAAGTCCAAGAAAAGAGTAGAGTGTACAGTACAGACAGACAACCCCTCCAGGCCAGAATGCAAGAAGCGTACTGTAGATCTAAAACTTTGAAGAATAATGAACAGAAAATGTTAATCATGTTCTGCAGGCAGCAATGCTTCCGACTACCTTGGTCTCACCGGAACAGAGCTGTATGTATTTTCATGTAAGTGGAGGAAGGAAAAAACAAATGCCCTTGGAATAACATTCTTTTTCACATACAGTGCTCAGCTTGTGTTTTGAAAACTACAAGTCTCACTCTCAGGAGCAGACAGTTACTGAGTTCATATTGACTCCCGAAGAATCTATTTAATTCTTGAAGAGCAACTTAAAAGAGCCAACGGTGTCATAATAGCTCTTAAGAGTTATACCTCTTATTTTCTTTCTTACTTCTGTCTTGTGGAAGTATACCCTTTATTTTTCTCTTCTGTATTTACCTTACATTTGTAGACTGTTTGCTGAGAATCAACAGTCTGCTGGATAGACGATAGATCTGTAAATACAAAATCACAGAAGTACAAACAGAGCCACAGCTACAGATGCTGGAAGGCGTGCAAATATAATATGCACCCCAACTTTTTTACATGCCTGGAGGCATGCAGATAAACAGTTTACACATATAGGTCACACATTGACCATGCTTTAAACATGATGCAGCCTTTAGCCACTATTTATTACCATTAACATCACACTACGCAGGTTTCTGCTCCCACTGCAGTAATTGCGTACAGAATCTTACCAAGGGCAAACATGCCAACATATATGAATAATTGCCAGCTTTTATAAGAAATTATTTTTTATTGCATTTGCTTTATTATAATTGAAGTAGTATTTATGATTCTAAACCCAGGATGATACAACTATTTTACATGTGCCCTAAAGGAAAGGCCAGCAGAATTTTATTCTCATAAATTTTCTCAAAATAAAAAAAAAAAAAAAAAAAAAATGATGGCGCTCTTTGATCGTCAAGAGGAGCCTTTTACCATTTCCCTCATGAAGTTAATGCAGCTTTCACCCCTGTTGTAAAGGAGGAAAAAAAAAAACTTTGTAGGAGTCAATGACAGTGTGGTTCCTGCATTGCATTCTGGGTGAAAAAGTAGGAGTATTTAATCAGGAAACAATTTGCCATGCAGCCTGAAGCAGTGCTCTTTAAAGCAGCAGAGAATGCCTCTGATTATTACTCTGTTCATGCAATGGAATATAATAATTGGGAAACCACACTCCCGGTGACACAAATATGTTATTTTCAGTAAAACTCTACTTTAATAGGCCTTAAAGCTGTCAAAAAACCCCAAAGAAGTTCATATTTATGCATAGCCTGCAAAGTATGCACAAATAATGAAAAAAAAGACCAAACGAAAGACCACTGTTTATTATAAAACACACACAAACTGCTTTGCTCCTTTGCAGAAATAAGTAATGAATATGTTATGCAAACGTTATTACAGTTTAGTTATGCATACCTGCATAAACTTGTGTACATTGGTTTGGATGCTAATTATAAAAAACCCTTATGTAATAACCTCCTTTTCAAAACCCCAGCAACTGTTATCTCATGTATTCATTTCTTATGCAGCATTGAGTCAGATGTTACATGTTAGAGTCAAAGGGAGTCCTTTTACAGCCATTAAAATGCCATAAAGTGCAAACAAATAAACCAAACGTCTGTTGTGATGTTCACTGTTATCCATAAAGAGCCTTCTGGAATGCAGTAGAAGTACATTGCAAAGCTGATTTTGCAGCCTAAAGGCATTTTCTGTAATGCATGATTGGAAAGGAATTGTAGTGCTGTAACGCCGAAGAATGTTTTCCACAAATGAAGTGACAGACCGGATCGCATCTGTTGTAGAGCATGAAACTATTCTCCATTGTTTCCTTTTTTTAAATCACAGTTAATGCCATAGCATCTCATTTTGAGTGAATACTATCTGCCACATAATGCCAATAATAATTGGTGGCTGATGAGAGAAAAGTGTTTTTCTCAGTTTGATATCAAAACATCTACTTTTAACTTGTAAATCTTTTATTTTTTTTTTTTTTATTTTTTAGGGATATATTTTAGTAGAATGGCTAAACCGCACACACTCTGCCGGCGATTTGATTCCGCCCTGCAGCTCTGTCTGGTTACCTGCATGTTTAATTCTCCTGCTTTCACAATTTTGCCAATCACAAACTGGCTTATCTACCTGCCGCGCTATTGGCGGGTTTAACATGATGACGATAGAGAAGCGACCAAGCAGTTTCTGTTTACTTACAACATAGCAACCACTGAACGCCACCAAGGCACACCAACCCGTTGATGCCGCTGTCGCTTCTACGTCACCTGGATTGTTGGTCTGATTGGTTGAAGGATTATCCAATTGCGTACAGAGTCATTTGAACGACGCCCGTTGGTCACGCCTCTTGTGCAGAGAAAATACAGAGCAGACTCCCCAGACCAACGCTCAATCTCAAATCTATTGAGCTTGGCTTGGTCTGGTGATAGCCAGACTAATAATTTATCACAATCAGAGCAATGTTTGCCCAAAGATACAAAAACAGACTCACTGACCAAATTAGCTTCCTGACATTTAGAGTATGTTAACAGTTGTTGTGTTGGTAGAGTCAATTAGCTTTTTTTTCAACTGAGCCCAACCTACTATCTTAGACCAGTGACATAAGCATGGACAAAACAAAAATACAAATACAATCTCATGTGAAATAACACAGGACCCTAATGCTCTCAGTAAGAAGCTGATTGAGAATAAAAGCTTGAACACTTTACTTGACTTGTTCTACATAAGAGTGACATGACAGTCATGACGCATGAACCCTAACCTTAACCCTAACAATAAACATAACTTGTCATGACAAAACCGAATGACACTTACTAAAGAAGCGTTATGTCATAACCATTTATGACTTGTTTGTAATGTTTTATGACACGTTCATGACAGTGTCATGTCACTGTTATGTAGAAAACTAAAAGTTTTTTTTTTTTTTACTGTGCCTGTGCATGGAACCTTGCTGTTCACTGTGATGAAATACCTATCTCAATTGTGTTTTAGTGTCTACACTGTATTGAAATAAATGAAAGGCAGTGGGTGCAAGGGCATAACCCATTTATCAATCTAAAAAGCCTGAATGGAAAAATGAAAGTGAATTTTAAAACAAATCTCTGCACCTGTGAACCATTCACCGAGTGAGTAGTATTGATGAACAGGCCTATTAAATCACAGATTTAATGAGGTCATTTGGAATCGGGTAGAAGGATTGGGCATATTTAAATAGAAATAGTACACACATACATACATAACTCCTAAGGTTTTCTATACTTCTGTTATGTCTCATCATCCTCCATCTTTGTCCTGCTTCCTGTAACACTGTAGGTGTGGGCCAGCAACTTCCTGCCTAATGAGCCTGCTCTGTCAGACCGCTGTCAGAGAGCCTACTATCAGAAACATGGAGAACCGCTGCTGCTGCAATACGCCAAACAAGAGGCTGAGAAAAAGGTATAAGCTGTACACACAAAGAAATGAAAGCTACATTTTGCCATCAGAAACTTGTAATGTACTGTCTTTCTGGTCTCATCTAGTTCCACATGAGCTTAGATGTGCAGCAAATCTGGCATACCAGTTTATATAGGCCAGACACAGTGAATCAACCAATAATGCATTGCTTAAAAGGCATGTTTAATTAAATGAAGTGCTTGTTGGGATTTCCCAATTGATTACCTCACTAAAATTTGGATTTGATGACCATGAGCAATAAGCATTGTAAATGGTGATGGGGAACACAGAGTCATTCTAGTTGACTGTGTGATAATGCTTTATAATTAACATCAGAGGAATGCTTTAAAAAAGGGTCTCTGAATTTCTGCAAAACAGTGACATCATATTTTTTCACCATGACTACCCTCATTGCCTCTCCCATCTTCCATCTACTTCCACCTTTTCCCATCATCGTTCTCTCTCCTTCTCCTCATCTTTCTCTTTTTCCCCCAGCATAGTGCCTGTCTTTCAGTCAGTGAAGCGTGTCATTGGACAGCAGATATGCTCATTAGCATAATGCTGCTCCATCCATCTTTAACCTGCGTAAAGATTAGGAAAACAGACTGTGTGTATTGTGTGTTGTTTGTGTGCATGTTTACGTGTGTGCATGCTAACCGAGCCCTGAGTGCATTAGACACGTTGGCAAATGTCTAATTAGTCAGCAGACATTTGGAGGAATCCGTGATTATCTCCAGGAGAATTAAACTTGACAGAATGATGACTTTGGAACTGTAGAGAAAGATGGCTTAGTTATGCTACTTTATTATTTAATCAACCTAATCTCAGGTTATATTCACAACTAAAAACCCTTCTTGAAACTGGGTTCACTTGTGATAGGCCAATCAAATGCGCTGTCAGTTTATCTTGTCGTAATGAGATTAACTTGCAGCACTTTTTTACTTGATCTTTTAGGCTTCAACCTCTAAATTGTCCTTTGAGTTCATTAGTAATACAGATTGTACGCTTTTGTTAAAGTCTAGCACATAAACTAGCAGAAGCTTACCTCTATTTTCTCAGTGTTTATTTCATCCAGATTATTAGTCTTTGTTCATATACCGTACTGGGAAATATAAAGTCTCAACAGAATACATTTTAAAACATCTTCACTTTACCACATTACTTTTAAAAGCTTTTAAAGTGAAAATAGAGTAAGAAAAAAAACAACCTTAATTTTTTTTCATTTGAAATGTTTCTCTTAAAGGAATGGATAGATGTTTTTCGTAATATGGCTCTTAGCCTATCTGCCGAGAGGTTGATGAGAAGATCAATAACACTCATCCGTCTGTATCATATAATGCGTAGCCAGCAAGCATTAGCTTTACTTAGCAAAAAAAAACTAAAAAACAGGGAAACTGTCCAAAGTTACTCTTTTTTTGTACAAAAACCAAAACATCACTTGGATTTCATCATACACAAGTATACTGTATATGCAACTATCGAGTTGAGCACTCACGGTAGACAAGATGACTAAGACAGAATGATTATTGTAACACCAAAAGAAGGTTTCGACAGAGGTAGACCTGCAACTTCTTTTCTGCAACAAATCACAGCCATTACTTCTTTGTTAATAACCCACTCTACACACAAAACTCAAGTCCACTTGGGGTCTATGTCAAGAGGAGGGACATTCTCTGTCTTTTTCTACACTCATATTAAAGCTGATTCTTTTGAGTGACTCATTCCAAGAAAAGTATCTCATTCCTCTCCAAGAATAGTTGAAGAGGGAGAATGGGCTTGAGAATGAGCAAATGGAGTTGAGTACAAAGTAAGATGGAGTCAGGGAATCAAGGTGATGAACAGAGAGTAAGAGGGAACAAAAGAATGACACAAAGGAGTGGAAGGAGATGAGTAAGTACAGGAAAAGAGGCACAAAGTCACACAGAGAGATGTGGAGTTAAGAAGGAAAAGTCAGACAGACACTGATTCATTCAGGGAATGAGCTGATATACCTGGTCTACTGTGTGTGTGTGTGTGTGTGTGTTTGTTTGTGTGTGTGTGTGTGCGCGCAAGAATGCCTTAGCCATGTCTCTATGACCCAAGGTTAGGACAGTAAATTGGCCCACTGCAGTGTTTGGATGAGTTTGAATTGGGGTTTGGCTCCTTGGTGACACTCTTGACTTTGAAACAAAAACTTTCTAAGCTAATTGAATAAAACTCTTTGGGATTTGAAGTATGTGAGGTGTCTGCTTTTAGGACATCCTCCTCTCTCTCTCTCTCTCCCCTCTTCAATCATCCCTCTCCATCCTGGTTCTGTCTTATTTTTCTATTTTTCATTCTGCTCCTTTATAATCCTGTTAAAGGCAGCAGAGGGCATACGTATAAATGGTTGTAAAAAGTGTGAGGAAGGTTGACATTGAAGAGGAGGAGAAAGCTGAAATCTTGACCATTTCAAAATATCTGTTGAAGCTATAGTCAAGGTGTTAATGCACCAGGCACTAAGTAGAATCCTATACTGCAGTTCATTAAGAGAACACTTTGGGATTTAGCTGGATTACTCTGTGTTTTCCTCCACTGTTATTTAACACCACAGCGTTCCCTGTAGATGCCTTAATTATGCACTAATGCCTGGACACGTTTGTTCAATCCTCTGAGAGATGCATGGCCCAGAATGCCCTAACACTGTCTTTGCTTTGGTGTCTGGTTACTGCTAAAAATGTTTTTGATTTGAATTATGTTACATACTGTTCACATATAACACCATATGCATATCATAATACAATTGACTGCCATATTGTTTAAATGCACAAAATATTAAAATGTAATAAAACAAGGAATGGTGGTAGCCACAGTTCTAGACACAATCAATATTTCTGAAACCAAAAGATCATGAAAAGAAGACGGCCACTGTTTTAATATCTAAACTATGTGCAAGTTAAACAATAGAGGCTAAAGACAAATTCATAATTTCTGTTGTTGGAAGACTGGAATGTCTGGAGAAGATTGTGACTTAACTGCTGTGAGATGGCAGTTGTAAATACAGAGTCGCCATATTGGCCAAAACATATTCAGTCTATAAACCTCTGGCCCAGCAGGTGTTTTCATTTATTCTGGCCGATTGTGCCTCTGCTCAGGCAGAGTTTCGTATGCTGAAATTACATGAGGTAACTGTACTCCATGTTCTAGTTAGTCGGCAACGATATAAACAGTGAAGTAACATGAACATTAATACCTATTTAGATAGGAACCATTTATGTTTGGTAGATTATGTCTTTGTTGATACAATGATTCTTGCCTTTACCTCTTAAACCATTGGAAAGCCTGATTTCTTTCCCTTTTAAATGGTGCCACATTTGTAAGGAACATACAGTACATTTATGGGATGAGCAGCAGAGCTGAGTATGTGGGTTACCCCCATGAAAAATTTGCCATATTTTCTCCGACAATGCCAAACAGCTTTTCTTTGCTGTTGCTGTTGACTCTTGTTTTGAGCTTCTGGTACCCCCAGGTGCTGACAATCAGGTGCCTAATTCTGCAACCAGTGGCAATCTCATATCTCCACAGTCTGGGACCAAATTCTGTCCTCCAAGATTACAACGCCCGTCCCCACATAGCAGGGTCTAGCAGTGACTACCTCCAGAATGTGGGAGTGGAATGGATGGAATTGCCTGCCAGCAGTCTGGACCTCACCCCCATTAAACTCTTGTGGTATCAGCTTGGGCGTGCTGTTCGTGCCAGAGTGATCAACACAACCACTTTGGCTGACTTACAACAAATGCTGGTTGAAGAAAGGGATGCCATCACACAGCAGTGTGTTACCAGGCTGGTGACCAACATGAGGAGGAGGTGCCATGCTGTTGTGGCTGTGTACGGTTCTTCCACATGCTACTGATGCTCCTATTTGTTAAATGAATACATTGTGAAATTGCCAATATGTCTTGTTACTTCAGACTTCAATTACCCAATCCACCAAACAAGAATCAAAGAAAAGCTGTTTGGCATTGTCAGGGAAGATTTGGCAAAAACATTTAATGGGCGCAATCCACATAATCAGCTCTGCTGCTCATCCCACAAATGCATCTTGCTTTCAAATGTGGCACCATTGGTATAAAATGTATTGCCAAGAAGCATTGTTACAATAAAGAACTAATCTACCAAATGCTAATTTACTTACTTTTTTGCGTAGTTTAGATGTGTATATGTGGTTATACAGTTGACAATAACCCAACTTCTTTTAGCTTATTGCTTTGGTTTCATTGCACATTTACTGTATAGTTCAGTCTTATTGCTGTTTTTTCTCCAGTAGCAAGACGCTAGCTCTTTTCAGAGCACCAAACAGCAGACAAAGCTAGCGACTAGACAGTGAACATAGTATACCAAAGCAGCTATAGAGCCATACATTTGTCTCAGGAGTTAGTGAAGACTAAACCAGAGGTGTAAGGAAATGCATATTTGACTTGCATTCAGCCAAAAGCATACAGTATGAATGCCAATGTTGTTTTGTGCCTGCTGTCTGTGTAACCAGGCAAAACAGCATTATATGGGGATTATCTCTCAGGGCTGTGTGTTTTACAGCTTTCAGTGTGGTTCTTCTGGTCCCAGGTGGCAAAAAAGAGTCAATCAATACAGATTTGAAAACTACACCCTACGGTCGATGAACCCTGCCGCAAATTGTTGTTCTTTTTCCGACTCCTTGACACATCAGTTTTTCCCTTTCAGTTTGTGATGAGACAGGCAAACAGGGAGTTTTGTTTGAAAGTATATGTTAACATGCAGTTGTAAAGATGTTGTAAAGATGTCCGCGGTGTATTTAGAATTAGTAGGAAGCTGACTTCCACCAGATTCCTGCCGCTGTTTAACACACACACACACACACACACACTCTCTTAATATATTTCTGATTGAATAATAATACCAAGGTCAGGTCGTGTTTGTGCCCACTCATCAGCTTGTTAAATCTCAGCTTCTGACACATTCTGCATTTAAACAGTTTATGATAATAGGGTTTCTTGCTGCCAACAGCCAATCCTGACTGACCTCTTTTATTACAATATTGGCCTCAGTGTGTTGCAAACTAAGAATGTGCTCAGTCAACCTTTACTCAGTTTTTTTTAGTATTCCCTGTTTTTGTCTGTCTTCTGAACACATGTGTGGCTAAACACAGACTGTAATGGGTCTGAATAGATGCTGTAAGAGGACTTAATAAGCCAAAGCAATCCATGTGGTTATTACTGTCTTTATTTGCATGGGTGTATTCATCATTATAACATTTGTGGTCAAGATCATTTCATCGATATTCAGCTTTAAACAGTTTACAGTTATTACCTGAAAAGACTATTAGAAAAAAGCCAACCTAAATGAAAAGGAGAAAACAGGAGACAGAATCGTGAAATGAGGAAAGATAAGAGAACAAGTAAAGTAGAAACTGATGGTTTTAAGACCAGCGGTCCTCTCTAATGTTGAATATTAGGGTTTTATTTGATGGGACTGCATGGACTGCTAAGATTGCTCTGAAACTGAAACAAAAACAAATGTGTATTGTTTGGTCTTCCTGTCCATTCTAAAAACTCGCCTCTCGACTGGCTCCAATTTGTCATAGCTGGTGATATTTAACCAGCATGGGCTTTTATTTTAACATGCAGATGCTTCATGTTGTAGGTTGGACTTGTAGTATTTTGCATTATCAAATTAGTCTTTTGTCAGTAGAAATCACAGTTCACTTATAAAACACCACACACATAATATTGCTTCCCTGCACATTCAAAAACAATTACATTTTGTCTTCTCTCTAGGAGCGTGTGGTGGTGGAGACATCTGATTGGCTGGCAGTGGTTCCATATTGGGCAACCTGGCCCTACCAGACACTGTTGTTGCCACGACGACATGTCCTCAGGATCAATGACCTGACAACAGAGGAGAGGGAGGGTGAGTCTGAAGATACAGACAGAGCGAGTGACTGAGAAAGCGCTAAGGCAATTAAGACTACTTTAAGGTGACTCGGCGGCTCAGTGGGGAACCTGCAGATTTGGTTCCAGGCCAAGGGTCTTTGTGTGTGTGTGTGTGTGTGTGTGTGTGTGTGTGTGTGTGTGTGTGTGTGTGTGTGTGTGTGTGTGATTCACAGCACATTCAAGCTACACAAGGGAGGTAACATCTTTTTACTTGCAGTTAATGGAGCTGTGTTTACGTTGGTTTCGAATCAGCTCAATGAAATTATGGAAATGAAAAATCAATTACCTCTAAAAATTGTTTAAATTATTGGATGCTAATTACAAATGGATGATGTCTAGTTTCTATTCGGTCTCCATCCTTAACATGTATTTGCTTCCTGTCAACCCTCCCAATATTATATAGTTTTTGCGCTTCGCTGATTGTAAAACAAATTGGCTATTTACTGCCGTTCACTTCGCTTTCTTCCTAACATTATGTTGTTTAAATGACTTTAGCAGATGTAGTAGCTAATGAATTTCTCTTAAGATTAAGGAGATCTGGTAAGATTACCTACCATTACCTCTTAAGGACAAACACCATTGCTTCTGTGAATCAACTTACTTAGAAGACTTCTGCCGACAGCTGACAGTCTGTTTAGCTGATTGAGCCAATATGTTGTCAAGGTGTGAAGCCCACGGCACATAGATAAGACAGATCGGTGGGATAAGTGTCTTCTGAGACATGACTCATTACCACTGTTTCATAATAAACATGGGAGAAGATCAACACAGAATAGCAGGCTGCAGCCATTTGAAATGACAGGTGGATTTGTTACGGCTGGATTCTGAAGTGGGAATGTTAATAATAATTCCGTAATCAATGAATCATCATTAAGAAATAGATCAATCAAGAGTGTATTAACTGAATATAGGCAAAGTTGGCTCAACAGTTATTGTCTACTCCTATGACATGACAAGGTGTCTAGAGTATTTGGCATATATGACATAGTGAAAGGTGTTTGGTTAGTGGTATTCTTTCTTTTACCATTGGTCCCTAGAAAAGAGATATACCAAGACAGAATCATAAAAGAAGCCTATATGTAGACTTTTTATACATGGATATTCTTATATTGTTGAATATAATGTAAATCAGGGTTCCTGTTGGATATTGATGGGCTTTGTTTGCTACTTGTTCTGCAATAAATGCAAATAATTGTTTATTCTAGTGTAATCAAAATTTTATTTGGCCATTTGTTGGAAAATGACAAAGTTGACTATTTTGATTTTGTTTTCATTGCTTTATTTCATTTTTTAATTTTTTATTTATGGCTGAAATAATTTACAGTGTGTTTATTAAAATAATGATTCAAATACCCAATGTGTTACCCAATTCATAATACCCAATTTATTTGGGTTTAGATGTAAATAGCAGTTGTTGAATAAAGATTTCATGCTTTCAAATGCATGTTTTATAATGTATAGCCTTTAATTACTAATCAATTATTCATTGTTGCAGATAATAGATTAAGGAACTTGCTTCAAATTTGAATCCCTAATCTGATGCTTTTTATCTGTTGGTTTGAGAGTTAGACAGAAACGTTTAAAGTTTACAAAGTCTGATTACGACTCTGGTGTTTATGTAACTATGCACTATTTTTTTCTTTCTCTGGTCTGTCTGATTTCATCATGTATTCAGGCATTGTGTTTTATATTTCATGTTGCCACAAGAATATATCAAAAGCTTTTTTTTTTCAACAATACTAACAAATATCTTCTTCTACCCAGCGTCCTCCTGTTTTCTCATGTCATCTGTCTCTTTTTTGTCTGTCTTTATCAGATCTGGCTGACATTATGAAGCGACTGCTGACCAAGTATGACAATCTGTTTGAAATCTCTTTCCCCTACTCCATGGGCTGGCACGGTAAGCCTAAAGAGTGGAAGAGTGGGAGTGTTAAAGGTCACATATTTTGCTTTTCTGTCACATTTAGTGTTATAATTAGAGATGGTCCGATACCATTTTTTGCATCCTGTTACCGATTCTAATACCTGAACTTGCGTATTGGTTAACATCGAGTACTGATTCAATACCAGTGTGTCACATATTGTATTATGTTTTAACAACTGTATACTACTATCCCTGTATGGATGTGAAATGATTTCTATCTGTGTTGTCGATCTGCAAACAATGAATGCCACAGAACTTTCTTTTATTATCCAGTTGGACAGTCAGTTATAACTAAAAAAGAACATAAATAAATTACTTTAATGTAGATTTTTATTAGGGCTTTGTTACGTGGTATCGGATCCGTACATAAACTCCAGTACTTCCCAATACCGATACCAGCGTTTTAGGCGGTAGTATTGGAGACCAGCATCTCTAGTTATAATGTTGGATTTTCATGTTAAACGTGGCCAAAACGTCAAATAATGAGGTAAGCGTATTTTAGACAAATCCCTCTGAGCTAAAACGTTCAGATTTCCAACTATTCTGAACACTCCGTTTTTTTCTACTCATGGCTTAGTCTTATGCAACTCTAAACCAGCCTTCTATGATTTGTCATCTGCTCCAAGGCAGGACTGGACTGTTTTTTTTTATGCCACTGCAGTGTTAACATTGTCCCATGTACTGTAACTACAAGCTAACATAAATAAACAATGTAATCTTGGCTCCCAGTCTTGTTAAATGATTCCCAATTCCAGGTCACATTACTCCTGAAACATTTTCTGTTGCCCTTATTTATTTTATTATTTATTTTTGACTGTAGAAATTGCTACCATATTCTACACTGAACAAAAAAAAAAAAAATTGAAATCTGGGAACCATATTCTACACTGAACAAAAAAAAAAAAAGAAACACGGCATTGATATCAGGTTTGAATTTTGATTAGCCCGTCCAATGTCACTGGAAAGATGTATGTACATTAAGGTGCAGTGTGCGTTCCCTTCACATTAAATAACTCTTGTTGCATTTCAGTCATTTCCGCTGTAATGAATTGACAAATGAGAAACTTTCAGCTTCAATGTAACCCACTAATTACCACTTCAGTGCACAATCAGACACATCATCATATTTGTATTGTCTCATACATCACCACAAAAAAAATAGTTCTTACAGGTTAAGAGCATTTACGGTGTAATTCCAGGCTTTTACCATCAGTTAAAGTAACACAAGGAGACAGAAAAAGTGTTAGGTCTTTTTTGTTGAACAGCATGATGGCAGGGTTGCTAACATTGTCTGTCTACCATTTGATGCTAGGAAGGCATTGTACACTGGGTTTTTTAAGCTTCTTTTGGCTGAAAACTGCTCCCAGCTGCTGCTGTTATATACTGTATATGCTGATTACAGTGTTTAGATTGAAAACAGTAAAGTGTTGTACCGTAAAACCAAATCTACGACCTGAGAGACTTTGTAGACTTGAGAGAAACTGCAGAGCAGGTTGATAATTATCTGCGTGTTCGCCACCATGACACCTTTCACATTACACACTCATTTGAACCGTTGCTGATGTAAACATATTGAAAGAGCAGCTTTAATGTTTTAATTTACCCAACCCAGTGTTTTGCTGGATATTTAACACTCCCACTTTTATGTGAGTTATTCAAGTTAGATTAATTTGTATTTACCTGCCTGTCCTTCCAGGTTTTGTTTGTATTTTTTTCTGCAGATGACTCTATATCCTCAGAGAAAAACATTATTTAATTTTTGACCAAATGCGAGAATGTTTTGCTTTTGTCTGCTGAACTCAGCCTCTGGTTCTGAGAGAACTTTTAACCCTGTTATTTAAGCTTGAGAAATAACGGACATACTGTAAATGCACATTTTACATACATTATCTGTAGCTTCATATTAATCTCAATACTTAAAATTGGGATTTATGACAACATTTGTCTGTTCCCAGACCTTTTAACTTTAGATCATAGTGCATTAAGCATTGTACGTAAAGATACTAAACTACTACACCAAATTATAGAGGAGTTTAGGTTACTTTTTTATCATTGGGTGTTTGGATCCTGCACCCATTTTCCTGTAGTTTCCATTACTTTTACATCTCAGCAAAAACGCCACAGTCAGAGGAAATGAAAGAACCAGTAACAAAACTAAGAGCAGGTGAATAAGCAAGCAAACATACAAAGAATGCTGGGTGATGTCCCCTTTGCAATGAGAGCAAAATCACCTTTTTATCTTGACAGGAAATGCAGAGTGAAAAAGACATTTACATACGTAGATCTCAGATGATAATATCCAAAAGGAAAATGAAATATTTTTTAAATACCTCACAACAGTCAAGACGCAGGTATTCATCTTCTTTTAACCACGCATGGTGTGGTGTTAAGTGTTTAATTGGCCTGATGTGAAGAAGCAGCCTGCACAAACACACAGAGACTCTTAATTAGCCATTTATGGAAAGGTGTTTGCCATCAAGACAGCTGTTCCTCGTGAATCTAAAAGACAGCGCAGGCCCTGGCTGATATTTACCTGTACTGAGACAGTGATAGAAATACCTATTGTGAGCTTTGCGTTGGGTTTAAACTGTAACAAAAGGTTAGCAGAGTGCAGTGATGCAATGAGTGATATGTGACAAAAAGGAGAGCAGTTCAGAGTTGTCCTTGTAGAAGCTAAAGGTTGCAGATTCAATCCTAGCACCAGTTGTGTCTCACTGAGTGCATTCTTATTCAAAATGATGTGCAGGTTGGGAACATAAACACTGCAGGTTGGATTTAGATGCACTACCATGACAACTGTTATCTGTCAAACATAAGGCCTATCTTTATACTCAAGTGCTAATTAGCTAAACACTAAGAAGGTGCACACATTAAACATTATACTCTTTAAACATCATGTTAGCATTGCCATTTGGTGCATAATTGCACGCTAAACTTAGCTCAAAGCGCAGCTGTAGACTCAGTTTAGTTCAGGCATAGCATGTAATATTGTCAGAGATTGCCTATATTGAATTAAAAGAACTTTCATAAATCAAAGAAATAATACCTTTAAGATTATTGGTGTCCGTCTGCACCATAGACAAATGATCTGGGGCAACCTACTCCATAGTTTTGATAGAATCGATTTATCAGGCTGTATATCTCTCTCACCATGCGCTGATTACTTTCAGAAATGTTGTTTTGTCTTTCTTCTTTTTACTCCTCCATTTCCAAATAATGGGCTTTTTGTGATCTTTCATGTTTCATTAACAGACCTAGGGCAATGAAGTGTGCATTCTGACTTGTTTAATTTAGTCTACAGCTGAAAAGTCAGAAAGAGACAAAAAAAGTAAGATTGTTAAAGAAAGACTATTTGTATTGATTATATAGTTTCATATATTATTTCAGAGAATGAACCACTAGAGCTTTGTGAACATAGATCAACTTGTTTTTTTTTTTTCTTGCAAGGAAGCCTACATGAAAGATTTTCAAAAGAGAGATGATACACTCAAACTGTAGTGTGGAGTAAAGGACAGAGGGCATTTGAGGACACAGCCTTTGACTCACTTTCTTCTTTTTTCTATTTCCAATATTTGAAGTCAAATCTCAGTCTAAAGTTGCCTGTGGTGTAGCCGCCTACAGATCTTGTGTTAGCTTTAATTGTGTGTGTATGTGTGTATGTGCGTGTGTGTGTGTGCGTGTTTTAGATAGATTTTTAGAGAATAAACCCTATGACCCAGCAACGTGGTAAATGTTATACACAGGTAGTTGGTTCACCTTATTTTCTCATACCATTTTGAAATGAATAACAATTCAGTTAAAATTAGACCTTTATAGTATTGCCATCAGGATAATGTCACCTAACAAATGTTTAAAGAAATTGATAAATTATCATTTAATGGATAAATGGCATGTTTGACAGGCCTCGGTAAAATGTAAAGCATGTTATTTGTTGATACTGTGTCCCTGCTGTTTGTCCTTTTTGCCGCTAAATTAATGCAATGTGTTAAAGCCAAAGACAGCTTCCCACAGGGTGGACAATAAAGTTAACTAACTGAGATACTGCAGATGTGTCTTTGAGGGGAATTTAAGATGGCAAAGGCAGTTTCATGATCCTCTGACAATGGGAAACGTAACATGTTACCCATCCTAATCAGGCCCCCAGGAAGTCTGCCTGCCGCGCTTTGAAGCAAATTCAAAATAGTGGCTATACAATGGAATTACAACTACCGAGTCATTCATGTTATGCCTTTTGGCCCAAAAAGACTATATCCCACTTACATGGGGGAAAGAGACATTAGTCACAGCCCCTAAGAAATGACTCGTTTCACTATCAGTATTTGATCCATTCGGTCCCATAACATTTGGAAAGTCTAGAAGAGCTGCACGATTAAATCATTTAATCACTGTTCAAGTTAGGAGATCGCTAAACCGGATGTAGCTGGCTCGAGCCAGCAGAAGTCTTTAGTGCACCTGCTCTATAGGCCGCACAGTGTGTAAGCCCTGCCAATAATCCTGGTAATTATATACGCATTTTTTGGCTTCACAATGGCTTCGTGCCACTGACATTCATGACTCATGCACCACTGAGCAACTTTCATAGTAATGAATAGGGCCTTTAACCCTGTATCAGTTCTTATAATACATCCATGATCCTTTTAATTGGCAGGACCATTTTTTAACTCCCAAAACAATGGTGTTATTTTAATTTAATCAAGGTGGATTAAGGGAATCTGCAATTCTGAGATTTTAACTTTTGTGCTGTAGTGCATTAACAGTTTGTTTGTCACACATGCACTCATAGACATGCTGCACACACTGACCTCCATATTTGGTAACACACACTCTCGTCCACATAAGTGCACACACAAACCTGGCACACATAATGAATTGCCTTATCCCCCCATCTGTGTTTGTGTTTTATTGTTTAGCTCATTTCAAAGCAGTCAGCTTTCTTTTTTTGGGCTAGGCTCATTAGTGTGTAGATAGAAGTAGTTAGATGAAGTTTGAACCACCTGGGAAATCAAGGATTAGATCAAGCTACCTGCTTATTCCTTCAGGAGGAAAACACACAACACATTACAGACCGTTTTAACTGGCTGGATTGAGGACAAGGACACGGGAGAGACAGTGACACAGAAGTACCCCAGTAAATGTTACGATTGCTGGTCCCCTATCCAAAAATATTTTGTAAGTTAACTCTTATATGCTCACACAATTGCAGCAATACAAACACCCAAAAACGGTTTAAATGTAGGCAATTGTCTACTGATAGGAGCATATGTCTCTATCCATTTGTTATCTGGTCCTTTCAGCCTTTTCTGTTCTTTCTGTGTCCTTTTCTTTCACCATCCATTAGTTTCCTCTATGTCTCCCTCCCATTATCTCTGTCTTGCTACTGCTTTTAAAAAGGGAGAGCATGACAACTTGCTACAGGTGTGACAATCAGTCCCTCCCTGCCTGCTCACCTGAGCCGCCACCTCCTCCCCACACACTCTCTCTCTCTCCACACCTCCACAACATATTAAATAGGTTTAAAATTGAATTTGTACATTTCTCATTTGGCTGTTGTATTGGTTGCACAACCTACACAACACAAACTGAAAGCTAGCCAAACCACTGAAGCCTACATTTATTGCTGATTACCTACAGTTTAACACTGTATTTATTTAGAATGTGTGTGTCTGGTTATAGTGTCTACACATTTAGTAGACCCGTGCCAGCTAATCAGAGTCGATATGTTTCAGTGGCCGTGATACAAAACAAACAAACAATCTCTGAAAGAATAGATCCTTTTTTATTACACTTGTAAGATTATTGCTCTATTGCCCACATATTCAACTCTGGCTGCTTCTTTAATTTACATTGTGAGCTCCCTGATGGGGGATGTCTGGTCTGCAGCGTGAAGGCACTAATGAGCAGAGGTTCATTGTTCATGTGGTGTGGACAGCAGATAGATAAATTAGCTTGTTATGTCCTGGCTATGCATACCCTTAATTAGTGTTTGATTGTGCTGTTGTGTGTGTGTGTGTTTGCATATTCCTCCACTTTTGCAGAAACATTGAGTAAATGTGTACAGTACATTGTGTTCATATTTGCAAATTGTACTGCTATTTGGCACTTTGCTAGTGTTAGTGTTGAACCCTATGTACAGTAGCAGATAATACACAACAAGATGTCCTGAACCAGGCATTAGCGAGTTCTCTACCAAGTCCTTTATTTTCGATACCAGCACTCGCCAGTGTGTTTTACCAAGCTTATACTATTATATTATACCATTACCATTCACCAAAATCATCTTTTCATTCTCAAAGTTTGTTTTTCAGTCGATTTAACTTGTGGTTTGGTCCATTTCACCAGTGAGACTTATCTTTTAACATTGCATTATTAAGAAACCCTGCTAATTTTAAAACCCACACTTAAATATACCTTGCACACTGAAATAAAAACAGTGTTTAATCGGAAATATGCCTGTTGTCTTGTTGTGCAACTGTACTACAGTCACAAATATGGTTTAATCTTTAAGACTGTAAAACCCTCAGCCCATCTGGATCATCTTTGCCGACCGGACATCGGTGTGAACACAGCCTCTGATTGACTGAGTAAAGTTGGCTCTGTATCTCCAGTCTAACTTCTCCCTCTCTTTATTCAGGAGCCCCGACTGGCCCCCATTTGAAAAAAGACAACTCTCATTGGCAGCTGCATGCCCACTACTACCCTCCTCTGCTGCGTTCAGCTACAGTTAAGAAGTTCATGGTGGGGTATGAGATGCTTTCCCAGGAGCAAAGGGACCTCACCCCTGAGCAGGTGAATAATGTGACATATGTACACATGTGTAAACCCAGCTTTATACAAGGTTTCTCATTTGTTAATTCCACCGATTTACAGTATTACTTTTTGAGATGTGATGTCAGGGGCTTTGTTTTTACCCTAGGCCATTAAAGGCCCATCATCAAAAGCGGATTCTTTCCCAACATACTAATTATAATACTAAGCCATGACTTAAGTGGATTTGCTCACTATTCATACATTTGTCTTTAAAAAGCTTGTCACTGCTGTGTCCTTGTATTTTTAGGCTGCTGAGAAGCTACGGAATCTACCAGAGGAACACTATAAAACCAGACAGAACCTGGAAAAAGGGGGAGTAAAAGACAAAGATGGAGAAAAGGGAAATGACCTGTGTGATAGTTAGAAGAGAGGGGACAAATACAGCTTAATTTAAACCCCATATACCTTTTGGATATAGTATATCCATGATAATGTATGGCTTTTGTTTTGGAGGTACTGTAAAAAATAACATTCAAACTTCATGATATGCAGCTTCTCTGAAGTGGTGCAACATGTTAAAGTGCCTTTGCAAACACAGGTCTTGAAGATATTCTTACTTGCACAATACACAGTATATGTACTGTATATATTTTCAATACATTTTTCTTTTACACAAAGCTCGTACTGGGCTTCTTACTGTAATTTCGAAATAGACTTCAAACTAAATGTATTATGAAACTCCTCCTCCATGTTTAAGGGAGATAATGAGAGAACATTCTTTTTTTCCCCCGCTGTCCCTTGTGTTGAAATTAAACACACCTTTCAACAACAAAACCTATTCTTTTCCAACACAGTCAGTTATTTGTGATTCAAATGAATACCTTTGTTTCTTCAGAATGATTTTACATGGAAATAATTCTTTAACAGTTTGACAGATTTCAACCTTAAAGGGTGTAACAGTGTAATGCTTAATTGTAGAGATAAAACAAATGATTTAAAGGAATATAACACTGTTTATTGTGTTTATTTATATAGGTGGGCAAACGTGTTTTTGTCTTAGTCCGGCAGCACCGCCGCTAGCTTACTTAAGAAGTAATTAGGTTTTGTTTTATATAAATATATAGAAGATGGTAAATAACCCTATTTCAACAAACCTTGAAACCTGCTTACATTAACAGAGTCAGTATTATGATTTACTTCATGGCATCCCTATTAGGCAGCTCCAATATTGTTTTCTTAACATCTACAACACCATATTCAGAATATGAAACATGTAAAACATATAGATAATAAAGTTGGAACATGTCTATTATATACATACTATTTGGTATACTTTGGTGTTATTTACACTACTGCACAGACATCTGTATTAATTGCATATCATTTAACCTACACCTTCAAATGGGTGACATGGAATGAAACTGAATCAGTGTTAAAAATTAGAAGGGTAGGGAATAGCTTCATCATGAATGATATTTCAGCACCATGGAGAGAGACACAGTCTGAGTTCAGTGTTTCAGAACAGAGTGATAGCGCTGAGGTGAATCTTTCAGCACCATGGACAGAGTCTGTGCAGACTTTGACAGGTTCAACATGTCAAAGGATAGGTCCACATTTATTTCAAGTGTTGGGGTTAGTACAGACAACATTGGCATGTGCATATTGTTTAAAAGCCTTTAACAAATGTTACCTTATCCTTTAGTTTGACTGCTGTACGTCTATCACACTACCAATGATGTAATGTTCAAATTAACGACGCATGGAAAAGGCAACATCACAAGATTGTAAACCAGCTGCAGAATTAGTTTCCATTTTTGGGATGATGCAACTCTGACCATACAGCACAGGCTAAAGAATGATAGTAGTCCATACACACTGTCTGAGAATCAGTGTTGGATCTGTCCAGCGCCTCGTCAAATTCTTTAGTGTGACACAGAAGACCATGCTGTGGAGTGTATTAAACAAAGTGGTATGGATGTCTAATTTAGACTTGTTCCATGGGTGTGTACATGCAAGGTTTATTCTAATTACATAATTATAATTAACTACTATTACATTTAGAAACTTAATATCAGCTGTGTATTGGGATAATTTATGAGGGGAAATCAAATAAATACTCAGTTGTTTAAAAACCCTGAAGGGATTACTGCGAGCCCTGGAGAGGGGGTAGGCAAAGATCCAGTGAGCTAGAAGATTTGTGGATTGAAATACTTTCATCCTCCAACCATTAAGCACTACAAATGAATAAATAAAAATGGTATGTATCAGGTGATTATAAGCTATGCAGTTATAAATGCCAAGTTAATTCTTGACACGTTAAATCAGGTGTGCTCTCACCATGACAACAGCAGATGGTAGTGTTGCTTAAAAGGTAAAGCAGGTGAGCTGAATTTAGGCTGAGAATCTGATTCTGATTTAGACTACATCAATAGCTTTACATGCAATCTCTCTTTTTTCCCTACAGAAGGGAGGGCCAGCTACAGATTAGCACCCTTAGAGCAAAAAGGTGCTCTGTATTTTGCTCAAGGACACTTCAACGGGTTGTTTGCGATGATGCGGCAAGTGTTTCCTGGAGCGAACAGTTCGGCTTTATATCTTCAAACATCACTCTGCTGCACCCGATAATTTTCAGTGTAGATGTTGAGTCCATAAACACATAATGTCACAACATAACCTGCTCCTCTTTACTTCCCGTAAATCATTGCCAATTTATAGAGATATCGGTCATTGCTGTGTAACAGCTGTGCCAGCCCACACAATGGATAATTAAAACAATAAAACACTCATATTGATACATGCCATGCTGTTCGAAAACTGTAATATCATAAGCAGGCTGGTGGTCTTCCATTCTGATGCTGTAAGCAAGTATGTTTGTGCCTAAACAAGTAAGCAGGAAGTAGAATGAAAAGCAGGAGCAGTTGATGTGACATGGTGATAATACAAAAGCAACAGAATAAGAATTAGTTTAGTCAGGGACCATTGATTTATCAACAATTAAGAAAAGTAGCTTTTTTGTGTTTTAATTGAATAATTTGATAGTAGTTTTGACATTCCAAACACACACACACACACACACACACACACAAAATAGGGGCACACAAGGTTTACCAATTACAATTGAGACTTGGATTTAGGGTTAGTAGTAGTTTTAGGGTGGAGGTTGGGGTAAAGGTGGTATTAGGCACCAAGTCATGATAGTTGCGGGTAGGTTTGGGGGATAGAAAACCATCAACTAGGGTCTTCACAAGCATAGGAGGAAGCAAGGACAATCCTTTGCGCATGTTCATATTTTAATTATATTAATTTGAGCCCCAATTGCCTGTCAAAGAGTCAGATGGTAAGGATTGCTAAGCACACAGAAGGCTACTATGTTTTATTTCCTTCCAGGAAGCCACTGGTTTTAGTTTATTTCATATGAAATGATATGAAAATCAACTTGCAGAGGCTCTTGGTGTCAACAAGGAGTCTTGCGTGGTCCACTGCCCGCATGCTCAGAGCAAACATACAGCTAAGCGCACTTTTGTTTAAAAATATGCTAGGTCACTTTATTTTAGTTCCCCATTCTTTAGAGTTACAACCAACAACCACTAGATGGCAAATTCTAGTGGTGCGTCAAGTGCAACGTATATTGCCATCCAATTAGATTGAATTTGGTATTGATGATGTGAAAAATAATAGCGGTAACTGCCATTATTTAAAGTAAAGTAACAAGACAATTTTGTACAATGTAAGGAGTAGAAAGTACCGATATTTGTGTTAAAAAGTATGGAGTAAAAGTAAAAAGTTGGCACAAAAATAAATAGTAAAGTAAAAAATCTGAAAAATCTACTTGAGTACAGTAACTAAATATGTGTACTTTGTTTCTTCCCATCTCTGCACCTCTTTAATCCATGACAGTATGTAGCCTATAGCCTGCTGATGTTATCTCATTTACTCTGGTGACTCTCTTCTGTTCCAGCTGCAGTCTCTAATTGGAGTGATGTTGTCACAGTCACACACACACCACAATGTCACATGGCAGATACACTGGTTCCATTTCGTGCAATGAGCACCAGAATATGATTATTTTGCGACAGTCTGGTGCTCATTCCACGAAATAGCACGTCAAAACGTGTTGCTGATACATCATTCTACACTGTTTTTAAAATCAATCACATTAAAAAAAACTTCGCACATCAATTAGGCTACATTTTCCCTCTCTTCTTAGAACTCCCTCGGGCTGTTTGTTCCTGTCTGCACAGGTTAGAAATTTTATATTTAAAAAAATCCTAACCCAAAAAAACCTAGGCCTATCATTATTGGTTTAACTAAAACAAATATTTTTGCTTCACAGAAATTTTACATGTAGGCTATAGGAATTAATTGACCTTGCAATAGATTCTTGATTTTGATGGTGTTGAACTGAGTAAAAGAACAAACATGTCAGTTTTGGCAGCAGATATTAGTATTGGTGGCTATAATCTGTATATTGCCAGAACAAAAAAAGAGTAAAAAACTGAAGGGGATGTTAAAAAGCTGTTTGCTCTCTATTGTCCAGTCAGTTTGAGAGAGAAGATGGAACTGGCCTCATTTAGGAAATGTTAGTTTATATTCTTGTTTTAAAGTTACGGACGTTAAATGTTCAATCAAACTTTGCGGGCTGTTGTTCTTAGCCGCCTAGCTATGCTAGCCCCAGTATTTCCAAATCCTAGCCACACCATCTCCTGTCCAGTCATGCTTCTGATCAGACCATACCAGTTACATTAGCCAAGTGGATTTTGCCCGACTGCACCATCAGCCTCAACTACTTTAACTGGAATGTACCATCCACTCAGGTAAGCACAGGGTGGGCAAGTCTAAACCTCTATAAAGCATTCAATTAGAAATCAATTAAGAAGTCTCAGTTAGGTAACTGCTTAAGTATAAAATTAACTATGGACACACGTGACTACACCAACTCAGGTATAAAGTCATCTACTAGAGAACTGTTTTACCCTTCCCTCCCCACTTGACCGTGCCCTTTTTGCTTTGTGAACCTAATGATGCACACTTGTTTTCACTATCAATAAATTAACTGCACCCACGTCACCAAAGAACAACCACAACATTTTACACCTTTAGAAATGAAATGTAAATGTAGGCTGTGCTTTGTTGTTTGAACAGCAGGACTGATTAATTGAAACAATAAATTAGAATTCATGTTTGAAAACTAGATGAAAATACTGGAGCATGTGAGGAAGTGAGTGAGTCTAAATGTGTGTGCTGGACACAGTTTTTTCGTTGTTGAAAATACAATTTGGTTTTGTTTGCCATTTGGTTTTGTTGCATCATTTAGTCTGACCTCGCCTTTTTATGTCTGACCCATTTTTGTCCCATTTCAGAGCAATTTTAACTTTTATCACACTACATCGTGTCAGATCTTGTTTCTCTGCTGATTTTAATTTCTTGTTGAAGGACTAAACATTTTGCATGCAGTGACATTAACTTTCATCAACAGTGATATAACCTACATGCTATTTTTGTAATTAGTTATGCTACCATGTCTTGCTATCAATTTTTGTAGCTACTGTTACTTAAATATTCAAATAATATACAATACACAATGTTGTGTTTTGTCAGTTTTTTTAATCTTTCTATTGGACTACATACTAACTGTTGTGGCAGATCTGGCTAATGTCACAGTTTTTTTTCTAAATCTATTTCCATTAGCGTTTACCACATTTTGTTTAATGATACATCAGCTATCCCCCCTCGGCCAAGTATAAAAAGTTTTTAGCAGTTTTTAAAAACTTTTTTTTTCTGAAAAGAAATTGAATTTCTGCAAAGCACATAAAAAGTGGATAGCAGTGCAATGGCACTTATTAGACACACACACACACACTCTCTCTCAAATAAAACTTTTAACTACTTCCAGTGAAGCAATCTCAGTTTCTTCATAAAGATTAATATTGATTGCAGGTTTTGTTAAAAAATACGGTTGAACAGAAGGTGTGCATAGTTTACAGGCTGAGAGATTCTTTGAGGGCATGGACATTGGTGAGACAGTATCAGTGTGTTTGGGTGTGTATGTATCACCATTTTTATGCACTGTGACAGACCTCATTCATTCATGTCAATATTTATTCAGTCCTCCAGGCTCACAGTGGATCATCTTCTCATCTATTTCATCATTCCTTCGAGACTCAGTGTAAGCCTGAGTGTGTCTCCTGTGTATGCGTGTCTCCTGTGTGTGTGTGTAGTGTGTATACACACAGGATATGTATTTTTGTCGTTGCACAGATAGCAAGGAAGTTTGTGTTTGTGTCCGTGTGTAATCCCTGTGTATCTCATCCCTGGCAGAGGAAGAAGGGAAGTTTTGCCAAATTTTTGTTGCTAGTCTTTTCCAGCACTATTCTGGTAGGGAAGTGTTTTCCCAATGCAGCTAATGATGCCAAATATGATTAGTATAAAATTGCATATCCTTGTTGTAACAACATGTTCTGGAAAGTTACAGTCGGCAAGTTATTTTAATCTTTTATATGCTATGGCAAAATTTGAGGCAGTGGTTTGTGGTGATGCTGCATTAGATTGTGCATATTATATGGCTTTGTTCTCCCATCACAAAGGCTACAGCAGCTTGTGGAGTGTTAATTATTTATTGAAAAAGAAATACAAAAGATGAATATGGCTTGGGTCATATTATCATTTAAAGAAGTGTTGTGATTGATTTTGATAAAAGAAAAAAAAAGTATGTTTAATGAAATCTTAATTACAAAGGACAAAAATAATCTACAAGGGCCTTTTATCATTTTCTGAGGTAATTGTAAAAAGGAATGCTATTTTAAAGGTTCTCTGCTTTCTCAATTATGTTTCAATGAAACATATTTTTTCCCTCGTTACATGTTTGTTGGACCTATTACAAATATGTTTTTAATCAAAGTCTGTGTTCAAAATCTGCATGGAGGTTGGAGAGTATTGATAGGTCAAATAAACACAGGACGTTCACCCTGGAGGCCGATGTTTGTGTCCCTTGTGAATCCAAAATTCAGTACAGGCGTACTTATGTGATGCAAGTTACGTATCATACGTAATAATTATTTGTTTCCTTCAAAACGTAATTGATAATGCAGTTTAGTTGTATGAAAAGTGTATTTTTAAACCATGTTCACCATTTTGGTTTAGTATGCTAGCGTGAGTATATGTTTTAATTAGCACTGTGCAATGCAAAGTATAGATGAGGCTAATGTGAATTTCTTTATTCCGGCCGCTATTGTTAAAAATGACAAACTACCCAAAAAACCCACAACCAACTAAGAGCACAGCAATGCATTTAGTAGTTGTTGAGACATTTCACTAAAACCAAAACAAAGCAACCTACAAAAGGATAAAGTTTTCTATAACACAGGCATTCTATTGTCAATGACACTGGTCCAATTAAGCAATTCTGATATGCTGACCTTTTAGGTCAACTGCAATTGGGACAGTCAAGCTGATATGAGTAAATAGGATTTATTGAAAAAAATGTACGCAGAATTTTACATCTCTCCTCCTCTCTCCTGGCTGAGAAGAGAGTGAGCGACATACAGACAGAGCTAAGTAGACTCCAATTAGAGGGAGGCGTGCACGAGCCTCTATCCTGCTAATCTGTTACCTCACTGGGCGTTATGGTGCTATGGATCCTAATGATAAAGAGTGATGCGAGGGCAACAGGGAGGCAACAGAGCATGAGATACGGGGAGAAACAGAAGACAGAAGGGTGTGGCAGCGGGATGTCAGGACACCACAGAGTGACTTCATTTGAATTTGAAAGAAAATAATTTACAACATCCACCTTCCACAAGCTACAGCCTCAGAAATGATCATAGTTGTGTCATGTCCTCTGTGGCACAATCTCAGTAACAATTTAATGATATAAAAGCTTGTTCATCTCAGGGCTTTTGGATTGCCTTATGATGTAGGATGTCCCTGCAATTTGTTCCAGTTTATAGCCTCAGTGCCTTTTTCATGAGAATCTGACACAGCACCCTCCCACTCCATCTATGCACCCTGACTCGATCCACCATGCTTCCTTTGAATTTAGCTCACCACTTCAACCCACAGCTCTGACCTTATAAAGTGTCTGTAGCGTTTGTGTTAGCAAACATTTGCCTACATCCAGTCAAACACAACATTACTGTAGAATTCATTTGGAATTGTGTTTCTGGAAATCTGTTTGTTCTGGGTTCCTCTCCACCGACTTCTGCATATTGCATGGACCTTTATATTGCTAGATGTTGGGTTTTCTTCAACTGCTAGTTGCTAACATTGTCTGTTGTACCAGTCCTGTCTACTAAATATTATATTCCCATACAACTAAACTGTATTCTCAAGTATGTTTTGTGGGTAAACATATTTTGTCCCAGGTTTGTTCCTAATCAAAGTCTGCATAAGGAGGAGGTGGGCATGGTTGAATGGGTCAAACAAACACAGGACTTTTACCCAGAAGACCACTCTTCATTAAACACATGTTTAAAACGGCAACTGTTTCACAACATGCACCTGCTGCTGGTCAGTTACATTTCCCTTGACATGATAATTGTAATAGTAATTGAGAATGCAGTTTAGTTGTATGGAAAAATATTTAATATTTTAGGAGACATGGTTGTCTGTTCAGGTCTCTTGGGGGGATTTAACCAAAATACTTAGGTCTAATAGGCTAAAATGTTTTGTTGTTGCAGCGTTGGGTGATTATTCTTACAACAAGTGATCCTTTTAAAATTTCACAGAGTAATTGACAAAGTTTAATAATAATTATATGTTTATGTTATATGTTTATACATGTATCTTTACAATTGTAGCAGTTTGTGACCTTTCTGGCTGACTTGTTAAAGCAGAGATGTCACATAGGATGCAATACATCTTCAGACATTGTTTTTGTTTGATGCATTGGAATAATCAGGACACCGGTAATAGTGGATACTATTTGGGTAGAATTTTCTGCATTTGATAGAAGATAGGAAAGAAGGTTCAGAACCAACCAAAATGAGAAAGATGGGGATTCAGTGATGGAGTTTTTTTGGGACCGAATCCAATGTAAGGAACATGTCCAGGAGTGGTGTTGCTGTGTAAGGTGATCTCTTATAATGGAGCAATGTAGTAGCCATGTAGTCAGTCTGCTTCCTCTATATCTAACCCTGAGACTTAGGACTGCCGAGAAATTTCAGAGAGCCTTTAAGAGAAATAAGGGCAAGCTCTGTCAGGCCATCCAAACAGATCACTCCTAAGAAAAATTGGAGAGAGGGTACAAGGGATTTATCTATTGATCTGAGAAGGCAACTTAACAGCTGTGTACTTGAAATCTAACTTTCCCTTGTGTGCACCACTTGTGCATCTTCTTTAATTCTCTGACCAACCACAAGTTGGCTCTGCTTAGAGGACCATTTTAAATTAGATCAGAAGCAGCGTTCAAATGAAGCTGAAAACTTTCTCAGTTGGCTCCTGCAACCATGCAGCAATGGTATTATGGAGATAAAAAGAAACATGTTTATTCCTAACATGGGGGAGGCTCTTCAGTCAGCGAAAAGTATGATTGAAATGCAACCCAAACTTGATTAATAAAACGGCACTGCTGCTATCACCTTACCGCTCGGAAAAGTAATTTAAGTTTATTAAGTTTTTTTAAATCAAACTTTCTTGCATACATAATTATATTTTGGCAAATTGTTTCTGCCACAGAACTCAATTTTAAATCAAACCAGCAGCCGACTTCAAACATTGAACACGTTCACAGTTTAGTCCCAGGGTCTTGCACGGCTGGGGTTAGGAAAATGAACAAAGAGCAATGGTTTTCATGACACAGGGAGAGTATCTAGTGTGACAAATAAAATGAAACACTTTGAAAACAAGACAAACAAGACCCCAGCGGTAGTGTTACAAATGTGCAAAGACATAGAAAAACTGGTGTGGGCCTATTGGTGTCTGTCGGTGTGGAGCAGCCATTTGTAAATGAACAACGGAGGGAAGTAAGATACTTTTAAATATCATTTGTGATGCATACACAGATTACAGGTACCATTAATAACAAGGAGTCTGCAAAATGAATTCCTCCATTAGCACTTGAGCATCCGGTAAAAAGCTCAAAAGTGTTATTGAGAAAGCATGATGTTTTGAATAATGGATGGAAGGATTTTGGCAGGGCAACAGAAAAACACATTATTTGAGGAAAACTTCAGTTTAAAATGGAATACAGACATTTTGAAGTACTGAAGTATTTTTAAATGTTTATTGATTACATATATAGCCATAATACTAAACTCAAATTCTTCATATTGTTCACATGCACAGAAATATTGATAATGTTGAAACATTTATTTTTTTTATTTAAAAAAATGATCACCAAACAAGTCAGTGCAGCATATGCACAGCAGATTTATTTACATTGGACTGAACAAAAATATGCTCACAAAAAACAGTAAACTGAAAAAAAATATATAGAAAAATAATAAGGCAGCATTATCCATGTTGCTGTAAAAAAAAGGTGCTCACCTGTAGTCTTTCATAGTGTTTACTTCCTGATTGAAATTGAAAACAATTAACGATTGAAGTGTTTGGCCAGGTGGCACATATATTGGCCAATTAGTTTATGTAGCATCATTTTATAGTGGCAGTGTTTCGAAATGGCAAACATGTGACTTTATTTCAGATTGTTGTGTTCAGTGCATTTAAAAACTGTGAATTTTGAATTGCATCATGTGTGTAAAGCAGAACATGTGTTTAGACTTTTGGAGACTTGAGGTTTTGCTCTGTGTCAGTTTAAATAATTGTGATATGCATGTAATTTTAGTGTGTTAGAAATTGGAAAGAAACTGTAATGAAACTAAGCCATCATTAACAGAATTAGTTCCACCTGTCCTTTTCTACTAAGACAAGTCTAAATGTGAGCCTGTGTCCTCCTCTGACCCCACAGGTAATTTGTAGAAGCAGCTTATTATTTACATTTAGTGTCAGTGTAGTGACCTCTAGTCTCTGTATAAATTATGACTAAAGCAAAGCAGGAAGTAACGCAATGTACTATTACTGTAAGACCAAGAAAGTCAATTTAGGGCAGATTGGTCACACAAGCAAAGGACTTTGATCCAAGAGACCGCTGTCCGCGTCTGGATTGAAAACAAAAGTCAACGTTGAGTTATTTTAACTTAACATAACACATGTAGCTATTTCACGTTCTGTGTAACATGTATTATTATGTGTGACTTTACCCAAACCATTATCTTTTCCTAAACCTAACAAAGTAGATGTGATGCCTACATATTAGCCTACATATCTGAAACAAACATTTGGGTTTCCTAAGATGGGGATGGCATGACTCACCCCACTCTCCCTTTTGCTTTTGGTGGATTGGTTAAGTTTAAGCATGAAGAGGGTTAGGGTAAGATATCAAGGTAAGCCGATCTAAGGCAAAGCAAATACCAGGAAAAGAAATATTGTGTTAAAACTGTGACCGTTACGTCTAATGTCCGTGTGAGGACATGATGATTTCCTGCCACCAGTATGGGGTGCTAATTTAGGAAATGGTCCTGCGGGTCGTATTAAACGGTAGGGATAAACTACCTATGTGGTAGCATGGGATGGAAGACAAAAGGGCTGCTATGAATGGCACCTCGACAAATATGTTATACATAAAAATCAGTTTATATGGTGAATACATCTGGCTAGCAGTGGGGTTAACCATATCCAAATATTTAATGAATGTTCCCAAGTCAAAATAAGTGCAAGTTTTTTAATCTCAATATTGAATGATTACAGCATAAGGAAAGACATCATTATGTTGCATTATGGGAAGTGATGGATTCAGAGTTTTTAAAGCATGACCCATACAAAGCATCAAAGCCATTTGGATGAAAACATTCTTTTTCCAATCCTTTTGTCACAAGTCCCTTCACTTTTGGGAAAAGGAATTTTAAATTATAGGATTGCCTCTTTGGTAAAATGCTTAAACCTTTTAAATTTGGATACTCTGAATGTTACATTGAATAATCTATGGAATTACACACACAGCATATAGACACATTTATTTTATACAATAACTCGTTGTGGGGGTTGTTACAAAATCAAACAACATATTTCCATGTCTCCTGCTCACTTTCACATTTGTGCTTCTTCCCCTCCCTCTTCATCCCTTCTTGTATCCTCCTCCTCTTTAACATGTCCTTTTATCTTTTATCACTTTATCTCTATCTTTTTTCTACAGCCCCTATCTCTTTTCCTATCTCCGTCTTTTATCTCTTCTTCCTTATTCTCTCATTTGTCCTCTCCTCATTCTCCTGTCCACCCCCAGGTTTATTTATCAGCATAAGAGTTGAGGTCAGTTTTCGTTCCTACCCTCACCTATGGTCATGAAAGCTGGGTCATGACCAAAAGAATGAGATCCAGGGTACAAGCGGCCAAAATGGGTTTCCTCAGGAGGGTGGCTGACGTCTCCCTTAGAGATAGTGTGAGAAGCACAGTCATCCGAGAGGAGCTCGGAGTAGAGCCGCTGCTCCTTCGCGTTGAAAGGAGCCAGTTGAGGTAGTTTGGGCATCTGGTAAGGATGCCTCCTGGGCGCCTCCCTAGGGAGGTGTTCCAGGCACGTCCACCTAGGAGGAGGCCTCGGGGAGGACCCAGGACTAGGTGGAGGGATCATATCTCCAACCTGGCCTGGGAACGCCTCGGGATCCCCCAGTCGGAGCTGGTTGATGTGCCTCGGGAAAGGGAAGATTGGGGTCCCCTGCTGGGAGCTGCTGCCCCCACAACCCAAAACCGGATAAGCGGACAAAGATGGATGGAAGGGCTGACTAAGCCATTGTTGGTGTTATCATGTTTTTTCATACATTGATTAGAGCAACATATACAATCGATAGCCCCACAGGGCCACATAGGAGTTTCATAGCTACTAAGAGAATTAGCAAGCAGATGGATTTCAAAGGCTGAGTGTTAGCTGCTGTAGCTCAGCACAGACCCAGAATCCCTTAACTCCAATTCATAAAACCGTAGAGGGGGCTGTTGGATTATAATATGTATTAGTGTCTGCAAGATAAACATGCAGCTATATCCCAAAATCTCCAAACTCTTACTGGATATGGAGAGAAATGGTTCCATCTGGAAAGGAGGCAATAAGTCTTCTTCCACCATCAGATATTGAAAGAAATGACACAAATGTTATTTTAGTAGATAAATAAAACACACACACACACACAAAGAGGCTGCAAGTGATAACCTCAATGCTGGTCAAATCAAGATTGGAAAGATTGAATGCCATAGGACTTCTGTATTCAGCCTCCAGGTCTCAAGGCTACAAGAAAAAAACAATAAACAGTCTTTTATCCGGTTTCCCATAGTGCCGTTAAACAAACACTTGTTAACCTGTGCTGTCCACTGCTGTTCATTTATTGGCATGTGGTATTTGTTTTATCATAGTTGCTCTCCAAAGTGAGTGGATGAAACACAATTTTACACCCAGGGGACAATCTGATTACGGTTTTAATGTAAATGTAAACTCTTTTTCATTTGACTTATTACACAGTGCAAGAAATTTGCAACTGATCACTTTACAGTTTTTGCACACTGAAATCAAAAGTATTATATATTGTATAATGATGCAATGAGGTTGCTGCTTCTTGTCCCTAGGTGGCATAGTGGCAGTCAGTTGTTTGTAGCCACTAGAGTGCCAACCTGTGAGGTACTCTTAAGACGACTGATGTTTCATGTGTGGCCTGGACAAGTCAGAGAACCACATAATTGAAGCTCTGGTCAGCGCTCTGAGAAGCTGCTATAGATACACCTCTAGGTTATGAAGACCTTGGTGTAATAGCCTGTATATCCTATAGGCTAGCATGAATTTTGTATGTATTCTTGTTTCTCCTTTTTATTTTTATTTTTTTATTTTTTATTTATAGTATTTATACTGTATGATGAGTTATATAGATCTCTGTCTGCAATACAATTTTTATTATTACACAAATATCAAAAAATTACTCCAAAGGAGCAAAACATCAAGGTAAGCCGATCTAAGGCAAAGAAAATCCCATGAAAAGAAATATTGTGTTTAAAACTGTGACCGTTACGTCTAATGTCCGTGTGAGGACATGATGATCTCCTGCCACCAGTATGGGGTGCTAATTTAGGAAATGGTCCTGCGGGTCGTATTAAACGGTAGGGATAAACTACCTATGTGGTAGCATGGGATGGAAGACAAAAGGGCTGCTATGAATGGCACCTCGACAAATATGTTATACATAAAAATCTGTTTATATGGTGAATGCATCTGGCTAGCAGTGGGGTTAACCATATCCAAATATTTAATGAATGTTCCCAAGTCAAAATAAGTGCAAGTTTTTTAATCTCAATATTGAATGATTACAGCATAAGGAAAGACATCATTATGTTGCATTATGGGAAGTGATAGATTCAGAGTTTTTTAAAGCATGACCCATACAAAGCATCAAAGCCATTTGGATGAAAACATTCTTTTTCCAATCCTTTTGTCACAAGTCCCTTCACTTTTGGGAAAAGGAATTTTAAATTATAGGATTGCCTCTTTGGTAAAATGCTTAAACCTTTTAAATTTGGATACTCTGAATGTTACATTGAATAATCTATGGAATTACACACACAGCATATAGACAAATTTATTTTATACAATAACTCGTTGTGGGGGTTGTTACAAAATCAAACAACATATTTCCATGTCTCCTGCTCACTTTCACATTTGTGCTTCTTCCCCTCCCTCTTCATCCCTTCTTGTATCCTCCTCCTCTTTAACATGTCCTTTTATCTTTTATCACTTTATCTCTATCTTTTTTTCTACAGCCCCTATCTCTTTTCCTATCTCCGTCTTATAGCTCCTCTTCCTTATTCTCTCATTTGTCCTCTCCTCATTCTCCTGTCCACCCCCAGGTTTATTTATCAGTATAAGAGTTGAGGTCAGTTTTCGTTCCTACCCTCACCTATGGTCATGAAAGCTGGGTCATGACCAAAAGAATGAAATCCAGGGTACAAGCGGCCAAAATGGGTTTCCTCAGGAGGGTGGCTGACGTCTCCCTTAGAGATAGTGTGAGAAGCACAGTCATCCGAGAGGAGCTCGGAGTAGAGCCGCTGCTCCTTCGCGTTGAAAGGAGCCAGTTGAGGTGGTTTGGGCATCTGGTAAGGATGCCTCCTGGGCGCCTCCCTAGGAAGGTGTTCCAGGCACGTCCACCTAGGAGGAGGCCTCGGGGAAGACCCAGGACTAGGTGGAGGGATCATATCTCCAACCTGGCCTGGGAACGCCTCGGGATCCCCCAGTCGGAGCTGGTTGATGTGCCTCGGGAAAGGGAAGATTGGGGTCCCCTGCTGGAGCTGCTGCCCCCACAACCCAAAACCGGATAAGCGGACAAACATGGATGGAAGGGCTGACTAAGCCATTGTTGGTGTTATCATGTTTTTTCATACATTGATTAGAGCAACATATACAATCGATAGCCCCACAGGGCCACATAGGAGTTTCATAGCTACTAAGAGAATTAGCAAACAGATGGATTTCAAAGGCTGAGTGTTAGCTGCTGTAGCTCAGCACAGACCCAGAATCCCTTAACTCCAATTCATAAAACCGTAGAGGGGGCTGTTGGATTATAATATGTATTAGTGTCTGCAAGATAAACATGCAGCTATATCCCAAAATCTCCAAACTCTTACTGGATATGGAGAGAAATGGTTGCATCTGGAAAGGAGGCAATAAGTCTTCTTCCACCATCAGATATTGAAAGAAATGACACAAATGTTATTTTAGTAGATAAATAAAACACACACACACACACACACAAAGAGGCTGCAAGTGATAACCTCAATGCTGGTCAAATCAAGATTGGAAAGATTGAATGCCATAGGACTTCTGTATTCAGCCTCCAGGTCTCAAGGCTACATGAAAAAAAACAATAAACAGTCTTTTATCCGGTTTCCCATAGTGCCGTTAAACAAACACTTGTTAACCTGTGCTGTCCACTTCTGTTCATTTATTGGCATGTGGTATTTGTTTTATCATAGTTGCTCTCCAAAGTGAGTGGATGAAACACAATTTTACACCCAGGGGACAATCTGATTACGGTTTTAATTCCCAAATGAACTTCACTTTCTGGTGGGGAAAGTTTGAAAAAGGCTTTGAGCTTTTTGTCACATATAAATGATGGATGTTCACTTGCTGTGAGCTGCTCCTGGATTTATTTATCAATGATGCAAACATGTTTCAACATGTGTGATAAATAAAATTACAGTCAGGATACACATAGCAGATATTTCTGATATCTGATATTTTACGTCTATCTTTGCATGTGTAAAACACTTCTTTTCTTACACCTTGTAGGGACAAAACAAACAATACAAAAAAAGACCTGTTGGTGGTTGATTACCTTCATGTAAATGTAAACTCTTTTTCATTTGACTTATTACACAGTGCAAGAAATTTGCAACTGATCACTTTACAGTTTTTTCACACTAAAATCAAAAGTATTATATATTGTATAATGATGCAATGAGGTTGCTGCTTCTTGTCCCTAGGTGGCATAGTGGCAGTCAGTTGTTTGTAGCCACTGGAGTGCCAAAATGTGAGGTACTCTTAAGACGACTGATGTTTCATGTGTGGCCTGGACAAGTCAGAGAACCACATAATTGAAGCTCTGGTCAGCGCTCTGAGAAGCTGCTATAGATACACCTCTAGGTTATGAAGACCTTGGTGTAATAGCCTGTATATCCTATAGGCTAGCATGAATTTTGTATGTATTCTTGTTTCTCCTTTTTATTTTTTTATTTTTTAATATAGTATTTATACTGTATGATGTGTTATATAGATCTCTGTCTGCAATAACATTTTTATTATTACACAAATATTAAGAAAATTACTCTAAAGGAGCAAAACATTGGCCCAGATGTGCACCACTATAAGCACAATGTCAGCCTCACACTTTTTGCAAAACAATACACACAGTAAGTTGTAAAACACTAAACACACTTTTATATATTAGACACAGAAGTGTATCATGATGTCACTTCCCTGCCATTGCACAAACCACTGACTGTCAAATGTGCACACCTATGAGCCAATCTGTGAAACACAGCCATCAGTTGAGCAAACATGATTGCTTAATTGTAGACACACCAATCAGGTTTAAGTAATATAACAATGTAATAGGTAAGTCTAGTATTTTTTACTGTTATTGTAACCTGTACTGGATACAGTATTTATGTTTGTCTGGTGTTATGCACACTACTGTAGGTCTAGTAGCTGCATGAAAAATGGGACATGTTTAGTTGGGATTTTCCATGTTAACATGTTAACTGATTTGGGTTTATGGAGAGAAATGAATTATAATTTCTTCAGTCTGCAGCATTGGTCTTGTGTAGTGTTTGATGAACTTATAGAATATTTGCACTTGTTCTGTGTAGTTTACATTTACAGTACTCTAATCAATAAAAGTAGAACTGCTAAAAGTGTTTTAGGTTAGCAACACCGGTGTGTAACTGGTTCATTGATTCCATATGATTAAGTCATTTAGTTGTTTCATTTAGTAACAACATATTTTTTTTTTATAAAATAGTGAATAGTTTTTGCAAGTGTGGTCTGAGGTGTTTCGCTAATTGTGTGTGTGGATGAGCTAATTGTGTGTGTTTTGAAAATCTGGTCCCTGTTTTCAAAATAGTGTTTAAGCAATCGGAAAAAAAGCCAAGAAATGAAATTAACAGTTAAAGATGATTCATACGTAAGTCTGTCAACATCCTGTTGAATGAATGATAATGGTCCTTGTGTTTTTACTGTCGTTAACAAAGTGCTACACCTGTAGAGGTAAAACAGGAGACAAACCGATAACAAATCTTAATGTAGCTACAATCAGGACGCCAGCCTTTAGAAGCCTTTCATCCGTCTCTGCTTGGCCAAGGCCACACAGCCTGTGTCATGCTCTCTTCCAAACACAATTTAAGTTTTCTCTTCTGCATCCTTCACACATCGCGAGACAAAAACACACCTGTGCATCAGATAAACTTCTTCCTGCTGCAATTTTTGCTGTGCACCTCAATGTGTGGAACATTTAGATATCTTCCCTCTGCAGACTGAGGAGAAAGGTCTTCAAGGAGGAAGATTAGCCTTAAAAACAGTTTAACATAGTTGTATATTGGTGGTATTTTCATATCCCTGCTGCAAAAAAAGGGGTGACATTATGTCTCCAGTGAAGTGGCGTTTGATTTTGATAGCAGGACATGTTTTCTGCTTACCACAACAGCAGCTGTAAATGTCAGGTTTTGATGTCAGTCCCTCAAAATCAAATAAGACCAGCCTCTTTCTAGACTGACTATTTTAGACCAGCATTCAACAATAGTACTGGAAGAAATGTATCATAGATGAAGCACAGATACTGTTATCTGAAAATATAATTTTATTGCATTCTGCCTTTTTTTTTTATAAATGTGACAGTCAAGAGAAATAGGAAATATGAAGGAATGACATGTGACATGTGAAGTTTATACCCAGAACTAAACCTTTCTGAATAATTTTACCAAACAGTTATACAAAGACGATAAAATATCACTAAATACTTCATCTACCATCTTAATTGAGAAATAGTTAATACTGCAGTATCTAACAATTTACAATTACAAAATGTAAAAAAGTTGTTGCACAAATAAAAGGAAGCAAATATAACCAGTCAAATGTTTCCTAATTAAAAATATACAATGCCTATTACAGTAAGTGTGTCGTAAGAGGTCCTTTGGAAAATGACACCGATGCCCGCAGTCAAACTCCATATGTCTTTGTTTATTGATATGCTTCATAAAGTAAAATGGGTAGGGGAACAAAGGAATAAAAGCTAAATTGAGAAAATTAAAGAGGACAAGAACAGAAGGAAGTTGACCAAGAAGGACTGGCCGGATAAAACAAAACATGAAAACAAATAGAGACAGAGTGTCAAAGTGAGGGACAGAAGGCAGAAAGAAAGGGAAGTGTGGTGAACAACGGAGAACAAAGCCAGTGACTGGACGTTCGTGATTAGAACAGGGCAGAGAGCTGCAGGCTCAGGAGACTCAGTGTGTACAATATTTATACCTTTGAGAGCAAATTTGCACACAGCTGCAAAAAGAGATCCTACACTCATTCTAGTTGGCTATTATAAACACAACTGCAGTAATAAAAAACATTTAACTTCCCCAAGTTGCTGCAGCAGCTTTAATTATACAGATTGGCCTCATTCTGTCTGCCTTCATCCAGCCCCTGATTCAAAATACAGTAGAGGTTCAACTTCAAAGAGCCTCTCCTAACAAAATGTAATTCAATACACAACTTTATACAAGTACGTTGTTTTTAACTTGTCCTCCATGTGCCACATCATCAATGCATAATTTAAAAAGAGTACATTTGCAAACAACCCTTTACAAATGCAAAAGTTTCTAATGAGTGTGCCTAATAAAGTGATATTCAAACAAGTTTAGTTTGTTTGACACAAAGAGAGTGGACCCCAGGCCACACTTATCTGCAAAGTGTCAAGGTTAACTTTAATTTATTCTTATGACAGGAAAGGGGAGAGAGAGGTGGAACGACAAGCAACAGAGGGCTGCAGGTCGGAATCAAACCCAATGCCGCTGCGGTAAGGACTGAGCCTTTGTACATGGGGTAAGCGCCCCACCAGGTGAGCTACCTGGCACCCCAATTTGTTCTTATCTTTATGTGAACACAAAATGCCTCAGTAGGTAACTCAATCATGATTGCAAACACTGCTAAATGGAGCACAGCGTAAATTCTTTCAGGAAGACTTTTCTTCTTTTCTCCGTTTTCTAAACTGAACAGCTGTTAGAAGCTTCACTTTTATTTTAACCAATCAGAAGCGGCTATGAATTTCACAAGCCAATCACAACATGCCATCCCTGTTTTAATCCTATCTCTCTCGGCAGCTCAGTTGTCATTTCAGGCTAAGAGCACAACCCTCCTCCCCCCCTGTGCTCCTCCGACCTTCATCATGCACGGCTCCTGGGTCCTCCTCCAGCAGGCCACTGCAGTCTTATCCTTGGTTTGGTTTTCGGGCTCCTCACACCACCATTGGTGTCTAGACTCCATCGGGGGATTATGTTTTGGGTTTATACCCTTTTAAAAATTATCATTTCATAACAATGGAGTCTAATCTCCAAAGACTGTAGATTTCATATTTTTGCATATGTACAATAAATCTTTGCATATCTGCAACAAAGTCTCTCATGATTGAAATACTGTATATTCAGGTAAATGCCAATAAATAGAATTTGTCAGCCATAGAAAAGACAATCAGTACTTTGACATTGGGGTTTCAAAAGAAACACAATACATCTATCGAACATCTGAATGTAAATAATAAGAATTCATGGCCAAACTGCTGTTGGGAACCCAGATGTGTTTATTGGCCTACTAACCAACGGTTGGCCAGAAAACAAGGTTAGAAGCCTCATCTTCAAGTGACCCAGCCAGCCTCTGCTCTAACTGCTGTGGATGCTGGCACTGGTTTAACTGGCTCAAGTCCCATCTCTCTGCCTCATCACATTTCTCTATCTTGTTTTGTTTTCTTTTGCCGTCAATGTCCAATTCATTGATTTTTGTGTTGTTTTTTTTGTCCCAGGATCTACTGGAAATCAGCTGTAACAATAATCCCTCTATAAACAGAACCAGTTTCTGTTCTTTTCTGTCTTAAAGCATAATCTACTGCATGTTTTGTTTGGAGGCTGATTTAGTTTTTTTATTTAGTTTAGTTTACTAGTTTATTAAGTCAGTCATCATAAAACAGTAATTATAAACATATCATATTGAAAACAGTAATTGGTGACTGAAAAGACTCATCATTTGTTCTAATGGATTAAATCTACCCACCTCAAGGGGAATTGCTGAGAATACATACTATATAATGCATTTTTCAATTATTGTCTAATCTGCTAATACTGGTTGCATGCAGACACATCTGTTTTACTATATTCTATTAAGTCCTTTAACGGTTGTTTATATACACAAGGGCATAGGTCAGTTTGTGCTTAGTCAGTCTATAGACTGAGTAATGGCCATTCATTCTAAACTGAATCAATGTAAGCTAATCAGAGGACAGAACCACACAAGGCAGTATTGACAGATAGACAGAGATGACCTAAAAGCCACAGAGGGAAAGAAATCCTGCACACACCTTACAGTTATGATCTTTAAAGACTTCTGGATGATTTGTGGTTATTGGCACTAATGGCAAGTGTGTTTTAATAAAAGGCTACAGGTCCCACAGTTCTGTTCAAAATGGCATGTGTATTGAACACTGGGGGCAGCAAACCCACATTAAGAGGTTACTGTGTCAGAAATGCAACAATAGTAGAGCAACTTGTGTAGTTGTGTAGCAACCAAACTGTGTAAAACATCCTGTGGGCTGAGAGGACTTATTGCACTGAGTTGTTTTAATAAAGCAAAGATTCAACAATGTTGGCCCACACCGGTGGTTGTTGTCTTCCACATCCAGTCCAGTTTGTGCATACAATGCATCATGTAAGGCAGACACAGAGCTTAACAATAAAAGAGATTCCTGCAAGATTCATCATATCGAGTCAATCAGGGCACCCATCCTTAAACTAAAAGTGTAACGAAAGGTTTTGTCTCTGAGTATGACTTAAAGTAGAAATCGAAATTAGCCACCTTGATTAGCAATTGTAGCTGCATACTGATGTAGTTCTGGGGCAGCATGCTGGCTAACTGTTGGTTAGTTAGTTAGCTAGTTAGTTAGCTAGCTAGTTAGCTAGTTTGGTGTAGTAACCCGTTCTCACTCCGAAGGCATAAAATACGGACGTTTGGACAGTGGCTGTCCGCGTCTGATGCAACAAAAAAGGCACCCTTCGGCGTGTGATGTCCTGATTGACCCAATATGATGAATCATGCAGGAGTCGTGTTTAATGAATCTGTTAAACGCAGGTGGTGAGTGCAAAGCAGAATAACTCATTGGTGAGAATGGCCACTATCAGAATAAGCCCCCTGTTGAAACTGATACTGCAATTTCCCTTTAATTCTAAACTATAAATGTAAATATAAAGCATGTTTCAGCAAATTCATATGCATCATATTTGAAATATGTGTTTTAATTAGATGACGGATCATAACAAACATGCAACCATGCACCTTTCTGGATGTCTTTCAGCGGCATAAGCTCTGATTTCATTTTACCCAGCCATTCAGTCCCTCAAGGTGGGAACAAGCCAATTAGTGTACCAGCAGCCAGTTTCTGTACCACAGCCTGGGAACCGCAGGTAACTGGCCACCTGCCAGCAGCTAATAACTATTGAGAGCGCTAGCCAACAGCCAGTTAGCAGCCACCTGGCCAGCCAGCAGCTGGTGACCAGCCAGCAGCTGGTGACCAGCCACTGAACCAGCCAGGAACCATCAGGCATCTACCAACATGTCAGCCAGGCAGCCAATAGGGATCCAGCCAGAAAACAGAAGGTTCACAAGGACGACCTGACGAAGACGAAAGGTGAGAAAAAGTAAATAACTACAGCAGTCAGGTGCTGCGGGTCACAGCATGTTTGTCCAAGTGAGGACAGTGGAAATCATTTTCATCCGGATCCTTCTTTTGGCACATGTATTGTCCTCTGATATGTCAAAGGAGCAGGATAACAAGCCCTATTGAATTAATGTGTTGTGCAAGTTATAGAGATAGCTTTACTTATAGACACATTTGGAAAGATGTGACTTTTGATATGTGATACCGATGTGGTATCAAACAGTGTTTTTGATGTTGATGTCTCTATGGCACCTCACACTATTGACTGGCTAATTTGATAGATCACCATGTGCCATGATGAGTTTTTCCTCAGTGTGCAAAACCAACCAAAGAAATAAACAAACTGAAAATGGGCTTAATGCATTCCCTCAGCAGGCTATGTTTTAGAAAATGATTTTCATGACTATGAGTAAGTCACAAAAATCTTGCAAAGGACAAAATTTTTTTTTTAAAATATGGTAACTGAATTATCCCTCCAGTAGCAGACACATACAATGTATCTAAGCTTCAAAGCCCATTCATGGAATAAGCTTCAATACATGAATTCATATAGCATTTACTTGTGTACCTTGAATAATAATAATTAATTCCATTTATGTAGTGCTTTATCATCGCTTTATTATAGACTCTCAAAGAGCTCCGGGAAGGAGAACAACTCTCTGCCACCACCAACGTGCACGGCAGCCTTATGGCGCCAGATGCTCACCACACATCAGCTTGGTAGAGGGAGGGAAACGTGGTTTTATTGTGTATTGTATGTATTGTGTACAAAAAAATCCAGGTGAAATTAGTGTAAACTGATCTGCTCATTTTCAGAATATTCAGGTATTTATCACTGAAAACTGGTAAAGACCAAAAACAATGTCCTTTAGTTATATATTGCTGAGATAAATCTAAGATAAATATAAACTCACTCTGCATATTTGTAAACCATATACAACCAGACAGCATGTTTTGATTGTGTGACAGCCATTTTATCAGCTATATTCTTTTCCCATGTCAAAGGTAGACCGTGCTTTAGTCTTTCAGTTTCATTATGCTGTTATTTATTAGTCAAGTACGAAGTGGGAGTGCTCCACAGCAGAAGATGTCCACAGATCAGGGACTAACACACCACACTGTTGGCAATATTCTCTCACAGTGTAATACTGATACATGACAAAGAGCAGAGTGAGATGGGAAAATAAAGCCTCTCCAAAGCACTGGTGTAGCTCTCATCATTTACTGTATCCAAGGGTAATGTCTTTCTCTTTGACAATAAAATCCAATAACACTCCAGCCATCTGCTGAAATCTCTGCTAAAGTTGGCACTTAACAAAGTTAAAATTTCATTGCACCTCTGTAGAAAGAACATCTCAGCAGTCATACAAGGAGAGGTTCACTTGGTTGGTTGGTTAAAAGAGAAGACAGATGCCATGAAGTGAAACAAAAAGAAAACATTTTTGTCATTTTCAGGCGACCGCTCTACCACTTAAATAACTATACAGTATTTTTCTTTCCTTTCTTTTTTTAAGATTTTTTGGAGCATTTTCTTTTTATTAGATAGTGATAGAAGAAAACGGGGGAGAGAGAGAGTGGAGATGACACACAGCAAAGAGCTGCAAGCCGCTGCCAAGGACTCAGACTGCATTGGGCACACACTCTACTGGGTGAGCTAGGTTGCCCAGTTTATTTATTAATGTGTGTTCAGACTATGGGTGACAAAGTCACAGGCTAGTTGTTTTAAATGGAAGATGGTGTCATTGGCTACAAACTGACGGCAGACACAGTCCATGCTATGTGGACTAGCCAGACCCTCCTCCGCAGCGCTGTAGAGGAAGGTAGGGCAATGCAAGATTACAGGCTGCCCAAAGTAAGAGCTGGAAGTTGGCCATCAAACTGTTCATCAGAGCTCCCCGCAGTATTGTAATTTACCACTGCAGGTCAGCCCACCCTGCTTAGCAAGGAAGCAAGCTCTTATTTTGTAACCTGAATGTACAGGATACAAGCAATGTTGTGTGATGTCCTTCATCATGACACACTGCCTCAAGGTGGCTAGAGAGAGTGGAAACAGCTTATGCAATAACACATTATCTTGACAACACTATGGACATGTGCATTCTGTATATGCGATTTGTCCAGATGACAAAATTAGGTTTTGAATTTATCGCCTCCACTTGTCTACAGTGTAGATTCTAGACATTAATTTGACAGCCCCAAATCACTAACTCTCCACAGCAGCTGTTAGTGCTGCTCAGAGATTAATGCTCCCACCTTGCTGTCCAAGTTAATCAACCAATAACTGCTGTAAACCACAATTTCTGTCCGAATGCTAAAAGGGGCAATTACTGTCCACCATTGATGTCCACCAGTGAAAGAGTATTGTCATTAACAACTGAGTGAAATTGTACCTTCATTAAATCTTTTAAGCAACAGGCAGGTGTTTAACAGTGTTACACTAAATTTGTGAAAAGAATCAGATTAGATAACTGTGTTTATTAGCTCTTAGCCACTTAAGTGTGACATTGACCTATGGTGTACCAAATCGTACTTCTTTTGAACAAAATGAAGGCATGATTCAAATATCACTTGTGACCACTTTTCCCCTTTTCTTACCTTCCCTAATACAATACAATAATTTATATAGAGTCTATATTAGATTTTGAGGTGCTTTTGTGTTCAGGCTACTACGCAAAAAGACACAATAAACCCCAAACCCAAAGAAAGCACACCCCCTAAATTGCAGCCATCAACATTGACTCCCTGTAAAACAAGTCCACAGTTGCTTATAATAAGCAGACATGGGAAACATTAGGATTGCAGAAAAACAAAAACAAAAGTGAGAGAGGGAAGCAGTGTGAGGGGAAAAGAAAAAAAAACATGATGGAGATGAATGGAGGGGGGGAAAGCAAAGGGGAGAGACAACTGACAGAGAGGAGAAGAGTGGTGAGAAAAGAATTATACCAACTCTATGTAATTACTGCAATAACAAGCTATTCACCCTCTGTGACCAATTTTTATTGGGCAATGTGACAAGAGGGAAGGACAGTAATTGCTGTCTTAAGAACAATGCAGATTAAAAAATTGATGAGCCCATCAACTTAGATGACAGTGTCTTTACTGAGTGTGTGCGAGACAAAAACAGACTGAGTGTCAGCAGAAAGGGTGCTTGTGTGGGTTCATACATTGTATGGATGTGTGCTGGAAGTTTAATAGTGTGTGTGTGTGTGTGTGTGTTTAGAGGGACAGTCTGTTTTGTGTGTTTGAGTGCTTGTTTGGTAGATGACCGTATATGACAGCTGCTGGGTTGTACAGGGTCTCAGAGCTTGTTAAAGACTGGCCGGTGATAATTGAGTGGGTCTGCTGACTGTTCACTCTGTATCAGAGGTGGGTAGAGGTGGGTAACGAGTTACATTTACTCCGTTACATTTACTTGAGTACGTTTTTGAAAAAAATATACTTCTAGGAGTAGTTTTAAATCACTATACTTTTACTTTTACTTGAGTAGATTAGTGAAGAAGAAACTGTACTTTTAGTCCGCTACATTAGGCTACAATGAGCTTGTTACTTTTCTTTTTACCTCTGTGGTTTTCTACGCCTCATTGTTTTTATCCCCCCTGCGTACGTCTCATTTTAATGTTTTATTTTGACAGAGTGAGAGAGTCTTCCGCTAAAGGCTCTACCACGTGACTGTGTTTTACCAATCAAACAGCGTTGTGCAGTCTGTCACGCTACCATACTCAATCTCAGCGGCGGGACGTGTTAGTTTGACAGTCGTACCAAAACAAATGTTAGAATCAACCGTGAGGAGGAACCCCTTCCCCCCGGCCTCATATTGAAAGCATGTTTACCTTTTAATAAAAATGTGAAACAGCAGCTGTGGGGGTGTTTTTTCTGTACAGCAGGAAAACCTTTTTCAAGCATACATTATGCGGCGCCTTCTGTGTCGATCAAAACAAACGGACGTGTGAGCATTCAAAAACTCAACATCCTGCTTGAGGAAATATGTAGCAGTCATTTTTGTTTTTGCTGTGGATAGGCAAATGTTTGTCTTTTACACATATTTTGAACATTTCCTATATATATATATATATATATATATATATATATATATTTTTCAGTATCCATCCAAATTTCATTTTGAAGTCTCTTCACTTAAGCTATTTTGTAATTAATAAATTCTTTTAATTTATTCTATTGATTGGATGAACTATAATTTGCGTAAAGATGATTATTTTGTATTTTTGTCTGTCTGATTGATGCTTGACGTTACTAGTTTTTTCATTAAGCACTTTTTTACTCTTACTCAAGTAATTATTTGGATGACTACTTTTATTTTTACTTGAGTCATATTATTCTGAAGTAACAGTACTTTTACTTGAGAACAATTTTTGGCTACTCTACCCACCTCTGCTCTGTATACACAAAACACATACAACTTTATAAACCTGAAGTATGTTGGTGTAGAAACTTAAAATGACTTCTACTACTCTAGTCAATTTCAGGGATATTTCCAAAGAGTTAGTTTTGTGTGTGTGTGTGTGTGTGTGTGTGTGTGTGTGTGTGTGTGTGTGTGGGTGTGTGTGTCTCTGCTTCCTGTACCCCTATCTTTGTGAGGACCAATGCTTTTTGAAAGTGAGGACATGTTGGATGGTTCTATTTTGTATAGGCTTCGCCCTCTAAGAGCTGTTGTTATTGGGTTCATTCCTCACACATGCGCAGTTGTGAATATTTATTTCACGCCCTTGTGCCACACGTGGGCCTCTCTTATGTCCGCAGTTACTTTATATAACAGCATGAACTGTCCCATTGCCCCTGATGGGTTGTTTGGACCTCACCTTTGACAACCATGAGCTATTGGTAGCGGAGGGGCTGCGGAAACACACCTCCTGGAGACCGACGCCTCTGCCACAACAGCGGCACCAAGATGTCAGCTCAAGGAGATGGCGCCTTGCAGGCTGCAGCTGCATTTCTGCTAAAGCGCAGTTTTCTCTCAGTCAGTCCGCTTTTTTCCATTTTGAATATGAATATGATCACTGAGACACACGTTCTTCTCATAAACACAAACAGGCTCGACGCTAGGCTCACATGCAGTAAGTCTCAAGTTCACATAATGGCACCGACTTCTGGCGGAGCACAACACCATATCTTCCTCTCTACTGTCAAACCTGGCCTAGTGGAAACCCCTTGTGTTCTATTGTCGGGGGTTACCCTTGTGGGGGTGACATCACACGTAACAGACAAAGATGAATGTCTCATTGGATGGCAGGGCAAGTTCGAGTCCCAGGTTGTGAGAGGGAGATCGGGGAAATCCTCCATCTTTCCACGTTACCTGGAGCCTGCCACAGTGACAAAGTGCTGAAACACTTTGCTCTGAGTCTAGCACGTAGACGTGTCGATAAGTACAGACAACATGACACATTCAACCCGGCTATTAAAAACAGCCAGGAGCCTGCTGCTGTGGTCACACAGACACACTTAATTAGAGTGGCGTACACTCCGTGGTTACTAAACCGCACAGCAGACCTGATTTCTCAAGCGCCCTTCCAACGACACGCGGAACTTAAGTCCCACACTCGTTCAGATGCTGTGGAAGAGATGGGAAGGGTAAAAGTGGATCTGTTCACCTCACAAGATAATGTGGTTCTCTATGTAGGCGGGGGACTGGTCTCGCTTTTCCCCCTGTCTCCCTGACTCCTCTCCTGGCTCGCAGTCAGGAAGAGAGCCTGGCAGCCATTCTAGTGGCACTAGAACAGACAAGCGCACCATGGTTCCTGACTTGGGGGGACGTCATCTTCATGACAGCTGCCACATGGCACAGGGACACACTGTCGTACCTGGACTGTGCAATCTACTACCCCAAAGTGATAAGTCAACGGCCCTGGCTGCTGAACAGGAGCGCTTGGAGAGGTTAGGGTGACTTGTTGTGCTACTTAGCCAACAGCTCCACCCTGTGGTTAAAGGTTCAGTAGGTAATTTTTGTAAAAATGTATTTTTTACATATTTGATAAAACTGTCACTATGTCCTGACAGTAGAATATGAGACAGATAATCTGTGAAAAAAATCAAGCTCCTATGGCTCCTCCCTGTGCTCCTACTGCCACTGGCAGAAATACACCGCTCCCGATCAAAACAGCCAATCAGAGCCAGGAGGACTGTCTTAGCAGTGTCAATCACTCTCGTGTACGCGCTGCTCATAACCCTCCCCCCCCCCCCCCCCCAGCAGCTGCACCGTGTTCAAGCTCAAGATTGCCCTTGTGCTGCAGCTGTGCTAATCGCGGAGAAACAACTTTTCAGGAAAACTGCCAATTTCTCGAGTGACACCTGCTCAGAAAACAAAGACGGGCAAACAGAAGAAGACCGATTACGAAAAAGCAAGCTAAAAAGAAAGAATTAAACCGAGCCAAAATAAAACTAGGGTCAACATCGGAGCGGCTTTTCAGAGGTGGAGGGAGCTACGCCTCCTGAAAGGATTCAACACGGATTCAGAGCTAGTCACATTTCTGCTTGACATGTAAGTATCCCTGCTGGATTTGTTTCATTTATTAATAACTAGCTACACAACTAAGCTAGCGATGGTTACAGTATCGCTGGTGATAGCGCAAATCTCATTTTACTCTGTAGCTTGTTGCTAGCTAAGTCTAACAGTTAGCTTGTTAGCTTGTAGCACGGCAGGAATGTTTTAGCTAACTCCTTCACCCTCAGTATAAGCAATATTGTTTCGATACCTACATTTAGTAAGCCTAAATGTGTTTTTGTCGATCACAATTAAATGCAGTTATGGTGACACTACTTTAATTGTGCGCTGTCCCTGCCCCTGTTTCTTCCCCCTCAGGATTGTAAATCAAATGTCTGACACACATTCTGTATGCTCCTCCAACAGGTCAGACATGGCCCCAGACACAGAGGCACGTGAAGGAATCGTCTTTCAGTCCAAATCAAAGATGTTCAGTATTTCCTTGTGTGTACTTCGCAAAAAAAGCTGATTTATTTTACCCATATGCAAAATAAAACCTAAGACATATTTCTAAGATGTTGTTATTCCTTGGCTTAGTGAGCTTCCTCAGTGATTCATCATTCCTACTGAAAGTTTAGTGTTTTAAATTGATCCAAAAGGTAATTCAGTAATGTACTGTGTAAAGTGCTGCTTTTGTTCTCACAAATGAGCGATTACATAAACATTTTTAATCCCTTTTTTATTGAAAAAATATTTACAAAACTTTTAATATAAATTTTAAATAAGCAATTTTTTTTACATAAAGTTTTAAAAGCACAGCACACAACAGCTATACCCTCCTCAGAATAAAGCTCCTGTATTGTGTGGAAAGCATCGGTGGCCCTGCTTACTAGCCTGCGCGTTCACGGCAGGCTCGAGGATCTGTGGAGGGGGGGCTGTAGTGCAGCAGAGAGCAAGGGGGAGGAGCCTGTAAGGTGTGCTTATTCAAATTTTTAGGCTAAGTCCACGTTTCCTCAAAACTCCCTACTGCAGCTTTAAACCTGATATGTTGATCTGTAATTGCAGAGCCCACTGTCTGAGTCAACATGTTGTATGTGAATACACAGATCTTAAGTCACAGGATGACTAGCGGCCTTATTCATTCATTCCAGTTACGCTTGACTGCGGCCCGCTTTCCAGCGCTGGCGTGTACAGAAAGGCTTAGACACCACCTCGTGTCCTCTGTCTCTCATGTTAACCTACCCTCAGACACTGCTGGATAATGACTTAAAGTTTTTAAAGAGTATGTTACAACCTATTTCGTCCTGCTAAATGTGTTTTTGTCGATCACAATTAAATGCAGCTATGGTGAAACTACTTTAATTGTGTGCTGTCCCTGCCCCTGTGAAAATGTAAATTCAAAGGACCCTACATTTAAAAGTATTATTAAAATATAAAAGTATTAAAAACTGAGGCACATTTTATATACTATGTATAATAAATATGTTTACAAATATGTACAGTATGTATTGTGTAAATTTTAGTTCCCATATGTGTCAGTTCGGGCATGTTTACTCCTTTTCCCTTTACCTATTTAGTTACTGTATGTGTGGGCATGTTAGGCATACAGTGAGGAAAATAAGTATTTGAACACCCTGCTATTTTGCAAGTTCTCCTATTTAGAAATCATGGAGGGGTCTGACATTGTCATCGTAGGTGCATGTCCACTGTGTAAAAAAAAATCCAGAAATCACAATGTATGATTTTTTTACTATTTATTTGTATGATACATCTGCAAATAAGTATTTGAACACCTGTCTATCAGCTACAATTCTGACCCTCAAAGACCTGTTAGTCTGCCTTCAAAATGTCCACCTCCACTCCATTTATTATCCTAAATTAGATGCACCTGTTTGAGGTCGTTATCTGCATAAAGACACCTGTCCACCCCATACAATCAGTAAGAATCCAACTACTAACATGGCCAAGACCAAAGAGCTGTCCAAAGACACTAGAGACAAAATTGTACACCTCCACAAGACTGGAAAGGGCTACGGGGAAATGTCCAAGCAGCTTGGTGAAAAAAAGGTCCACTGTTGGAGCAATCATTAGAAAATGGAAGAAGCTAAACATGACTGTCAATCTCCCTCAGACTAGGGCTCCATGCAAGATCTCAACTCGTGGGGTCTCAATGATCCTAAGAAAGGTGAGAAATGAGCCCAGAACTACATGGGAGGAGCTGGTCAATGACCTGAAAAGAGCTGGGACCACTGTTTCCAAGGTTACTGTTGGTAATATACTAAGACGTCATGGTTTGAAATCATGCATGGCACGGAAGGTTCCCCTGCTTAAACCAGCACATGTCAAGGCCCTTCTTAAGTTTGCCAATGGCCATTTGGATGATCCAGAGGAGTCATGGGAGAAAGTCATGTGGTCAGATGAGACCAAAATAGAACTTTTTGGTCCTAATTCCACTAACCGTGTTTGGAGGAAGAACAATGATGAGTACCATCCCAAAAACACCATCCTTACTGTGAAGCATGGGGGGGGGGTGTTAGCATCATGCTTTGGGGGTGTTTTTCTGCACATGGTATTAAGGAGAGGATGACCGGGGCCATGTATTGCGAGATTTTGGGGAACAACCTCCTTCCCTCAGTTAGGGCTTTGAAGATGGGTCGAGGCTGGGTCTTCCAACATGACAATGACTCGAATCACACAGCCAGAATAACCAAGGAGTGGCTCTGAAGAAGCATATCAAGGTTCTGGCATGGCCTAGCCAATCTCCAGACCTAAACCCAATAGAGAATCTTTGGAGGGATCTCAAATTCCGTGTTTCTCAGCAACAGCCCAGAAACCCGACTGATCTAGAGAAGATCTGTGTGGAGGAGTGGGCCAAAATCCCCTCTGCAGTGTGTGCAAACCTGGTGAAAAACTACAGGAAACGTTTGACCTCTGGAACTGCAAACAAAGGCTACTGTACCAAATATTAACATTGATTTTCTCAGGTGTTCAAATATTTATTTGCAGCTGTATCATACAAATAAATAGTTAAAAAAATCATACATTGTGATTTCTGGAATTTTTTTTTGTTTGTCTCTCACAGTGGACATGCACCTACGATGACAATTTCAGACCCCTCCATGATTTTAAGTGGGAGAACTTGCAAAATAGCAGGGTGTTCAAATACTTGTTTTCCTCACTGTATGTGTGTGAGAGTGTGTCAACAAAATCATTGGTGAGTTTTTATTTATTTATAGTTTTTAATTTATTTTTGTAAACAGAACCATTAACATCTGACTCGCCAGTTGTTTCGGATGTTATGTCTGGATGGATGTCAAGCTTTTGAGAATGTGTAAGAGTATTTGTGTGTGTGTGTGTGTGTGTGTTTAGGTGTATAAAATGGCTACTTTGGGACTCATTCCTATCACATTGAACAGAGTAATTTTCCATGTTTGTATGCATCTATAAAATAGTTAGTCTTTGCTTTAAAATAATTGCACTGAAAATGTGTGTAAGAGCGCGTGTGCATGTGGGTGTTGAACAGTATTCCATTTCCTGGCTCATTTACCACAGGTGTCAGGTGGGCTGTACATTTAGCTGTGTGTTTGTGTGTGTGTGTGTGTGTGTGTGTGTGTGTGTGTGTGTTGGCTTGTTGTGAGACTTTCCTACCCCAAAGAGTATTAACTGCAGGTTCTTAGACTCAAAGGCAAATCCAGGCTTGACTTTCCAAAGATGAGAAAATAATTAATCATTTAACTTTAATGTTAGACGAGATATTATGAAATAAGGCATAGTTTCCTGCTGAGAAGCACAGTGATTACATTTAGGTTCAACAAGAACTGTACTGTAGGGACCCAACAGCTGCTGCTCAATATCAAGCAAAAGTAAAGAAATGTGGCCATACAAGAAAATTTAATCCAACTTCACCTCACTTTTGCATTGCACGCACGTATTTGCACTGGTTTATCAGGTTGTACATTATGAATATAGGCTGCAATCTACAGTAACAGCTGAACTTATAATGTAAAAGGAATAAATATGTTAGTCCAAGGCTTAGTTTTACCCCAGATCTTACTTTATGCATAAATCTATAAACCCAATGTGGAAAAAGCTAAATAAATCTAGTTCAAAATTAATTAATTCTTAAAGTTTGATTGACAAATTAAAACAATGTTTTTAAGACTGTGATTTAAATAGTATGGAAATGGGGGGGGGAAAAAATCAAAGAATAATCCACTTTTTTGAGTCTGTTATTACACAGTCACTGCATTACATAACATATTAGTCCTGGTTCCATTTTACAGTGTTTATTTCAAAAGTTGTTCTTCCCTTATTTTCCTTATTTCCATGGTTGCAAGATATGAAACTCAAGGTGTTACCAACTGGTATGTTAAAACCAAATGTACGCTGCTGAATGGCAGATACTATTAAAGAGTAACTTAACACCAGTTGAAAATCTTGATTTTGTTGACCTCCTGTGGCTAAAGTTCTTATTTAGCTGCAATGCAAAAGTGGACTCATGGTGTGTTCAGTGGAATCTGCCATCACTGTTGATTGTATTCTGATGTGAAATAATTAACCTTGTCTTTATCTCTAATGTAACCTCTCACTTTATCAAAACCCCCACCTCACAAACCTCACCTTCACTTTTGCTTTCTCTCTAGCTTGTGTCTCTGCCTGTCTGCCCTCTTCCTCTCTTTATCTTGTATCTGATATTGTCCTGTGACTTTCTGTCCTGGCTTTGACAGATTGTCCCATGGCAGATATTGCTCAACTTGACCCTGTCACAGAGGGATACAGTGTGTGTGTGTGTGTGTGCGCACGCGTGTGTGTGAAGATGAAACAAGAATTAACAACATTTCAGGTTAAATGAGGGAAAGATAGCGACAAAACAAAAATCCATCCATCCATGAAAACATCTCATTTGTGAGGGTGTATACAGTACACATATAAATTGTGTAACTTAACTGTCAACACTGCATTGCTTTTTTTTGCTGCATTTCACTTTAAGTCATTTATCTGAAGTCATGTGAAAAAATACATATCACAGAGATAATCCAGCTCAACATCTCCCTGGCTAGTAGCTTGTGTATGCATACTGTACTTCTATGGTGGAGCTATCCATGGTGCTGAACTACAAGCTATTCTGGTTGTAATGAGTGAGTGTTACAATGGTTTTGTCCCAACTAACTACAACAGTCAAAATAATTACCATTGAGTTGATTTATATCTTATTATATGGTTTACACAGTCACAATATCCCAACCCAGTTGAACACCTACACATAGAAAATAAAAATGTTGATTTGTTGATATAAGAATGAAAAGTAGCATTAAGACAACTAAGTGTTTAATAACATTCATTTTATGTGTTTGGATGCTAACTTTTGAAGGCAAATGTAAATGCTCACCTAACCCTGTCACAAATGCAACAACCGATCGCTTGTTTATTAATGCCCATCTAGCTGTCCTTCCTGAATGCACATAGTACAATACTGTACATCAATTATGTAGCTAAAAGCAAAACTGGATTGTTCTCACTGGGTAAAGAAATATGAATACTCAAGTTGTTTTCCAGTCTTAATCATCTCTCCTGTCAACTTTAGCTCTGGCATTGGTTCAGCAATGAAATGAAGTGAGGAGAGATGTGAGACCACAACCTCCAACGCACAACAAGAGATTAATGGATCTCAACCAAATGACATCATTGGTCATCAAGTAGTTTATTATAACTAAGTAGTTATGTTTATTTCCATAGTTCTGAAATATGGAAGCAACAAACATTAATCCATGAGTCATAAGGTCTAGGAAGTAGCTATTGTGTAAGATATAGTAGAAACAGTATATTCTTCGGATAGATCAACTATGTGGCAAGTATATGCTAAATTTATGTGCAATAAATCTTGCTTATGAACAATCTAAATAAATAACTGTATTATACTGGAACCAAAGTGTTAGGCAATGCCAACAACATGTACACCCGGAGAGGGTCAACAAATTGTGCTATGACTATGTGCTCCTATACATTCCCAATTGATGCATACTATTAGGAGTGTATAGGCATATTACAGAATTGTAATCCAATGTTTAATACATACAATATTGACCGCTCTAGGTCTATTTCTGATGTTGTTATGACACCTTTTTCAGAAAGTTCTTGAGCTAGATGCAGCTGCAGTGGTGCATTCTTCTGTGATTGCAAAAAGAAGGGTAAGGGGAAGGAATGTCATCGGCCAGCATGTCATTGTTGAAATCCCTGGCCAGCGAAAAGGGAACACCCTTATGTGTGCAGCCATTAACCATTCTGGCGACATCCATCACCATGCCACTATTGGCCCCTACAATACTGCTCATTCCATCATAACGAATAAATGGCCCAGAGCCGCCCAGGTATCATCTGAGACAACGTAAGTTCCATTGGGCTGCTCTGGCCTGCAACTGGTTCACTGAACAACCCATGTGTTACAGTAGTTTATCTCCCACCATATTGTCCATTTCTCAATGAGGAGTTGCTTTCTGCGTGGAGATGGAAAGACAATAACTGCAATTCCAAGACACATGGACCTCTTCTGCAAGCTATGGATGACCCATGTGGAGGTATCGCTGTAGACACTGTTCAAGGCTGGAATTTCCATGCTAGGCGTTCCTCCCCCTGCTGCATAGACAGGGAGAACATTGCCTGTGACGTTGATGAGGTGCTGTAGCCAGACCAAAACAGAAGACTGGATGCAGCATAATATCATATCTCCTTTTTTCTTTCTTTTTTAATGTATACAGTATATTTTTGTAGTATGTGTTCTGTATGTATTGGTATTGATAAGAGCAAGTTGAGTATGTTTGTGTGTGTGTGTGTGTGTGTGTGTGTGTATGTCGTTTGGAAGTTGTGTGTAGAGTTCTGAGAACATGACGTATGCATTCAGAAAGTGTGTGTACACAAGTGAGAAAAACTGTCAGACAGGGATACTCTAATCTAAAAATTTAAATTGTGCGCCCCTTGTCAAACAGCAAAAGCTAAAATGTTTCATCACTGTCTGCTTCATTTCAGCCCCCAATGTGTCACAGATATTGAAAATCAATAACTAAGCAGCAGCCCTGAGGAATCCACACACACAGACAAACACAAGCATGCATGCTGCGCATTGTCCTTTTGGCAGAGACAGAGAGTAAGCCGCTGGGAGTGAAGTCTCCATCGACCAGCAGTCAAACTTTTAATAAACACATTAAATCCTTATGGATCCTCCTGCTGAGCTGCCACTAAATGGCACTCATGAGGAATTAGCACAAAGCAAGATTAATTGGCTGCCTAGAGAGCAGAGGAGTGGATGTGCTAGATAAAACCAGGAATACTGAAGCACAGGTGAAAAAGAAATTGAAACTGGAGGCAAAGTCAAAAATTACAGGATAACAAAAAGTAAAGAATTGTACAAGGCATTGATTGAGACGTGAAAAATGATGGAGGAGGAGAGCAGAGAAAGTTGGGGAGTGGGGACAGGAGAGGAAAGGAGAGAGAGGAAAGGAAGAGCGGAAAATAAGTTGCAAGTGGGAGCAAATGCATGACAAGCTTTAGATTAAGGGTCACCCCAAGAAAACCTTATGGAAAATTAATAAGAAAATGTCCAAATTATCATTAAAGATGGATTAGAACATCTTTATTTTTACTAGCATGCCATTAATCAGCCAGCTATTGTTCCTGGCTGCTGAAAGTGGCAGGAACTATAAAAGTAATTATAAGTAATTCAAAAGTTTTCTCAGAGACAAGTCCTGTCAGACGAGACTTTATAAATTGGTCCAAAAATAAATAGAGGTTGAAGGTCTTTTATTGATTGCTCCTACATTTCACCAAATTCCATGGGAATGCTATGCGGATAAGCTTGAATTTCCTTCAAGCTAGAATTAAAAACACCTTTTCTGTAACAAGTGCTTTTGCAATTTCTTGGTACTCATGTTCAGGGGTGCTGTGGTGGCAGCTGAGTTCTGGTGAAAGTGGCCTGTGAATGGCAGTTTTTGTTAAAATATTCAAGATTGCAGAGCATCTGGGACTTGCTCAGTTTACCACTAAGTGGGATGCAAGTCTAAGTTCTGAAGTGATGTTAAATTTTACTAAAGAACTTAAATGTCTTCAACAACATTAGGACAATCAATTAAATAGTCAAATTATTTTAAAAAACTTGCAAATGTCAACCTGATGGTGCTAGAGGAAAAGTTATGGGACCATGATGTAAGGATTCATTGTCTGGAAACCATGAATGTCTGTACCACATTTTGTTCCAGTCCATCAAATATATATTGCTTTCTCAGGACAACCTGCTGTTAGTGATTGCATTGCATCTATTTGAATGAATGAATGCTTTATATTGAATTATTATGTAAAAATAACAATTAAAAACCAACAATAACAAACAAATAGTAATATCAAATCAAAATTATATCTGTATTATATTATTATTGTTTTCTAATTTTATTTTGTAAAATTCAAAAGAAACAGGGATAATTGTTTATAAACTTTTTTTGGAATGACAATAAGTTAAGTCTTTTCATTACTCAGATTCCTGATAGTTTATATGTAGATGAAAAGAAGTCTTGAAGTTGAGATGGCAAATAAAGGGCCTTGGCTCAATGGCAGGTTTGAAAAGCACCCATGTGAATTTTCAGGTCACAGCTTTGTGTCAGTCGACTAACTGGTTGGGAAAATCTCGGCAGGCAAAGTGAATGATCACTAACTTCCTGAGCTGCTTAATGTAAATGTACTTGTACTGGGCATCACATAGCACACAGCTTGACTTTGAATACTGACTATAAATGAAAGTGTGAAATAAGTGAAACATTTTCTGTGAGGCAGTATGCATGCTCTGATCACATCTGGATGCAAATAAATTACTTGATGGGAAGAGCAACTTCAAAGTGGGTACTCTTGTGCAATCATGACTCAGATTTGAACTCAGTGTGGATTTAAGTGTGATTCATAATTGCCCCTCATACTCAATATGATTTTACCTTTACTGTTGACAGTGTTAAATGCAGCTCATAATGTTAATCGTTCCTCTTACACTCCCCAACAGACTCTAACTCCCGGATGAAACAGAATGACTTTTAATAAAGTCCGATTAAGAAACATAGCAACATATGATGGTGCAGGCAGGAGCAATTCAATGACGTTTATTATTATCTGTGTTTAATACTGTAGTCAGATGGCTCGGTCACAGGTGAGTGTACTGCTCTGGTAATTCAAGATCATCTTTGACAAAACACGGCATGGCCTAAAACTGGAAGAACAGATGGCACTACCTGACACACACACACACACACACACACACACACACACACACACTTAGACAAGCTCATGACTTGCTGGGTCAACAATGGGACACATGGTGAAGTCATTTTGTAACACACACAAACACACCATGTCAATGTAAAATAAACCTTGTCTTACAGTGACAGCTGCAAGTGTGTATCCTCTGATCTTTGTCGGTGTGTGTGTATAGATAACACCAGTCAGGATGTGTGAAGAGATCATCAACAGATGGCTAATTGCTTTAGCAATTAACCATGAAAATGTTACTGGAGTCTCATTATCAATTCTTTGATATAACTTATTCATCAAACATGGTGTAAATTACCACAGAGACGAGTGTGAGTGCAGTTTGAAATGTTAAGTGTTTAAGCTGTGGTAACTGATATAGCTTATACGCTATGATCGTGGCTTGTGTAGTAGCAGTAATCCAATTAAATCAAACTATTGTTCAATCTTCTGCCATTTATTTGGACATCTAACATTTATAAGTTGGCTTCAATGCATACTTTTCTGCTACAGTAAGCACAACCGCTTTTACAAATCTCAGTGTTTTGAGTGAAATTGTGTCTGATTGTCAAGTCAAACTGTTTAAGTACTGTCATTACTACTGTTTCATGACTCTTAATTGCACTAAATGCCTTTACTTGCACTTGTTTACTTCGATCATTGTTACGTTTTAACTTCTCTAATTTGTTGGTTTAACTCTAATTACTTTCTTGATTGTAACTTGGCTCCACTGTAAAATAAGACCCTTTGATAGCACATGGAAATGAAAACTGAGAATCTCTCACTGACTTAAAGGAGTATTCCGGCCAATTTTTATGTTAATCTTGATCTCTGTAAATATGCGAGCACTTTCGATTGAAAACCCCCCGACCTAAATCAATGCAGGCAACACTGAGTAGCTGCAGCTACGTGTACAAGTTTCCACTGAGCTAAAACGGCAGTTAACAGGGCAAGTTGTTTTTGTGCCTCTTAATAGACACACAATGCAATTAATATGTCTCTACAACATAAACAGGGCCCTTATGTAACATCAAGATGCATTTTCAAGTCAGGCATTGTTTTAGTTCACCTACCCTGTCGTGATCTGGATAGCTTACTTGCCTGGTTAGCTGCTAGAGCTAGCTAGCTGTTAGCTTCTAGTGATAAGTGTGTTCAGCCAGGCTTTTGTGAAAATCATGACGCAGCAGTTCCGTGTGTATTTGTAGCTCATCCATTTTCTGTGTGATTGATCTGGTGTTGGTGAGTAGGAGTCTTGGCAGTGTCGATCTGTATGGTAGATTTCTTAGCCGGGCTAGCACTAACACTATAACACTAAGGCGTGATAGCCATTCAAAACCAGACAGCACCTAAGAAGCCTGTGTGGAGCTGGTGGGGTCTTTGTCTTGCTCAAGGACCCTTTAGCAGATCATATGTGTTCAAACAATGTGCTTTAGTCTTTAGTAAAAGCAAGCAACAATCTAAAAAGTTGCCTGTTGTTAGCTTTTGAAGCTGTAAGCTGTCAAACGGAACATATTCATTTAAGTCTCAGCCTCCATCTGATAAAGTTGAAAAGAAATGAGGACACTGATTTCAATCTCATTGTGTTGCTGGGGAGAAGCTTGGTGTTTGTTCAGCAAGGCAAATTAAACAGTCAATTTGCTCATATGTGAGATGGAAGGGAGGGAACAGATTGTTTTCTAGCATTATCCCTTGAGAATGTGAGGAATTTATACGATTATTTGCTTTAAAGGTCCACTCCATAATTACCATAGGGAGCCCATTACTGGCTTTGCTTACAATGGGATTTATCACCATCTTCTCGAAATGATGCCAACATGTTAATGAGGGTGATGTCCCGCACTATCACAAGGCCAAGAATGTACATATTTTTATCTGTGTGTGTCCGTCCTATGTATAGGAAAATAATGAACATGAAAGGGCACAGCAGGTTTTCAAAATCAGGTTTTTACCCTCATTAAAACCAATAGAGGACTAAAAAATTAATTAGTCACTAATAAAGTAGTGGTTTTGTGCAGATAAAAATGTCACAGTCAGGCATGTGTGTTTTGTTGTTTCCTCTTTTATTATTATTATTTTGAATAGTTGACATAGAGGTCTGGAGGCATTCACTTAAAATAAATAAAAATTAAATCAATTTACTTTAACCCAAACTTGTTTACAGCAATTTAAATAAAGGTTTTAGAGAAATGGGAGGCGTGAAAAGCCTGGCATCAACTATTCATCTGTTTACCACTCATCAGACAGCTATTATTCACACAATAAAGTCAGACCGGACCAACAAAGGACGGGAATCTGGGAGTTTGATTTGCCATTGGTTGTAGACAGTTAAGCCTTGGCACCATTTCCTGCAACACACATGTACAAAGATCAAACATTTCCGCAATTGCTCACTTTTAAAGGAAATATATACAGTAGACTGCTGGTGGCTTATTGATCATGTTGCTTGTAGTAGATCATGTCCTAAGGAAGAAAATGAGGGAGAGAGATGCCAAAAGCAGGCGGGGAAAGATGTTGGTAAAACCTAACTTGAAACAACTTGAATTTATTTTGAATTTATGAGTGTGTGTATGGTATTTACAGATAACATAATATCTATGCAAGTGCCTGTCTGCATACACAGTTGGTTGGAAGCAAGTTAGTTTTTTTCATATTGCTTTTTTCAAAAATGTAATGCAACTCAAGCTGAGCTGGCTTTGTTATGGGAAAGCTTTTTCTCCACCGTATCCTCATGCTACAGTATATGTGTTTGTTTTACTGCTGTTTTGTGTGTGTCTCGACCGCGACGCTGTAAGGTGAGGTAGTATGAACAAAATGCTTTGTTTAGAAATGTAGTAATACATGTTCTTTGTTATTAGAGAAATACAACATGTAATTTCACCAAGCCTTTAAGCCACTTCTGAAACAGATGAAATGAAAAATGTATTTGACTTCATACATATGGAAGGGTCAAAGACCTGTCCATTTACTACTATGACTATGGAATGTGATCCTTTACTGCAGATATAAAATAGTGACTTTAAGCAACACATTTCTATGTTTTGCAGTCAAACTTTTAATACAATGTTGACAGATGACAATACAAATTATGAAAAAAATATTTTGAAAGCATATCACACGCATAATCTGCAGCGTTGACAAACATTTCACAGCACAAATATGGCAATAACTGTCTGATATGAAAACATCTGTCTCACTCTGTGAAACATGGACACAGTACAAATAGATTGGATGTACTCTTGAAATGTGCAGCTATTGCACAAACACAACGTTGTGGCAATTGCACAGTTGTCAACAACATCTTCAGAAAGCCACATTTTTAGTGGTGTCTGTTGGGGTTTTCTTTATTAATAGGACAGCATTATAGACCTGTTCTGACTCAATTCTTCATTCAATTTTGAAATGTGAATTTCATGTGAGGCACAGCTTGAACTGGGACAACACTTTTGTTAGACTGAATTTATGCTTCGGGAGTAGGGAAGTAAAGGTTATGCTTGATGTAAGGCAGGTAACACACGTTTGGGGTAAAGAATAAGTGACTAGACTAGCAATGAGTATGAAAGGGTAAATGTGACCTTGCCTTTTTGTATGTACAGTATGCATGAGTGTGTGCCATACTACTATATTTCACAGTGTAGGCAGTTGAGGGATGAGAAGGGTGTGCATAGGGTGTGCATTGTAATAAAGCATGAGCTAAAAACAACATTAGCCAATGCACAGTCCAGTAAATTGCTGACAATCATACATAAACACACACACACACAAACAAGACATCAAACAGTTAAGTGTCTGCCCTAAGGACTGCCTACACTAAATACAAACACACCGACCTGCTGGGTATCATTCATGGGTTTTTAATGTTACACGCACGCACGCACGCACACACACACACACACACACACACACACACATTCTCTCTCATGCAGAGAAGGATTGTCCCATCAAACACACTACAAAAGGCTTATTAAGAATATGCATTGCTTGGACTTAACAAGCTCATTTGTCTCTCGCCATCCTCACAGCGCTAACAAGGCCCTCTGCTCATTAAGGCCTTTAAGTTGCAGGCCTGACAGCCCCCTGTCAGTTAGCTAACAAGGCAAATAAAGGAGGCAGCCAGTGTTGACTCTGCTTTGGAGGCTGGAGGTGGGAGATTAGCCTGCTTGACTCAGCACCAAGACAGCAGGGCAAGGTTCGGCTGACCCCGAGAGAAGCACTGCCTAAAATTAGCACCCAAAAGACAGCAATCATGTTGATAGGTTGACTCATGCGTGTGTGTGTGTGTGTGTGTGTGTGTGTGTGTGTGTGTGTGTGTGCAATCGTGCTTCTAAGTCTGCCGTGTGGGAGGTTAATTAGCCTTCTTGACTTATTGCTGTGATGTCAGGTGGGAGATTAGCAGCCAAAAGACAGCAGGGTCACAGGTTCGACAGATCATACTGGAATAGAAGCAAAAACCCAAAAGACAGCAATCATGTTGATAGGTTGACTCATGCGTGTGTGTGTGTGTGTGTGTGTGTGTGTGTGTGTGTGTGTGTGTGTGTGTGTGTGTGTGTGCAGACAGGTTAATTAGCCTTCTTGACTTATTGCTGTGATGTCAAGGAGCAGCCAAAAAAGAAACAAGGTCATACAGTAAAGTGGTAAAAAGACAGTGATCATACTGGAAGGAAACATGAACACATATTTTTTTTTCTTACTACTGTAAACCTTTAAAAAATCTAACATGTAATGATGCGATAAAAAATGAATTAAAAGTAAATATGGCTCCCAATCTTCGTGTTATACTGCATTGATAACATTGCTAGCTTGTCTCTTGAAGATCCAAAGATATACCTACACGTCTTGGACCTCTGTAGTAAAGTGAGTAGTATTTACCAGAATTTTATTCAAATGGGAAAAACATCTTTATTTTTTAAGTCAACTCCATGATACACTTCATTAATTTCAATGACATCATTACCAGCTTCCTAATCTGCATGAACCCTTTTTGGAGCTGAACTCCATATTTTGGCACAAGTAAATTGAGACACTCTGTTCCTTCTTTACTCTTTTGGATTGGCACACTAAATCACAAAATTAATCACAAAAGATACAGCCCATTCTCAGACAGACCTTAAATGATCTCAGGGTGAATCCCTTGGCCTTATCCTCTTTTGCTAGCAGCGACTAATTAACAGAGAAAAAGTAAAGTTTTGTAATACAAAACAGTTGTTTGACAGATGGACTAAAAATCCTGTGGCTTTTATAAACCCATAATCCCAGGGATATTAAAGCTCCTTCAGTCAGGCACACAAAATAGAAATACAAATCTGAGATTGAGATGCATTACAACATATTACCACTGCTGCCACCAGAACTAAGCTTCAGACATGTTTCTTGGCCATGGGCTTACATTTATTCTGCCTTCCATATGGCAAACATTCCAGCATGTCTTAATGAGGCTGCGATCCAGGGCACGATAAGGTAAGGCAACATAAGATTAACTGTATTGATCCCTGTGGACCAGCCATGCTAGAGGGAAATTGAGTCTTTACAGTAGCAAAGCATAGATGTGTACGATGGAGGAAAGAGTCTATGAAGAAACAAAGGGATGTATTATGCAGCGAAGTTATCCCCTTGATATGTTTGCCATACACATTCCTGAGTTCATTCCCTCTGCAAGCGAAAAAGGAAGAAATAGTTGAGCTGGCAGCAAAACATGATCAAGGATGCTGTGGGCATTTGCCAACATCGGGAGTTGAAATAGGGCTCCATCTGTTGAAGGATGCTGTTTTAGTCTTTTATTTTTATTTGCTTTGCTCTACTTGCGCCTTCTACTGGTTGGAATGACTGCATTTGTGCACACTATAAACTTTAAGAAAAGACAGTCAGAAAGTGTGTCGTTATTTCCATTTTAATAATTATAATTCTCGTCCTTTTCTATGATGGTAGGGCATTTCATACCACCTTCAAACAACTATTATACCTTCAGACAAGGTTGGATGGCATGCCGTGCAAACTAGTTAATTTCATTTCTAATACACTCCAGACCTTGAGAATAAATGGGCTGGAAGCAACACATACTGCACCAATGTTTACTAAGAATGTTTGACGTCAAAAACCAAATCATATTTTGAAAGATTGAGCTCTACTAGTGCATTTAAGTATGTTCAAGATGCATTCTACATATATTTCAGATATTTCAGTGTGCTTAGTAAGGCAATGCTTGACAGACAGTTGACCTGTGATCAACTGTTAATCAAGTATAACAATTCTGCCTTTCTTTGTCAAATTCAAATGAAGGTGAAGTGCAAATGAAAGTCTTGTGTGTTCTTGTGTTTGACCGCATATCCTAATATTATACTATTTTGTTTAAAGACCCTCTCAGTCTGGTATGGAGTGTATAAAAAAGTGTATTTTCAAAAAGCTAAAGGCTGTCATGGCTGTCTATTGCCTATTTCATCCTGTCTTGGCAATGGAGTAATTCATAAACCATTTTGTCACACAGCATGCTGTGATTGAATTAGAGAAAGGAAAATGCATTTCATTACTGCAGAAGAGCATGGCAAGATTTCTCTTGTAGAGGACAAAAAGTGTGTTTGCATCAGGAGGGGGGCTGTTAAAGACTAAAGGCTAAAAGACAGACAGAGAGGCTGGGTGAGAAGGGAGAGGAAAGAAGAAGAGGAAAGTGGGGAGCTGATAAGGAGCACTGTGTGTGGGGTTTGGTGGGTTGGTGGTGGGGGTGTTGGATAGCCTGAGGCTGTGGTAAATGAGCTCCGGTCAAAACAGGACAGCTCTTACGATGAAGAGGAGGTGTGGGATGCAACCTGTGTTTGTGTGTGTGAGATTGTCTGTGTGCACGCATGCACTCCCCTAGTCTATTGGTTTGTTTGTGTGTGCATATCACAACTTCTTTTCTTTCCGTGGCAACTCCTGGGACACCGGGCGGCTCAGTTGGCTGTGGTGCATGCCGTGTCCTCACACTGATACAGGCTGAAGAACTCACTAAACTAATCTTTTCTGTCTCCCCCTTATACTCCAGCACACTTGAAAACATTGCACTAAAACACAGTATGTTTGATGCCCTCACAAATACATATCTACAGTGTGGCACACTTATAGAACATTTTACAGACAAAATTGTCTCAAAGGTCTAGTAGTGAAACTTTACTAATAAATGCATCTTTGCAAGTGCAACAGTGTACGAGTTTGTTTGCAACTTTGGACCTTGTCGTCCCTCTTTTACGCACCTGTTTCATGAAATGCATGTGCACATTTCTTTCTTTCTGTTCTTATCTTGTAAAATATTATGAAGGAAAAATAAGCAGTACAAACAGGAACTACACTGCAGAGGAAAAGTTAAGATGTGGAGCTCGGAAACGGCAGATTAGAGAAGTTATACAGCAACTGAGGTTTTAAATCATATGTATAGTATTATATATATATACACACAATATATATATATATATATATATATATATATATATATATATATATACACACACAATATATATATATACACACAATATATATATAAATATATACTATATATATATACACACAATATATATATAAATATATACTGTATATATATATATATAGTTCACATTGATTCAGTTCACATTTTTTTACCAGAGTGCATCCTTGAGTCCTAACATTTTTAATGCATTTTCTTCCACCAAACTTTTGCAAAGGCAGTTTTAAGAATATTTTTAAACCTGCAATATTGAGATTCACGTTTATATCAGCTGACAGTCTTCTTCCCCTTTTTATTCATTGGTGCAATACCATCATGCTACCTATCTTGAAACTAAAGGACCATATAGCTTGCATGCACTGTACATTTGCACAAACACTATGCATTTTGCAGTAATGTGAATGTGTTCATGTAATAGTAAACAAGCCAAGATAGCCCTCCAAGCTAATGCATGCTAACTACGCTACCATCAGACAGGTAAGGTAAAACAGCATTTTTTTGCCAGCACTAGATACCAAACAAAAGCCAGAGGCTGCATTGTATTATGTGAGTTGCAAATCCATCACTTCTAAGCAGAAGACAGAAAATAACATAATCTAATCAAATGTGAAGAAATATCCACAGGGTATCTTTTCCCAATTGCTCTATAGCATAAACACACACACACACACACGGGTAACTTAATTAACAGTATCAAGGCCAAACGAAGGTCAGATGTATTGCATTGGAGTACAGCATAGCAACCGCCAGTACTGCCACTGCTCTTTGCTAAGGAACTGGTCCATTTTAAATGCGCTTGGTGAGACAGATTTCCCTGCCATGCTGCATGACCATTTGGCCTATAATTAACCCTGTTACACATCACAAAGGGATGAAAATGGCTGGCCCAATTCATGTTATTATCACATCAGCCTTTCATGGTGGAGGAATATCATTTCTACATTATTACCATCCATTAAACATAATGTAGCAGTAACGGTGACAAATGTACGGACAATTTTTAAATCAATTACTATCTCTTTGCTCAAACTAACCAGGTCACTACAAATACTGTGCATTATTATCCCTAAGGTCATGGGCCCTCTGGTTATTTATTTCACATGTATTATCATGCTCTCTAAACTCTCTAAACTGTATTTTGTTGCATTGTACCTGTACATGCGTAATGACAAAGTTGAATCTAATCTAATCTAATATTGAACAGCACTATATGATGATATGATGATTTAAAAAAATCTTTTTTTTTTACAATTGCTAACGCACTACAATGACATGCATAGTACAATTATTTAAACTAGTGCTGTCAAACGATTAAAATATTTAATCTCGATTAATCGCATTAATGTCACAGTTAAATCGCAATTAATCACACTATATTCTAAATGTCCCTTGATTTCTTTTTGTCCCATTATGTTTTCTCATTTTAATGCTCTTATGGAACATGCAACATGGAAAAGTGGACTGGCTATGTTTTTTCTTTATTAAAAAACAACATTGGCATAAAGCCTACTGTAGTGTTCAGTTTCACACAGACATTCTCACTTGGAGCAAATAATCTCTCACACAATGTAACACAGTCTGGTATACGACCGGCAGCTCTTGTGCAGGCTATGGAAGAGGCATGCGATGAGATCGATGTGGGTGCAATTCAGGGATGGATACAAGGCACAATAGGATCTTTTTCCCTCAATGTCTGGCAAGGGAAGATATTGCCTGTATAAGCAGGTATAATGTTTACCATGTTCACCATCTTAGTTTAATAATTAATTTAGTTTTATCTTAGTTTTTAAACTATTAGCATGCGGCACCCAGTTGGTAGAGCAGGCGCACACACATATACATACACATATATACACACATATACATACACATATATACATACATACATACATACACATATATATATATATATACATATATATATATAGTTTTAGTTCTTGATGAAGGGGGCATGGGTTCGACCAACCTCGGCCCTTTGCTGCATGTCATTCCCCCTCTCTTTCCCCTTTCATGCCTTGAACTGTCTTGTCAAATAAAGGCATAAATAATCTTTAAAAAAATACTATTAGTATGCTAACATTTGGTTATTAATTCAAAACAAAGTACAGCTGAGGCTCATTGGGACGTCATTAGTATTACACGTATTTGGCCATAAACCAAAGCATTGAATAATATGATTACAGAATTAACCTAGTGGTCCAATCACATTAGTACATGATCATTTTACAAGATGAGTGGAAACTTTGACCCGGTGGTGGAACTAGAGGAATGGTCAAGGGATTGCATTTGTAGGCTTTATCTTCATTCCATCTTCAGCATTCCATCTGATAGTTGTTGCATATGATATTTCTCTTTTTTATTTGCCTTTTTCAGTCCAAAGTGGTGACACATTTTTCCTTAAATAAGAGCTTTAATGTCTGCCTCCTCACCCAGATATCTTGACGCAACAGATTATATAATATGCAAAATGTAAGAAAGTACATGAGTAAAAAATTTAATAAAAAACTGGGTAAAACTTTACTTGAAGGTATCTATATAAGAGTCATGAAGAAGCGTTACGTCATAATGTAAACGTTTATGACTTGTTTATAATGTTCATGACACATTCATGTCACTCTTATTTAGATACCTTCAAGTAAAGTGTAACCAAAAACTGTTGCTGTTGTATTTCCAATACCAAGCATACAATACAATGACCATTATCATTCCACAATTTTTCACCAATTCAAAATTGGTGTACTAGAATGGGGAGTACAACTCAGACTGGAGAAAAGGTATCATGTATTGTGTGACTTTAGGAAAATATGTTTGTCAGGTTTTGCACGATTTAAAGTGAGAGATACAGTCTTTTCAAAGCTTGACATATACATGAACTAAATGTTCTTGAAGAATTTGGACTTGGATTGGATTTTTTAAACTTGCTTCTGATATCAGTCTTTTGTAAGTCCCCCAGCTTAATGTGAGTAAAACACTAAATCATTGGAGTACTATTTTATTAATGATGTAACATAATAGTAGTATCAGTTCCTCCTGCCTGAGTGTCAAGTCGAGAAAGATGCATTGCTAGCTACATATTTGCCAGGTTTCAGAGATTTTATGGTATTATCACTGAAACTCCATTGTTATGTTTTAACAGACAACACAAAACCTTTTTTTCAGACAGATTCATGATCAAATCTACCCTGCAGCGCAGCAATGTCACCTTTAGCAACTTATTTCATATGCATTTCTTTAGTCATTTTTGAATTTCTTGCACTGTCAAAGCTTCTTTTCATGTCTTCCAATGTTCTGAATGTTAGTAGAAAGTTGCTCAAATGTTTTGAGGTGCCATCACAAGTATAGCCTTGTTAGTGAAACATTTGTTAGCTGTGCAGCTAATTAGCCGTCTTGTCAACACTGCAGTCTGTGCTCTTCTTTAACTAAACACACACACATCAGTGGCTATGCACAGTTGCAAATTTGCAAAGAATGGACAAGCTTACAGCTTAATTAGAAGCAGTGAACGGTAAGCGGGTGAGTGAGAGAAATGGGGACGGTGAAGAATAAATTAAAAAAACAAATAGACAGGGTAAAGGGAGTTCTTTTTATTGTAACTTTCAGCACTTAGACCCCATGTTTTTTTAGACTCACAGAGCAAACATGTCCCTCTATCCAATTATAACACTCTAACTCAGAGGAGTTGTCAACCACAGAAGATATGAGTTTGGAAAACAGAGATAAAGAGACAGGGATGGTGACGGGGTCCAGCAGGGAGAAAAAGTGGGAGGGAAAGACAAGTTTCAGAAGAGGACAGAGCAGACAGAAGGGAGTAAGGAATGGATAAGGCAGAGGGAGAAACAGAAGAGTTATTCTTGGTATACAAGCAGCCAATGCAGAAAGTACAGAATCATCAGTTCTTGTAATAAATCTCTCCTAACCAGCTTTGCACATCAGCAAACATGGCAAATGATGCTCAAATTCTTATAAAAAGCTGACCCAAGGACTTAATTTTCCCACCATCTTTGCAATCTGTTGAAATCAAACCTTGTTAGCTCAGACATAGGAATCCTCCTTGCTCTCTATGCGTGCATGGCTTAGACTAATTGGTATTAACTCTTTCAACCATCGAGGTGTAGTTTAAGATGTGGCAGGATATGCTATACGCCACAAAATTCCTAACAAAGAGCCATGTGTAAAGTTAAAATGTACCACTCTTTTAGTGCACTCCAGGATGGGCTAGAAGGAAGGAACTATGACAACGTCAAATAGAGCCTCTGCCATTGTTGCACATCCTCACTTTTAGTTCACTCTCAGTTCACTGTACAAAAGAAGCTCTGTGAAACAGTGACAAAACGAAATGAAAGCAAAGCAAGTAAGGGCAGGAGGAAGTTGACGAAAAGGGGAAGGCAAAGTAAAAATAAAAACCTTGGAAAATTGAAGTTGACCATAATCAGGGACAAAAGATTCCTCTTTATGATCTTCACTTTTACTAGCATCTTTGAATGCTTGTTTGTTGAGTAGAATAATCATCAATCTGAGAACACAGATATGAACAGATAAATCAATCAATAAAATCAGTCAATAAAAAATAAATCTAAACATAGTACCACTGTACTATTGACTGACTTATAAAGGCATCAACTGAAATCAGTTCTGCTCTCCAACGTTTATTGTTATTAATGCCCAATATGCCATAAAAGCATCCCATATATTTGACTGGACTTAGACATTTCAGTAACCAGGTAAATGTTTGTTGTTATTATATGGTAATCTTTAAAAATATATTTAAATGGAAAATAGTCATTCTTATCCCAAACCTTTCAACCAGCCATCATCAGGCTTATGATCGCATCCTGGACTTCATTTCATTGTGGTAGGTTTGTCATAAAATGTAAAATACGGATATTTGGGTAGTGGCTGTCCACGTCTGATGCAACAAAAAAAGCACCCTTCGGGTGTGTGTAGAACATACTAAGGAGAGCAGCATCTAGATAGGGTTTTATTCACATACCCTAATCTCTAGCTCTCTTCTACACAAACAAACATCACAAACGCTTTAAACCCAAAGACACCCCCAGTTTGTCTCTCTCTATCTCGTATACAAACACAGATGTTATCAAAGGCTGGTACCAGGGGTTCTAGACAGTCCTTGGAGAGAAACACAATGTGTGACATTGTAGTGGAGAGGATTACACAGAGCTTCGCAGCTGCCAAGACCTCCCGTTCACGTATGGATGAAAGCGGAAAGAGAGAGAGAGAGAATGAAATGGGGTGGCAGAGAGGATGACAAACACAGGCACACCTTCACAGAAAAACTTGACCTCCTTAGGGAAAGAAGGGTAAGGGAAGAGGGGAGATGTAAAAAGAAAAATCAGGACAAAAAAGGAGAGATTAGAGGAGGACAAACAGAGCTTCATAGTTGACAAGACCTCCTGCTGAGGCCCATGGGGGAGAGGAGATGTTTGGAGAATAGAGGAGAGGAGAAAAAATGATGAAAATGCTTGGAGAGAGAAGAGAACCAAGAAGATGAAAGATTAGGAGAAAAAGAGGTTTGAGGTCCACTTACAGTTGGTAACTGACAATTATATTTGTCTATTTGTGTTCCTTCTGGCTTTAACAATTACTTTTTTAATCAGCCAATCATGGATAAAGCTAACCAATAGAAAAAGTAAATGCCACAATTCAAAACCAATACATGTAGTAGAGTCCGTCTCCAAAAAGAGTGTGACCCATTTTTCCACAGCTCTGTCCACGTGTATATCAGGGGTTTAGTCTTTTACATGTGTGAACCCAGAGCTTATTCTATGTGCCTCGCAGCAAAAAACAAGTGCATAAGCAGGCCGGCTGAGAGTTTACAGGCTGTATATCTGTCAGTGTGGGTGTGTTATAGAGGTCAGTTACAGCCAGATAGAGTGAGTATAGTCAATGAGGCCTGTTAAATTTAATAACACCTTGATAAACAACTGAAAGTGACATATAGTGACCTGCAGATGGATAACAGATGCACACACAAACAAAGTGCACAGTGCTTCATGCACCACCTAGCAACTTTCACAATATCCTGTTCTTATTATAAATCCATGAGATGGACTAGGTCAAACTGAAGCCAAAATAGAAAGGCAGATCATTTATTTAAGTTTGATGCCAGCAAACGGTTTAGTCTTTGTGCTGTTGACTCCTGACCTCCTTTTTTAAAATAAATTACAACAAAGATTTGGCACTAAATTGTTCAATGTCTGAACAATGACACAGCTCACTGTCCTAATCAGTATTCTAATGAGTGTGTTTAATATTTCATCTTAAATCATGTTCCTTGCTGCCTTTGGTGCTTTCTAATGCCAAGAGAAGCTATAAGGAAAACTAGGCGGTAGTGATGGCAACTAAAAAAGCTAATTTGGAAAAGAAGAGTATAAAGCATAAAATGTGCAATACTTAACATAATCTAAGTTTGTGTAGGTTTGTTTTAATAAGCGGCAACAAGGTTGAAAAAACAGTTAAAATAATTAGAACTTTGAGTGCAGCGCTTGGCAGCAATTCCTAGCAGTGCACGACGTCAAGCGTTGCGCTCCGCTTAATTAGGAGGCAACACTCTCCTATAGGAAAACAATATAACAGCCAGCGCATAGTGGTTCTATTGCGGATCATTTCCGGGCAGCTTTAGACTGTTATACACCTAATTCCACTGTGTGCATAGTGTATGTGTGTGCGAGCATCTTTTGAAATTGGAGTGAAATCGGGATGCATTTACTTTAACCTGACTTTCCTCAATAAAATAGCCAAGTAACCATGCATTTCATTGTACCCACTTCAACGAAGCTCCCTTCACTTAAGTACTTAACTTAACCCAAACCATTATCTTTCCCTTAACTAACCAAGGGATTTTGCCATTAAACCTAAACAAACATTGAAGGGGCAATTCTGTGATTTTAAGTCATTCTAATCTCATTCTTTCTTCCATTTTGTTCCTCGTCCACGCACACTCTAAGCACTGACTAAACATCTACAGTTCTACTGTAAATGACTGTAGGTGACCCATATTCTTTTCACTTTGGTTTACCCATTTAATTTTCTATTTTTTAACAATGTCTTGCCAATCAGCAGACCAAGTAACTAGGAATTCTCCAGGTACTCCCAATAGCCAGTGTGCGCCTTCCCTTTATGGTTTGTTGGGAGAGAAAAAACGGCATAATGGATTACATGAGGCTGGAGGATTGTGTGTGAATAAGTTCCATCCCCAGGTAGATGCTGAATGCTAGACTTCTCATGTTGAAAGTTGCCCTAGACTGATAGATGAGGCTGGGGCTTATATCAGACAGCTTAAACTAGGACAACAACACACTGGGAAGCTAAAAGTCCTAACATTTTTTCTCTTTGAATAATTTTACAGAGAAATGCCTGAGGCCCCACTTCAGTTTTCCCTGGTCCATGGTGGTCCCAGTCTGAGCATAGTTTAATTTATTATTATGAGAAGTATAAGTCAATCCAGTTAATTGAGCTCCAGTCCAGCAGAGAGGTTGGTCTAATTGTTGGTTTGTCTCAGCCTGAGCCACCGCAGGCTCTCAGCTGCAAGAGATGGGCTAAAAGCTCCCCACAGAGATCTCGCTGGTGTTGTCAGCTGAGACAAAGCATACAATTAGCCATTAGTTTCTGCTGCTAAAGTAAAACTAACAGCTCAACTCCAGCTACTTGACTACAGGGATTGACTCAATTGTTTGGATTTCAAGGTAGTAAAACTACATTGATCAATGTAGATTCTCAGTGCAGAAAGACCAAGCTCACATCCTGAGCAGTGTCACTCTAATACATTTGCTTGATCCCCAAACTTATTTCTGTAGTGCACTTGTGCACAAAGAGATGTGTATGTGAGAACATGTGATGTTGTGTTTATTGAGAACAGGTGAAAACGGGATTTAATAATAGTCAATTGAAGAGGATAACATCGTAGTGAAGGTGTTCTTTATCTAGATTAATACAAATCTAATACACAGGATCCTCTGTTTAACCCTTATGAAGTGTCTGTAATACTGCACGCACTGACCACTGATTTTAAATGGGCAATTATTAACCCTTCCCTTCAGCAAATACGTTACATCTAACATGATTTAATAGACTCTCTGTCATGATGTCATCATGGCAGTCAGTTCTCCTTTTGTGCAGTCTGTGAGCTGTGGGCGTGGCTTAGCTGGCAGTGGAGCCAGGTGAAGCTCCTTGCCTAATCATCCTGCTGCAGTACTGAAGGTTGGCTCTGTAATCCACTCGTCGCTAGATCGTACAGTCTACTAGAACACCTGCCTTGCTTATTCTTGCGCATGCCTCCTGGTTGCCTGCCTGCTCACTCTACATTAATTACTAGGGTTGGATTTAGCCTCAAATTGTTTTTTAGACTCTGGAAGATTTCTCACCACTTGGTCATAATCACCAAGTCACTGGGCGTGCTCTGGAGAGCGCACTGCACCCACCACTCGATCTCCTCGACACACCCCCCTCCTCTTTTGACCTGTGCAATTAGTGTATATAGTTTCACAAATTAAATCACTTTATCATTTATTCTGTGTCATGTGTCTGTGCTTTTGGGTCCAACCTCCAGTGCCGTCCCGTAACACTCTCCCTGTCTGTTTCTCTTCCCTTCTGTGTTTACCTTAAGACTTATTGGATAGTTTGTGAATTGATGCTTTTCTTTTCTTTCACATTCTTAGTACTTATCCCAATTTGGAACTGAATGACTGTTAAGCAGTTTCATCTGTGGAATTGAGATTAAACCATTGTCTTTATATACCAAATAATTAATTGTTGGATTATGAATAACCATCATGAACACTAAAACCCTGCACGTGTCCAAGCTCGTATTGTAGTCTAATCAGCTACAGGAAGAAAATGATACTCTTGAATTAATATGCTCAACTCCAGAAAAATAAAGCAGCTAGATGTTACTGTTTTGTGTCTGTACTTTATGACAAATGTATATAAAAGTATCTGATGTCGAGAAAAACTATAAAAACTAGCTAGAATGTGACGCATAATCACAGATAGGACTCTTAGAAGTTTCAAATGTGCATACTTCAGCCAAGGACTCTGCAGGGAAGCATATTTGGATCAGTAGAATGTTAATTTTTGCTGTTGAATACTACATAAGGGCTGTCAAGCTTCCCTCTCACAGGTGTATTTACAAAGTAGCTTCCAGTCCTAAAATTGCTTTCATGAAGGAATATTACAGTGCCCATGAATTTTCTTATCTTTCTGAACATTTTATATCAAAACCACAAGAAAACAGACTTTCATTCTTCAAAACCTCTATAATATACAGGTTTGTTGTTCTACTGCTTAAACATTTCACAGTTTCAGCACGAATGTTTCCAAGTAGATGATGTGTTAGCGCTCCTTGACCTTGGAATTCCACAAGTTGCCTGATTTTCAAAACTGCGAACAGCTTTGTAGAAAATAGATAAGCTCTCCCATACCTTTGTTCATTCTCAGTCTCCTGATGAACTGAACCTTCTTTGCACAAAGAATATATACTTAAAAGACATTGTTGAGCTTTATTTCAGATCTCACCCTATATATTAGAATTTACACCAGAGCAGTTTTTAACTATTTGGAGATTTAATCAAACGGTGACTTTTAAAGTCATCCATGTGTAGAGAGAACGCATATAGCTCATCATGCTACGTTATAGGAAGTAAGAGGACTCCATAACTAATGAGACATGTTCGTCTGTAGACTAATACATATTAAATCTAAATGTTTAGATTTGTATCCATGAATGTTGATGCATTTTATTTGTTGCCCATGAAGCCTACGGTATACATACATATAATAAGCTACACACAGGAATATTGGATTAAAAACCACAACTGAAAGATGCCTTAAACCCAGTAGTTCTCCCACTTCTTTCACATTCTCTCTTTCTGTACATCTCTCTACCTCCTTTTTCTATATGGTTTGTAAGGTGTTTTTCCATCGGAGGAACTTTGCCATGAGACCAAAAACGTTGCGAGGATCTAATGAACCAAACCTGCATGTCAGCAGGTGGAACCACTTGTATTAAATCAGTTTCAGAAGGATAGTTTGAGGGGGCAAAAAAGTCCATGCTCCAGGGGTAATACTTTCCAGAGGTTCAGGAACTTTACCGGTGGGGTTTGCAAGGCGGAATGGCGCTGATGTAATGTAGTATCAATATTAAGAGGAGGGTTGACTTTACTTGTTTATTGACATTAAAACCAAAGTCGGTTGTCGGCTTCCTGACACATAAGAATAAAACTATAACTACTAGTGTGGACAAGCTGAGAGTACAAGAAATTTGTAGTTAATTAGAGTAAGAGACTGGCGATAAGGCGTCTGAACAAGAGAAGTGGAACTTTATTTAACTAATTGTTTCATGGCAGTAACACTCTAAAGCTGAAAGAAAACACATTCAGCTTTAGAAATGTTTTGACGTTTCCTTTTACTTCTCTGCATGTCTCCTTTTCATAAATTTATTACATCCCCCTTAAACACAGCTCATAGTTTCCTTTCACGAACATATAAAAACCGTGCAACCAATATCACCAGTCCTGGATGTGTATGTTTTCACAAACTCCATTAAACACATTGATGGGATTTTCACATGAATCAAAAGATCTCAGAAAAAAGTGATGAACTTCAAACTTGTTACCAGTAACTCAAAGCTACTTTCATTAGCATTTTATATAATATATATTTCACACGCTATATTTCCAGTTTTACCGAACATTTAAACACATTTGTTCTCGGTATTGTAAGCAGTTAATCAGAATCAGAACAGCATTTATTGGCAAAGCTACAGTTACAAGGAATTTGCCTTTGAGGTTGGTGCACACACAAACAAACAATACATACAGATACAAATATATACAATGTAGCGGTTTACCATTAAGAGAAAATAGCAATAAAATAAACATTTTCAACATTAACTTCTGCTAAAAACAGGAAAGACACATTACCATGACTAAATGAAAATTGGGCTTTATATTATCTGGGATTGATTGTGAAAGAAGAGCAGCTGGGTAGACTGCTGACTACGTCAGGTGATCTCTACAGCAGTGCACATTCACACTGGGAAAAAAAAGAGTCTTAGGGCGTTTCTCAATCTGTGTTCTTCTATGGACTTGTGTTTGTGTGTTCTTGTGAAACGTCATGTTTGGTGGCCAAAGTACTGACCCAATACACAAGTTAGCATTTCGCCAAGAACAGTTAAAATCCCCGGATGTGATCTCGACACACCCATTTTACCGAGGATACATCGGATGGGTTGTGTGAACTTGGCCGGGCCGGTATCCCAGCATTCAATTTGGGTGTAAAGCGCGTATGGTTTCCGGTACATAGATTTTCACAATTTACGTCTATTATTAAATCAATAAATTAATTTTTAAGATGTTTTAAGGCGAGAAATCAGCTGTGTAGATTTTGAATATAGGCAGTTCAACGCAAATAGATGGTGAATTAAAAAAGCCTTCGGAGTTGGAAAGCTCCACAATCCCCGGCGGGCATAGCAAGCTCGCCAGCCGGGAATGACTCTTGCGAGCCGGTCAGTCAGTCAGCTCACAGACCCCTCTGTGTTCAAATACTTATTTGCAGCTGTATCATACAAATAAATAGTTAATAAATCATACATTGTGATTTTTTGAGATTATGTCTCTCACATTGGACATGCACCTACGATGACAATTTCAGACTCCTCCATGATTTCTAAGTGGGAGAACTTGCAAAATAGCAGGGTGTTCAAATACTTATTTTCCTCACTGTATATATATATCCTCTTCCTCCTCCTCTATCCTCCTCATCCTGGCTCTCCTCACTCGCAGGCTCCTCTTCTGCTTCTCGGTAAAGTATACCGTCAGCAGTGGCTAACTTTACCCAGTCCATCTATAATTTGAATACCTATTTTAACGTTTCTTTTCTGCTTTCAATTAAACGTGTATCCAGAACAATGTTACAAGGTTTTTTTTCCCGCCGTTGTGTTGTTATTTATACAGTTATTGGCCCGTGATACTTAATAGCACTTTAAATGAAAACGTAACAAACCAACAAAGGTGGTGTGAAAGGTGACCGTCCATGCTTCATTATGAATACACACATCAAAGCTAACTATAAAGTGGCAAGCGCCCTCTATGCAGGGGGTGTTGCGCAATAACAGGAAGAACGCTTCGTCTCAAAACTGTCAACAGCGTTTTGTGTGCTTCTGAACTTGCGAGTTCATTCTTTCAGGTACAGCCAGCAAGTACAGTCTCCCCAAGAACACAAGTCCGCTCTTTGCTTACTTGGCATAGAGAAACGCCCTTAATGTGGGGTTATAGGCCTCAATGTGTTTTTGTACCAAAGTTATTTATTGTTAGCTACTCTTTTTTTATCAATTCTATCCATTTCTTCCATTTACTTTTGCATTAAGCGATTTAGGGAGATCATTTGCTGTTTTGTTTTATACAATGGCAACAAAGATACTTGACTTTTACTGAAAATGGGTAAAAGTCAATGACCAGGTAAAGACACCATTCCAAATTAATCCCTACGTACACAACCATCACTACAGAGTACTTTGCATGAACGCACACTCACAACTGTGGATAAATCAATATAAATGGTCATTTATGCTCCTACATCACAAAAATAGATACATCCATTTCAAATGATGTAAACGCCAATGCTAACACACTTCCAAGGTTCTGTACTTGAGATCCATGGGCATTAATTACAGCAGCAAACAAACATTTGCTATATGAATATATTTTGGATTAATGGCATCCTGAGCAAAGAATTACAATGCATGTGTGTGTGTGTGTGTGTGTTGTAATCCGAGTTTCTCTGTTCTTAGTTTGATAGCCGGCCTGGCTAAGTGACAAAACATTGGTAGTTCACATATTGGGTAATGATCTGTGAGAGCCGTGTGGAGGCAATCCCAACCCATTTTCTAAAGTACAGCCCATTTAAGCAATGCATCAACTGGAGGTGGCTGGAACAAATGGGTTTTGCACAGATCTTCACTTTCCTTTGCTTCTGTCTAACATACATTAAATTCCAGCTGTTCTGATTTTGTCCCTGTACCTGGGTGAAGTAAATTTAAAATTTTGACCAACTCGCCTATCTCTGTCATTATTAAAATGTCTTTGTCGTGTCTTATGGTAGTATGGACAGAAGGCTCCTTCTGCATCTGTACATGTATCTAGCGTTGAACATGAATGGGCCTTAAAGGAACACACCACTGTTTGTTGAAATAGGGCTTATCACGGTCTCCCCTAGCTGTAGATAGGTGGGCCAACGCATTTTTTGTCTCAGTTAGCTTAGCATAGTGAATGGAATCCTATGTTGTCGGTTAGCATGTTGTGAGTAAAAGTGAGTCAATAAAAAACAACAATAACCTAATTACTTCTTGTGGCTTACAATTACAACTACAGATAGCTATGCAGATATTGATTTTGGACTATATTGGGTGGAAGCAATGACTGTCCCAAGTCAATATCTGCCTTGGAAATTCCTCTTCCTTTAAGACAAACGGATGTTTACATAACCAAAATAATATTTAGCTAACAAGTGTCTACTGTATTCAGCACTCAAAACACATGCAGATACTCATACTGGCTTATAGCTTCTGGAGTAATTGAAATGTAAATGTATTGCTGCTTCTGCATAAAGCCATATTTTAGCTATTGAATTATGTCAAAAAACATAGTTGTATAGGAAGGCAAAAGCATGAAGGAAGTAAAATAAGAACTACAAGACACTTTTCCCCAAAGTCTTTTGTTTTATTTTTTAATGGAATGAAATGATCTTCTGCTCCCACAGCACAATCCCTCATCCAGCACATTTCTTCATCTTTCTTCACATTTCTTCATCTTTCCTTATTAAAAGTCTCCATTGTTCAGTGTTAGCAAAAACCCTCATTAGCTGCTTATGTCAATGCACTCTACTAGTAATGAATAGCTGCTACATCACCGGGTCAATGCAGCAAAATTTAAGCCTCAGTGCTTAATACGTCCCAAACAAAACAGTTGACCTCTGGGACAGACATGCGAAATAACAAGACTGATATTTTGTCCCCCTCACAAAATGTCACGACTGAATTGTATTCTGGTTTATTGAGGATGCTGTCGCTGAGGAAACTGGTTCCTTTCTTCTTTGCTTCTCTGAAACCACTCTGCCACTTGTGCATCCACAATGCAGAAAAAGTTGAAGACTTGTGCCATATACCGTCTTATTTTTTTAGAGTGATAGGCAAACAATGGTAACACTTTAGATGATGTGGGGCTAATCACCGTTAAATTGTTAGCTTGTTTTAGCCTGCTATAAGCATGTGTTAATCAGTGGATGAATAGATTAGACTGATCTATGTGAATATGCTCCTGTTGAGGTTGTCAAGATGGAGCTCGATAGCATTCATTGGGAGACAATAGGACGATCACTCTGACACCCACACCTATTTAGTTTGGGGTTCAACCCTGAAATACCACCTTTCTTATGCCTTACCTCAGAGTTTAGGGGCATTTGCTAAGTCCTTCCCAAAAACTGATGGCCGAAAAGATAGTAATTGTATCTAGGCATGCCAAGTTTTTTCAACGTACCAAAGTGGTAATCTAGAGTAGAGATCTCTGTACCTGAAACCGACCTGTGGATAACCAACTGAACCAGACGTGCAGATATGATTATAGGATAAATAGACCCAATCCAAAATGTGGCTTATCTTAATAAACAAAAAGGTACATTTCTCAGTAAATAAACTGTCAGAATCCCATGTAATATAACTGCAAACCAACTTTAACAAACAATGACATCTAACTATTAATAGTTACCACTGAGCTCACAGACTAGTCCAGAATTTTTATGGTATAATTGAACACAACACAGATATTAGAAGTGAACCAAGATGAGAAAAACTATTTGATGCGTGTGACGTATTGTATGAAAAAAAGAAGAAGCTATTGTTACATTTATCATTATCAAGATTAATGTGACCATTTATTCTGATATAGATTTTAGATATGTTTGCCTAACTGCTTAATTTCATACAGTACTGCCTCCTTCCTTCCACTGAAGAGACTATCCAATATATTGACTAAGTTGATTTGCAGGAAATCTATTGCAGGAATTTATAGCAAAAATGTTGTGAAAATGGGAAAAAAAAGAAAACACAGATAAGTACAAAACAATGTAAAGTTTATTTCTGGTTTCTGCTGACTGCTACAACATAAACATAAGGTAGAAAATCACTGGCACAAATTCAAATCTTTTTTTAGCTGTCATTTACACAGCTACATAACTACTTTAAATCAATAATTCTCAATGAGACACATTTTGTGGAGACTTCAATACTGGAAACATTTTCCCTTTTCATCTATGGTGACGATATGATGAACGTTGGGAAGTGAAAAAAAATCCTGTATCTACATTCTGTTGGGTGTCTGCAGGAGGAAGATGTCAGGCTGCATAGTGAAAACAGGCTTTGTCCCATGAAGCATGTCAACCTCTCAACTCTGAATCCCACACAGAGGAATGAAATCCTGAAACAGCTGTCAGCTTAGTAATGACGAAAAAACACTGCTTTTTTTTGGAGTTGCACTGTCTAGTTTTGCAGAGGTCAACTAGGGTTACGCCTGCCAGTTCCTTTTACCTGTCTTAATTATTTGTCTCTGAATGTAGTTTTCTATCTCTGTCGGCTTATTTGCCTCTGTCTGTCCAGAAAAGTGGCCATTTATTCAACACCTTAAACAACCTGTGTCCTACTGCAGTGACTGTCCTAATGACTGCGTTTGCAAAGTAGCACAATGTTTTTATGATCACAAAAGGTGTTAGAGAGGTAGGCCGAGTGGAAAGTTGGGTCAACAATGTGTGACTTAGACATTTGCCCACCACCTTTTCAAAAATTAGCTGACAGAATGAATGGATGAACCATCTGTGTATCATGTTCATTGTTTTGAACAAACATTTGCGGCTGTCACACACACCTAAACCACGCTCTTAGCGGCCAGTAGCTCCTAACCGGATGCTGATTGGTTTGGTTAGCTGGTAGTTCAGACAAAAAAGCATTACTCAAAGCCTGCCAAGATAGATTCTCGCGTAATATCGTGAAATCTAGCTGCCGTGCAAGGTAAGGTCTTCCCCTAACCTTAACCAAGTACTTTTTGTTGCCTTAACAAAACCAAACTTTAACTATCACATTGACAGATTAGTTTACATGGCAGGGCTTTACCCAGGCACCGTCCCTCACCACAATATTTCCACCTGATTTCTCAGGCATTTTTTGAAGTTCATATGAGAAAACGACTTAAAGGTCCAATGACATGGTGCTCTTTGGATGCTTTTATATAGGCCTTAGTGGTCCCCTAATACCATATATGAAGTCTATTTCCCAAAATACAGCTTTGGTACAGAATTACAGCCACTAACTGTACTGTGATACTGAGCTTTCCTTAGGATGTGCCATTTCTGAGGGGGGGTGACAAACTGCCACTTTGCTCATTTGAAAGCCATGTCTCTCTCTAGTGGGTGGGCCAACTTTTCTGGCCAGGCAAATGACCTCATAAGGAGCTGGAATTCCAGATCAGCCCATTTCTAGCCATTGGGAACCAAAGGCAGGCTGGGGGAACGCATTATTGTTAAAAAACCTCATAAAATAAAATTTTAATACCATGGGACTTTTAAGATAATATGGATTTTACTTTATTTTTTGTCATTTCTATTATTTTGTTTTAACTTTAGTAGAAAGGGACACATTTGTAGAAAGCGCAAGGTTGGTGTAGGTTTTATTTTATTTTTTATTTTTTTGGGGTGTGGGAGGGGCTTCAGTAACTTGGATGTTCCAAAGCAAACAGAAGGTGCTCCAGTATGCAGTGGAGAGATGAGCAATAACTGCTTTAATCCATCTGGTTTTGAAGACTATTACTGCACTCTTAGTGAATGTAATTAATATAATACCTTAATTATCCCATTAATTGGGGTACTAGGCTGCATATAAATAGTGTTTATCTTTTTTTGGATTTAAACAAACCTTTTGGTCAGAATGCCTTAATGCATGATGTTAACTGTCTGCCTGTTTGAAAATTGTTGATATGTGCAGCGCTGAACTATTCTATTAGTCTGACTTAATCTTAATTTCCCTATCTGTCTCATATTTTATGGCTTTTCTGTCTGCCAGCATATTTATGTGTCTGTCTCCCTGCCTGCCTATTTACCTGTCATACTGTCCATCTATCATTCATCATAAGTGTTTATGTTTTGCGCCACAGTTTGACTCCTCTCTATGGAGTGAGTTAATGACATGCATAAGTAACACATAGTTGATATGGTTGTGGACAAACCATCCATCATAAACCCATTACATATTCAAGGCTCCAGTTTGATCTGCAAAGTCTCTCCTGTCAGAGTCTCTTCCTCCTTCTCCTCTTATTCACCCTGCCAGTCTGTCTGTCCTTTATCATTTTGTCTCTCTCTCCCTTTCTCCTTCTAATCCTGTCTTACTATGCCCCATCTCTCTATCATCTTTTAATGCATTCTCATGAACTGGTTTGTACATTGGACGAAAACTAATGGGGGCCTATGATGAGGGTACTTATGATGCAGGTAGCCACAAAAAGGAGGCTGTCATGCAGGTACACAAAATACAATTACAATTTCTGTGCAACATGAACAGGGCCCTTACGTGACAACAAGATGTGTTTTCAACTCAGACATTGTAAAGAAACCATTTAAATTTAAAGTTTGTACTGCCACCTACCTCTTTTTCTATTGGTTGCTTCACCAAAAGCCCAGAAGAGTCAATCATGGAGGTCATGCCTTCACGACAAAAAAAAAAACTTGAAGTTTATGTCCCCCCTCAAAAATAGGTAATTGAGCACTGTAGTGGTTATGTAACTACATGGAAACTGTCAAATGATGTTTGTGGATTGCACAGTAATAGCGTTACTGAAGGCTAGAGGCTGAAGTCCCGTTTCCTGCAACAACTGAATTCCCACGGTACTTCAACTCCCTAATGTACCAAGCTTGGGGTTTCCTTGTGGTGAGTGACAAGCCCAGAGCCCAGACACTAAATATGGATAATATTTAACATATACATATTAATCCATTCTATGTGCGTTTACTGGCTGAACTAAAGAAATAAAAGGTTATTTTATGAATAATGAAAATTATGTCCATCTTCAAAGCAGCACTGACTTTTTTTTTGGGCCATTGAAAACAAGTTCTAAAAACAATATTGAAATATTATCACCATATTAAGTTGTTGTGGCAAACAGTTGTCTACACATACAGCAGGCATGGACCTATAATATAAAGTCATATTTGTAGTAAATACATGTTTTGGTCATGAACAGCCCCTTAAAACAATAAAATTGAAGTAAGAGCTATAAGAGGTTACTGTAAAATGCTCAGTAAAGTTGAGGAAAACTGCAGAGTTTGGTGACAATTCTCTTAGGGTTTGTCACAGGGTGAAGACAACTTTCACATCACATCTAGTTTTTTCATCTGTTGTTAATATAACAGTACTGATTAGTGTAGCTTCAAAGATTATCTGCCACTGGGGTAAATAAAGAGAGGAGCAAGAGAGTGAAAAGTAAATACAGACAAATATCAGGAGAATAAGATAGTGAGACAGAGAGCACAAAATGACTTAACCCTTATGTCCAGCTGTGTGTGCTGACTGTACAAAACAAAACAATTATCAGTAATTATCATTTATTACACCAGGAGAGTCGCATGGAGGAGAAAGAGGGGGATGAAGAGAGAGCAATGTGATTGAACAATGTTCCTTTTTAGCAGTAATGTCCACGAGGGTGCTCTTTGCTGTAATTATAGTTGTCAGACATGTCAGTGACACCACCAGATTTATTACAGTCTTATATGAGGATTCATGTTTTTTGCACTGTCTACCATTTCTACATTTCTACTTTAAATGTGATAAAAACAAGTTTCATAGCAAATAACTTTAAATGAAAAAAAATAGTTCTGCTTATCACAAGATCAGCATGTGTACTAAATTCCTTTTTCATAAAACACAATGTTATCTAATCAGATTATTTGGCTCAAGGTAAACAACTTATTCATTTTGTTCTCTCATTCATTATCTCCCCTCCACTTCTGACTTTATTATCCGTCTCCTTTTTTATTTTCATCTTAGCTCCTCTTTCTTTCCTTCTCCCCCTATTCTCTCTCAACGATGAGCAATCACAAAGCATCAGGTTTTAATTAATCAAAGGCCCTATATTGAATTTCTGTCGCTGTGTGTGTGCGTGTGTGTGTGTGTGAAAACATATATGCTTTTTTGTGCAGGTATGCGGAGGAGTTCAGCTCTGGCTTCAGTCAGGCATTGAATGAGTCACATTCGGGCACTAAATTTTCTCATTTAAGGCATGAAACCATTTGGCACAGAAGCCATTTAGCACAATGAGAAGATTTAGAGTCTGTAACAAAAGTACTGTCTAAGCTAATCGGCAATTAGTTTCTAATTTTGAAGAAAGGAACATAAATGGTATAAATGAGCATTCATTTTCTCCTCCTTATGCAAGGTACTTTAACACCTGTCTGCAGAAAAAAAAAGCATATATTTCCACAAATGGTGTTCCTAAGCTACAGCCAAATAATATATAGGACAATGACTGCATGATTTTAAATGCATTTAGGGAATGAATTACAGTGTTACAAATGGACGTTAAATTGCTGTTAAAACTTAAACTGCTCCTGTAGCAGAAACCCTTTCAACATTTTCGTTTTGCATGTTCAGTATGCTCCCAACACAACTCAGGAAAAATACACTATGTTAATGTCACACTGTTGCCTCCCCCTAATAGCACAGCTCAGACCAGAAGTATATTGATTAATTGGTGAAGCAAGGATTGTTTAGCAGCGTCGGTTGGCCCTAATCTTTGTCGTGATAGCAAACTCACGTTTCAGAAAAATTAAACCAAACATGGATTCTTCTTACTTGTCACCATACGGGTTTACTTTATACTTATAAGTACTTTGAGGAGGAATGAATAAATGAGCCAAATTGTTATTTTACCTGCCATCAGAGTCACAGAGAATACCTGTAAGGACTTGTTCATGTGTAGGCCAGTGTAGCCACAAAATGCAAGGAAAAGGTGCACTGCCACAACCACAACCAGCCTGGAACAATGTTCAGCCCACGCTCTGCCTGAACTCTATAAAAAGTGCTTTGAATGTAATTTTACTTCAAAAATACAACCACTGTCAACAATGGCTTACTTGACTGTGATGGGAAACATGAACCCCAATCATCACAAAACTTGTTCTTCAACTTGAAATTGTACACAGTCCCTGCATTTTGATTTCAAAAAAGGACATGAAACAGCATTGCCCTTTCTCAGGAAAAGTGTCGCAAAAAAAGGTCATCTGGTTGCAGACACAAGAGACAAAATCCACTCCCCATGCCATCTGGTGTGAGTTCATAAGAGTGTTTCTTAGGATAGGTTGATTGGTATGACTAACATGTATGCAGTCGTGGTGTGGATGCTCTGGCTGAATGTTTGCTTGAGTTTGGTTTCATCAAGCAAAACAAAAATACCAAAACAAACAGGACAATCATATAACTACAGGCATCATTTAGTTGAATATACTCCCACAAAATGGAATGCGGGCCCATGTGGAAACCCAATATTGTGATGCATTATCTGGGTATAACCTCAGTTTACACCAGGCATTATAATCCCAATAAAGATGGGAGTTTTTTAAGACTGTAAACTGATCTGGCATCAATCCAGTAGAGGAAGGAAGTGCATGAAAGATCTTTTTACCTTTACATGGCATTGAATGTATAATTAAAAAAACAACTACCACCTAGTTACACACCCAACTATTGTCTTCTTTGTCTATAAATTATTATATTTCACTTCCCGTGACTGTCTTTCCTATACTCTATCTTCTTCTGTCTGCGTCTGTGACAGCAATCCAAACTCCCTGACTAATACTATGATGCTCAGACCAGGTTAAAGCAAGACAAACCCCTCACCTAAGTTTGGGTTTCCCTCTTAGCCTCATCATTTAGCCATTTTCTTACATACTCAAGACATAAAAGGTTGTGTCTTTGCTGGTTTGCCATCTTGTCCTTATATAGCTGTCAGTTTCATCACCAGTGTCCCCTGCCTGCCCCCACAATGCTATATAACTCTGAAGGATCTCTGGATGATGTCTGCCATCTGGAGTTTGATCCCTTCATCATCGCCCCACCTGGCCTTAAAAATCCAGCTGTACCCTGCCTTAGTGGCAGACCTCAGTGCTTTACTCTGAAAATAAGCTACCACTTGCCAAGCCTGGAACTCTCCCAGCTGAAGGTAAAGACAAGAACCTGGGACTACCTCAGAGCCCCATCTCTTCTCAACCTGGGAAAAATAAGTGTAATAGAAAGTACTCTCTGGATTGTGTCCCCACATTTAACATTTATTTTACCCAGGCATTGCACCTCAGCCATATAGTTGGGACTTGATCCTAACTACACTGTTGCCATTTCAGTAGTGTCCATGTTTTGCTGCAAGACTAGCCTAACTTTTATGTACAAGAAACCAGAAAGGTGATTGAGAAGCTTGTGCCTCCCATATATTAGCATGCATTCGGGTTACAGAGGCAATCATAACTCAATGGTCTTTTAAGCCCCCCAACCGCAACTTACAGGCATTGCTGCAATCGTTGACTTCTAGACACCTCACCCTAACCCTTGCCTAATCCCAGTGTTTTACAGGGAACGCTGACTGGGAGGTGCAATGAGGGCTTAAAACACCAAACACCACAATCATCGGTTTCTCTAAACCAACGATGTTTGAAAAATCCATTCCAATAAAATTTTCGAATTGGATTCTGAAGAACACCAGTATTTGTAAATGACCTTTTGGGCTTTTCAGACATTGCCATGATTTAACTGTATGTTTTCATTCTCCTTGTCTCACTGTCAATCTGTCTGGCACCATGTTTATTGCTGCCCATAATGTGTATAGTATTTTAATCCTAGAGGAATGACCTGATAGCTTGATTTCTGCTTTGATTTGTAGTCTTTTTACAAGGGTACCCTGTATGTGTCCCTACATGTCTGTCTGACTCCCAATATGTCTCTTTCTCCCTGTACAAGTCTTTAATCCAGCCAGTTAATACTTTCTGTAATGTGTTACTTTCCTCCAGAAGGAATAAGCAGGTAGCTTTATCTAATCTCTGATTTCCCTTAAGACTCCTGACATACCGTTCATTTTAAATGAATTCATTCCACCACCCAGCCACTTATAGCTCCACACTGCCACTAATAAGCCAAGCTCAACAGTACATAAGAGCTGGCTGCTTCTAAACGAGCTAAAATAAAGCAAAACACAGATGGGAAAGCATTGCAAGCTATTATGCCAGATTTGTGTGCTGTGTGTGTGTGTGTGTGTGTGTGTCTGTGTGATCCATTAATTTGGCAACAAATACACATCCACATGCACACGTGCATTGTGTTGGAGGTAGAGACTATGCTGTGTTGTTGCACTACAGTACATCAATTATTATCTCTCATTGAAAATCTCAGCAGGCTCTAGTCCTTTAATCCTCCTTGCTAAATCTAAATAACACCATTATTCTGGGAGTTGCACACTTTTACTTCCAGTGAGAAACCCTTTGAAAGTGTGGTTGTTGGAAAACACTATGAAATGAAGTGAATCTTAATGAGTAATGGACTGACAAAGACAAAAATCTAAATGAAAAATCCATTAAAAAGATGCCCACATATTATAGCCCTTTCTCACCCCTTTTCCCCTGTAACATACACAGCAGATGTGAGCCTGAAAGGTCCAAATGTGGTAACGCAGGGATTTGTCAGCCGCAGGGCCAAACAGAATTCCCTGCCAGCTATAATAAAGTGTGCCAGAGGTGAGGAGATTTGTGTGAAAGCTTGTTGGTATAAACAAGGGGTTTATTACCTGCCATGGTGTAGAGATTGGAGGTGGCGGTAAGTGCGTTAATCCTTTGACCAATAGGAGGAAATAACGATTTCGAAAACAAAGGCTGTTGAAATAAAACCATCGACAGTTACTTTAAAATCCAACATGGTCTCATGGAAAGGCATATAAATAGTGCACCACTTTTTTTGCTTTGTTGACACATTATAAGCTTTCTGGGTTTCAGGTTACTCCCCCCTTCTAAGCAATAATTTTAGTTGAGAGTAGCCGACAAAAGGTCAATGTGAGACACTACAGGTCACCATGGGGTTAAACTTAGACTAAAATGTATAATTTTCCACCATTAGGGGTCTCTCAATTGAAACCATGGATGAAAACACAAACTTTTTGATCACATTGTGAGGTTGCATGGGATCATGTGAGTTGTTGTCTTCATTGTTTATCAACTTTGCCCATTATAAAGTAAAGTATCTGTATTGAAAAGTATCTCCGGTGTGGACCAGAGGTGTCGGATGGCCATCACCTCATTTCCACAGTTGCTCTGAGCGTTAATATTGACTCGGGTGGGTTTACAGTTAAAAGCCTGGATATGTAAGCGTTGTGTACTCAAAATGACTTAACAGAATGGCGTGTAATTTGTAATTCATACACCATTTCATGAGACCAGGCTTTCATACTAGAAGTACATAAACTGATTGTACAATTATTGTCCAGCATGGAATGGAGACAAGCTGGTAGAACTAAGCTTTGGGGAACTAAGTTCATTGCTAAAGAATTAGAAATATTTAGCAAGGCAATAGACCAAACCAGAGCTGGAACGCCATTTTGCAGGTTGGTAATGATGTAAACAGATCACACGTTTTACAGGGCACTTTTAATGTAAATCATTACTACAATACTAAATAAATTTCTAAAGAACGAATCAGGGCTACTTAGAGAGAATAGTATTTAAGGAGTAAACACAAACAGTCAGGGAATTTACAGATGTTTGAGGAACAGATCCAGCAGCAGCAGGAGGCAGCTAATTCTGTCCCAATACACAATACATCAGATGTTCTGCCTTCAGGTTGATAACAATGGGGAGTCCAAACCATTCATCTAAAAACAAAGCTTACAACTCAGCTATAAGCTTTTAACATGGTAGACTACTGTGAGAGTAGATGCTTTGTCATTGATCAAGTCAAGTTTTTTGAAAATCCATATTATATATAAAATATATATGGAGCTTTTCATACTTATTGTGACAATTATTGATTAACGCCATATTATGCCTTTGGAAGTGCTGATCTCCAAAAGGCTCTGATTTGTAATCTGCACTGCTCAGCTGCTGAGTTGGCAGTCCAAGCAGGAGCTGCCTTCTGTTTTTACACTGCTGCATTGGTGTAATTGACATCTAGCAAAATGGCATGGGTATAGCATTTTGTACTCGGGTTTGACTCTGACCTGCGGCCCTTTGTTGCATGTCATTCCCTCTCTCTCCCCTTTCGTGTATTCATCTATCATGTAGAAATAAAGGCCTAAAATGGTTAAATAATAATCTAAAAAAACTAATTTAAAAAATATTAGTTATTGTCTTTCCTAGAGTCAGTTTTAGCATTTTTACATTACACAATAGTTTTTCTCTCAAAAACTAAAATTATTTTCTGCAACCATCCTAGTGAACAGAATAGGAGTGAATGATTTAACTAATCTAACTAATACAAAAAGAAAAAATGATAAAAGCATATAACTTGAATACATTAAATTGCTTAACACACCTCTTAACAGCAGATTAATTAATAGCATAACCTGTCATCTCACACCCAATCAACAGAGAGATGGCAGCATAATTCTTACAAATGGCCCTTTCCTTAATTTACAGCACCAATAAAATTTGCCCTTGAAGGGGAAAGGTAGGTAATTTCCCCAGATCACCATCTCACACTTAAGTGACTTCATTCTCAATTCTCGTTCTCAACAAAAACAACAACATCTGCCAGAATCGTTAAAACACCATCATGCTTGGAGTGAGGGGGGTGAACACTCCCAACCACCTACACACACACACACACACACACACACACACACACACACATACGGGTTTATGTGTACTAAAAAAGGACACTGCAGCCCAAACAGGTTTTTGCTACATTAGAGGGGCTCCCCTTTCCACTTGCTTCACAAAGATGTGGTTGGTATCAAAAAATCTGTTTTAAGCCATACAACACAAATTCCACTTCAAATATTGAATACACACAACACAACTCAACATGTAACAACCTGACAACATGCCGAATTCTGAGGACAAAGTTAATGAGGTGCATAAGCCCCGCCCCTGACACAAATCGAAATTATAAGGACTAGGCTTATTTGTGAGGACATCAGCTATACACACACACAAAACTGTCACTGAGGCGCATTAAAGGGTCAATCACGATTAAAGGAACATGCCCACACACATACACAGTAAGTGAATGTGCATTAAAAAGGACACACCTAACATATGAGGACAGATTTTAACAGACAAGATAACTGTTTATATTTATTTTGATATACATACACAAATAGATATAGATAGGTCACTGTGTGCAACCACTTTTATTGTCTGATTTATGTTTCTTGCGCCTTTGAGGGCATGAGTGATTAGACTTCTACACATGCAGCCATGACATGGCTGAGGCAGTAGGCCCACTTTAAAGCTCAGTGGTCTCCTGAAATACAATCCTATTAGTGGGATATGACTGGTAACCTACATCCAGTATTACCTTGTAAAATACATTATACAAACAGACAAATGACATCAGTCAGTGAAAAAGGTGCCATTTTAATACAAACAGCAGCAACAAAAAACTGAGGCATCAGCAGAAACTTGCCCTTTTTTAAGAACTACAACATAATTGCATCATAACAGCAACATTATTGGCTGGTTTTCTTTTTCAGAGTTATGCCCGATTTCTAACAAAGTCTCTGATGTTTTGAAGTGACCGCCTATCGAGATCAGGATGTTCAGCGTTCTTGCACTGCTGACATTCAATTCTTGTGGCCAGTTTTCCCTTGGCAATGTGCTTTTAAAATGTTTCATTATAGCGGCAACCTCTTTTTTTTAGGGACCACTGCCTTTTCTGTTTCCTTCTTTGATTCTGTCTCTCTCAATAGCTTTCTATTCATACAGAGCAGAGTGGGAACCAACTGACTCTAAAAAGGTGACAAACTAGTAGGGTTTTTGGTGTGTGTTTGTTGCATTCACCAGGTTGGTCATGCTCCTCTGCTGTCCTGCCACGCTCTTTGTTCACACTGTCTGTGTATGCATTGAATGCTGCAAAAGAGAAAAAAAAATACTTATCAATGTCAACTAAAACACTGTTTTTAATATTTAATCTTCATTTCAATTGTAATTTCATTTACAGCTTAGTATAAATCTACAAAACAATGTAAACTTCATTTTCAAACGCTTTGGAGCATTCTACAGCAACTGGCTAGGAGATGGAGATCTTAAAAGTGATGGTAATCTCAAGATATATGTAAGTAATCTGACCAAATATTAGTGTAAAGCAAAAAAAAGGAGAGTGCCTGAGGGGGAACACAATGTAAAAAAAAGAGTGAGATCCCTCAAACAGACCAGTTGATTTATGGGACAAACAGCAAGCAGAGGCTCATTCATTTGGGACATTATTAAAATCACTTCAAAGTTTATCGTACCTGTAGATGTGCCTTCTAGGGAAGAGAGTCAATATCTGTGAATGAAAAATAAAGACTTAATTAGGAATACATTGAAACATACAGTAGCATTGACAAGTCTACATGCAATGAATCAAACATCAATGAACACGCTAACAATCTGTGGTAGAGGAACATACAGTCTGAGGTAGAGGAACATACAGTCTGAGGTAGAGGAACATACAGTCTGTGGTAGAGGAACATACAGTCTGTGGTAGAGGAACATACAGTCTGTGGTAGAGGAACATACAGTCTGTGGTAGAGGAACATACAGTCTGAGGTAGAGGAACATACAGTCTGTGGTAGAGGATTATACAGTCAGTGGTAGAGGAGCATACAGTCTGTGGTAGAGGATTATACAGTCTGTGGTAGAGGAACATACAGTCTGTGGTAGAGGATTATACAGTCTGTGGTAGAGGAACATACAGTCTGTGGTAGAGGATTATACAGTCTGTGGTAGAGGAACATACAGTCTGTGGTAGAGGAACATACAGTCTGTGGTAGAGGAACATACAGTCTGTGGTAGAGGAACATACAGTCTGTGGTAGAGGAACATACAGTCTGAGGTAGAAGAACATACAGTCTGTGGTAGAGGAACATACAGTCTGTGGTAGAGGAACATACAGTCTGAGGTAGAAGAACATACAGTCTGTGGTAGAGGAACATACAGTCTGTGGTAGAGGAACATACAGTCTGAGGTAGAGGAACATACAGTCTGTGGTAGAGGAACATACAGTCTGTGGTAGAGGAACATACAGTCTGTGGTAGAGGAACATACAGTCTGTGGTAGAGGAACATACAGTCTGTGGTAGAGGAACATACAGTCTGTGGTAGAGGAACATACAGTCTGAGGTAGAGGAACATACAGTCTGTGGTAGAGGATTATACAGTCTGTGGTAGAGGAACATACAGTCTGAGGTAGAGGAACATACAGTCTGTGGTAGAGGAACATACAGTCTGTGGTAGAGGAACATACAGTCTGTGGTAGAGGAACATACAGTCTGTGGTAGAGGATTATACAGTCTGTGGTAGAGGAACATACAATCTGAGGTAGAGGAACATACCGTCTGAGGTAGAGGAACATACAGTCTGAGGTAGAGGATTATACAGTCTGTGGTAGAGGAACATACAGTCTGTGGTAGAGGATTATACAGTCTGTGGTAGAGGAACATACAGTCTGTGGTAGAGGATTATACAGTCTGTGGTAGAGGAACATACAGTCTGAGGTAGAGGAACATACAGTCTGTGGTAGAGGAACATACAGTCTGTGGTAGAGGAACATACAGTCTGTGGTAGAGGATTATACAGTCTGTGGTAGAGGAACATACAATCTGAGGTAGAGGAACATACAATCTGTGGTAGAGGAACATACAGTCTGTGGTAGAGGAACATACAGTCTGTGGTAGAGGAACATACAATCTGAGGTAGAGGAACATACAATCTGAGGTAGAGAACATACAATCTGAGGTAGAGGAACATACAGTCTGAGGTAGAGGGATTATACAGTCTGTGGTAGAGGAACATACAATCTGTGGTAGAGGAACATACAGTCTGTGGTAGAGGAACATACAGTCTGTGGTAGAGGAACATACAGTCTGTGGTAGAGGAACATACAGTCTGTGGTAGAGGATTATACAGTCTGTGGTAGAGGAACATACAGTCTGTGGTAGAGGATTATACAGTCTGTGGTAGAGGAACATACAATCTGAGGTAGAGGAACATACAATCTGTAGAGGAACATACAATCTGAGGTAGAGGAACATACAGTCTGAGGTAGAGGATTATACAGTCTGTGGTAGAGGAACATACAATCTGAGGTAGAGGAACATACAGTCTGTGGTAGAGGAACATACAGTCTGTGGTAGAGGATTATACAGTCTGTGGTAGAGGAACATACAGTCTGTGGTAGAGGATTATACAGTCTGTGGTAGAGGAACATACAATCTGAGGTAGAGGAACATACAATCTGAGGTGAGGAACATACAATCTGAGGTAGAGGAACATACAGTCTGAGGTAGAGGATTATACAGTCTGTGGTAGAGGAACATACAATCTGAGGTAGAGGAACATACAGTCTGAGGTAGAGGAACATACAGTCTGAGGTAGAGGAACATACCGTCTGAGGTAGAGGAACATACAATCTGAGGTAGAGGAACATACAGTCTGAGGTAGAGGAACATACAGTCTGAGGTAGAGGAACATACAGTCTGAGGTAGAGGAACATACAGTCTGTGGTAGAGGAACATACAGTCTGTGGTAGAGGAACATACAGTCTGTGGTAGAGGATTATACAGTCTGTGGTAGAGGAACATACAGTCTGAGGTAGAGGAACATACAGTCTGTGGTAGAGGAACATACAGTCTGTGGTAGAGGGATACAGTCTGTGGTAGAGGAACATACAGAGGTAGAGGATTATACAGTCTGTGGTAGAGGAACATACAGTCTGAGGTAGAGGATTATACAGTCTGTGGTAGAGGAACATACAGTCTGTGGTAGAGGATTATACAGTCTGTGGTAGAGGAACATACAGTCTGTGGTAGAGGATTATACAGTCTGTGGTAGAGGAACATACAGTCTGTGGTAGAGGATTATACAGTCTGTGGTAGAGGAACATACAATCTGAGGTAGAGGAACATACAATCTGAGGTAGAGGAACATACAGTCTGTAGAGGAACATACAGTCTGAGGTAGAGGGATTATACAGTCTGTGGTAGAGGAACATACAATCTGAGGTAGAGGAACATACAGTCTGAGGTAGGTAGTCTGAGGTAGAGGAACATACAGTCTGAGGTAGAGGAACATACAGGCGTCTGAGGTAGAGGAACATACAATCTGAGGTAGAGGAACATACAGTCTGTGGTAGAGGAACATACAGTCTGAGGTAGAGGAACATACAGTCTGTGGTAGAGGAACATACAGTCTGTGGTAGAGGAACATACAGTCTGTGGTAGAGGAACATACAGTCTGAGGTAGAGGAACATACCGTCTGAGGTAGAGGAACATACAATCTGAGGTAGAGGAACATACAGTCTGAGGTAGAGGAACATACAGTCTGAGGTAGAGGAACATACAGTCTGAGGTAGAGGAACATACAGTCTGTGGTAGAGGATTATACAGTCTGTGGTAGAGGAACATACAGTCTGAGGTAGAGGAACATACAGTCTGAGGTAGAGGATTATACAGTCTGAGGTAGAGGAACATACAATCTGAGGTAGAGGAACATACAATCTGAGGTAGAGGAACATACAGTCTGAGGTAGAGGATTATACAGTCTGTTCATACAATCTGAGGTAGAGGAACTTACCGGTGCCTGGAGGTTCACCTGGCCTCTCTCTTCATCCCTGCACAATATTAAGTATAGCATAATGTAGGTCATATGACAATTTGACATCAAAAACAGTACATATAAGTTACAGCATTAATGATTGTAATGTTTTATTTAAATGTCCCCAGTAAGCTAGCAATGCTGTACAATAACAGACCCCCTTGAACTTACATGCCTTAATGAGATGTAACCATTAGAAATATACATTAACATCTACTTTCAATGCAAAGTCATGTCAAAATGTCTAATAAGAAAAAAGGCTGTTATCTTTGGCAAACAACCTTTTCAAAGAGCTTGCTTTTGCCCTTATTGCTATTTCTGCTAGTTTGTCATACCTGTAGATGTGCCTTCTAGGCGGAGTCAATATCTGTGAATGAAAAATAAAAACTTCATGTATACATTGAAACATACAGTAGCATTACATTGAATAAATCAAACATCAATAAGCATGCTAATGCACTGAGGTAGAGGAACATACCGCCTGAGGGGCCTGGAGGTTCCTCAACAGCTGGCCTGTCTCTCTTCATCCCTGCACAATATTTATTATATATCAATTTACTGCAGGATCATGCTAATTGAAATATTCCATAAACAAAAACAAATAGTTCTATAGACAGGTGTGCTTGCAAACGGCCACAATTTATACCCTGAATGTTTTGATTCCATACTGTATACATAACAGCTGTATATCTGAACTAACATAATGCATTAGGAGTACATCATAACCTACACTCTATTCATAGACTTAAATCATTTGATATAAGTTCAATCTTTTCATAGATTTAGCTGGACTTGCCCATTTCTGTCCGTGGATATGGAGGGTTATCATCTTCCTCAGTGTCGCTCTCTTCACTTAGTTCAGAATCAGTGAAGTCAATGTTATCTAACAAAAAAATTGACAAGCAAAAAAAGTTATACATGACCACTGTAATCAATGATAAGCATGTGAAATATGGACTTCATGGTTATTTTTTAAAGACATAAAGTCATGGTTTATCTACACTAACCTTAAATGTATGAAACTACAACCTAACCTAAACTGTCAACAACAATGATTACCTTCAATCTCAATCTCGTCAAGTGTTTTTGCCTTGAAGATTTGTAAGGACCCTTTCTCCATAGCAAGTAGTAGTTTTGATATTTTAGCCAGCTGAGTTGTAGCCTCTGGAAGCCTGTAATACTCTCTGTGGACACGATATCATGGCCTAGGAAGTCGGCAACTTGGTCCATCTCGTGGTTTTTGAGGTTCAGGACCTGGGACAAGGTTGCAACATGTTTGCGTAACTGTGTTGACCTAAGGAGTTCTGGGTTCTGAGCGCCACACTCATTTGCATAAGCCCTTAAACAGTCCTGTCCTCTGGTCACCTTTTTCAACATCTTTGAGGCCGTCAGATGCCACGACCACATGGTGACCCTCTGCCTCAGTTGATATCTTGTGTAGAAAAAAAGGGGAAATTATCATTAATTAACCAGTAAGGCACAATAAGATTATGCTTGTTGATATGGAGTGAGGTAACAACTTAATTATCTATACAGGAAGAAGATTTGGCCTCAGGTTTACAGTATGTTCACATGAATATTTGTACAGTCATTCACAGACACTTAGTACAGCACAGTGACATCCAGTGTTAAACAAATGACTGTAGTTACTGATATCCTAAAAGCTAATAATAACATTATGAACTAAGAAAATGATAAATGATTGTGATAAGATGATAATCTAGTGAAATGATGATAGTAAGGGAAGAAATCTTCTTGACATACACACCAATAAAGAAACACTTAACAGTATCCATACAGGGTTCTCATAGAGTATACACCTGAAAAATACCTGTAAGCTGAGGACTGTGTATCGGAACCATGAAATATCATTACGTAAAACTGCTTTTCTACAGAAAAGATATGATATCAATATCAACATTTAAAATGAAGTCACCTGTTCAACATCTTTGAGGCTGTCACATATCACGGCGGCAGGGTGATCCCCTCTGTCTCCGTTGAAATCTTGCGTAGAAAATGGGAAAAAAAAAGTAATTAAATAACCATCTATTTAAGAGAACCAAGGGCTCAAATATACAGTATGTAAACATAAAAAAATGTGTTCAGCCATTCAAAGTAATTATGTCAGTGCAGCATTGTGACATCCATTATTGGAAAAATTAATGGACAACAAATGAGTGAAGTTACTGATATCTTGAAAGCTAACAATACAATTACATATACTAAGGTAAAGATAATGATATAAATGAGGCAGTAATGTAGTGTAATGATGATGGTGAGTGTAAACATTAATCTTTGGATACACACAATACAAAACTTAACAGTATCCATACACAGTCCTCACAGTGTATACACCTGACCAGTACATACACACACTAAGGACTGTTTATGTACACCATTTAGCCCTGAAAATCCATTTCTCAATAATCTTACCATAAATAGATTATTTGAACCAATTGAAGTTGTTATGCATCTAATATTACAAGGATATACTAAATGTGAGAAACCAAGTTTCAAAGGAACCCAGTAAAGTACAACTTGTCTGTTAAATAAAACACTTAACAGTATCCATACACAGTCATTATGTATATAAGGCTATTTGGCGAGGGATTCTCCAGTCAAGTCCCCTGTCCCAGTTCTGACCAGACATGACACTTTTTAATACCTGAATATTGCCCACACAACATTCATCAGGTAAGTTTAAAAAAAGCATTCTTGAGTTTTATATTTTTTTGTGAAAAGGTTAAAGACATTCTGAAGACTGTGTATACAGAAACAGTCCTTAGTGTGTATGTACTGGTCAGGTGTATACACTAAGAGGACTGTGTATGGATACTATTAAGTTTTGTATTGTGAGTATGCACAGATGATTTTTTACACTTTATGCAGAAGCAGTCCTTGACTGTGTATGTACTGGTCCAGGTGTATACACTAAAGAGGACTTGTTATGGATACTATTAAGTTTTGTATTGTGAGTATGCACAGATGATTTTACACTTTATACAGAAACAGTCCTTAGTGTGTATGTACTGGTCAGGAATGTATACACTAAAGAGGACTGTGTATGAATACTATTAAGTTTTTATATTGTGAGTATGCACAGATGATTTTTACACTTTATACAGAAACAGTCCTTAGTGTGTATGTACTGGTCAGGTGTATACACTAAAAGAGGACTGTGTATGGCTACTATTAACTTTTTGTATTGGGGAGTATGCACAGATGATTTTTACACTCACTATCATCATTACACTACATTCCTGTCTCATTTACTGTATATAAACACATACAAATAAAGAAACTAAAACTGTTCTTACACCAATTGTTAATTCAGTTTTATTTTGAATTATAGCTAAAAACATTTTAGTTTCTATTGCAATCCGTTTAGGCATTCCATGTGAACTGGTCTTCTGTTAATGTCACTGTCAATTAAATCTGATAAACCACATCCACACTGGGATGATTAAAAATAGCCTGGGTTTTTAAAAGTTTGATTCAAACACAAATGTAAGTGATTTCTTTCCACTTCAATTTTTGTCAAGATATATTATAGAGAAATGTTGGAAGCACTTACTAATTATACTACATAGCTAACGTCATACGGAGTGACATTTTCCAATAATCTTACTATGGAGGGATAATGTCCAAATACCCTGTCATCTAGATGTCTACAACTGACCAGTACATGTACACTGAGGACTATGTATCCATACCCCTCCCTCAAATATCAACATCTAGTAAAAACTGCTTTGCAACTGAAAAAAGATCTGATGTCAAAATCAACATTAAATAGAGATTAAGTCACCTTTTCAACATCTTTTGAGGCTGTCAGATACTTACGACCACATGGTGACCCTCTGCCTCAGTTGATATCTTGTGTAGAAAAAATGGGGAAATTATCATTAATTAACCAGTAAAGGCACAATAAGATTATGCTTGTTGATATGGAGTGAGATAACAACAATTATCTATACAGGAGTAAGATTTGGCCTCAGGTTTACAGTATGTTCATGAATATTTGTACAGTCATTCACAGACACTTAGTACAGCACAGTGACATCAGTGTTAAACAAATGACTGTAGTTACTATTATCCTAAAAGCTAATAATAACATTATGAACTAAGAAAATGATAAATGATTGTGATAGATAATCTAGTGAAATGATGATAGTAAGGAAGAAATCTTCTTGACATACACACACCAATAAAAACACTTAACAGTATCCATACAGGGTTCTCATGATATACACCTGAAAAATACCTGTAGCTGAGGACTGTGTATCGGAACCATGAAAAATCATTACCGTAAAACTGCTTTTCTACAGAAAAGATATGATATCAATATCAACATTTAAAATGAAGTCACCTGTTCAACATCTTTGAGGCTGTCACATATCACGGCGGCAGGGGTGATCCTCTGTCTCGTTGAAATCTTGCGTGAAAATTGGAAAAAAAGTAATTAAATAACCATCTATTTAAAAAAAAGAGAACAACAACAAGGGCTCAAATATACAGTATGTAAACATAAAAATGTGTTCAGCCATTCACAGTAGTATTATGTCAGTGCAGCATTGTGACATCCATTATTGGAAAATTAATGGACAACAAATGAGTGAGATTACTGATATCTTGAAAGTTAACAATACAATTACATACTAAGGTAAAGATAATGATAATAAATGAGGCAGTAATGTAGTGTAATGATGATGGTGAGTGTAAACATTAATCTTGGATACACACAATACAAAACTTAACAGTATCCATACACAGTCCTCACAGTGTATACACCTGACCAGTACATACACACTAAGGACTGTTTATGTACACACCATTTAGCCCTGAAAATCCATTTTCTCAATAATCTTACCATAAATAGATTATTTGAACCAATTGAAGTTGTTATGCATCTATTACAAGGATATACTAAATGTGAGAAACCAAGTTTCAAGGGAACCTTGTAAAGTACAACTTGTCTGTTAAATAAAACAGTTAACAGTATCCATACACAGTCATTATGTATATATAGGCGGGCGAGGCTATTTGGCAGCGAGGGGAGATTCTCCAGTCAAGTCCCCTGTCCTGTTCTGACCAGACATGACACTTGTAATACCTGAATATTGCCCAGACAACATTCATCCAGGTAAGTTTAAAAAAAAAAGCATTCTTGAGTTTTATATTTTGTGAAAAGGTTAAAAAGACATTCTGAAGACTGTGTATACAGAAACAGTCCTTAGTGTGTATGTACTGGTCAGGTGTATACACTAAGAGGGACTGCAATGTATGTATGGATACTATTAAGTTTTGTATTGTGAGTATGCACAGATGATTTTTACACTTTATACAGAAACAGTCCTTGAGTGTGTATGTACTGGTCAGTGTCTATACACTAAAGAGGACTTGTATGGATTATTAAGTTTTGTATTGTGAGAGTATGCACAGATGATTTTTTACACTTTATACAGAAACAGTCCTTAGTGTATGTACTGGTCAGGTGTATACACTAAGAGGACTGTGTATGGATACTATTAAGTTTTTGTATTGTGAGTATACAGATGATTTTTACACTTTATACAGAAACAGTCCCTTGTAGTGTGTATGTACTGGTCAGGTGTATACTAAGAGGACTGTGTATGGATACTATTAAGTTTTGTAGGGAGTATGCAGATGATTTTACACTCACTATCATCATTACACTACATTGTATGAACCTGTCTCATTTACTGTATATAAACACATACAATTTTTTCCCAAAGAAACTAAAACTGTTCTTACACCAATTGTTAATTCAGTTTTTTTTTTGAATTATAACTAAAAATATTTGAAGCAATCGTTTAGTTTCTATTGCAATACCTAACTCCTTTCTCTTGTGATTACATATTTCATGGCATTCCATGTGAACTGGTCTTCTGTTAATGTCACTGTCAATTAAATCTGATAAACCACATCCACACTGGGATGATTAAAAATAGCCTGGTTTTTAAAAGTTTTGATTCAAACACAAAAATGTCAGTGATTTCTTTCACTTCAATTTTGTGGATATAATATTATAAGAGAAATGTTGAAACTACTAATTATACTACATAGCTAACGTCATAATTGACATTTTCCAATAATCTTACTATGGAGGGATAATGTCCAAATACCCTGTCATCTAGATGTCTACAACTGACCAGTACACTGAGGACTGTGTATGTACAACATTTAAAATTAATTATTTTCAATCATACTATGTAGTCACAAATACACTGTCCCTAGGTATACTATAAATAACCACTTTAGACACAGGGCTGCACGATTATGGCCAAAATGATAATCACGATTATTTTGATAAAATTTTATTTGATCATGATTATTCTCACG